>JAVJIX010000032.1:2185000-3385000 GCA_036785185.1 Paratrypauchen microcephalus
CGAGATTATTTTTTTTCTCCATATCGCCCAGCCCTAATAAAAAGTCTTGAGCAGAGGCCTGCACACTCCAAAGGACCTCAGTCTCCACAAGAGGTGGAGGCGACTTTGGCCCTTCGTGTACAGGGCGTCGGTGTTGTGGGACCAGTTCAGTTTATTGTTGAGGTGAACACCCAGGTACTTGAAACTGTCCACAGTCTCTATGTCCTGCCCCTGGATGTTCACTGGTGAGTGAGGGAGTGGTCTCCTCCTGAAGTCGATCACCAGCTCCTTTGTCTTACTGGTGTTCAGGCTCAGGTGATTTTCACCCACACAAAGTCACTGATGACCGAGCGGTACTCCAGCTCGTTCCCCTCAGACACACAGCCCACAATGGCCAAGTCGTCAGAGAACTTCTGGAGATGGCAGCTGTCTGTGTTATATGCAGTGTTGGGAAGGTTACTTTTGAAATGTAATCCCTTACAGATTACATGCTCCAAAATGTAATTTGTACCGTAATCTATTGGGTTACTTCAAGTGAGTAACGTAATCTGATTACTTTGGATTACTTGACATTGCCATCTTTTTACAAACTACATGAATGTGTTGAAAACTGCTCAGCCCATCAGAGGCACTCCACTTCTATTGAGGAGGCCGAAGAACAGATGCCTGCTCAGAGTGTGCAGCATTCTCAAAGACTCATCTAATCTATCTAATCTAACCTAAATCAACACTGTCTGTATTTTGTATTTGTTTGCGACAACTAAAGTAAAGCACTGCCTTATGGGAAATTCCCATGGCCGGTACTGGTGCTGGGTTGGGTCCGTGTGAAGGGGGAGGGGGATGTGGCCACTGGCCCGGGGAGGTGTGAGGAGGAGGGGGGAGTCGGAAGAGGGGCAGAGGAGGTGGGGGGCGAATCAAACCTGTTGAAGTAACAGTTTAATTTGTCCGCCCAGCGCTGATCACCGTCAGCTGTCCCTCTGCCACTTTGTCCGAATCCAGACATGTTTCTCAGTCCTCTCCACACGCCCCGTACGTTGTTCTGGGCCAGCTGTTCCTCCATCTTCCTCCCATAGTCCTTTTTGGCCCGTCGGATCCTCCACTGGAGCTCCCTCTGGACCCTTTTCTGCTCCTCTCTGTCCCCTGAGTTGAAAGCCCTTTTCTTCTGGTTCAGGAGGGCTTTAAGCTCAGGGGTGACCCAGGGGTGGTTGTTGGAGAAACACCGTACTTTTCTGGTCAGCACAGTGTTCTCCACGCAGAAGTTGATGTAGTCTGTGATGCAATGGGTCAGGCCATTGATGTCGTTTCCATAAGAGCCGGTGAACATGTCCCAATCAGTGTTTTGGAAACAGTCCCTCAGACTCTCACAGGTCTCGTCAGTCCAAAGCTTCACAGACCGCTTCTGCACAGGTCCTCTTCGCACCCTGGGTGTGTATTCCGGGAGCAGATAAAACAGACAATGGTCTGAGTGCCTGAGCGGGGGGAGGGGGGCAGAGGTGTAGGCGTCTTTGATATTGGGGTAGAACAAGTCCAGAGACTTGTGGGGCACGTGATGTACTGCGTGAATGTGGGAAGAGTAACGGAGAGAGAAGTGTGATTAAACTCGATGCTCAATTCTGTTTGTTTGTTGTTGTTTTTTTTGTGAAATCCGAATTTTTTGCAAGGTCGTTCACATTTCCAGTTAAATGCGACTTGTATATGATCTCCAGTGTGAACTTTAAACGCCCCAAAAGTGTCCTTGGAGGACACGACAGCCTCACACTCAGCCATCGTGGTCAATGTTTACGGAAGTAGCCTAAAGGTGCTGTCGTACCAGAGCCAGAACATGTAGAGCTTATTTGTTTTAAGGAGGAGACGGAGAAAGAGAAGGACAAGGTTTTTGGTGGCCTTGGTGTTTTGTGGGGCAGTGGCAGCAACGTCCGTAGAAAGGAACGTGTTGGTGCTGAGTGGTGGGATTGCTATGTGGTTCGCCGCTTCACTGACACCGAGCTCATAATCTATTTTCGCATGGCAAGAACGTTTGTGTACATTTGTGAGTGCCTACTTGTACCACTCTTGCTGGAGGAAACACGCCCATGTCAGATGAATGCGACCTGGCTGTTCAGACTGAAGTCAAAAGATCGGATATGTATCAGTTTTAGGACCACATATCCAAGTGGCCTAGGTCGCATTTGAAAAAATCAGATCTGTGTCGTTCAGACTGTCATTAGAAGATCAGATACAGGTCGCAATGGGGCGAAAAAATCCGATTTGGGTCACTTCAGGCTGCAGCCTGAACGTAGCTTTAGTTTCCTATTCTAGAGCTGAAATTGCTGTGTACAGTTTTTACATAGAAACCAGGAAGGAAGTGCTTGCGCGCGATGTGAAGTCCAGTCTCAATTTTAAACTGTTTTCTAAATCAATTTCAGAAACCTAAAGAGACAGACTTTTAATGAGTGTTGTTTAGTACAAATGATACGTACATCCACATCCAAATTCTGAAGTCTACCCTAAAGTACATGCTGACAGAGGACTGTAGACCTGAGTCTGACCTTGACTGAAAAGGCCCAAACCTCATCATTGACCAATTGAAATTATTGGCTCTTCATTCAGTTCAAAGCACAGCGCCGCACAGCACTGGCCATTGATAATCAATTAAAAAGCTTTGTGTTTCACTTAACCCAAGCAATCTCTAGTAGTAATCCTATAGGATGTGTGTATTTCATGCTTGGTAAATTAATATATGCATGAGGAGCTGTTTTTGATTACCGGTAGTTGGTTTATCAGTACTAATAGTATTTCTTAGTATTTCATTCATTT
Organism: Paratrypauchen microcephalus; assembly: GCA_036785185.1. Lineage (NCBI taxonomy): Eukaryota > Metazoa > Chordata > Actinopteri > Gobiiformes > Gobiidae > Paratrypauchen > Paratrypauchen microcephalus. The sequence continues at coordinate 2,187,776 of JAVJIX010000032.1, forward strand.
TTTTTATTTAAAGGTCCCATGGCATGAAATTTTTCACTTTCTGAGGTTTTTGAAAGTTAATGTGAGCTTCCCTACCCTGTTTAGGCCCCCCCCAATGGCTAAAAGTTGCGAAATGTGTAAACTGAGCATTTGCGATCCTTTTCTGCGTTTGAAAAAAACTCGGCTCAAACGGGCGATTCTGAACAAGGCAACTTTGTTACGTAACATCGAAAAAAGAAATGCAAATGCAGTTCCACCACCGTCTGGATGTCCACCCCCTGTCTCTGGAAATCACGCCCAGAGAGTTTGGACCGCGAAGGAGCTACGCAATGCAAAATGCGTTTTTTTATTTGCCTGGAGGCGCGTGCGAGTGTTTCTAGGCTTGGAAGTCCGTTACCCGACCCTCTGGACCTCTGAAACAGCAGTGGTTTCATTTTATTTTCTGTGAAAATGTGTTTTTTCATTGAAATTCCTCTCCTTTCTTCCCCTGCGCTTAAAACGCGGAAGTGGGAGACAGCGCACAGTAACAAGGAACCAGCCACCATTTGCCCCCTATCCCCCCCACCCCCCACCCCCACCCCCACCCCACCCGCTCCTACACCTATCTGTGTCCTTCTCATTTGCATTCAAGCAACAAGGCCCAGAATGAATCGTTCAGAGAGAGATATTCTGACTCTGACTGTGTAGACTGTGTCTTTCTCATGCACTCAGTGTTGATTTTGAAGGATTAATTTACAGTATTAGGGAACCATTAAGGCACCATATAAAAGCATCAAGAAGTACCGTGTCATGGGACCTTTAACAGGACAATACACTGTTATATAATGCCCTAGGGCAAGTGTAGAATCAGATTCTAGTGTAGCAGATCGATTGTCATGACAAGAGATATTTTTATAGCTCACTGTTTTGTTGTGTGTTTGCGCTTCAGATATCAGGAATGTTTGGTATGTTTGAAATGGTGGTGGATGACACTACTGTACAGATATCAAGAGCCAGAACTACCTATTTAACTGTAGCAAGGCAAGAAATGAATACAATGCACTATGTCTCTGCATTCAAAGCCCTTGTGACAATTAGTTTAGATCTTCAAATTTCCTTTTTTAATTTTTGTTGTCCAAGAGCAGTGGTGGGAGGATGAAAAATAAGCATTAAATGTGAAGAACTACCATTAGAAAAGGTTCTTCTGTTTAGTGTATACAGTATGTTTAACCTGAGTCCTGTCTTTGTTGCTGCAGTTTTCCGGTTCAGTGGGAGAGGGGATGAAAGAGTGCTACAGTGTCTTCTGCAGTCACCAGAGCGAAGCCAGCAAGTTTTACAAAGAACTATTTCAGAACAGCAAAAAGTTTCAGTACCTCGTCAGGGTAAGTTACAATTTACTGATTTTTACTTTTAGTGCTGTGTTTGAATAATATAAACAGAAATTAATCGTTTATTATTGTTTTGTTTACAATTAAGCACAATAATTACTACATTTACTTATTGTTCAATATTTTTTGTGAGTGAATGGGGGAAATATTTTTGTTATTTTTAGGGAATATGATAAGATTTAATTACAGATGCAAACTATTACTAATGGGTTTCATTCTTCTGTTTATTGCTGCCCACGTTTAGAATATTTTTTGAAGTACAACTCTGCTGCAGTGTTTGTGTCTGACAGAAATTCGTTTCAGTGTTATTGCTTATCATATATATTTTCTTCAGTAATATATCGTACTTCCAAATTTGTTATTTTGACAGGCCAGTTTGCAATTCAGTACTTGTAAATGTCTTGGTTGGGTTCAAGTGGACTAAAATTAAAGTTCAGAACAAGAAGAAGAAGAAGAAGAACAGTGTGTGCTGTCTGCATGTACAGCGGTCCCTCGTTTATCACAGGGGTTACGTTCTAAAAATAACCCGCGATTTATATTTTATTATTTTTTTATGTTCTACATGTTTTAAGGCTGTAAACGCCTCACGACACACATTATATACTTTTCTCAGACTGGCATTAACATTTTCTCACACTTCTCTCATTTAAACACTCAAACTTTCGTAGATTTTCAACAAAAAAAAATTATTAGTAGTGACTCGTGTATTTCACAGTTCCTCTGACCGTGCCTCTTCGTCCTGGCGCCGCTCCACCTTGGTGTAGGTGTCTTTTTCCAAGTGAAGAATATGGTTATGGGTAGTTGTTGGTGCTCTTTTTTTTCTTTTGGGCGAGAAGATTCTTATAAACAAACACGCCACCTTCGATTATATTTGAGAATGTTTCATCGACATTGTGGGTACTTCAGAGTCACACTGCGAGCGATCGAACATTTCTATAAATTTGGCTGAACACATTCTGTACTGTAAAGGAGACATGGACCGGAGGAGAATGACTGACAAATTGGCAAAGGTCTGGACCAATCAGGATGCAGAACACAATGCACGTTGATGCACTATAAAAAAAATTTGAATAAAAAAATCTGCGAAACGAGGCCACGAAAGGTGAACCGTGAGGGAGCACTGTAATTATTAAGCATATTTAGCGTGTTAGTTGTTGTTAGCATTTCCATGACTGCTCTGGCTTCTGAAATTTGTGGATAATGCTTAGAAATACGACTGCAGATGAACTAGTTCTGTTTTTCACATTCTTAAAGATCCCATGACCTGGTACTTCTTGATGCTTTTATATGGCGCCTTAATGGTTCCCTAATACTGTAAATGAATCCTTCAAAATCAAGACTCAGTGCATGAGATAGCCCCATGAACACAGTCAGAGTCAAAAATCTCTCTCTCAAACACTTTATTCTGGGCGTTGTTGCTTGAATGCAAATGAGGAGGACAGAGACAGGACAGTGCAGCGGGTGGGGGCGTGGCCAAACTCTCCGCTCTTTCCTCTTTAGCGGCGCGATGTGCGCTGGCCCCACTTCCGTGTTTAAGCGCGGAGGAAGATATGAGAAGCATTCCATTGAAAAATAAACACATTTCCACAGAAAATAAAATTAAACCACTGCTGTTTCAGAGGTTCGGAGGCTCGGATAAAGGACATCCGAGCCTGGAAACACACTCGCATGTCTCCAGGCAAATAAAAAAACACATCTCGCATTGCGTAGCTTGTTCGCGGTCCAAACTCTCTGGGAATGATTTCCAGAGACGGTGGGTAGACATCCAGACAGGGGATGGAACTGCATTTGCATTTTTCCCCGAGTGTGACGTCAGAAAGTTCCCTTGTTCAGAATCGCCCGTTTGGGCTGCCTTTTTTTCAAACGCGGAAAAGGATCGCAAATGCTCAGTTTGCACATTTCGCAACTTTTAGCCATGGGGGGGGGGCCCTAAACAGGGTAGAGGAGCTCACATTAATGTTCAAAAACCTCAGAAAGTCAAAATTTCATGCCATGGGACTGTTTAAAAAAGTCATCTGGTTTCATGTCTGTTTGTTCTTGCAGAAAATCGGCCAACTGCCTCTTGTGAGGAGGATGGGGATCCCTGAGTGTTTCCTGTTGGTGACTCAGAGAATCACCAAATATCCAGTTCTAATAGAGAGGCTCATCAAAAACACGGAAGGTAATATGACCGTCATAAGAGACTGAATACATGTAATATTATTTATTTGATGGGGAGAAATGCAACATACACTTTATGGTTTAATTTCATGCTGCTGTAATTTGGGCAAGGCACAAACCAAACCTTCACTAAATATTTATAGGGGGAGGAAGTCATATGTCTGTCTACACTTAATCTTTTCCAGAAAAGAATGAATCAGTCAGCACTGGTCTCTAGCAGTCTGACACACCTAAGACTGTTAAAAGCTTAAGCTCCTCCATGTTGGGAGAAGTGGAGGAATAAAATGTATTTTCCACCAGTACAATATTCTGTAAAAGCATATATTTGTTAACCTGAATTCTGTCATTATTTTGTGAGTTCACAATCACAGGGCAGCAGGTTCATTTGGGGCAGCAGTTCATAGCTTAACGTAACAATATAAGTTGCTTTATCACTATTTTGCATCATAAAGTTTGTTGTGTTTGCCTCTGCAGTGGACACAGATGAGTACAAGTCCCTGGTGCAGGGCTTGTCTCTGGTAAAAGACACCATTGAGCAGGTGAACGCTCTGGTGAGGGAGTACGAGCAGGTGCTGAGGCTCAGGGAGATCTATGGCAGACTGGAGCCCAAGTCCCTGGGGCGAGTGTCTGAGGAGAGGGTCTTTAAACGAGAAGACCTCCTCCTGAACAACCGCACCCTGCTCTACGAAGGCAGCGTGGTGTGGAAGACCCCCGGACGACAGAAAGGTACGACACAAACACAGGATACAAGCACATACTCCAGTTTAGGCCTGATCTAGATCTACAGCTCTGGAAAAAAATAAGAGACCACTCCATTTTTTCTGAAATCAGCATCTCTACATGTATTACAGCCATTCCATTCCAGCGTCTGTGGAATTCCAACACAAACACAAAGCTGAGCCACTTCAGTTCTTGCACCAGGAGTGGAATAAAGTCACCCAAGAACAATGTGAAAGACTTGTGGCGAGCATGCCAAGACGCATGCAAGCTGTGATTAAAAATAAGGGTTATTGCACCAAATATTGATTTCTGAACTCTTCTAAAGTGTAAACATTAGTATTATGTTGTTTTAAAATGAATTTGATCTTGTTTCTTTGCATTGTTTGAGGTCTGAAAATGTGGATCTCTTTGTTATTTTGACCATTTGTCATTTTCTGCAAATAAATGCTCTAAACCAGTGTTTCACAACCAGGGGTACAAGTACCCCTAGGGGTACGGGAGCACACTGCAGGGGGTACTCGGCAGTGTCGCTGCCAGGCGCCGGGGGAGATTTTTTTTATTTTATTTTATTTGAGTAATTTGAGTAAAGTTGAAGAAAAGAGAGAAAATGCCTGAGAATTAAATTTTCAAATTAAGGAGATGAAATAAAATGATTTTCATTTAATAATCTGTTGTGTCACGTTCTACTTTTGGAGAATTATCAACACGTATGAGTGAGGGGGTACTCGAGGCATGACAAAAAGGCTCAGGGGGTACACAAGACAAAAAAGGTTGGGAAACACTGCTCTAAACGATAATATTTTTATTTGGAATTTGGGGGAAATGTTGTCAGTAGTTTATAGACTCAAACGAAAATGTTCCTTTTGCCCAAACACATACCTATAAGTAGTAAAACCTGAAAAATTGATCATTTTGCAGTGATCTCTTATTTTTTTCCAGAGCTATAGTTTGGTTCTGTTCTAAATCTGGGTTTAGTCCTGGTATAGTTCTGGTTTAATCCAGGTTTGATTTCCAGCATTTGATGTGGTGCATGTGCAAGTGTGTTTATGGTAATTTGCTAGACTCCTCAATTCCTTTTTTTCTCAGATGTCAAAAGAGAGCCATTTGGGAAGAAAAGAAAAACTGCCTCTCACCTTTAAGGTCCTTTCTTCTAAATGTGCAGGATTTATACGTGAGAAATCGTGTCATTTAGTAGTCAAAGAGGAAGGACTACACTATTTATTGCAAATGAATCAAAACTGCAATTTCAGTTTCAGTTACCAAATCGCAAAGACTGCAATTATTTAGATAACAGAATGACCTCTGCAAAGAACAAAACATCCTGTCTTTGAATAGAACATTTGTGCCTGTAATTTAAACCTCTACAAATGTGTTTTGAAATGTGAGATTCTTGTAATAATGTTTTGGTTCATATTTCAATCTTCTCTGCAATATTCTCTCAAACATTTGCGGTACAAAAGCCTGATTTAATAACTGCCCCTCCCAGCGTGGCTACAGATGGTGCCATAAGCTGCCAACAGCCTGTGCTAAATGAGGGATTATCACATTTCGTATTGAATTAATACATTGTTGCTGTTAGTTCAAAACATATGAAAGATTTAACTTGTTTACATTTGTTGTTGTTTTTTTTGTTTTGTTTTTTTACAGAGATCCATGCCGTGCTGCTGACAGACGTGCTCATCCTGTTACAAGAGAAGGATCAGAAGTTTGTGTTTGCTGCAGTGGTGAGTTTAATACAAAAATAATGACAGAAATTACAATTAAAAATATTATGACTGCAGCAAATGTTGAATTGTGTTGAATATTTGGTTATACAATGGTTTAAAGATGCTGTACCTGCTTTTATTTTTCTGTCTTTAAAAGCAGAAATAGTTCATTTTAAATGGTTTGTAGTGGTCCAAAATGATTCCTCACTTACATTGTGCATTTAGAGTATCCTAATTATTAACCACAATGAGATTATAGGTGCTTTTCACAACTCTGAAACCAGATCCATGTTTTTTTCATGATTGTAAAGCAAACAACAACTAGTATGCTAACATGCACTTCCTAATTATCAGACAGTTTGGTCAGACAGCACTAGGGATGGGACGGTATAAAATGTCCATGGTGTGATAACTGTGACAAAAATATAATGGTATGACAGTATCCCATGGAGTTGAGTAATTTATAATGTTTAACGAGAACAAGGGAGGTTTTTATTAATTAATCAATGTTGCTCCTTGGTTATGTCCTATTTTGGTGTGCAAAGATTTGGTGAAACACAGATCAGTTAATATCCGGGCAAATCTGCAGTTAGGTACACCAGAACAGGTTCTAAATAGATGGGGTTTGAGCAGTTTCTTGGAAGGTGGAGAGTTGAGTACAGTCACGGATTTGCTGAGGCAGAGAGTTCCAGAGTGCAGCAGGTCCGAGAGGGAGGACGGGGCCTGGTTGCGGAGGGCTTTGAAAGTGATGAGGAGGGCTTTGAAATGGATGCACGGAGGAATGGGGAGCCAGTGGAGGTTCTGGAGGACAGGAGTGATCGTGGGACCGTGTGTGTGTGTGTGTGTGAGGAGGCAGGCAGCGGCGTTTTGAATGTATTTCAGTTTATTGAGAGTTTTTGAGGGTGTGCCATAAAGAATGCTATAGCTGTAGTCGATCCTGGAGATGATGAATGCATTGGGTTTCTGCAGCAGAGAAAGTGAGAGATGGACGGAGTCAGGCAATGTTTTTGAGATGGAAAAATTCAAATATTTGTTTAACGTGGGATTCAAATGAGAGGTTGGGGTTGAGGAGGATGCCAAGGTTATGGATGAGTGAGGATGGAGTGAGTGCAGTGTCATAATTGAGGTTGAGATTGAGATTTTTGGACTGATTATTATGATGTCTGATCTGATTTTGTTTCACAGACATGAGCTAATCAGCTTTTACATTTAAGAACCACAAAGGGTTCCCTGCTGAGCCTATACACATGTTAATGACTGCTCAGGGTCTCAGGTAGAAATCACATTCATTTACACAGACAGACTATGATAGCAATATTTTCTTCACAATGTAAATTTTCCATCACAGCACCATATAGAGTTATACAATACCTGCTTTCAGACTGCAGTTCTACTTTTTATTGAATGAGAGGAACGACTCATTGTTTTCCAGGAAACATCTGAAAGATTTTTGCCATGACGTTCCAGACCATTTGATCCTGAAAACGACGATAAAAGTAGCACTGCTGGATGGGATATTTTGGATTTCTCAAGTTTCTCTGGATGGCATGCTAAAAATTTACAAAATGGGAACTTGCTTTGGCAATATGATGCAATATAACAAATGAATAATAACAGTAAACATCATATAAACTATGATTAAATAAGGGCATGCATAAAAATAAGGTGTTATATAGAAATAGACTGAATACAAAATATGATTCTTTTGCAGCTTACCAGGAGAGGTTCCTTGCTATCCTCAGCACCCATAATTGAAACATTGTCTGAAAGCATACACAAATATATTTAGTTAGACTTGGACAAACTTTATTGATCTACAAGGGAAATTGTTTTGGGGACGGTAGCTCACTCATCAAATATAATATATAACAGAGGGTAACAAAAAATAGATGGAATAGGAACCAAAGAGCAATAGACCAGTGTCAGATGAGACATAATTATAATTATAAAAATAGAAAAATGTTAATAAATGTATATGTACATGTATGTGTACATAATAAATGTATATGTACAAATCAGGATAAAATAGAAAAATAAGTAATAAAATTGAAACTACAATAACACAAATAGTTGTGCTTGTACATGTTAAAGTTAAGTCATATTACAGTTTTAAAGAGTGTAACTCACTGTACACGGCGGGACTTGTTCTGCCGCTCCAGCAGTGCACTGATGTCATCCATGCATCTTTCAGTAATTTAGCGATCTCTCCCTGGTGCTATTCCAAGCCTCCTTATGGTCAGCTGAAAGATTCTGCCCAATGCTCAGCCCACAAGCCTACGTCATAAATGATACCAAACTGTACACAACAACCTGACAAACCTGATGCGTTGTGCAGTAGTTTAATTTGAGAAATACATGCCAATTATAAAGAGATATTGTTCTGAAGGGGGAGAGCAAAAGGAGGTGGACCTGAGAGCGCCAAAAGCAACAGCAAAACTTCTAAAAGATGTTGATATGTTGTTTTTGGTGGATATTTATAGCATTTTCAAAACAACAAAAGAAAACTTAGTGATACCCCAGTTAATAAAGTACTCCCTCTTTAAATACATATGCAATGTAAAGTAAAATAATTGTTTTGTATTGTTTTTATTAAAATGCACAGGTTTGATGAAGCTGTGGAAATATACACAGTTAATATAGAGATTTTGATGGTGTTGTTTTTAGGAGAAGATTCCTTCTGTGATCTCGCTCAGAGCTCTGATTGTGCGAGAGATGGCGCTGGAGGACAGAGCCATGTACCTGATCTGCTCCTGCACCTCCAACATGTACGAGATCCACACGAGCTCCAAGAAAGAGTGCAACATCTGGATCACCCACATCAGGGAGGCTGTCAACAGGTCTGAGATTACAGCTAGATTTGAGAAATTATTGTTATGATTAGACCTTGCATTTTTGGTAGTAATATTGATGAATGATTTTAGTATTTTCTCGGCCATTGATGCTGAAACTTGGCTGGATTTCCGAGTACCACCAGATCTAACCTCGGACTTTACCAGGCCTAAAATAGGACTAAGCCTAAACCTAAAATGAAACTAAAATTCACAGATAAGGTAGTTCTATAAATCATTAACCCAGAGGACGATACAAACATGAATAGATTTGTTTCTGAATAATACAGGTCCTCTGCAAAACTGTAATTGTTAACTGTTAATATTGTTGATCCCTTATCTTTCTGGAAAGCCCTTTGAGAGGCGAGTGTTGTGTTGAATTAAATTAAATGTGCTTTTGCAGTTTCATGGATGAGGAGCCATACAGTGAAGAAATGGCACAATTACAACAATTTCAAAGTAAGGATGAAAATATTTTTTGTAATAGTATGGATTATGTTTATTATATTGTCCCTCATCCATTATGTTTCAATACAGTCAGCTTTCTACTACAGCTGTGCAGTGAATTGAATTTGAATCAGTATCAAGATTCAGTCATTTCTAATTGTCAATGATCAGTTTGTGTCTTAATCCAGAGGTCCACAGCCAGTCCACTGTTAGTAGAGGTAGTTGTGTCAGACTCTGGACAAACACATTTTGCTGTTTTTTGTGTTAAAACAAGTGTTTCTCATTAGTCATTAGTTTTTAATAATCTGACTGAAAATCTTTATCGGTCAACTAGAGGAGCCTTTACCCAGCCTTACTTTTTCCCAAAGCAGTTGATTTATCTGGGATTGCAACTTTGTAATTATTTTTTTATGTGAATCAAATGTCGGTCCTCCTATACCAATGTCAAAGGCCTAACAGAACAGAATTGAGATGAACTGACATTGCACTTCCTAGTTGTTCATTCTCTTATACTTTCTGCACAGACAGTCTGAAGGACTGCGATGACCTGATGCGACAGAGCGTAGAGGCCAAGCAGCAGGTCTGTGTGTCTCTGTTTGAGGCTGTCACTGGACAGGAGTGTCCACACAGAGGACTGTTACTGCGGAGCGACGTCTCTGACCTCCAGCAGGGGGAGACACTGCTGCAGGAGGCCATCAGTGTGGGTGAGGACACATGATCGCATTAGTAGTAGTTGAAGAACTACTAACAAAGATATTAAGTATTTACAATGGCCTCCTGTTGCTATAAATAGTCAGGTTGTGGATGTTTTTTGTTTCAGTGGAGAATCTGCAGAGCATGCTGATGCTGAGGGTCATAAAGAAGCAAAGTGAAATAACAGACGGTTTAGACGAGATCAGCAACGTCACAATGCCTTTGAGTAAGATTTTGGATTAATCAAAATGAATGAAAAGGAAAAGTGATATTATGAGAGATGAAATAAACGTAAAAGCAATTCACTCAATGATTACATAACTGTAGCAATTGTCCCACCTCTTCTGTCCATCACAGTATCAGATGAACATCAGGTTGTGTCTTGTAGCTTAATATTTGTAAATTAAAAAGATGAATGTGCTTATTGGTCTATTCAGATGGAGATGTTTCTGAGGATTTAGACGCTGAGCCCAGTTCAGATCATCAATGTGAAGAAGCTGATTACTCCGAGGGTCTGGAACTGTCTGTGAGTGAGAGATTCTGACATAATGTTCATGTGGGCAGGGAGTTGGTACAGCCTGAAACCCTCTCACTAATTATTAGTCATTTTTGCGGGCTAATGCTAACGGCTAAAGGAAAAAAATACAGGGGACTAGTTTCGGAATTCTAAAAACTGAACAGTGATTGATGGCATTAACATCGAATGCCATCTGAGTATAATGTGTCAAAGTGCTATACAATACAAATGTATATTAGAAACATGATATTATTATTATTTATTCATTAAATAATTGTTTGTATTTTTCTTCAGGCCGATGGAGATGACACTAAAACTCCACCTTACACTTTAACTCCCAAGCCTTTACAGGAACAAGACACACTTTTGGTGAGTTACATCAATGTGTCTCGTCCATCTGTAATGTAAAATGTAAAATATGTAAAGTAAAAAGAAATTATTCTAATGAAATGATTTGATGTATTGTTTATTTTCTCTCCAAAGGTGTGTGAGAGAGTGGTGCTGCTGGCTCAAAGACTGAACAGCTTACAGGTGAAGATATCTATATTAAACATGTATTACTTCTTTGCACTGACTTCCCAGTATCTCTTTACTTAACTACACAGTAATAACATGGTAATAGGATGTAACTACAAGTACAATTATGATAATTGGTTAAAACAGGACCCATTTGTTATTATACATTATTTAAACGTCCCCGGGGGCCAGTGCCTCAGAAACTGGACCAATCCCAAAGCCACAAAACATGGCAAAGCGAACGGTGTACTTCAGCTTGGACCAGATTCAGATACAGACGCAAATGGCCGTCATGACGTTCCGCCTTTTCCTGATGACTTTCAGCAAGAGCCATCCCAGACTGAATTGAATTCTACACACAGCTCTAGAAAAAAATAAGAGACTGCTGCATTTTTTTCTGAAATCAGCATCTCTACATGTATTACAGCCATTCCATTCCAGCATTTGTTGAATTCCAACACAAACACAAAGCTGAGCTACTTCAGTTCTTGTACCAGGAGTGGAATAAAGTCACCCAAGAAGAATGTGAAAGACTTGTGGAGAGCATGCCAAGACACATGAAAGTTGTGATTAAAAATAAGGGTTATTGTACCAAATATTGATTTCTGAACTCTTCTTAAGTGTAAACATTAGTATTACGTTGTTTTAAAATGAATTTGATCTTGTTTCTTTGCATTGTTTGAGGTCTGAAAACATGTATCTTTTTTGTTATTTTGAGCATTTGTCATTTTCTGCAAATAAATGCTTTAAACGATAATATTTTTATTTGGAATTTGGGGGAAATTTTGTCAGTAGTTTATAGACTCAAACAAAAATGTTCCTTTTGCCCAAACACATACCTATAAGTAGTAAAATCAGAAAAACTGATCATTTTGCAGTGGTCTCTTATTTTTTTCCACATATCAAATTGGTTTCCCATGATATTACTGTGCTGTCCTGTGACCCCCACCATCTATGTAAATATTTGAACCTCATAAAATACTTTTGTTTCCAGGTGGTTTTAGCGAAGCACAGCAGTCAGGTGGAGCTGCTTCAGGCCTGCCAGTCCAAGAGCAAACGGTCGGCTCGACAAGGCAACGCTTTGTTAGAGCAAGAAAACCAGCGCAACATGGAGAGGCAAAAACAGGAGCTCGCCAACCTCCACAAGATGCAGGTCCAGCAGCGGGAGGAGCAGCAGAGGTGGGAGAGGGAGAGGGAGAAGCAAAGGGTGCAGATGGAGGTCCTGGAGGAGGAGGTGAAGAAGAGGGAGGAGGAGTGTAAGCAAAGAGAGCAGAGACTGATGGAGGAGAAGACGGAGTTGGAGATGCAGAGGGAGGAATACCAGCGTGACCTGGAAAGACTGCGGGAGTCGCTCAAGTATCTGGAGAGGGACAAGGATAAAAACGAGCTGGAGAAGAAGAAACTGGAGAAACTAAAGAGGCACATGAGCATGGTCAACCCGGCACTCAACGTGGACGACCCAAAGGTGAGAGCAGGAATGAAAGGCCCACAGTTTGGCATTAATTTATCTATCTCCATGGAGACCACCAGGTGAAATTTTCTCTACTGTTTGTCTTCTTTTCCAGAGTCTGTTGAGTTTCCCATCCATCAGAAGCACAGTCAGCAGTGTGGGAAACATCACAGTGGCGCCGTACGTTCCGCCCCAAAAATCTAACCCCAAAGAGGTTCCTCCGAGGGTTCCCCCCCGAAGAGAGAGCATCAGCCCCAAACCCTCCAAACCCTATGTGCCTATCCATCTACGCAGCACCACCAACGACACCAGCCCTGCAGTCCGGCCAGGGGGCGCCATAGAGCAGGTCATCCCCACCAAACTGGAGGGCATTGGCAAGAAGAAGCTCAAGACCAAACCATCTCATAAGAGAACCAACAGCGCAGGTCAGATCATTAATATTACAACAACAGAAGATGTGTTAAGCAAGAAACATTTAGGTGCTCACAAACCCACAGAAGTCCTTTTTTGTGTTGCTTCATAATAATTAATACATCTTGGCTACAATTAATACCACTGGTCTACAAGCAGAATGCTTGTGGAACAAAAGTAGTGAAATTTTAGGTCAGTGTTTCACAACCAGGGGTACAAGTACCCCTAGGGGTACGCAAGCACACTGCAGGGGGTACTCGGCAGTGTCGCTGCCAGGCGCAGGGGGAGATTTTTTTTTTAATTCTAATTTGAGTAAATTTGAGTTAAAGAAAAGAGAGAAAATGCCTGAGAATTAAATTTTCAAATTAAGGAGATGAAATAAAATGATTTAATAATCTGTTGTGTCACGTTCTACTTTTGGAGAATTATCAACACGTATGAGTGAGGGGGTACTCGAGGCATGACAAAAAGGCTCAGGGGGTACACAAGTCAAAAAAGGTTGGGAAACACTGGTTTAGGTCACTAATAAAGAAAAAGTAAGTCAGAAGTGCTGATTGGCTATAGTTTCCAAGATATATTATTGGGTCAAAATAGGAAATTTATGCAAAATAAGGCAAAAACGGTTGTTTATCAGAAGGTACAGTATGTCTACAAGCAACCAGTTCTATCTGAAAGCCTGTCTGCACATTCCAATACATTCATTTTAATATGTCTAGAGTTTTAACATCAAATATTTTTGATTTCACATAAGAAAGATGCCTCGAAATTGTGTGCACCTGATGTCTTAAGATATTTGTTTATTTCTTGACGGATAAAGAAGTGCAAGTTAAAGATCCCATGACATGGTACTTCTTGATGCTTTTATATGGCTCCTTAATGGTTCCCTAATACTGTAAATGAATCCTTCTTCAAAATCAACACTCAGTGCATGAGAAACAGAGATAAGATGAGAGAGTATTTTTTCTCTCTCTGGAACACTCCATAATGGGCGTTGTTGCTTGAATGCAAATGAGGAGAAAAGAGCTGGCCAATAGTAGAGGGTGGGGGCGTGGCCAAACTCTCCGCTCTGGGCTCTGAGCGCTCAGCTGATCCATTTCCTTGTTTTTGCACAGGGGAGAGATTTGAAGCGTTCCATTGAAAAATAAACACATTTCCACATAAAATAAAATTAAACCACTGCTGTTCAAAGGTCCAGAGGCTCAGATAAAGGACTTCCGAGCCTAGAAACACTCGGACGTGCCTCCAGGCAAATAAAAAAACGCATTTCGCATTGCCTAGCGCATTCGCAGTCCAAACTCTCTGGGCGTGATTTACAGAGACGCTGAGTACAGACAGACGGGGGTGGAACTGCATTTGCATTTCTTTTTTCGATCTGACGTCAATAAGGTGCCTTGTTCAAAATTGCCCGTTTGAGCTCCGATTTTTTGTAATGCAGAAAAGGGTCGCAAATGCTCAGTTTAGACATTTCACAACTTTTAACAATGGGGGGGGGGGGCCTAAACAGGGTAGGGGAGCTCACATTAACGTTCAAAAACCTCAGAAAGTGAAAATTTCATGCCATGGGACCGTTAAATATTTTCAAAATATAAATATTTTTAAGCAAAATGCCTAAACTTATTGTATAAACAGATGTGATTTTGATGTAAAACAATATCATTAAATATCTTAAATGCATTAGCTAACCAGCACAGTTATCAATTGATTTTCAGTTCATCTTATCAATATAAATGAAATTTAGCCACTTTTATCTCAGAAGCAGATCGAGTCCAAAAATTTGTAGACCAGTGTAATCAAAACAAAACCCAAGCTCAATACAAAATACTCATAAACTAAATTGAGATGTTACTGATGTGTCTAGAATGTTCCACAGCATGGCATTAAACATGTATATCCATGAAGCAAGCAGATGACATCACAGGGATATGTATTTTTAAGCAATAGAAATGCCTGTGATTGAGTAAATATTCTGGAACATTTCAGCTAACGCATTAATCTCTCCACAGTGAAAAGCAGATGGCGGACACACCACCAGAAAAGTTACATATTGCACCTTTAATATTAAGTTGTTGATGTTTGAACTGGAATATTATTACCGAAGAGAAAAGTGAAAACAAGTTTTGCTTCCAAGAAAGTAACAACATTCAGTCTTGTTTTGGTTAGAAACTAAACACGTCTGCCTCATCCACACCAGGCCTTTTGAAAGAATTGACTTGTGTTTCTTGGTTTGATTATTATTATTTTTAACTGTCGTCTCTCTTTAACCACAGCAAACATCGACGTGCGAGAGGTGGTGCCGATCCGAGTGACCGGGAAAGAGGGAGGGAGCCTGAGAGCCCAGAGGACGTCCAGCCCCCAGAGAATACACCAGACCACCGGTACCAGTCTAGTCTAAACTACATAGATGTACAGTGATTGTGTATTTGTGTTTGCAGAATAACAAAGACACGGGACAGAGTTGGCATTTATGGTGCAATTTGGTTCAGATATACAGTATACAGTGGAGGAAATAAGTATTTGATCCTTGCTGATTTTGCAGTTTTGCCCACTGACAAGAAATGAACAGTCTATAATTTTAATGGTGGTTTAGTTTAAGAATTGGATAGAATATCAAAAAGATCCAGAAAATCACATTAAAGAATATATATAAACTGATTTGCATTTCATTAAGAGCTGACGAAGCCTCTCGGATGAGCGGCGAAACGTTTTCAACCAAACAAACTTTGTCCAGTTGACAAATTGAACTTCTCCTTTGATCATTTCATTAAGTGAAATAAGTATTGAACCCTCTATCCAGAAAGACTTACACTTGGTGGCAAATCCCTTGTTTGCAGCACAGAGGTCAGGCATTTCTTGTAGTTGATGACCAGGTTTGCGCACATATCAGAGGGAATTTTGGTCCACTCTTCTTTTTAGATCATCTCTAAATCATTGAGGTTTCGTGGCTGTCGCTTGGCAACTCAGAGCTTCATTTCCCTCCATAGTTTTTCCATAGGGTTAAGGTCTGGAGACTGGCTGGGCCACTCCATGACCTTAATGTGCTTCTTCTTCAGCATCTCCTTCGTTGCCTTGGCTGTATGTTTTGGGTTATTGTCATGTTGGAAGACCCGTCCACGACCCATGTTCAGTTTCCTGGCAGAGGGAAGGAGTTTTTCACTCAGAATTTTAACGGTACATGGCTTCGTCCATCCTCCTGTTGATGCGGTGAAGTTGTCCTGAGCCTTTGGCAGAAAAACACCCCCAAAGATAATGTTTCCACCTCCATGCTTGACAGTGGGGATGGTGTTCTTGGGGTCATAGGCAGCATTTCTCTTCCTCCAAACACGGTGAGTTGAGTTAATGCCAGAGAGCTTGATTTTGGTCTCATCTGACCACAGCACCTTCTCCCAGTTACTCTCTAAATCATTCAGGTGTTCATTGGTAAACTTCAGGCGGGCCTGCACATGTGACTTCTTAAGCAGGGAGACTTTACGAGCAATGTAGGATTTTAATCCATTGCGGCATAACGTTTTACCAATCTTCTTAATGACTGTGGTCCCTGCTGCTTTGAGATCATTGACTAGCTCCTCCTGTGTGGTTCTAGGCTGATTTCTCACTGTTCTCATGATCACTGAAACCCCAAGAGAAATAAACCTACCATTAAAATTAAAAACTGTTCATTTCTTTGTCAGTGGGCAAACCTACAAACTCAGCAAGGGATCAAATACTATTTCCTCCACTGTATATGATGCAACTAAATTTGCATATTATGTCAGAAGGTTTATTATTAATATATTTCCAATGTCCCACTCCCAATTCAATTTAGGTCTACTCCTTCATTGTGTGCGCAGTACACAATCAATCAATCAATCAAACAATATTTATAAAGTGCTTTTCATACAAAATTGTAGCACAAAGCGCCTTACAGTGGTCAAGGATTAGAAGGTTGACCTTTATTGATCTCGCACAGGAGAAGTTGTTTCTATATTTGACCCGGGGACCATCCCCATAATTTTGTTTTGTTATTTAGGCTTGGTCAGGCCCTAAGCTGGAGGATTTTACCCACCCAGACACGGGGAGAACATGCAATCTCCACACAGAAAGGCGCGGGCGACCCAAACCTTCTTAAAAAAAAGTGTAGTGTAGTGTATCTGGAGATATGCTCACATCCTACTTAAACCAATAAATGCATAAGGGTAGTGGTCATTTTCTAGAAGAGTGTCCACCATCTGTTTGTTTCCATAGAGATTGTTCCTTTGGTTGCAATGTACCATAGTGTGGCATTAAAATTGTGTCTTGCATTTCATTACTGATGTTTGTATTGCTCAGATATATTTAAAAAAACAAACAAAAAAAACATGCATTCTAACTGTAAAGTCACCTCTCCATGCAGTTTACCTGTACTAGTACTGGAGATAAATGCATTTTAAAGCCATGCTGAGGAACATGCCAGGGAAACATTAACATCTCCGTGGTTACAAACAGGTGGCAAACTTACAAAGTAAAGTTACATAGTGCGTCTTGATACAGAACCTCCATAATAATCTGCCTGTTTTCTCTTCAGACCTGTTCATTCCACCTGGACCCTCCCTGAACATGAAACCGCCCCCGGCCATGAGCTCTCAGAGGCGGGGCAGCAGTGAAGCCCCGCCTCCCGTTCCTCCCCCTTTCCCCAAGGACATCCTGGACCCTCTGCACCCCAAAGAGATCTTCCTCTGATCGGACACACGCACCACCCCACTACGCCATGGAGCTAGTTGTTAATATTTTCATTAAGAAGAACAAATAGTTAAACTTCTGCACCTCAGTGGACTAGATGTAGCTCTCAAACATAGGCTGCTGGGACTATTATGAACTTTTTGGTTTTTTTCCCAAAGACCATTTAGCGCATTTTCATAACCAGTGCAGTACCCCTGTGTTATGTTTTTATAATTCTCAGGAGCAGAGTAACAGAACATTTTAGTGTACCATTTAATAATAACAAGACCTTAATAAGAAATGGTTTATAATGAATGATTCAGGCTTAGTAACGACTTGATTGTGCGGTTACGGTTAAGAGGTGGGGTTTAGTATCACGATACAAAAAAATCAACTTGATTTCTGTACTAAGGAATAGACTCAATAACGATATCATAATCATAAGAAAAAAACACCCTTTATTTAAACAATAGAATGTTATTTTCAACATTAAGTCGTAGTACTTTCTTTTATATTACGATGTGGCTCTAATCTGCATAATCCCTTGTCCAGGTAGGTTCTCGTGGTCCACGGACGTACGCTAGTCTATGTGCGCTTATACTTGTTCTGATACAGCTCAAAATCATTCTAAAGCATCAATTAGTATTTGATTTTTGATTCTTAAGACAACCTTCGAAGGGTTAGGGTATGGCGTAGTTAATATGCCTGAATCATTCTTAATAAACTACTTGTTCATTTTGAATTAAGCCTTCATGCTTTATTAAGGCTAATTAAGTGTAGTTATTATAAAGAATGACAGATTTGTTTTTAGGTTGAACAGAAATGTAAAAAGATTGAAAAATGTTATTATATAATATAGATTTTAATTGTTTCTGTGATTTTAAAGCTTAAGGGCCCATTGTTTTGCTGGTACGTTTGTCTCAGTGAAAAGATTCACTACTGATGCAATGGTAGTTCGATTGTACAAACGTTGTAAATATGTTGTTATAATTTCCTTTTAGGGCAGATGGTTAGCAATCATGTCTTCTATTTAAAAAAAAGTTCAGTGGTGGACTTAATGTATTATTTCTAATGTAACGGTGACTGTAATTGTAACTACTGCTGCTACTGGGGTATAGTTTTTCAAATATATTTCCAGATACTTAATATACTCTGTACTTTTAGATACAGTAAAATGGAAGGTGTTTATTTTATTTGAAAAAGTAGTTAGTTCTTTTAGTGACCCCTTGTGGCCTGTGGTGTATATTTGTGATTTGATGCAGCTATACAACCCACAAATTAAACTAGTCGATTTTCTGACTTTTTGAGAGTCTTGTTCACATCTATACCATTAAAGGCGCATCATGGAACCTTTTTGCATAGAACGTTCCACATGTTAGCCTTACAGTATGTTTCATGCATTTTTTTTATTACATTGCTAAAATACTTTGTTCAAAAACATAACCAGAGTTGCGTTTTGTTTCATGCACACACGTTTAACACAAATCCTGCATATTTTTAGGCAGAGTTCTTCTCTCAAATAGAAAAATGAAGCGTTCCACTGTGTTTTTAAACTCCATGCACCTTCACTAGAATCATTTGGGCAATTTCCGCCTGGTTGGTAACTTAAACTACCACTTCATGACATCACAAGGTGGAAGTGAGCTTTGGAGATGCAGACAGAGTAATACTAAAAGGTTACTCAAATGTGTATATGAAACACAAAACGCCATTCCAGGTATGTTTTTGATGAGAACATTTTGTTAAACCTGTTAAACCGCACAAGAATTCATTTTGTGGAATCAGAAGATCTACACTAAACTTGAGTGAATTCCATTGTGAATTGCATTAAAAAATAATTTTTTATGCAACTTTTCTTATGCTGCAAAGGTGTAGTAGATATTAAAATTAGTTTGTTTACTTATTAATACAACTTTTTGTCAGACAGACCGCAGGCATGGATGTGAAAATGTGTAAAAAACAAAATCCAAAATCTTAAATATAATGTTCCTTTATTGTAATATAATACATACTTCTTTAACAGAAGCATTAAAAAACACTTGGTGATAACAAACTGATGAAAAAAAACAAAACATGATCTTTATGTTCATGGCTTCTCTGCTGGCCTCCGGCAAAATGCACAGAAAATGAAACGATCACTTTTAGTACTGAGTAATTCCATTGAAAAATCTTGTGATGTTTTAAACTAGTCTAACGTTGGTTTCATCAGTTCTTGCTTCACACAAATGCAGCAAATAGAAATACAGCAATCAACATTCAACCTCCCATTTTGTACAATTAAGGCCCAAACCTGTTAAGACAATGTGCTCCGTGCCCTCCGCTAAAACTGGCATCCTTTTCTAAATTATAAAATTAAAAAAATCAGGTTGTAAAAAGGACATTGTTTAAACAGATGTAAAGATGTTGATCCTTTCGGGGAAGATATTAGCATAAATCTGCTTACTACAGGGAAAAAAATACAACTATAAACACATAACAGTTCATTCGAGTAGCCTTTTTCTTTCAAAAATATCAAAATGTTTTAGGTGAACTTGTATTATAATTGAACATAAAATATCCAAATTACTGCTTTGGACGTGTATGCTGGCCTCCATTGAAATACACAGAACAGACCTTTTGATTACACTGTATTTTGATCTGAAATATCCAAAAATGTATCCTAAATTTACAAAGAAATCTGCATTTTACTATCTCCACATTTGATCAAGAATGGCAGTATTAGCAGAGAGCATTGCAACAACGAGCCAAAAAGGCAAACAGTCCTCCTCCGTAGATTATATTGCTTAAAAAAAAAACTGGGCTAAACTCAAAAACATAACATGCAAAAATTATTAACATAGTAATAAGCTTCAACAAATTTTGGCTCAGTGTTAAAGCACCATTTCAGTCAATGTCGTAGTGCAGTCGTGAAGAGAGATAAACGGGCAAAAACTGGTAAACTTTTAGTGTTCGTTTGAGAATTGTAGTCATTTCATTTAAAAATTGTACGCCCATATTGAAGGGACAATAGTGTATTACATTGCTTTTCAGTACTTTCAATACTATCTGTAGACACTTTTTAAAATTTGTTTTCATTTTGCTTACAATGTTGATAAAAACAGATATTAATTTTGAGGAACATGATTGCGCTCCACATAGAAATAACTTAACTTTGAGGTAGAAGACCTATTTTCAAGGTATCGAACTGATCAGTTTGGTCATTTAAGATTTCTTTATCCCAACCTTTGCTTTGGGTAATGATTACGGTAACTACCAATAATTACTTGCCAAAAATCTCCTACCTACTGATTCGCAGCTGCCTTTTTGAAGTTCAATATAATTTCATTCTGAGTATAGAAACTGCTTTGTAACTTATCAAACAGTACAAGCATAGACAGTGAAACCCATTGAATTTTTTGTCTATTTTTACACCTTGAAAACACTTTAAACCACCAAATTCAAAAAATATTTCTTCCTTCCCTTTTGAGTGTCCATTTACTGATAATACAATATGTGAAATGATAATGAGAAGGAAAAAGACTAGTGTTCTTCAGTTGGATTTGCGCTCCTCTCTGTCCTCCGGGAGCACCTCTTTTGGGTCGTGGGACAGGTGTGAGTCCTGGTTCTGGTCTGGATCTGGGTTTGGGACTTCCTCTGTGGGGGTCTGGGGCTTGGATCGGGGGGTGGGGGTGGCGGCGGTCCCTGTATCTGCTGTGGGCTCTGCGCTCTGAGTACAGTTTATGGGTGCGAGCGCTACGGCAGGCTGCAGGGGACAAAACGAACAGATGTAAGAGAGATGAGCAGCTGTGAGGCGTAATATACGACTAGAGCTGCACAAGAGGAGACTACGGGCAAGAGCTGGTTATCCTCTTGTTTTTGAGGAGTTTTAAAAAAAATAGGCAAAATAATTCCAACAAATCCTGAGAAATATGAAGCACAGGTCCACGCCTTTATCAGTCAGTGGCCACATTATTAGGTACATTGTGGTAATGCCTCCTGGCTCTTTTGGATTATGAAACAGTTTACTGAATAATGATGATAGTTAAAGAGGGAGGATTTTACTTCTGTGGGGTAGTAACTGCGAACAAATATCACAGGTCTACAAGAAAAATGCTTCCGGAACAAAAGTAGTGAAATTTTTCTTGGTTTAGGTCACTAATAAAGAAAAAGTAAGTCAGAAGTGCTGATTAGCTATTGTTTCCAAGATATATTATTGGGTCAAAATAGGAAATTTATGCAAAATAAGGCAACAACAGTAGTTTATCAGAAGGTACAGTGTGTCTACAAGCAACCAGTTCTATCTGAAAGCCTGTCTGCACATTCCAATACATTCATTTTAATATGTCTAGAGTTTTAACATTAAATATTTTTTTATTTCACATAAGAGGATGCCTCAAAATTGTGTGCACCTGATGTCTTAAGATATTTCTTGTTTAGTGGTCCCTCGCTCTATCGCGGTTCACTGTTCACGGCCTCGCTGTTTCGCAGATTTTTTATTTTTATTTTTTTAAATAGTGTAACTTTTTTTTTATAGTGTAACATTGTGTTCTGCGTCCTGATTGGCTAAGAGACTGTAGACTAGGGATGTCAACAATTAATCGATTAACGATTAATTGTCGATTAAGACGTTAGTCGAACAAAATGCATTAATTGTAATTAATCGCTAATCGCGGACACGCGCACCCGCGTGGTCACGAAACAAGGCAACCGCGCACCGCGCTGCGCCAAGCTCGACTCACAGCCGGCAGCCAGGCACCAACGGCACTGCTCAGGAGCCCCGGGTGTACGCGCGAGGCGAGATCGAACCGCGGCGCCCGCGCGGCCGGCCCGGGCCCCGAGCCACAAACCAGCCGCACGAAACCAGCAGCGGCACGCAGCGGCCCAATCCTGGTTCAGTCCAGGTCCAGACCCGGTCGAGTCCTGGTCCAGTCCAGGTCCAGTCCACGTCCAGACCTGGTCCAGACCTGGTCTAGACCTGGTCCAGTCCACGTTTAGTCCTGTTCTAGTCTCTTAGCCAATCAGGACAGAACACAATGTTACACTATTAAAAAAAATGTTACACTATAAAAAAAATAAATTAAAAAAAATCTGCGAACCGCGATAGAGTGAAGGATTACTGTATTTTGTTATTCAGCATCAATACATTCATCTGCTTTTTACTAAGGAATAATTAATTGAGGAATATACAATATAATAATACTATGATATATTTATGACTCAGTGTTATGTATACTATAGCTTATATTCTTAAAGATCCTATTGAAACACTAAAATTCAGGTGAAAAACGCCGCTTATCAGTTAATCGTTAATCGATCGATAAGGTCAATCAACTATCAATTAATGAATTAATCGATAATTTGCATCCCTACTGTAGACCTTTGCCGATTGATAGATGGGGGATGCAGGGGGGACCGGGACTAGACCAGGACTAGACCAAGAATAAACCAGGTCTAGACCAGAACTAGACCAGAACTAAACCGGTCTAGACCAGGTCTAAACCAGGTCTAGACCTGGACTAAACCGGGACTCCGTGCGGCGCTTTGCTGGTTTCATGCGGCTCTTGCGTTCGTTTGTGCGTGTTCGGTTTGTGGCTCGGGCTGCGAGGACGCGGTCCTGAGGGGGATGCATGGTCCGAGCGCCGTGGTTCGATCTCGTGCTCGCAGCTCTGGCCTTGCGCCGGACCTGCTGCTCTGTCACGGATTTGACCACGCGCACTTCTCCAAGGGGTTGGCGCGCATCGCGTCCCGGGACATGGTAGTGCCGTTGGATGAGCCGCGCCCCTCGCATCCGGCGGGCTACCGGCGGAGCCCCCACGCTTCACTATTAATACATTTTGTTGAAAATCTACGAACGTTTGAGTGTTTAAACGAGAGAGAAATGTGACGAAACGTTAATTCCAGTGTTTTAAGGTGTTTACAGCCTTAAAACATGTATAATAATTGTAAAATATAAAGTTGTCCTACTTCGCGGATTTCACTCATTACAGGTTATTTCTGGAACCTAACCCCCGCGATAAACGAGGGACCACTGTATTTCTTGACGGATAAAGAAGTGCAAGTTAATTATTTTTAAAATATAAATATTTTTAAGCAAAAATGCCTAAATCTATTGTATAAACAGATGCAATTTTGATGTAAAACAATATCATTAAATATCTAGAACACATTAGATAACCAGCACAGTTATCAATTGATTTTCAGTTCATCTTATCAATATAAATGAGATTTAGCCACTTTTGTCTCAGAGCAGATCGATTGTAGACCAGTGTAACATGCGTAGATCACCATGTTACATTTTATTGTTTTGAAAATACGACATTTGCCAAAACGTACTTTTGTCTAATCTACCTCTGCTGTACCGCTCCCCCTTCAGAGCGCAATCACAACACAATCAGCATGAACCTACTGCACGTCACAACAGGTTTGGCAAGTTGTTGTGTACAGTTTTGTATGTTTATGGAGGATTGTCGTGTGGGAGCGTGGATGCCGTAGGCCTGTGAGCTGGGCACTGAACAGAATCTTACAGTTAACCAAAAAAGGGTTTGAACAGAGCCCGGGAGAAATCGTTCAAATACTCAATCGTGCATGGATGTCATCTAAAATCTCTTCAGGCGTGTTTTTAATGAGGGATTAGATTCTGTATATTACCTCCTCTTTAAGTAAGTCCAGCTATATCCAATAATGTGACCACTAAGAATATGAATTATATACTCACAGTTGAGACCGTTTTTAATGAAGGAAGTTGTGATCAAAGGGAAATAAGATTCTATATAAAAATTAACAGTAGAGGGCGCTAAAGCACCCAGGACAGAGCACAGAGAGAACGTAATATTCAAAAGATTTTACTCAACTATTTATACTAAGATTGTTTTGGTTTCTTGTGTTTTTGTTCATCCATAGAAGGAGTAGTTGGTCATATCAAACTGGTATTCACCACAAATCCATTTCCTGTCCAGAACTGGGTCAGCTCTCTGCGCCACAGCGCCACCGTGAGGCTGGTGAGCAGCGTACAAGGCACCAGGTAGAGCAAAGCGGGCTGTCCCATCTGCATCAGAGCCAGGGCCACGAAGGTGATCAGGAGCCCCACGCCGTAAGCTGAGGGTACACAAGTGAGGACAGTTTACTATATGTACACATAAAAACATGGGAAATACCACGAGTGAGCTGCATTGAAGCTGTGAAGAGGAAAATATTTATACATACAGCTCTGGGAAAAAAAATAAGAGACCAGTGCATTTTTTCTGAAATCAGCATCTCTACATGTATTACAGCCATTCCATTCCAGCGTCTGTTGAATTCCAACACAAACACAAAGCTGAGCTACTTCAGTTCTTGCACCAGGAGTGGAATAAAGTCACCTAAGAACAATGTGAAAGACTTGTGGAGAGCATGCCAAGACGCATGAAAGCTGTGATTAAAAAATAAGGGTTATTGCACCCTGGGTTATCGCTTCTTAAGTGTAAACATTAGTATTATGTTGTTTTAAAATGAATTTGATCTTGTTTCTTTGCATTGTTTGAGATCTGGTAAACATGTATCTTTTTTGTTATTTTGACCATTTGTCATTTTCTGCAAATAAATGCTCTAAACGATAATATTTTTATTTGGAATTTGGGGGAAATGTTGTCAGTAATTTATAGACTCAAATAAAAATGTTCCTTTTGCCCAAACACATACATATAAATAGTAAAATCAGAAAAACTGATCATTTTGCAGTGGTCTCTTATTTTTTTCCAGAGCTATACAAGAATAGTCATGAAGTTGGTTTGTTTAATACCTCAGTCATTTGTGTCCTATAGTAACAAAGGTTTAAAAAGTGATTTGGACGTGTATGCCAAGATATGAACTGAAGTGTTACTAGATTTTCAGTCCTACTAATAATGTGAGACCGGCCTCTGCTTTGACTATGTTCAGATCCAGGCTCAAAACGGTTGTTTAGCTCTGCATATGACTGAAAGGTTTTTATTCTGCACTCTTCTATTTTAATGTTGATTTTATTTCCATTTTCTATGTTTTATTTGTTTGCATTATGATTTTATTTATTTTTCTGTAAAGCACTTTGAGTTAATTTGCTGCAGCTTACTATTACACACCTGCTGATTCCCTCTTAATATAATTCCAACAGTTGAGCAGATGGCTGTTGCTCTTGTGTGTGACTAGTTTTATAAAAATGTAATTTCTAAATGAGTATAAACTGAATTGACATGAACAGGCCTACTGCTGGTTTTCAAATGTGTTCGTTTAGCTCCGGTGCTCAAGTGTCTGCATCTAAACCTGGTGTGTGATCATTTAATCAAACATTATACAGGAACATTATAGAGAACGGGAACAAACTCACCAATGGTACAGGCCACAAAGTAGATCCTGGAGGTTTGCATTAAAATGTCAAACCTGTGACAGTACGCCACTAATAAACCTGGAACAACACAAAGAGTGCACCCTATTTAGTTATTTTAGTCCATGTAGCAGCACATGACACAATAGTGCCATACGCTCATGTTATTTCCCCTGATGTACAGTATTATTAGAAACAGTGGAGTCAGTTTTCAGATCCCTTTAAATTTCTTCTTTTTTATGGTGTACTAAACTGGATGAGGTTTGTATTTATTATTCCTTATTAGGGTTGTCAAAAATACTGAAAATCAGATACTAGTCGATACTAAAACTAATACCAAACCTAGATAGTCATTTGAGCAGGTATTGATACTGTAAAAAAAATGATTCTCTTACTAAAAAGGAGCATTTTTATCTTCATTCTAGTATCGGAATCGGTATTGAGTCAATTCCTTAGTATCAAAATGGACTTTGAAATTTTTGTTCCTATTATTCCTATTCCTTATAATTCTACAACAATTCAAAATAGTTGACTGAAGAAAATCTGTAATTTCTAAATGAGATTATAATGTGTACCATAAACTATAACTCTGAAAGTTACTGTGCATATTCTTTTCACAGTTAGTTCTAGGGCTGTCAGTTTAAAGCATTAATTAGATTCATTCATTACACTGCAAATTAACACATTATAAAAATTACCGCAGTTAATTATGAGCGGCAATTCAATGCTTGCGTATTTTAAATTTGGCGTACAGCGAGCAAATCACTGCCAGGGCCTTTGAATGGCAAGTTTATTTATAAAAAGAACGAAGACGGGACGGGACGATCAACAAGAACGCGGTGGTTTGTAGCTTTTGTCAAAAAGAATTTTCCGATCACCAAAGCTGCTCCAGCCTGACGGATCATTTGAACGCGAAACACGTCCGGACAAGTTCCATCGTTACTGGCGATAGAGCGAGCGTGAGCGCACTTCAACAAACAACACTCACAGGATTTGGGAAACGAATGAGAAAAGCAACCACAGGAAAAACTGACAAACTCAATCGGAAAGTGGGTTGCCTCTCTCGCTCTCTCTCACAAGATTAAAATGCGATTAATTAGATTAATTCATTACAAATCCTGTAATTAATTAGATTATTTCTTTAATTGCCTGACAGCACTAGTTAGTATAAATATATATAGCATTACCTGGTACTAAGATGTCCCCAAAGCCCAGCAGAGAGAAGGGACGGTCACACAGTGCTAAAGGGGAGGAGTTTAGTCTGGGCACTTTGAGCACCATGGGCAACTGGAACACACACACACACATAAAATACATATAAAATACAGAAATATAAACTTATAACCATGAAAAACAGCGCCTAACCTTTTCATGTGTGAACGAGTCTGAGGGACCAGCTGCCACCTCCACCATGATGCTCTCACCGCTCTGAACAAAAGGGCAATGTAAGAAAAAGACTCTAAAAATACAGATTTAACTGGGGTTGCTCTTGGGTTGCCACCTGCTCATCTCCATGGAGAGGTTATTGCTTTGCCTGGAATGTTCCAAAGTATAAATCTCCACGGAGACAAGCAAGTAAAGCCACCAGGCCAAGTGACAGGTCAGATCTGTGCAGAGGTGGGCACACTCACAGTAGGAATGCATGGGTGAATAAATACAGGACAGAAAGGTTTAATGACTGTGGAACATTCCAGCAGAGCAAAAACAGCAGGTTGCATGTACCCCGCAGAGAAGGTAAATAGTGCACCTTTAATTTATGGGGAAAAAGTACCTTTGTGAAGAACGGTGTGATAAAAACAAAGAACACATCATAGACAAACAGGACTGACAGCAGAATAGTGCAGGCCTGGGGGGGAATACACAATATATATTAATCAAGATCAAGTTATGTGAAAAATATGATGATGTTAAGTGATGATGTCACTTCCGGGTAAATCAGCAGATGCAACTTGGACCTGGAAGTGACATCACACATAACAATATAAAACATGTAAAACTACCTTAAATGTGGACAGTCTGACTGTTTTGAGCATGTACAGACAGAAGGTGATGCCCAGTGCGTCCTGTAACACCCAGGCCCACCTAAACATAGACGCAAAGTCATGTCAACTATTACAATTAAGAACAAATTATTTTTAAAATTGTTTTCCTGATATGAATCTTGATTTCAGTTATTGTTACTTATCATTACTACAACTTCACCACTACTGCTCCCCCTGCAGTAAAAAACTACTACAGTGGTACCTCACCTTACGAAAGACCCAACAAACCCAACAACCTTCACGTTAAATTTGGTCTCTAGATACGAAAGAAAATTCAAGTTACGAAACGCGAAATCTCAAAAATTCAAATAATGCGCGTTCAGATGCGCGCTCAGCCACACACATACGGTTTTCTCAGACTGGATTTAAACTTTTCTCACATTTGTCTCTCGTTTAAACACTCAAACTTTCATAGATTTTCAACAAACTGTATTAATAGTGAAGCGTGGGGGAAGGAGGAGGGCGGAGAAGTGTGCGCGCGGACACGTGTGTGATAGCGCAGCATGACCCGGTGTACTCACGAGACCCGTGCTCAAACCGTGCTTCCTCTAGACCAGGTCTAGACCAGGTCTAAACCAGGTCTAAACCAGGTCTAAACCAGGCTTAAACCACCGCGGCTCTTGCATGCGTTCAGACTGCGTGCAGTCCCGAGGGGAGGCTTGGGTCAATCACACATGTGTCCGCACGCACACTTTTCCGCCCTCCCCCTTCCCCCACGCACGCAGTCGCTGCTCGCCTCAGCCGTGACTCGTGAGGTACACCGGTGCTGCTGCTAATAGCAGAGCTAGCACGAAACCAGGAAATAGACCCGCACGCGGCGCTTTAATCCACCTGGTCTAGTCCTGGTTTAGTCCAGGTCTAGACCTGGTCCAGTCCTGGTTTAGTCCAGGTTTAGACTTTGTTTAGACCTGGTCTAGACCTGGTATGTGTATGTATGAGAACTGCCGTGGAGAGCAGACGTATTTTCTTCTTCCTCCTTATCTTGCTCTGTCTGATGTCTAATTTCTCTCGTCTCGTCATTTTTCGTAATTTTTCTCCTGTTGGAACAGATTTTCGAAATCCTAAATCATGAATTGGAGCTGGTCCCACAACGCTATTGGCATATTTCTTTTCACGGAGGAGCGCCGGTCTGGAGAGCCGGACAGTCCCAAGGGAACTCGCTGCTAGATACACGACACGTTGTGCATGTGGCACCGCTGTTACTGGAGGACACGAAACGATTACTATTGGAATTTTGATGGCAGGACATCTGGATTGGCCTGGAGGATGTTTTTCTGACCCATCACTAATTGGAGCCGAGCGGATAAAAGAGCCCGAGCCGCCGGAGGTCATTTTACACGATAGTGGGGCTGTGGCGGACTAGGGAGGACGAGATCAGAAAGGGAAACACGGATTGAACTGAAACACCTGATTTGTGGAAATCTGTCTGGCACTGGATAACATCTCGGATAATGGATGTGGAACTGTGTGGAACAGCGGATCAGTCTGCGTTCATTCATCATACGTGCCAGCGGGAGGATTGCGAGTCACACAGTCCTGCTTGGTGGCATGAAGTTGGGGTGACTGGCAGAAACCAGGGTTCTGGCAAATTGTCTGTTCGCCTGGGTTCTAAAAATGTATTGATTATGCTAAATTTCCCAGTGTAATTAATTCTCCTGAAATTGTGATTCAACTGGACTTTGTTTTGACTACATCTTCTGCACAAACACGTCCAAGGTCACAGCTGGGGCCTTATCTTACACAGCACTCTACAAAAACAACACATTCCATTCGGCTCACACTGACATTTTTATGTAAAACACTCTGCCCTGTCTATTTAGTAAGTCTGCCTCTGCGTCAGTTTCCAATCAATTATTGATTTCCAATCTGACCCACCCCCACCCCCCACCCCCCCTTCTGTTGCCAAAGAAAAAGATCACTGTATGTTTACCTCTCCAATTGGTTTTTCTGTCATTACATGTTGTAAAATTGTCTGCATCTTTTTTTTCTACTCTGTTGTAACCAAGTTGGCACCGCGAATGGCAGCCCTGGTGCTCGGAGTGTCTGTCCGCTCCAGGTATTGAAGCAAGTTCCTAATGTTGTGAACCTGTTCACTCATATGGCAATAAAAACCTTCCTGATTCCTGATTCCTGGTATAGTCCACGTTTAGTACTGGGTCTACAGTCTCTTAGCCAATCAGGACGCAGAACACAATGTTACACTATAAAAAAATGTTACACTATTTTAAAAAAAACTTGGAACGGGGCCTTGGAACGGATCACGCTTTTCCCATTGAAATAGCTACTCAACTTACGAAAAATTCACGTTACGAAACCACTTCTGGAACGAATTAATTTCGTAAGGTGAGGTACCACTGTACTTAATATGACTTTTGCCAGTCTCCATCATGTCATAAAGTCCAGTATTGTTGACTCACTGGTCCTCGTTGCGGAACACCATCCAGGTGATGCTGACGGCGACGCAGAAGGCCGACAGCAGCAGCATGCGCACTTGAGGCCGCTTGTGCAGGTACGGCAGGTTATTCTCTGGGATCCTGAAGACAACAGGACACAAACCATTCACTCACACAGGGCCTAATGTTACTAACACAGGTCAACACAGCCCAGTGTGAACTAAGGCTTAGGGAGGGGGTAGATCACCTGCTTGGTTACATAGTGCATCTTTAAAGTGGCACATTAAGTAGGTTTGGTGCCATAATTATATATATATATTAGGGCTGTCAGTTAAACGCATTAATTAGATTAATTAATTACACTGCAAATTAACAAATCAGAATAGTTGACTGAAGAAAAAAAATCTATAATTCCTAAATGAGATTATAATGTGCGCCATAAACGCCAACTCCCTGAAAGTTACTATGCATATTCTTTTCACAGTTAGTATTAGGGCTGTCAGTTTAACGCGTTAATTAGGTGAATTAATTACACTGCAAATTAACACGGTATAAAAACACAATTAATTATGAGTGGCAATTCAATGTGCACGCATTTTAAATTTGGCGTACAGCAAGCAAATCTCTGCCAGGGCCTTTGAACGTCAAGTTTATTTATAAAAAGAACCAAGACAGTTACCTGGCCAGCCAAATGATATCTCTCTGTATTTCCTATACACCGCGATACCATTTGGACACTCTCCATCCACTCTCGCTCCTCCGGTTCCAAACCGACTCCGCGATTCTGATTCGTTCAAAGATGGTGACGTCAGTGCACCCGCCTTTGCCCGCAAAGTCACTCTTAGGCAGCGGAAGTTCCGCCTCAGTTTTGAATCAAGATGGCGCAATCTCTGATTGGTTCACTTAGCTGTCTGTCTACGCGCAACCGCAGCGCATTCTGTGGATCAAGCGTTACCAGACTCACTCGCTGGTACAGCGATGAGTCATGGATTCTTCCAGGCAACCAAGACAGGACTATCAACAAGAACGCGGTGATTTGTAGCTTTTGTCAAAAAGAATTTTCCGATCACCGAAGCTGCTCCAGCCTGACGGATCATTTGAACGATAAACATGTCCGGACAAGTTCCATTTTTACCGGTGATAGTGCGCACTTCACCAAACCACCAAACCACGCTCACAGAATTTGGGAAACGATTGAGCAAAACGACCACAGAAAAACTGACAAACTCAATCGCAAAGTGGGTTCGCTCTTTCTGTCTCTCCCTCTCTCACTCTCTCACACTCTTAAAATGCGATTAATTAGATTAATCAATTACAAATCCTTGTTAATCGCCTGACAGCACCATATATATATATATATATATATATATATATATATATATATTAGGGCTGGGAATATTAACGCATTAACGCGTTAATCGCGATTAATCGCGAACGATTAATGATCGCGAACAATTTTTTAAATCGCGATCAGAGTTTGCCAGCATTTTTCGCAATTCTACCATCCATATGCAGCTCATTTGGTTGTATTAATTAAACTCATTGTCGGTTAAACGCGCTATTTTGAGTTTGCTCGTATTTTGTTCCTTCTACGCATCCGTAGGCAGCTCGAGCGGGCTTCAATCATTTATTTACAATTTCTCAAAGTAAGCACTATTACTGGTTCATTGTTACTTTTTCCTTTCTCTGCACTTTTTTGAAATAAAAAAATGGTGAGAAATACTTTGCATTGAGTTTAACTTTAGATTCGAACGGTCTTACTGCAAGATATCAATTTTAAACATGCAAAATAAATCACGATTAATCGCGATTAACTATGAAATTTCTGAGATTAGTTGCGATCAAGAAAATTAATCGTTTGACAGCCCTAATATATATATATATATATATATACAGTATATATATATATATATATATTTTTTTTTTTTTTTATAAAATGATTTAACATTAACCAAATACAATGGACTAAGAAACATACCTGCATTTACAGAAAGGCAGTCTTCGTATGAAGGGCCAGAGGCAGCTGTAGAGCCCCACAGAGGAGGCCAGGCAGAAGATGGCGATCACCCAAAACGCTGAGACAGAGTAAGAAAGTTCATTCAAATATATATTCTATATGTAAATCTACAGTAGTAGTAGTGTGTAGTAGTACCGAGGTAGTCATAGTAGAAGTAGAGTAACACCAGCATGCTGCAGCACATGACCACAAACACACAGATCATGATGGGAGTGACGTCCACCATGTCCTCCGCCTGTTTCTCTGCGCTGTCGTCTCGCTTGTGCTTCATGTAACGCCTGTGGACAAGATTAAATAAGACAACAATAGTGTAATCATATAGCACATTCTGATATCCTCAAATGAAATGCAATGTTTTTCATGCACTACAGGTTATATCCTAAGTAGGGATGTCAACAATTAATCGATTAACGGTTAATTGTCGATTAAGACGTTGGTCGATCAAAATGCATTAATTGTAATTAACCGCTAACCGCGGACACGCGGACCGCGCTGCGCCAAGCTCGACTCACACCCGACCGCAGGCACCAACGGCACTGCTCAGCAGCCCCGGGTGTACGCGCAAGGCGAGATCGAACCCGGAATGCGTGCCGCTGCTTAGGGCTGGGCGATTAATCGAGATTTGCGATATCTCGAGATGTTTTATGAAATCGAGAAAGATTTTGGCATATCGAAAAACTCGAGATGAATAAGATTTCGCCACTCGCCACTGTTTTCCTCATCTGTTTGTGGAGCTGTCCGCCCCGCCTCCTTCTTGCGTTTGTGTTTCACTGCGTCTCGTGTTTCCCCCTCCGCTCCCCCTCCCCTCCCCTCCCCGTGCGCACACCGCGTGTGTTTGTTGACAACTAATTTTCAACATGGCGGCGCCCACAGAAGCACGAGAGAATTCATACCAAAGAAAAGAACAAACGGCTCTATTATATGGCGGTATTTCGGATTTTAAACGTCCGATGAGGAGCAGAAAGAGGCATTTTGCAGAGAATGCAAGAAACTGGTGCCATCAAAATCATCGAGGGCAAACCCACCACCACTTCTTCTAAGACACAACAAACAACGCTCCATACATCTTTACCCCGGTGTCTACCATATGGAAAAACAAGTGCAAGGTGGGTCAGCATTACGGAGTCCATTGCCTTTCATATCGCAAAAGACATGACGCCCATAGCGGTTGTTGAGCGACCGGGCTTCATACGAATGCTAAAAACGCTTGACCCTAGATACAATCTACCTACTCGCCACTTTCTTGTCAGTGCGGTGGGTGTTGCCAGTGAGTGAAATATTTGGGTGGGTCGGGTATGTGGCGTTGGTTCTAAAGCACACTTGCGTTTTAATGGTTGCAATAAATTAATATAGTATTTCTAGAAAAAAAATGATGCAGAATAATGTGCTAAGTTAAAGCAAATACACACACAAATATAAAACGTACTACAGTCACAAAACACGAGAATTCATGGATTGAGGCTCTATTAATCTATATTTAAAAACAATTAATTTAATGTGTGCTTTTTCACTTCTTTTATCTTAAATGTTAAAGAAGCACTTCATAAGAACTGTCTACCCTCAGGTTTTATGTTTACAATTAAAATATGGCAATATACTACTTCCTTGGTTTGGTAATGTTAAAAATGGTGCACAAGCACTTTGTTACAAGTACCTGTCTACCTTTAGGCACTTGGCTGCCTGTTTGCACTTCAATAAAAAAAAAAAAACCTTGCTGAATTTGGCACGTTTGTTTGTTTTTTTCCCCCCTGCATAGATATCGAGATATATATCGTATATCGAGATATAGCAAAAACATATCGAGATAAGTTTATTTCTCCATATCGCCCAGCCCTACCGCTGCTGCTGGTGCACGTGGTGGTTTAATCCTGGTCTAGTCCAGGTCTAGACCCGGTCGAGTCCCGGTCCAGTCCAGGTCCAGTCCAGGTCCAGACCTGGTTCAGACCTGGTCCAGTCCACGTTCAGTCCTGGTCTAGTCTCTTAGCCAATCAGGACAGAACACAATGTTACACTATAAAAAAATGTTACACTATAAAAAAAAAAATTGGATAGAGCGAGGGATTACTGTATTTTGTTATTCAGCATCAATACATTTGTCTGCTTTTTACTAAGGAATAATTAATTGAGGAATATACAATATAATAATACTATGATATATTTTTGACTCAGTGTTATGTATACTATAGCTTATATTCTTAAAGACCCTATTGAAACACTAAAATTCAGGTGAAAAACGCCGCTTATCAGTTAATCGTTAATCGATCGATAAGGTCAATCAACTATCAGTTAATGAATTAACCGATAATTTGCATCCCTAATCCTAAATTAAGTAAACAGTAAAGTAAGTTAAGTAAACATCTTTAATCTAGGCAAGGCAATAACATCTCCATGGAGACAATCAGGTGGCAGAACCTTCACCAGAAAAAGTTAGAGTCATAATTAAACTATTTTTATCACATATTTTCTAGTAAACATTTGCAATCCCAATTTATTGTTAATACTGTTTTTAAAGAATAAGGGAAAGTACACCGTTTACATCACTGTACTGTGTTAGAACATTTACAGCATACGATGTACAAATAGCAACGTGTAGTTTCTGTTTTGCACCATGAGCTGGACTGAGAATTTATCCTTTCCAAAACCACAAATATGCAGTGAACGCTGGAGCCTGAGTCAAAGAGCTCTGTCACTTTTGGGTGGGATCTGACCATGAGTCAGTCCAACAAACCGACCTTTACATGGTTATACAGACTCCACACTCTGAATCTGACATCAGGACTTCATGATTCATCCTCCCCTGAGCTACAACTTGGAAAAACTAACAAGCCTTTTTTTTTTAACTAAGAAAATAAGAACTAGTTTGTAAACAAAAGGAAGGGAGAAAACAGATGTGGAAAAAATTGTGGACAAAACCTAATTTAAAGGGATATGCCACCCCCAGTTCAAACTTGGGCATCTCCCCACAGTCCAGAGACTAAAATAAGTGATGGAAAGCGTTTTCCTGGTCACCCAGCCATTGTCCGAGTCTGTCAGCACTGACCGCCGCACGCAGCTGCAGCTACTCCGCGTTAGACTGGAGGCAAACGTCGCCAGAGAAAGATTTTGGCCAAAAGGAATTCATTTGCTCGATGCTTTTCCCAATTACTTTCTGTGTAGTGCGCAGTGTGTGAGCCGAAGCACACACCACGCTGCGTAACAGGGGAACTCCCAACGTGGTGCGTAACAGGGATTCCCCTGTGTGCTTCGGCTCTGTTTTTCCGCACTGAAAAATAGTTCCCACCCAAAATGACAAAGTCAAGCTCTCCGTGTTGATTTGCACATTTATTTGCACTCGATATGAATGTGCACTACACAGAAAGTAATTGGGAAAAGCATCGAGCAAATTAATTCCTTTTGGCCGAAATCTTTCTCTGGCGACGTTAGACTCCAGTCTAACGCGGAGTAGCTGCAGCTGCGTGCGGCGGTCAGTGCTGACAGACTCGGACAATGGCTGGGTGACCAGGAAAACGCTTTCCATCACTTATTTTAGTCTCTGGACTGTGGGGAGATGCCCAAGTTTGACCTGGGGGTGGCATATCCCTTTTAACTTTAGCAACCTTGTGACTTTAAAGAGCGTTGAAAGAGTATAGAAAGTAAATGATTTTTCAATAAATAAAACCTTTTAGTCTCTCTATAGTTTATAGAAATCAGCTTTGATATCATAGCATAATTAGAGATTTTACCATTTTTGTTTAAATAAAATGGTCACACTTTTATTTAACACTACACTTGATTAATTGATACTTACCCCATTATGCAACTAAGGCCCTGTCTACACGGCAATGTTGTGGAGTGAATCCGATTACGTTTTTTATCATTTCGGTCTCGCGTCCACATGGCACCAGCGTTCTGGGTACCCCAAAACGATTTTTGGGAACGGGTTCCAGAGTGGAAAACTCTGGCAACGTTACCGATGCACAGTCGTCTGGACGAGTGGAACGGATTTGGTTACGCCTACGTCACAACCACATGGCCAGAACAAATAGCAGCCTCGCGCATAACATTCATTCGTAACAAGACAGCGACCATGGCGGACACCAGAGTAGCAGTAGTAGTAGTGCTGCAGCCACTGCTAAGTTTCCTTGCGTTATTGAAAGAAAATGTACTGCAGTTATACCAACTAGGCGAGCAGCAGAGACGCTTACAGCACAACATGTGCCAGATTCTTTTAAACCCGCCACGGCGTGTTACTAGACGTGCCAAAAGAAGGAGATTTTGGATGAGACCTGGAAGAACAAGTAGCTGGTGGTACAACTTTGCAAATGGCGTTGTCGTGGACGCAGAATGGAGAGAGAACTTTCGGATGTCCACAGCAGTCTGGTGGGACGGGCTTACAGCGCACATAGAGGCATGGCATGTTTTCAGCAAGCGTTCCATTGCCATGTGTACGTGATATTTTACTGATCTGTTCCCAGTGTGGACATGATATTTTTTATACCCGGTAAGAAAAAATCCTCCGTTGCGTTGCCGTGTGGATGTAGCCTTAGTCACTAACATGTACATGCACTGTACTTAGGGCTAGGAGATTCTGGTCACGTGTGCAACATCGTGTTTTAAGAGTCAAAGATTTGAAACGTGCTCAATAGAAGGTAGAGTCAGTGTATTGTTGCATGGTCTTACTTTTTGTTGTCTCTGCTCCCAGCCCAGTATCCTCCAATGGCCACTGTCCCAACTGCCATTAAAAAGATAATGACCATGTTGTAGTCCAGCACAGGCTCATTG
This sequence comes from Paratrypauchen microcephalus, assembly GCA_036785185.1. Classification (NCBI taxonomy): domain Eukaryota; kingdom Metazoa; phylum Chordata; class Actinopteri; order Gobiiformes; family Gobiidae; genus Paratrypauchen; species Paratrypauchen microcephalus. Next base: position 2,224,771 of record JAVJIX010000032.1, read on the forward strand.
GGCGCATACATTGCCACCAGCTGCCCTTTACCAAAACTCTGAAATAAAACAAAATAACAATAGATCAGTTTGGCTTCATTTTAGTTCTCAAAAGGGAGAACTGATTTGACCCCAGTTTAGTCCAGATGTAGGCTTGGTTTGGTCTTATTTAAGTACTACTTTAGTCCCAATTTTGAATTTTGAAGTAATTGTGAACAAACATAAATTTGCTTAATTACTCAACATGTGTGAATGAAACAAAACAAAAACTGTACAGGTATGTTTTAATTTAACTTATTTGTAGCACAATTGCTGCATTAAGTAATTCCTACATTCATTACTAATACATTCATACCATACTCCATACAACTGTACGACAAGTCACCCTTGTGCAATAGATAATACTCCCTTGACAATACTCCATGCAACTGTATATAGCTGGGATTGTACATCTTATTTGATATTGCATTTTATAGTTTATTACTACTTTTCTATTTAATTTTGCTTTATACATTATTATCATTATTTTTATAATTATGTCTCATCTGACACTGGTCTATTGCTCTTTGGTTGCTATTCCATCTATTTTTTTTTACCCTCTGGTATATATTATATATTACATTTGATTAGTGAGCTACTGTCCCTTGTGAATCAATAAAGTTTGTCTAAGTCTAAGTCTAAGTCCAAATGCTCTACAGAAAATAAGCAAAATATATCCATCAGGGCAAACATTACTTTCAGTCACTATGGGGCTAAAATCCTTCTTATTCCTATGGTACACTGTGTATTTTGACACCTTTCCAATGCAGCAGATTAGCTTTAGCAATTTGAGCCCCATAATTGGCTGTACTTCAATCCTCCCCACCCCCCATACGTCTCCTGTCCCTGCGTCAACACATTTCTGTTCTCTTCTTTTCCTGAACCACTTTTAAGATATACTGACGACTATGAACATTCCAATTGCTGTGGTTACACACACACTGAAACTTAGATTATCAGATTGTTGGAGATATTTGACTATTAAAAGGACATGTACACAGCAAAATGTGTGTGCTGCCCACTGCTCCTAATATATGTATATACATATATAGGATGGGTTAAAATGCAGAGAAGAATTTCTCCAGTGTGAGATCAATAAAGTCTCTTCTTAATCATCAGGTTTCTTTCTGACCATGGTCCCTAAGTTTACTCACTTCATATTTTGCTATTTGCATATCAATTCAATATTTTTTAAAGTCCAGAAATCAGATAATAAATAGGTTTTGCTGTGCATGTGAACATCGCCACTGTTCAGAAAATAAAAGCTTTCTCCATTCTGACAAGAGATGTAGTTACGGAGCTGTTATACTCATATCGCTATAATCATCATAACTTGGTCTATCTACAAAATCTTGGTCATAAAGTTATGTCTGATCAATACTTACTCTACTTATATCCAGCATATCTGCATAACTGAGCAGTGCAACAGGGATGTCAATCTCTTCATATTGAGTTTTGTTTCCTGCTGGTGGCGTCTGTAAACAACAAACACAAAGCACAATTCATTTTCCCTATATAATAACGGTTTATCCCAGTGTCAGGAGAGTTCATTGGAGGATTACCAGTCTGTCTTTGCTGACGATGAGCAGACCCTTGGCTCCATTGATCTGGGCCAGTCTGACCTTTTGGTAGAAGGTGCAGTTTCCTCTCAGCACCATGGGGATGCGGTTTGGGAAGCCCCCCTCCGGCACCTCCGACGCAGAGCACAGCACGGAGCTCGTCAAGTCATAGATCTGGAGACGGGACTGAAACATATTGGTGTAATTATGAATTATATAATATGACGTTATATATTTTACAAATATTATTCAGAATATCAGAGGCATGCTAGTTAAAAATATGATAGGGCCTAAAAAAAATAAATGTTGGTTTCCGATTTGTTGACAGTTCTAGACATGGGTAGGTAGGGAATTTATTTTATTTTTATTTTTTATTTTTTTTCCTGTGGGAATATGGAATTTTTGAAATTTTATTTTATTTTATTTCCTTCCGCAGCAGTACTATTTCAATAAAAAATATAATTGACATTGGCATAATTTCCCAAAGCTATCTCAATGCTAAGGGCATATTCTATACTTAAGTATAGTCGAACGAAGCTCCAACATGCCATGCGAAACCAGGTCGTTGACTGTACAGAGTACATGTAGAATATATCTTACAATGTTACAAAAATACATGCTGATTTTGTATTGTTTTTTATGTTCTTCTTTCAGATGGCAGTCATTAAATTTAGAAGCAGTAAACAATTTTGAATACTACATTTATTTAACACGGTGTTGATATGTACAGTATACTTAACATACAGATATGCTTTAGGCCTAACATTAGAACTCTACACAGTTTGTGCAGGGGGTATAGTGAGAACAAAAATCTGTTCTGTAGAAATTGTGGTGACAACACAGACTTAGTGACAACACTCATTCACCATTATAAAAGAAGAAATTCAATTTGTCATTCACCATTCTAAACATGTCCCATTACAGGCCAACAGAGGCCTACTGGAAGAAGAAGAACAAGCACAGTACAGTACAGTAAGAACAAGAGATGTATTGAAAAAGGTACAGTAAAATAGTTTCCTCCTGGGCATGAGTCAACAAACCTAATGCTGATGTAGGTTAGCTACTGTACTGTTGCAAGCAAACAGCTGTTGTATGTATGTAAAAGCAAATGGGACACAACCCCACATAAAACTGTGTGTTTGTGTGTTCAAAACAGTCATTTCTCCTTTCCCAGACCCCCCAGGATTTCGCGGGCATTTTTTGTGATTGTTGCGGGCTAAAATCCCTGAATTTCCGGGAGCTTTTCCAAAAAGTTGCGGTGCTTTTAAGGGTTTTGTTGCGATTTTGTTGCGGGAGGAAGTGAAAGTAGCGATAAATAGTTGCGATTTTCACTTTTTGTAATTAAAATTGAGTAATATTTTGAATACTGAGTTATTACTGACAAAGAATAATACAAAGACACAGAGATCACAGATATGGTCCTAAAACAACCTTACCAACATCCAAAATAAATTACTACTAGGAGGGGAACTGTTTCGCCTGGTCTTTTGCTGTTATTTTTGTGGGCAGGTGGCGCCGCAGACATGTTTCTTTGCCATTAGAAGCCGTGTCCCAATTCCCAGAGCGAGCGGCTCGGAGCGTGGCCCGAAGGGCATGTGCGTCACACATTTCGACAGAACACCGGCGCGACGACTGCTGTCCCACTTCTTTTTTGTCCCATGCGCAATCGTTAAGCGGTCCGCGGACTGCAGTCGGGGCTGAGCAAGTGTGCACCTCCTTGACTGCAGTCTGAGCCCCCTTCGGGCCGCGCTCCGAGCTGTGCGCTCTGGGAACTGGGACACGGCTGCAGTTTCGTTTTGTCACACGGAAGTAAAGTAGAATGTTGCGGCTTCCAAACTCAAACCTTTTAGCCGCCGAGAATATGAGGTTGGGTCCTATGCAGTGGTGTAGTGTGGATTTTTTAAGTGGGTGTACGCGATTTGTGACGTCATGGATGTGAATTACAACCCCCCCCCCCTCTGGAAAATGTTACATTTCTGAAATTTGGATTTCTATATGCTATATGTTAGCAATAAAGTAAAACTGTACATAAAAGTACAAAAAACACATTTTATTAACAGGTACTAGTAGTATATATTGGATTTGTTTTTGCTTTGTACTTCGTCTAATCAGATCACATTGAGGAGGAGCTGATGCGCGCTAAAAGACGCAGGTGAAAAAGCGAGGAGCGACGCGTGAGGCACGGGCAGGTAGGATGAGGTATAGGATGTTTTATAAAGTTTAACCTGTGTACACGCAATGGTACAGGCTGTTACGAGAGCTGCGCTCACTCGCTCGGTCCGCGGCTCCAGACATGGGCTCGCGCGGCCCGCAGTTTAATACGAAGTTTAATACGAGATACACGTACTTTTGTTCTGAATACGGGACCATTCTGTTTTTCAAGGGACGGTTGGTGACCCTAAACACAACTATACATACATATATATACACCCAAAATCTTTCTCAACCAATTTGCACAGATGTAAAAAATAAATAAATAAATAATAGGCTACCCCGCGGCTGAAAAAAGCGGAGATCCGCTAAAAAACGGAACTCTTTCATCCCTGAATTTATATTTGTTATTTTTTTTATATCTCACGTCGGGAGAAGTGGGTGGACGGCGTACCCCCGCGTACCACGCCCACTACACCCCTGGTCCTATGGCTCGCAGATTTGTGACGCGCAAAGAGGAGGCTATGGTGACAGATACGCTGAGATCCAGATATGTGTTTTGTGCATTTATTACAAAAAGAGCGCACACAGCTATGACAGCGCAGCAGGATGAAATGAAACTCATGAAAACCAGCAGGATGAACAGATTAACGTGAAAGATGAATGAATGGTTTGCGTTCAACAAAAAATACGGCTACACCCCAACCCTGACTCTGTCCTCTCTATGACAGGTGAGCACGCGCTCAGAAGCACATTACACGGGGTGAATGACGTCGATTGTAGACTCGCGGAAATCGAAAAATACAGTAGGCTATTAGTTTTCTTTCTTTCTTTTTTAACCGAAGCTTGTAAAATTAATTTCAGTATCAAATTTATTTTATTTTATTAAGTCCAATCAAATAATTTGGGTCGCATGCAAATCAACAGGGTCGGTCGGCAACCGGAAACTTTTTTTTAGGCCTAAAAGACTCATATTGATGTTGTTTTGAGCCATTGCTTAAGAAGGGAAATACAATAACTCTTGTAAAGTATGACACACATTTCCAAGTATCAACGTTTCAAAACACGCCACAATTCAGCATCTCTATTACATTGTCTACTTTGCTACTATAAGTTTTGTCAAATTAAATATTCTATGATATTGTAACAATGACAGTGGCATTCGTAAAATGTGGGACTACCATCTTTTGAAATTTTTATGTGATTTTAACTTACAGCTTTATTGAGGTCCTGAGGAAGCCGAGCCCACTGAGAGTTAAAGAAAATGCAGTAATCTTTCCCTTTGCTTTTGTCCTTGTCACTGAAGTGAGCCATGCCATATTCTGCAATCACCTGAGAACAACAAACAGACGCAAGTTGCAATAATGTACAGCACACAACGTTAAGCCGTGGTACAAAGTTTTATAGGAATTGATTAGGCAGTTTAGGTAATGTTCATGACAGTGAACCATATGACCAAGAAAATCAATGGGCTATCTTACTGGTCTCAAGCAGCTCAAGATTATAGATACCATGGTGTGTGTACAGTGCTACCATTTTAATTACTTTGCTCTCCATAGATGCTAGAGCTGAATTAATAATAACCATACTTTTAACATAATTATTATGTCATTTTATGTTTAAGTTGATGTCAATACAGTCATGGCCCTTTTGCATGAGTTCATAAAACATGAACACCTCTTTGTGGTGATTTTCGGTGTTAACTAGATACCCTAATGTTAATACTGACATTCTTATTAAAAGTAACAGGAGAAGCCAAAGTAAAAAAATAGGCTACTTCTTATTGTACGAGGCTATAATTTAGGAGAAGAGCAAAACAACAAAATACTATTTATAGACTCACAATGAATACTTTTAAAACAGATGTAATATTACATACATAAAAACAACAGCCACTAGTGTCAATATTTTACGGCTACATGTGGTGTCATAGCTCGGTAATAAACGCTTAAATTGCGTTGAAGTTGGACTAAAATAAATGAGCTATCTAGACACTAAAATGGAAATAATGACCTGACAGAATAAAGTGTGCACGCCTGGTCCCGCTGGATGTGAAGTTTTAGGGCCAGAGATAAACCCGCAAGCTAATGCAGTTGTAGCAGTGCCCAAGCTAACTCCCTCCGTCTGCCCGGCAAAAGTATTTTCCACTCAACATGTTCCGAAGTACAAATTAAACAGCGACATGCGTGGGCGTCATGCGGTCTGTCTCACCTTTTGGATGAGAAAAGCCGCCCATAGCAGTGTTTTAGGAAGCCTCATGATGCCTAGCTTGTTGTTGTTTCCCCCATCGACCTCGGCTCGGCTCTCCGTGCGGAGTCCCACCAGCTGTTTCCGTGGACCCGCCCCTCCCGCCTCAGGACGTCTCTGATTGGCTGTTACAGAGGAACGTGACCAGGCACTCTTCTCTGATTGGTTGGGTAAATGTCAGTCATAGAAAGTACATTTTGTTTTAATGTCAGAGAAAACCATCTGTCTGCTTGTATTTCGATTAGGCGGGGGGATAAAAGGAGCCCGTATTTATTGATAAAAGTGCATCATAGACCTGAGAAACACACGTTGTCTTGATCCTAGTCCCCGGTTTGATGTAGGCAGATCTGAACACAGCGCTCCCTGGTGGTCTAGTGGTCAGGATTCGGCGCTCTCACCGCCGCGGCCCGGGTTCGATTCCCGGTCAGGGAACAAATTTATGGCCGACAATGGAGGTCAGTATTTTGCATGGTGATTGTGACTACACCAGAAACATACTAGTACATGTAGGTCGGTCTACTACTACTAGTACAAGCAGCTGAAGGCCTACATAATCCTATAGCAAGCTGTAACTAGAGCTTTGTTGACAGATTACACGTTACATTTGTGGACCCAACCCAGGTATAAATCCACCACAGCTTTGTCTTAAAATTAAGGCCTGTTTCCACCCGTCCTACTTGGTCCTACTCTACTCTGCCCTAAATTTAGCATTGCCGCATCTTAAGTGAGTACTTTTTTATTACCTACCTGCTTGGGCCAGGTTCTACCAGATGATTAATTTTAAAGAGTACTAGAAACACAACCAGTCTGGCCACCGTAGTGTCAAGTATGGTAGGGCTAATTAAAATAAGGGTGCTTTTTGAGTTCATAGCCTACGTTACGGCTTCTGTTTTAGTGTTACCTGGACCTAATTAAGTTAATTAAGTGTCAGTTGCTGCTTGGAGTAGAGCCACTGCTCCTCCACATGTTAAAAAAAACACTCCCTGGTGGTGAGGCGGGGGGATAAAAGGAGCCCGTCTTTATTGATAAAAATGCATCATAGGCCTAAGAAGCACACGTTGTATAGATCCTAGTCCCCGGTTCGATGTAGGCAGATCTGTACACAGCGCTCCCTGGTGGTCTAGTGGTTAGGATTCGGCGCTCTCACCGCCGCGGCCCGGGTTCGATTCCCGGTCAGGGAACAACTTTATGGTCTAATGCCAATTAAATGACAGGAAAAGGCTGCGTGGTGATAGTAGCCATGTCTCAATTCACAGTGTGCACAGTTCGGAGTGTGGCTTTAACGGCGCATACGTCACTTCCGGCACGACAACTGCTGTCCCATGCGCACTTAAAATGCACTCTAAAAACCGCAGTCGTTTCCATGGGAATCGGGGCATGGACCAACTGTGCATCCATGTACACTTCGCGCAGTCATATATCCCAGCATGCACCGCGCGCTACTTCTTCTACGGGAGAAAATGGAGTCTGCGGCTGCATCTGGTACTTGCAAGACCTGTCCCATTTCGCCGAACCACATATGAGCGATCGCTGAGCTGGTCAATGCACAAGCCAAGTGCCCAAGTGCTGTCTGGGTGGTTGGGGTGAAGAAGGACGCGTACCGCCTGCCCTTGTGTGATGGGTTGGAGATCGCGAGCATGAAGGTCGTATCGGTGTTTGACACCTCACCTTACAAAATTAATTCGTTCCAGAACTGGTTTCGTAACGTGAATTTTTTTGTAAGTTGAGTAGCTATTTCAATGGAAAAGCCCTGATCCGTTCCAAGGTTGTTGTTTTTTTATAGTGTAAATCTCTAAAGAGATTTGATTAGGCAGTCTCGCATCGGTGAGTTCATAGCCTACGTCTCGGCTTCTGTTTTAGTGTTACCTGGACCTAATTAAGTTAATTAAGTGTCAATTGCTGCTTGGAGTAGAGCCACTGCTCCTCCACATGTTAAAAAAAAACACTCCCTGGTGGTGAGGCGGGGGGATAAAAGGAGCCCGTCTTTATTGATAAAAATGCATCATAGGCCTAAGAAACACACGTTGTCTTGATCCTAGTCCCCGGTTTGATGTAGGCAGATCTGAACACAGCGCTCCCTGGTGGTCTAGTGGTCAGGATTCGGCGCTCTCACCGCCGCGGCCCGGGTTCGATTCCCGGTCAGGGAACAAATTTATGGTCGACAATGGAGGTCAGTATTTTGCATGGTGATTTCTGTGACTACACCAGAAACATACTAGTACATGTAGGTCGGACTACTACTAGTACAAGCAGCTGAAGGCCTACATAATCCTATAGCAAGCTGTAACTAGAGCTTTGTTGACAGATTACACGTTACATTTGTGGACCCAACCCAGGTATAAATCCACCACAGCTTTGTCTTAAAATTAAGGCCTGTTTCCACCCGTCCTACTTCTTCTACTCTGGAGAAAATGGAGTCTGCGGCTGCATCTGGTACTTTTTTATTACCTACCTGCTTGGGCCAGGTTCTACCAGATGATTAATTTTAAAGAGTACTAGAAACACAACCGGTCCGTGGACGGCACTGGCTGTGCTGTGGTTTTAAGTACAGTGGTACCTCACCTTACAAAATTAATTCGTTCCAGAACTGGTTTCGTAACGTGAATTTTTTGTAAGTTGAGTAGCTATTTCAATGGAAAAGCCCTGATCCGTTCCAAGGTTGTTGTTTTTTTATAGTGTAAATCTCTAAAGAGATTTGATTAGGCAGTCTTGCATCGGTGAGTTCATAGCCTACGTTACGGCTTCTGTTTTAGTGTTACCTGGACCTAATTAAGTTAATTAAGTGTCAGTTGCTGCTTGGAGTAGAGCCACTGCTCCTCCACATGTTAAAAAAAACACTCCCTGGTGGTGAGGCGGGGGGATAAAAGGAGCCCGTCTTTATTGATAAAAATGCATCATAGGCCTAAGAAACACACGTTGTATAGATCCTAGTCCCCAGTTCTATGTAGGCAGATCTGTACACAGCGCTCCCTGGTGCTCTAGTGGTTAGGATTCGGCGCTCTCACCGCCGCGGCCCGGGTTCGATTCCCGGTCAGGGAACAACTTTATGGTCAACAATGGAGGTCAGTTTTCTGCGTGGTGATAGTAGCCATGTCTCAATTCATAGTGGCCGTTTCCCAATTCACCGACGGCACGCTTGTGAGTGTGCACTCGGTCTGTCGTCGAGACGGCGCACACTCGCTCTGTCCTTAGTGCACTACGTTTCTCACATGGCCGTCTGCGAAATGGAACAGGTCCCGCCTCAGCTCAATGAGCCGGGTGGTCTGCTCCTTGTTCCCTAAAGACAAAAATATTATACTATTGCGACTAGTAATACTTGGAATTGGGACATGGCCAATGTTCCCTCAAATTTTTAATGTGTCTGAGCAAACACACACTAACTCCACATCCGAAATGCACCCCCCCTGCGCGGCTCGCACTTTGCAGATATAAAAAAAAAAAGACCCCGCGGCTGAATAAAAAGCGGAGATCCGCTAAAAGCTCTTTCATCCCTGATTTACAGTGCGCTGCACAAGTTTTCTTGTGCGCTGAGAATGTGCGAGCAGTGCGCAGCTTAGAGTAAACGTTGGACATGGCGACACTGTAGAATATCCAGCATTACAACAGCAAAGGAAATATAGAAGTGTAAGGGGAAAAGCATGTCAACGGTAATACAGGTGCCGTGATCTATGCCGTTATGGCTACCGTCACACATGTTTAGCGTAGTTTATGAAGAGTTTCATGTAGCATAGTTGTAGGTGAGGTGAACCAGTACGTATATTTTATAGTGACGTCGCAACTCTCACTTGTGGATGTCGCTGGCGAGTCGGTCTTTGTAGTCATATATCCTCCCGCGCTGTGCATGCTGGGGCTTTTAAGTGTGCGAAGCGTGCATGTTTGCACGCTTGGTCCACGCCCCGATTTCCATGGAAACGACGGCGCCGTTCAGAGCTCGTCTTAATGGTGCAGGGGGAAAAAAACGAATGGAACGGCGCTTATCGCACCGGATATGACGCATATCCCGTTCCAAGGACGCTCACAAGTGTGCCGTCTGTGAATTGGGAAACGACCAGTGTGCACAGTTCGGAGTGTGGCTTTAACGGCGCATACGTCACTTCCGGCACGACAACTGCTGTCCCATCCGCACTTAAAATGCACTCTAAAAACCGCAGTCGTTTCCATGGGAATCGGGGCATGGACCTGTGCGAAGTGTGCATGGACTGTGCATCCATGCACACTTCGCGGAGTCATATATCCCAGCATGCACCACGCGCTACTTCTTCTACGGGAGAAATTTGTACACAGCGCTCCCTGATGGTCTAGTGGTTAGGATTCGGCGCTCTCACCGCCGCGGCCCGGGTTCGATTCCCGGTCAGGGAACAACTTTATGGTCAACAATGGAGGTCAGTTTTCTGCGTGGTGATAGTAGCCATGTCTCAATTCACAGTGTGCACAGTTCGGAGTGTGGCTTTAACGGCGCATACGTCACTTCCGGCACGACAACTCCTGTCCCATGCGCACTTAGGCCTAGTCCCCACGACAACGTTCCTGTTTTTTTTTTTACCCGGGGTGAAAAAAAGTGTCGTCCACACGCGTGTTGGATCAGAAAACATTCGTGTCAAGATAAGTGAAAACGATGTAGTACATATGTCACACCGATAAGTGGCGCTGTAAACCGGAAAGAGCCAGAGCCGCCGGAAGCGCAAGACTACAAAGAGCACATGCGCATAAAGTCCTTCTCTTTCATAAACAAGCAAACACGTGTACTTTAGGGACCGTCAAAAAAAGCGAATTTATTTTGTCCCCCTCCTCCACCAATGTAGCAGCGACTCCCTCCGGTAATGTGAAAATGTTGACCGTCCCTAACATAGACAGACGCCACAGAACGAAGATTTGCGCTGCGTAAGCAGAGTTTTTGCCTATAAATCGATAGTTAGTATTACTTGCTATCGTTTTGTTGGATAGACATTAACAAGTAGAACTCTCGTTAACCTTGGTCGTGTTATTTAGGCAAAATGCTTGTTTGGATCTTACTACGGGAATGTTAAACATACTCGGACATTATGTTGGCTTTTTGGCGAGAATATACAACCGGGGACCATCACAACGGGCAGCTATATATTTTTGTGTGTGATACTGCATGTGCCTGTTTCAAAAAGGTAAATTTTCATTCAATAAAAAAGACAAGAAATGGTTGCTCTTTTTCTTTATTTACAGCACACAACACAATCATACACACTCATATTGGTATGGGCTCCTCATTGTCCACTATCTGCCCTTTCAGCGATGGCATCTTTCCAGTTTTAAAATACGTGTTTAGCTTTGAATTGGCAAACACTCGTGTGTCGTGCCTACTGCCAGGCCACAACGTGTGTAATTGTGCATGCGTCTCCGCTGGGGTTGCACTGCATAGTATAAATAAACGTAGAAATGTCCGCATAACAAACTCAACTCCATTGTCCTCCATGGTTGTTGTTATCTGGTAGTTACCTGCGGAAGGCGCAGAGTTACCTTCTGGTCACCGGTCACGTGATGATTACGGCAGCGCGACGTCATCATTTTCCCAACTGTCGCGTTTTTCGCCTGCCACACGACAACGCGACGGGGGGGCGTTCTCCGACTTCTCCACTCTGGAACCCGTTTTTAACCCTAGAGAACCCAAGAACCCTTTTTTTCTTTGGAAAATTATGAACTATGCATTAAATTACTGCTATAGGTTCACTGATCACCAAAATATCAACTTTTTCAATTTTAACCCTTTATTCCCTAATTTAGGATTTGGGTCAAATCTGACCTATTGGGCTTTAGGCGTATCATTTCAAAGAATCACAATAACTATAGCCATGCATGTAAATACATTACTATATAAAGGTGTCTATATTCTATTGATTTATTTCATTCAATACCAAGTGTCTGTGGATATATTACTAAATATTACCTTGGTAGTATAGGGCCACAGACTAATAAAGTAAATATCTTTTCAGGGAGTATGGCTGCACATCTTTCAGCACAGGGAAAGCAAAAGGGAAAGTTCACTGTAAAAGAAGTATTAGAGCAACTTGAAGCTGATGAGAGTGACTTTGGCTCTCCACAGACACTTGGTATTCAATGAAATAAATCAATAGAATATAGACCCCTTTATATAGTAATGTATTTACATGCATGGCTATAGGTTTCTATATACAGTAGCCAATACACTATATAAATAGAGTACGTATATATAAATAGTGTATTGGCTACTGTATATAGAAACCTATAGCCATGCATGTAAATACATTACTATATAAAAGGGGTCTATATTCTATTGCAGAGGTCTTCAACGCGGAGGTACTGCAGGGGGGGGGGGTCGCGAAATCTTTTGATTTCACTTTAAAATAATATAATTTTATATTTTAATATTTTTTAAAACTATATATTTTTTCATTTTTCCCCAATCAATTTCTCCCTTGTCCCTCCACCCTCTTTGATGTCTTAAAATGAAAAAAAAAATATGTTATGTGCAACTCATCAGGGTCAGACATCTCACTGAAGTGGGAATTCACAGATGGCTTGGGGGTTCACTGTCCCCTATATGTTCATGTATGTTCACAGTTTAACTTGATGTGTTATGATCAAAGCTTAACTTGATTTGTGTTAATTGTTCATTATTTGAATAGTTCTGTATTTGAGCAGGATGTATGTGTAAATGGCAGAAGCACAGCCTCTCTCCCTTGCACTTGTTTTTTGGTTGAATCAGTGAACGATCTTAATAGGCCTGTGTTATATGCAAGTTGTGTTTAAAATTTGCAGTAGCACATCCACCCCGTAGGGCCTATCTGGCCCATCTTTAAAATAAAAAAACATGAAAATACAGTATTAACCTGTGTATTATTTCCTTGTATTGGATGTACCATAACAGAGTAGCAATGTTTATACATGACACTAAGCTCAATTTAATATAAAACACAATTCTATGCCGTATATATAGTAGGGGGTCCCTGGCCCAGTTCGCCATCTGTTTGGGGGTCCCTGGCCTGAAAAACGTTGAAGACCCCTGTTCTATTGATTTATTTCATTCAATACCAAGTGTCTGTGGATTAGAGTTGGGCGGTATCCAAATTTTGATACCGTTAAACCGTCTCCACATTTTCCCGGGGTATACGGTATTACCGTTGCTAAGGCTAAAAAAAAAAAAAAAAAAACTTCGTAGCACTACAGTGGAGTGGCCTCGCCAAATGGCAGCTTGCACCTATACCGTTCAGAAACAGAATAGCAAGCATTACATAGGCCTAATGATACTGAAAACATAACAAAACATGTACAAAATTAGTAACTTTTATCAACAAATGTTTAAAGTGCAAATACAGCATCCAACCGATGGAACGAAATGACATTGTCTGTGGGCTAAAGCTAACAAACCAACAGGAATCAAATAAAATACTTGATCTTATCAAATAAAAAAAATCTGAACAATAAATAACAAGACATAACCGAAAATGTGCATATATAACCCTGTCCTGAGAACGCAGTGGAAAATACTGCTCGTTTGTATATTTTAAAAATCTATTAACATGAATCAAATAAATTAAACGTACAACTATACAACATCCCGAACCGTTTTTGTCCGTCAGAAAAAGCTACTCCTTATTGAAAATAAAAATATTAAGCTATTGAATGCAAAACCAGCATGTTCACTTTTTCCGGCTTGAGTAAGGCACGTTGTGGATTGACAACTTTGCCCGCGGTGCTGAAGACCCGTTCTGATGGAGAGCTTGTGGCACAAACGCACAGGTATTTTATCAGAGGAAAGCGCCTGACTCCATTGGATTTCCACCAAAGAAGGGGGTCTTCATCTCCCAGAATAACAGCCTCGTGTGGAAGTTGCGTTTGTAATAAGAAACCCGAAAACTTCTCACATTTCAGACTCAAAAACGGAGAGTTGTTTTTATTAACACGCGAGAATATCAGAAAGCAGCTGCGCTAGAACACAAAAGCAGCGTGTCAAACGTCACGCCTTTTTTAAAGGGACCGCAACTATTATCAGAAGCAGTGACTTTATAACCGAACGTCATCTCTCCGATAGTAATATTAGTTTTAAACTGTAATAGTATTAAATTAACAAACACAACCACACATACATAGGTGCTGGACAAACACTCTTTATTTAGGCATTAAATTAATTATAGTTAATATTATATTATGGCAAGATTTTTTATTTTTTTTAATGACGGTAATGAATCTGATACCGTTGCTATTTTTAGATACCGCAGTATACCGTATTACCGTATTACCGCCCAACCCTACTGTGGATATATTACTAAATATTAGGTAATATTTTGTAATATTTAATTAGTAATATTTAGTTACATTATAATCTACAAATGAATTTATTTCAAGGCTTTAGCCAAATACAGGACTGTCACCATTCTCTATCTATGAAGTCACAAATTTTTTCACCCATATACCCGGAGTGTCATTTTTGGCCCATCGTTTTTTGAACTAGCTCAGAGTCACTAATTTATCCATAAAGAACATAAAAAGTACTTCTAGGCATTCTGCAGGCTCATACTAAAGAAATTAACAACAAATACACAATTTTACCTAGCGCTGGTTTGCTGAGAAGATGATTTTGTTTGGGTAGTTTTTCAGCTCAAAAAAACAGCATGTGGTCAACCATCTTGTCCCTTCCACTCTGGCTCCTGTCAGTTCAATTTTCATCCACTAGGTGTCTTTATGAAGGGGTCAGAAGTGGCACTATGGGCTTTTGAGGTTAAATTTGACATTTTTTTAATGTTAGTTAATTTTGGGGAGCAGCAATTAACAGTGGGCAAATTTGACCCCGGGGGTTCTCTAGGGTTAAAAAACACCGTTCTCACCCCCAAAAATGCCGGCGCCGTCTGGACGACAGGCCCAAACGCACACAAACTTCCCTGTTTCCTCCAAAAAACGTTGTCGTGGGGACAGGCCCTTAAAATGCACTCTAAAAACCTCAGTCGTTTCCATGGGAATCGGGGCATGGACCAACTGTGCATCCATGCACACTTCGCGCAGTGATATATCCCAGCATGCACCGCGCGCTATTTCTTCTACGGGAGAAAATGGAGTCTGCGGCTGCATCTGGTACTTGCAAGACCTGTCCCATTTCGCCCATGCGGTCCGCGGACGGCACTGGCTGTGCTGTGGTTTTAAGTACAGTGGTACCTCACCTTACAAAATTAATTCGTTCCAGAACTGGTTTCGTAACGTGAATTTTTTGTAAGTTGAGTAGCTATTTCAATGGAAAAGCCCTGATCCGTTCCAAGGTTGTTGTTTTTTTTATAGTGTAACTTTTTTTTTATAGTGTAACATTGTGTTCTGCGTCCTGATTGGCTAAGAGACTGTAGACCCAGGACTAAACGTGGAATAAACCAGGTCTAGACCAGAACGAAACCAGGTCTAGACCAGGTCTAAACCTGGACTGGACCTGGACTAAACCAGGACTGGAGCAGGTCTAGACCTGGACTAAACCGGGACTAGACCAGGTCTAAACCAGGATTATCCCGGGACATGGCCGTGCCGTTGGATGAGCGCATTGCTCGTGTCTCCGCGCTCCTTGTGCGTTCCGCGCTAGAGCTAAGAGGCCGAGAAAGACGCTCTTTCAGCGGGAATAAGAGCGGGGCGGGGCGGGGTCTGGTTCTATCTGACTTCCAGGTCTAGACCAGAACTAAACCAGGTCTAAACCTGGACTGGACCTGGACTAGACCAGGACCGGACCAGGTCCAGACCCGGACCAAACCGGGACCAGACCAGGATTAAATCACCCCGTGCTCGCCCGCGCGTTCTCGGCCCGCGCGTGCTCGGCCCCGAGGAGGAGGCACAGCCCGGGCGCCGCGGCTCCATCCCGCGCCCACAGCCCCGGTGTACACGCGGCCTTGCGCCGTGTCGACGTCACTTTTTGATCCTTCGATGTCGGCTCTTCCTATCATTGTGAAGCAGAAGTCACCAAGCGTTGGATTGTTCACTCACTAATAGGGAACGTGAGCGGGGTTTAGACCGTCGTGAGACAGGTTAGTTTTACTCTACTGATGATGTGTTGTTGCGATAGTAATCCTGTGTCTCCGCTCCCCTCGCGCATTCGGCGCTATATTGAACCGTGTCTCAGCCCACGCTTCACTATCAACACATTCCGTTGAAAATCTATGAAAGTTCGAGTGTTCAAACGAGAGAGAAATGCGAGAAAAGCCCAACTCCAGTCTGAGAAAAGCGTAGAATGTGTGTGGTGAGGCATTTACAGCCCTAAAACATGTAGAACAATTGCAAAATACAAAGTTGTCCTACCTCGCGGACCTCTCCCACCCCGGGCCACCTCTGGCACCTAACCCCGTGTGTGTTGATAAAGTGTATTTACGTTTCGGGGCGTGCATCTGAGCGCGCATTAAAGGGATATGCCACCCCCAGGTCAAACTTGGGCATCTCCCCACAGTCCAGAGACTAAAATAAGTGATGGAAAGCGTTTTCCTGGTCACCCAGCCATTGTCCGAGTCTGTCAGCACTGTCCGCCGCGCGCAGCTGCAGCTACTCCGCGTTAGACTGGAGGCTAACGTCGCCAGAGAAAGATTTCGGCCAAAAGGAATTAATTTGCTCGATGTTTTTCCCAATTACTTTCTGTGTAGTGCGCATTCATATCGAGTGCAAATAAATGTGCAAATCAACACGGAGAGCTTGCCTTGGTCATTTTGGGTGGGAACTATTTTTCAGTGTGGAAAAACAGAGCCGAAGCACACACCACGCTGCGTAACAGGGGAACTCCCAACGTGGTGCGTAACAGGGATTCCCCTGTGTGCTTCGTCTCTCTTTTTCCGCACTATAAAACTAACGCGGAGTAGCTGCAGCTGCGCGCGGCGGTCAGTGCTGACAGACTCGGACAATGGCTGGGTGACCAGGAAAATGCTTTCCATCACTTATTTTAGTCTCTGGACTGTGGGGAGATGCCCAAGTTTGACCTGGGGGTGGCATATCCCTTTAATTGAATTTTTGAGATTTCGCGTTTCGTAACTTGAATTTTCTTTCGTATCTAGAGACCAAAATTTAACGTGAAGGTGTTTCGTAACTTTGATTTTTCGTTTGTAGAGTCTTTCGTAAGGTGAGGTACCACTGTACCCTTAAAACCACATTCCAAACTGTGCACACTGCGAATTGAGACACGCCTTGTGACTACACCATAGTAGACATACTAGTAGATGGCAAAAGGAGAAATTCAATTTGTCAACTGACAAAAGTTTATTTGGCCGAATATGTTTCACATTTCATCCAAGCTGCTTCTTCAGTTCTGGTCAGACGCTGGTCGACACTTGCCTATATTTGCCTGAAGGGAGGAACTAATTACAATAAAATTACTTATTTTTCAGAAACGCCTGCCAGGTAACGAATAGTTACACCTTTTCTCCTGAGTTCTGACTCTCTGTTGTCTTGTTTCTTGTCTTTCTTTCTACTACAGAGGATTTTCAGACAACATGAAATCCCAGTCTATTTCAAACCCATAAACACTTTAAGACAGAAACTGGCCCAACCAAAGGACAAAACACAGAGCCACAAACAAAGCAATGTGGCCTGCTCCATTCAGTGTAGTGAAGACTACAGTGAGCGCTACACTGGAGAAACAAAACAGCGACTTCACCTGAGGATGTACCAACACAGACGGGCGTGCCAGAGTGGACCTCAAGCTGCTGTACATCTCCACCTAGAAGCCACAGGCCACTCCTTTGAGGACAGTGAGGTACAGAGCTTGGCCAGAGAAAAGAACTGGTTTGAGAGGGGAGTTAAAGAGGCTATTTTTGTCAAGAAAGAGAATCCTTCCTTGAACAGAAATGGAGGTCTCAGACATAATTTGTCTCCCATCTATAACTATCCTCAAACCTACAAAGAAAACAATACGGCAGCCAGGTCAGGTCCAGAGGTGTGAAAACACCCATTATGGCCCTGAATGGGTTTGCTAACCAGACCCCACACCCCACTTCCACTGCATATCTAATAGGCCCACAAAACTAACAGAAACTGAAAACAAGTAGGTGTGATAGTTTCAAAGTAATTTCATTGTAGTTAGCTCCTCCCTTCAGGCAAATAATAGGCAAGTGTCTATCAGCATCTGACCAGAACGTACGTACCCTGCGCTGAATGGACTGTATTTTTAAGTCCTAACAAACTCCTAACAATTCCTAACAATGTCCTAACAGTCCTAACAAAGTCCTAACAAAGTCCTAACAGTTCCTAACAAACTCCTAACAGTTCCTAACAAAGGTCCTAACCAGTCCTAACGATGGGGGCAATAGAGCCAATCAGATACGGGGGCCAAAAGAGCCAATCAGGTACTTCGGGTCCGTGGGGGCCGCGCTCACTTCGAAAGAGCCAATCAGCGCGTGTGCCGGGCAGACGGGCAGAGACAGGCAGAAATAAGCGTGAAAAAGTTTATTCTGAGATAATGTTTTTCGTCAGCACACGACAGCGTTCCTGGATTACATCTCTCGACACTACATGTAAGTACAGTTTACTAAAATGATATAAATGACTGAATTTAAGTCGTTTTGGCATGTGCCTTGTGATTTTGTAATAGCGCGCGCGTAGCAATGTGACAAAATTAGCGGTGTTTTGAGATGTTTGATTAAGTTGAAGTCCGTTGTGACGTTGAATAAGAATAAGCTTACACATATCACGAAATACATTTTTACCAGCGGCGAATACACTAACGATATGACAGAACTTGGATGTGTTTTGTGATTCAAAGTCAGAAAAACTGTTTTTATTTGTATATAGTCGGTGGACAGGTCTCCCACAGATAACAAACGGTCGCTTACAAAGTTCATCCTGAGGTCACATCAATTAGCAGCAATGAATACGACACCAAAAGTAACGGGGGCCTACCAAAATCATTTTAATAAGCTCAGGCGTTATTCAAGAAAAATCTTACATGTCTAAGTTCTGTCATATGTTGCTATGTTACTTGATTGGACTGAGTGTTCTATGTGATGTGAGATTTTCTGACCAATTATTACTTAGTCAGATATTCTGAATCCTATCACTGATGGATTCATTGAATCCATGTTGCTTACAACAGCTTTTGTCTAAATATTGTCTTCTCATCCTCTTCCACAGACATGCCAAAAAATAGAAAGCCAGATGCCCACTGGGCTGGTGTTATGGTCCTCTAAGCCCAGGGAAAATACAAATTTTCCACTGGCCAGAGACCTGGATGCAGACGTTGGAGGGCAGTGTTAGAGAGGATACAGAGTTGTCCTCTGACCCCTCTGTCTGGCCTACCTGTCAGAAAGTTTGACATTTTTGCTAAAAAGATCCCCTGCCGATGTGGTTACCATGAGGTAAGTTAACTTTTTTGATGCAGAGTGTTTGCTTTGGAGAATGTGTCCTAAATTAATGTTTTTTATTGTTATTACTTATTTCATCAGACTCTATAACTCCACTATATAGTCCAAATGTGCAATATCTGTTTTTTTCCCCATACTCTCCTAGTTACTGTTTGTATTATTATTATTATTATTATTATTATTATTATTATTATTATTATTATTACTACTTATTTTTATTATTACTTACTTTATCTCATTCTTGCTGCATGCACTTTTTCTTTCTTGTTCAAACTGTCCTGGAGCAACTGTGGCAAGTAAATTTCTCCTGTGTGAGATCAATAAAGTCTTATCTTATCTTATCTTAATTAATTATTTTTTCTCCCTAGTCAGGAAAGCAGACAGAGACACCGGCAGATCCACAGGCTGTACAGGACAACAGTGGCAGTACACCAAGTGCCAGTGCAGCATCAGGAAGTCAGGAAAGTTCAGCTGCTGACATGACATGCTCTTTGTGCTGCTAAAGTTTCATCTGACCAGTTCTCACAGCACCTGATGGAGTACCATACACAGGAGCAGTGTGAGCACTGTGGTGTGAAGGCCTCTGGTATTGTGGGATTATCACAGCACCTGGAGAGATGTCATGCTGTGACAGACCTTCCTGCCCCTTCAGCCTCCTCCCACCCCTCTGCTGCTCAAGACCAGGAGATGACAGAGGCACCAAGCATCGGCGCCCAAGATGCTCCTGCTCCAGCCTCCCTCCTCGCCAATGAGATGACTCCTGTTCTGGAATCTGGAAGTGCTAATCCCGGGTTATTTGTCAGTGAGGTCAGTGATGCCTCAGTGGGGCCCATCCAATCCCCAATTGAGGAGAGCGACGCCACTGCCAGGACTGAAACTCCATCTGAGGACAGTGGGCCTGTCACCCCAGCTCTGTTACAGTGGATAAATACCTTATTTTCTAATCTTTCGAACTCTATAATATGGTCTACTCTCATCTAATTACCATTGGAAATGTGCGTTTATTTATATTTTTTCTTACCAGAGGCTTATAATTTGGTTTTATTGTTTATATTTTGTGACAGGACGCAAGGTGTGATTCCAGAGGCATTCCTGGATGAGAGGCAGTAGATGCTTTAGCTGGGTACCTGGTGGGGCTCAACAGATCGATAACCGCTCTCTCCAACACTGAGGTGGCAGAGATCTTGCGGTTATACGACTCTTTAAACATCTTTGACCGGACCCCCACCAGGTACAGCCTTAAAAGCAAAAAAAACCCACATTGTCAGGACCTTGGAGAGCGTCAAGAAAGCGAAGTGGCTCTGCCCCAGGCCAGCAAGCTGCCGAAAGGTATCTATCTACAGCTCATATAGTTGTAACTGTTCAGTGTCTGTATTAGTGTAGTTGTGTGCATATGTCAGCAGGCACATGTGTGCACTATGTGACGTGGTCATCTTTTTGCAGATTGTACATGGTTCATGGCCAGGCGGCTCACAGACCAGACCACAACAGAGTGTCAGAGTGTGTTTGTTATATTTGCAGTTGCAAATGTTTTTTATGTTTTGTTTAAGATTGAGGTTAATAAGCACAGTTGTGCTATTGTACAATTATTGTGCTTAAAAAAAGAAGGAAAAAAAAGCAAAACTCTTGTGGTGTAATAGGAACACGTCCATCCTTTGGGTGGGAGATTCCAGGTGCAAATCCTGGCAAGAGTGTGCAACTTCCTAAATCAATAAATCAATTTTGTTGCAGAATTATTATATTCATTTAGAGTAAAGATAATTCTAATAGAATGTGTTTTCTCCTTTGGGACAGAAGCTTGTGGAAACAAGACTGCTGCAGGGCATCAGGGCCAATTCTGATCAAATCTGCCCCACTCCTCTGTCTGTGTGTGAGTGTGTCCAGTGTCTCTAACCCTCTCTCCTCCTCCCCTCTCCTCCCACTCTCTCTCCTCTTCTCCTCTCCTTTCTCCTTTCTTCACTCCTTCCTCTCTCCTCTTCCTCCTCTCCTCACTCCTTCCTCTCCTCTCCTCTCTCTTCCTCTCCTCCCTCCTCTTCTTCCTCTCTCCTCCTCTCCTTTCTCTTCCTCTCCTTCTCTCCTTCCTCTCTCTCTCCTCCTCCTTTTTCCTTTCTTTTCTTTTCCCCCCTTTCCCCCCCTTTCTCTTCTTTCTTTCCCCCCAATAGCAGTCCCTTTTGCCCCTCCTTACGTACTAAATAGCACTCCCTGGTGGTCTAGTGGTTAGGATTCGGCGCTCTCACCGCCGCGGCCCGGGTTCGATTCCCGGTCAGGGAACTTATTTATCTTAACTTCTAATGCCAATAAAATGAATTGGGACGAAAATTCCTCGCGAAAGGAAGCTGTAAAGTTATGAATTCCAAATGCTTGTTTGTCGAAATCTGTTAGTAGCTTGTTAAAAAAGCCCATCGTACATAATAGGCCTGCAGTTCTATAGATAATGGATTTGTGAAAACTTGAAGTGTTGAAGTTTTCACAAATCCATTATGTATAGAACTGCAGGCCTAAAACTTGAATGGCACACAGGTCACTCACCACCCGCGGGAGGATTCATGTGGGCTGGTGCGTTGTGTTCTGGGCGGCAGATCTGCTTGGACTGCCGCCTCCGCGAACCAGAAATGGAAAAGCGGAAGAAGATGGATGGGTGGATGGATGAATGGCACACCATTCTTTTCATTCATCTCTTTAGATTTGATTAGGCAGTCTCGCCTCAGTGAGTTCATAGGCTACGTTATGGCTTCTGTTTTAGTGTTACCTGGGCCTTGTTGATAGCAGACTATAATCTGTGTGCACAGCATGTTGCATCTTGTTATCATTGACGTAATACAGCGGCTTGAATCACTCAGGGTGAGCTCAGCCCATATGTCTGTCCTTCTGCGCAAAGATTTACCTGATTCAAGTAACCCCGAGGCACCGGAAATGGACAGAGAGTGAATTTCAAAATAAAGTTATTATGGTGAAAAACGTTTATCAAATCACCAAACCTGTATTTAAAGTGCAATATCTCTATACATATCTTCTTTTTTTACGTTAAATACTTAAATTACATTGATGTAGTTGGTAATTTGATCATGTTCGAGCATCTAAAATGTCACGCTATACCGGAAATAGTTTGTTACACAAACGATAACTTGATTACAGTTTGTAACATACACGACCCCTCATACGGGAATGCAGCAGTGGTAGCCAGCCGCAATGTAAGTTTCTCCCATCATATCTCACTTTTCAAAATATATATTAGATTTTAAGTTTGCGATCAGATATTTATTACAGTCACGCATCATTTTTAGATACTAGCATCAACTTTAATGCTTCTTTTTCATGTTAGCTCAGCTGTTGTCAGAAAGCTAAGCTAGCAGCCGCTTGTTTCCAGGAATTTTAGCCTTCAGTTATATTTTGTGATGTTTTGTCTGTATATATCGTTTATTTCCTGTTGATTTTGTTAGCTAAATTCATATTTTGTTTTTGCTTTCTAGTCCATGTGCTTATGTGGTAGAAGAAATAAGTTTTGCTCCTCAAATACTGGCATCAACCTATTTAATAGTCATGATCCGTTTAAAAAAGTCACTTTCATAGTCGAATAATTTATAGTCGAGTAATGCTCTTTGTCTTAAACTCTATGCTGGACCTTTAATTCGGGAGAGATGGCTGGTTAGAGGAAGCGATGATGTAGTTGTGTTGGTATGCAGAGCTCTGACATCAGTCTAAACTCTGAAAACTACGCTTACTTTGCACTGGCCAAATAAGGAGCACTTCTCACTACACTTTATTACGAGTTGATATGTTACACTTTATTGGTTTATACTTTATTTTATTCACGTTTTCTGTCTTCTTTTCTTTTCTTATTACAGTAAAACCTAGAACTCCCACTAGTTACTTGACCAACTATGGCTGGCTTCAGACAGGAGGATGTGGAACAGTACTATGACATGGGAGAAGAGCTGGGGAGGTTTGTTTTAAATGGATTTACTTTTAAAATACACATAATACAACAGCTGATACAGACTTGTCATTAATGTTTACAATTTCACTATAGCCACAGGACTTAATAGCTCATATATAATTCCCAGGCAAAGTATAGCTTATCATTATAGTTTTTGTAGTAAAACTAAGTTGGTATGATTAATGACACTAGTATCATAGTATCGTAGAAAAAAAAATTCTATTCCACTATATCTCAGTGTGTTCTGTGGTCAAAACATGCCGCAACATTGTCCTCAACAAACTGCAATTTCATTTTATTTTGAGTTCGTTTTTGGCACATTATCAAACAAATAGTGTGTGTGTTTCTATGCATTTATCTCATGCCCTTGTCTGTACTGTAGTAGAGGTGAAAACTTGACTCTGTCCCAAGGTGTTTTTGTCTGCAGTAATGCAGCAAAAACTATTACATCACAGCCCCCTCATGTGCCCATCCACTTTTCTGTGGCTCAGAGCCTCAGAATAAGAGATGTCTGCTCTTTTGTGTTTAAATCCCTATATATAACTATTTTATAATAATCAGTTGATAATATAATTTTGTTACCTACTTACTTACTGCATTTACACTGCAGTAGGTTAGTTTGGATCGTTGTTCTATCACTAGGACAAACATTGTCTGCTTGATCATCTCTCTTGGCATTACTTGCTTTTAAACCCCTAAATAAGACACTTCTTACTCATTGACAGAAGATAGTACAACTTAGATTAACTTTAGTTTTGTTTTGTTTTTTCAATTTTTGCAGTGGACAGTTTGCCATTGTCCGTAAGTGCAAGGAGAAGAGCTCAGGAATTGAATACGCCGCAAAGTTCATTAAAAAACGCCGCCTCTCGTCCAGTCGGAGAGGAGTGAGCCGTGAGGAGATCGAACGGGAAGTCAATATCCTCCGTGAGATTCAGCACAGTAACATCATCACGCTACATGACATCTTTGAAAACAAAACAGACGTGATCCTGATCCTGGAGCTGGTGTCCGGAGGGGAGCTCTTTGACTTTTTGGCTGAAAAAGAGTCACTGACAGAGGAGGAGGCCACTGGGTTTCTCAAACAGATCCTAGATGGAGTTCACTATCTGCACTCCAAACGCATTGCGCACTTTGACCTCAAGGTGGGCAAAGAGTTTAACTTAGACAAACTTTACAGATTGTTACTAAAACCTGCTTTTTTCACTTGTATGAATTTACTGACATGTTCTCAAAAGATGTGTAATTTGGAGAGCACAGCCTTGCCATTGTTTTTATTTGTTTAATATAGGTTTGTTTACTATTTTAATTATTGTAATAACTTTTTCCCTTGTGTGTTTCTTTTGTTTCCTCTTTACAGCCTGAAAACATTATGCTGTTGGATAAAAATGTCCCTAATCCCAGAATCAAACTCATAGACTTTGGAATTGCTCATCAGATCAAAGCTGGCAATGAGTTCAAGAACATTTTTGGGACGCCAGAGTTTGTCGGTAAGATTTTTAAAAAAAATTTGGTATTTTTTTACCTCATGGTCTCAGCGTCTTGGTTAGAAATCAAAAACTCAACTCGGGTCTTGTGCATCTGGTTCAAATTAAAATGTCTCATTCCTTTGTTTGCAGCTCCAGAAATAGTGAACTATGAGCCGCTGGGATTGGAGGCCGACATGTGGTGAGACATCTGTACTGTGTTTAGTGTCTACGTTTGTGCCTGTCTGTGGCTATTTCCATTCATTTTGGTTTTCTTCCTTTTACAGGAGCATTGGGGTGATCACATACATCTTGTAAGTTTCAAAATTGGATTGGGGTTTGGTATTTGTTTCACCTTCAGTCATGACAAAAGTTTAGAAACTGTCCATATGTGAGATTGACCTTGAATGTTAATCTAAAACCATTAAATTAATGGGGAAGATGATCACCAGTCTCTCAAAGCCCCTTTACAGCAAATGCCAAGAGGTGTATGTATAGATGCATATATTGCCTATAAAATACCTCATGTGAAATGCTGTTTCCAAGGAACAGTGCTGAATGGGTTCTTAGATACGTTTTCGTCCAGTAGAAAATGCTAAAATAACCTACAAATTACTACATGTTAAAATACAATAAACAAAAAAATGCCTGACTTGTTCCCCAAGCCAATCCATATAGTTGTTATTAAGATATCACTTTTTATTTCTTTCAGGCTGAGTGGAGCATCTCCATTTTTGGGGGAAACGAAGCAGGAGACTCTGACGAACATCTCGGCTGTGAACTATGACTTTGACGAAGAGTATTTCAGTAACACGAGTGAGCTCGCCAAGGACTTCATACGCCGCCTGCTAGTCAAAGATCCCAAGTAAGAATAGGACTTAAGTGTTGTAGCTCTAATCAATAAAATAAAATAATACATTATATACAATAAGACCATATTTTAAATGTATTTAATAACAATGTTGTTTTGCAGGAAGAGAATGACAATAGATGATAGTCTTGAACATCCATGGATTAAGGTAATTTTATTCCGTTGGTTTTGTGTCTGGGATATAGTTTTGAAATCAGATTTTGTTCTTTTTTTTTTTTTTTTTTTTTTATTTATTTATTGAATTTTAACCATATATATTTATGTTGTGCCAGCTATAGTATTGCTATAGTACAATAATCCATATATGCCCAAGAAAATAATCTATACAAATTTTGAATCTTGAAAATAAAATATATCTGATCAACAAAGGTTACAAAATCATATGTGCATAGAATCTACTATAATCTACTAGTATAAAATGTATGTTTGTTAGTTTTTTTGTTTGTTTCCATTAGAATGATTATATTTTCTATAATATCTTGTAATTGTGCGTTATGTGTAATGATTGACCCTACATATGCAGGCTGAACATTTTCAGTGATTTTAATTCTTCTAACTGTACAACTATCTCTTCAAAGGTTATTAAGAGGAGGAACGTTCGTCAGGAGGAGCGTGACACCAAGACCGAGCGCCGCCGCCTGAAAACCACTCGTCTAAAGGAGTACACCATCAAATCCCACTCCAGCATGCCCCCCAACAACACTTACATCAACTTCGAGCGCTTCTCCCAAGTCCTGGAGGAGATCGCCGCTGCCGAGGAGGGGTTACAAGACCTGGAACGAAACCAGAAATCCTGCAGAGATGATGTGGCTGCCCTGTTGTCCATTTACGAAGAAAAGGAGAGCTGGTACAAGGAGGAAAACCTGAGCATTTCAACTGATCTTAATCACATTAGGCAGGAGCTACAGCGCACCCAGGCCCAGCGCAAGAAGAGCCAAGAGGAAACTCGTCTAACCATGCAATCGGCCAATATCTTGAAGAGGAAGTTCAGTCGTTTGGAGAACCGCTACGAGGTGCTGTCAGAGCAGGTGGCATCAGAGGTGCGCTGGGTGGAAGAGCTGGTTAAGTCCATAGCGGCGGAGAAGCAGAGTTCAAGCAGCATGCCATAGGTGCAATGTAAGAATCTTAATTAATAGACGTTTACATCTGACAAGTATTGGCCGACCCGCGTCACAAATGGGGCTAGTATACATGTGTAAAGCATGGGTTTGTGTAGAGATTTGGGAGTTTAAAAAAAAAAAAATTGGTCCATAGATTTTATAGGACAGTAAGCACATGGAATAGGGGTGAAGAGTGCGGAGAGACATTCAGCATATTGTCAGAGCCTTTGCAGGAGTTTATTTAACATATTTACATGTATAAAACAGTTAACAAATATAAAGCTACTAAACTAAACATATGTGCCCCTATTTATATGTTTCTATACATAAACTGGAAATTAAAAACCAAGCATGGGTTTGTGTAGAGATTTGGGAGTTTTTAAAAACATTTTTGGTCCTTAGATTTTATTGGACAGTAAGCACATGGATTAGGGGTGAAGAGTGTGGAGAGACATTCAACAAATTGTCAGCCCTTGTAGGAGTTTATTTTACATGTATAAAATGGTTAACAAATAAAGCTAAAATAAAGCTACCAAATTTTCTTTCATTCTAAGTCTACATATATTTATATGTTTCTGTACATAAACTGGAAATTAAAAACTAACTAATAACATAATTGGCCAACCATAGTCATAGATATTCATGTTAGGTTTCTTTGCACATATGTGAGTGGGAAAAACAAATTTCGCCCCATTACATTGTTATGCTTTAGTAGCAAGTGATAAAAATGAAGGAAGATGAGAGGGGGACATAGATGGGCATTTATGGAAGTAGTCATAGAGGACATAAGTTTGTTGTTGTGGGAAACAACAAGGAGGAGGCAGAAGAGAAGGTCAGATGGAGGCTGGAGAGTTGAGATGAGAATTTCTGAAAGTAAATGGCAAAAATCACATATGCTACTCATAATACATTTAGTTAAGCCCTTTTTTTGCTAATTATTATTACACATACTTATCCAAATCTCAATACAAATCCCCTCAGTACTAGCCCCAAACCATCTGCTATAGTTACAGCGGGTCAGACGTCATATTAAGCTACTCTGCTGCTGTTTATTCACAATCTTTACATCTCTCTGTAACACCAGAGGCCAGCACGAAACTTTTGAAAATAATCATTCCTCTTTTATAACTTATTTATGATTTTTAAAGATTTTATGTACCATTTTATGTACTTTATGTATTATGTACTGTAAAATTTAGATTAGTTACTGTTATTTTGTGTTTTGTTTAAATAATTTTCCATTTCAAATCGTGGTGCTGTTTCAGACTTATTTTCTTTCAGATATTTTGGCCCTTCATTGACAGGCTTTCATTGATATCAGGGCTGTTTAGTGTTTATATTGCACTCTATTAAGACTGAAGGTTGCAGTGATTTTCAACTGATATGAAGGGGCACAGAAAGGATGAAAATACATTGACTGAAAATTATGAAGCCAATTTAAAATACATGTGCCATAAACTTTGCAGCAAACTGTTTAATTTCCCCATAGGCTTGTGGCCCTAAGATTATCCAGTTTTGTGGTTGATGAATGACGTGTATATATTTGAAAGTTAGAGTTAAAGATGCAGTATTTAACTTTTCTGGAGGGTCCACTACCTGTTTGCCTTCATGGAGATGTTATTGCTTTGTCCAGAATGCGCCATAGTATGGCATTAAACTTATCTCTTTGTCGAGGCAATGAAAACTTTGGATAACAATTGAGAATTTAAAACTATACATATATATATACAATAAACTTATATCTTTTGAACAGTGAAAAGTCCTCAAAATCTCACCTACTGTATAACAGGAAGCTGCAACCCAATCAGTTGAAAACCACTGCAGTAAAAATATGCAAATTTGTTCAATATAAGAAAGACATTTATCATTACAGTGCCTCTTAACCTCAATGCCTGTGTAACCACAAACTATCTCATTCATAACGTTGAACATGTGCACAATAGTCTTGCAATACCAAAAAGTGTGCATGCAATCTGTATGTAATGACTATGTTAGCATTTCTAGTTCATTTTGACCATCTCTGGACCATAGACGTACTGTATTCTATTGTATTTGTCTAAGCCTTGTAGACTTTAGACATTCCATTGAGACTTGACATCCAGGCAGCACATTCCCCATTTAGAGTGAGCATAAAGAGTATTTTTCATCAAACAAATGTAAATGCACTTATAGAGAGTAAACTGTATTTTATTCAGAGCTGTAACTAAAAGCTGTGAATGTCTCGGCTTGTTTCAAATAAACAAAAGTAAATCAACAGTATTCTTTCTTTGTATTTTTAACACATTATTTCAAATTATTGGCGTTGTAAATGTCTGTTTTTGTGCCATTGCATAGGGAAACCCATTGGAAATAGATCTATTGCTATGTTAACGTTCATTCATGTCATTAAGTCACATTTATTTTGAGCATACAGCAATTTATTATACCCATACTCATTATGCCCAGTGTGAAAGGGCAGTTTACACTTGTCAGAACAGCTAAATGAATGGATGTGAAATACCCATCTTGTAGCGTTAAGACTTTCACAAATTTATCACATTTTGTGTTGATTCCTTTACAAGGTCACCAAGTGTTGCATATATTGGATAAGATTTGGGCAGTTGCAGCTGTATGCAGTTGACTTAGTCCAAATAATAGAACTTTATTAAAAAGCATACATTATGGTCACAAATCTTTGGTCTAAATTAAATTTATGTAAAAAGATTGCAATCCAGACCAGGCTTGTACAGCCCTCTGGTGGTTGGTCAGTTTACCCACATCTCCACTAAGTCTAATGAATACAAATGTGGGTATTCATGTAGTAGAACATGTGCTTTTATATATTCTCGTTTAAACTATGATAGATCTGTCCATGAGGTTGTATGCAGTCAGCGTTTTGAGTTTGTTAATGTGAGAGCAGATTTTGAGAGCAGGGCCTAGTCTGAAGTTCATGGTTTGGACCAGGTGATCCTCTGTGATCAGGAGCAGAGCCGCTCCATCGATCTCCTGAGAACAAAACTCCTCCGCCACCTTCACACCTCCTGATGAAAGAGGGACAAAGAGATTCATTCAGAGATTCAGTGCAAGCAGCATATTTGGTTAGTATTAATTGTTTCAAAATGATGAGAAATTAAGGCCGTTGCCATAGTGAAATAACTAAATAGCAAAATATCCTCAAAATGTTGCATATACCAGTTAGCTGGCACGGTGGCTGAGTGGCTAGCACTCACGCTTCACAGCAAGAAGGTTCCGGGTTTGATCCCTGGGTCGCCTAGACCTTTCTGTGTGTGTTCTGTGTGGAGTTTGCATGCATGGTCTGGGTTCGATCCCCGGGTCACCTGGGCCTTTCTCCGTGGAGTTTGCATGTTCTCCCTGTGTCTGTGCAGAGAAGAATTTCTCCAGTGTGAGATCAATAAAGTCATTTCTTCTTCTTTCTCCCAGCTGAAAGCCATGAATAAGGAAACTTAGACAAACTTTATTGACCCACAAGGGAAATTGTTTTGGGTGTGGTAGCTCACTCATCAAATATAATAACAGAGGGTAAAAAGAAAAAATAGATGGAATAGCAACCAAAGAGCAATAGACCAGTGATAGACCAGTAAAACCGCCTGTCAAATATTTTAGATACACTTTCCCATTCATAAACTTTGCCAACAACCACAATGTTTGACACTGAATACATTTCCTAAAGGCAGGATAAAACCAACAAAACAAGCTTTATGACTCATATACTATACTAATATATTAACCAAGAAGGCCACACTTCAGAATTTGATATCAGGGCAGGACAAATTCTTACAGTTTAGTCTATACTTTTTAGTGTGGTGAGTGCGCTGTAGTTTTTCCACCTTTAACCTTTTCTAACCTGTTATTACCTGGTAGAGATTTGATGTAGCAGTACACCAGCTGGACGTCTCAGTGTTCGGGTCAGGCCTATTTCCCCACGGAGACGTGTTCCCATGGAAACGGCTGATGGGGTCTGCTCTTTGCACTTGACCCAGGTCCTCCATTGGGTCCATTTTGACCTGTGAGTTTGTGCAGACTTCAAAATATATTAAATTACATAGATCTAATTAAAAATACAGAAACTTTTTTAATCAATGCTTTGTTTGATCAGGTGATTTATTTTATACTATATTTTAAGAGAATAGACTACATTCAATGCATCTGATCACTGCCAAACAGGCCACTAAGATTTGAACAAAAAAAACCTCAACCTTATTTTGTTATCAAAACATGAAGTAAAGATATTTTCAATGCCCAAATATGATCTAAATGCAAAAATATTCCTCAGCATTTGATGTATGTATGAGGTCGACCCTTCTAGTCACATTTGGACGGTCCTGTCCTCCAGAGAGTGGCCCTGCACTGACCCCTGCAGAGCGCCTGATTCCCCAACATGCACTGGGGCACTGAGACCTGACACAGAGAGACAGAAGGGGGAGGGGGGCAAAGACAGAAGGAGAGGGAAAGAGGAAAGAGAGAGGCAGAGAGTGTGAGACAGAGAAGAGACAGAAGGCAGAGAGAAAGACAGAGGGAGAGAGAGAGAGAGGGAGAGAGAAAAAGAGAGAGAGAGAAAGAGAGATAGGCATGGAGAGGGAGAGAGAAAGAGAGAGACACAGAGAGAGAGAGAGAGAGAGAGGGGGAGAGGGAGAGAGAAAAGAGAGAGAGAGACAGTGAGAAAGAAAGAGAGACAGGGAGAGGGAGGGAGAAAAGAGAGAGAGACAGAGAGAAAGAAAGAAAGAAAGAGAGAGAGGGAGAGGGAGAGACAAAGAGAGAGAGAGAAAGACAAAGAGAGTGAGAGAGACAAAGAGAGAGAGAGAGAGAGAAAGACAGGGAGAGGGAGAAAGAGAGAGAGAAAGACAAAGAGAGAGAGGGAGAGACAAAGAGAGAGAGAGACAGAGAGAGGGATAGAGAAAGAGAAAAAGACAGACAAAGAGAGAGAGAGAAAGAGAGGGAGACAGAGAGAAAGACAAAGAGAGAGAGACATAAAGAGGAATGGGGGAGAGAGAGAGAGAGACCTGTGAGACCAGTGTAAGGCAAGAGGTGTAGTAATTTTGTCATTTATTGTAATTTTGGTCAGTCTTTTGCTGTGTTTTTGAAATGCCATATTTTCTTTGTG
This sequence comes from Paratrypauchen microcephalus, assembly GCA_036785185.1. Taxonomy (NCBI): domain Eukaryota; kingdom Metazoa; phylum Chordata; class Actinopteri; order Gobiiformes; family Gobiidae; genus Paratrypauchen; species Paratrypauchen microcephalus. Next base: position 2,256,534 of record JAVJIX010000032.1, read on the forward strand.
AGTCAATAGTTTGATATGAAAGATGTCTTTCACTTTTCTTTACAAAGTTAGGACACATTATTGATCAATTAAATTGACTCCATTTGACAACCACCGATAGTTTCTCCCCGTGTCTGGATGGGTTTCCTCCGGGCACTCCGGTTTCCCCCATCAACCCAAAACATGCACCATAGGTACCTCCAGCTTAGGTCCTGACCAAACCGAAGCAAGAAGATCATGGAGATGGTCCCCGGGCGCCCTAATGTGTGTGCTGCCCACTGCTCCTAATATATGTATATATAGGATGGGTTAAAATGCAGAGAAGAATTTCTCCAGTGTGAGATCAATAAAGTCACTTCTTCTTCTTCTTCTTCTAGTCAGACAGTCACAGCAGCATATTGGCAATCGTCAAAATGTCTAACAACATGTGCTTGGTCAAATATTGCTAACATGCCAATAAATAAACTTAAACTTTGTGCAATATTCTGCTAATAACAAGTTATCGGCCTAACTTGCTGCTAAATAAAACATTTGAACAACATGACAATAACATATTTCTTAACTCTCCTTAAATGGTTTTGGGTCTGGTTTGTTTGAGTCTTTTCTCAGTTGTTTGATCCACTCCTTCAAATTTTTGGGATCAATTTCTTTTTATCCTTTTTTTTCACCATTTTGGCAGAATATGTTGCCATTTGTTTAACCGTATCAATTGTTTTTGAGTGGTATGGTTTTAAAAATATTCAAAAGGTGTTCTGTTTTGGTTGATGTTCTAAAGACATAATGAGCAATCACCGGTAAAGCTTGTAATAAATAAAAAGTCTAATTCACCATTTCACTCACTGTTGCTTTTGTCTTTGCCATGTATTTTTTTAGATGGACTATATTAGCTTGCTGGTAGACACTGCGGTGAGACAGAACATCACGGTGCAGTCTACCACCAGCTCTCGGTGCAGTCTATCACCTGCCCCCTCTCTGTGTCAGACGGAAAATGCAGAGGGCGTCCTGCTCCATGTGCTGCTCTGGGACAGGTTGATGTTTCCATGGAGACAGAGGCTGACCTGTGCTGTCTCTTGGGTCATATTGGATTGTGATGAATAATAAAAAAATAAATAAAAATAAAATAAATCCATTATGATATTATTATACATTTTAATCACAGTTTGCTTTCTCCTCAATGTTACTTCTATTATATCTGTACATTTTCATGATTTACTAAAGCACATTTGCAGTTTGCCAATTTCAGTGGGCTGGATCCAGGCCAGATTTGGACACTCAGCCAGGATGATCATTGCTCATGGTACTTCCTGGAAACACCTCATAATACATAGGCTACCAACAATATTTCTTTAACTGTTAATATTTTATGTTAAAACTTATGGAAATATTATTGCATCGCCTGAAATGTTCCATAGTATGACGTTAAACTTGCAATACTGCATTTATTTCATTAGGTGTTAATACTGCAGCAGATATACCTTGAAAAACATACATTCTCTTTTTTTAACTTGGCTGGCGTTACCTGCTTGTTTCCTTAGAGTTAGAGCCATCTGATGCCTTACTCTGGAGCATTCAAAGAAAAGCATTCACAGTCCCATAGAGACAGGCTGATGCCCCCCCCCCGCAGACTCGGGTGGAGGAGCTACAGAAGCAGGTGGAGGACCTAAAGATCGGCTCAAGTCTGAAATCGTCCCAGAGACAAACCCCCCCCCCCCCCCCCTTTTGAATTCTACATGCTATATATTTGCAATAAAGTAAAACTGTAAATCAAAGCACAAAAAACCCCACATTTTATTAACAGGTAGTGGTGACATACACATACCTGGTACAAATATTGAGATCTGCTCCACTTTACACTGACACCCCTCTTTCACATAGTTGAACACTGTAGTTGAACACTGACAGCCCTAAATTGTAAATGCTGCTTTGGTATATTTCCATTGTTCCTTGAAGGGATTTTTTTTTTAAATCTATTTGACTCAAACCTGAATTGAATTAGATGCATATTTGAGTGATATGAACACATGGAAAATAAATAATTATAAGCAATTTATTTTTAATACAAAACAATAAGATTAACAGAATAAAATACATATCTGTCCCGCTTAAATTAAAACTGTATAAATTAATATAAAACAATATAAGGCAGAACATGCCTGCACAGTACAAATGATGCATGTTCTAATCTGCATCTAATTCTCTCTCTCTCTTTCTCTCTCTCTCTCTCTCTCTCTCTCTCTCTCTCTCTCTCTCTCTCTCTCTCTCTCTCTCTCTCTCTCTCTCTCTCTCTCTCTCTATATATATATATATATATACACATATATACACATATATACACATATATACACATGTACATACACTCAACAAAAATATAAACGCAACACTTTTGTTTTTGTTCCCATTTTTCCTGAGATGGACCCAAAGATCCAAAATTCACTCCAGATACACAACACTACCATTTCTCTCAAACATTGTTCACAAATCTGTCCAAATGTGTGACAGCGAGCACCTCTGCCCCGCCGAGACAATCCACCCCACCTCACAGGTGTGCCACATCAAGATGCCGATCCGACATCATTACAGGTGCACAGGTGTGCCCCATACTGCCCACAATAAAAGGCCACCCCGAAATGTGCATTTTTTTTTTTGCTTTATTGGGGGTCTGGGGACTCAGAACTGTTATGGACGAAGAACACAGGTGCATTTTATTGATGGCATTTTGAATGCACAGATACCGTGATGAGATCTGAGGCCCATTGTTGTGCCATACATTCATGAACATCACCTCATGTTTCAGCAAGATAATGCACGGCCCCATGATGCAAGGATCTGTACACAATTCTTGGAAGCTGAAAATGTCCCAGTTCTTGCATGGCCAGCATACTCACCGGACATGTCACCCATTGAGCATGTTTGGGATGTGCTTGACCGGCGTATACGACAGCGTGTACCAGCTCCCACTAATATCCAGCAACTTCGCACAGCCATTGAAGAGGAGTGGACCAACATTCCACAGGCCACAATTGACAATCTGATAAACTCTATGCGAAGAAGATGTGTTGCACTGCATGAGGCAAATGGTGGTCACACCAGATACTGACTGGTTCTGAGTCCCCAGACCCCCAATAAAGCAAAAAAAAAAAAAATGCACATTTCGTGGTGGCCTTTTATTGTGGGCAGTCTGGGGCGCACCTGTGCACTGGTCATGATGTCTGATCGGCATCTTGATGTGGCACACCTGTGAGGTGGGGTGGATTGTCTCGGCGGGGCAGAGGTGCTCGCTGTCACACATTTGGACAGATTTGTGAACAATGTTTGAGAGAAATGGTAGTGTTGTGTATCTGGAGTGAATTTTGGATCTTTGGGTCCATCTCAGGAAAAATGGGAGCAAAAACAAAAGTGTTGCGTTTATATTTTTGTTGAGTATATATATATATATATATATACAGTGGTACCTCACCTTACGAAATTAATTCGTTCCAGAAGTGGTTTCGTAACGTGAATTTTTCGTAAGTTGAGTAGCTATTTCAATGGAAAAAGCGTGATTCGTTCCAAGGCCCCGGTCCAAGTTTTTTTTTATAGTGTAACTTTTTTTCATAGTGTAACACTGTGTTCTGGGTCCTGATTGGCTAAGAGACTGTAGACCCAGGACTAAACGTGGACTAAACCAGGTCTAAACAAGGTCTATACCTGGACTGGACCAGGACTAAACCTGGACTAAACCAGGACTAGACCAGGTGGATTAAAGCGCCGCGTGCGGGTCTATTTCCTGGTTTCTCACGAGTCACAGCTGAGGCGAGCAGCGAGGAGGGGACCGCAGCGAGGAGGGGACTGCACGCAGTCCGAGCGCATGAACGAACGCAGGTAAAAGCCGTGGTGGTTTAATCCTGGTTTAGACCTGGTTTAGACCTGGTTTAGACCTGGTTTAGACCTGGTTTAGACCTGGTTTAATCCTGTTTTAGAGGAGGCACGGTTTGAGCACGGGTCTCGTCCTTGCAGCCCCGCGCCGGGTTATGCTGCGCTATCACACATGTGTCCCCGCTCACACTTCTCCGCCCTCCCCCTTCCCCCCACGCTTCACTATTAATACATTTTGTGGAAAATCTATGAAAGGTTGAGTGTTTAAACAGAGACAAATGTGAGAAAAGTTTAAATCCAGTCTGAGAAAAGCGTATGTGTGTGGCTGAGCGCGCATCTGAGTGCGCATTATTTGAATTTTTGAGATTTCGCGTTTCGTAACTTGAATTTTCTTTCGTATCTAGAGACCAAAATTTAATGTGAAGGCGTTTTGTAACTTGGAATTTTCGTTTGTTGGGTCTTTCGTAAGGTGAGGTACCACTGTATATATATACACACCCAAATTTTTTCTCAACGGATTTGCACAGATATTTACACTGAGATCCGCTAAAAGGCGGAAATCTTTCATCCCTGATTTTATAAATGTTTAAATAGTTTATATGTTAATGGAAACAGTGATGCAGTCTATCCAAACAGCGCAGTAGTCTGACAATGCCGCGATGATGCATGAATTGAAATATATCGCCACGTGATGATTAAACGGAGCCTCGAGGCAAATAATTTGCCTCGATTATTTTTTGTACTCAAGTTACTCGAGTTACTCGAGTAATCGTTCCAGCCCTAATCTTTGGGTTAGAAAAGCCTTATGCACTTTTGCACTATTTACCATTTATTATTTGCACCATGTCCTTCCGAAAAATGCTACACCAAGTAGTGAGAGCAGCTGAGAGAATCGTGGGTGTCTCTCTCCCCTCCCTGCAGGACATCTACCGCACCTGCCTCACCCACAAAGCCCTCTGGGTGATCCCACCCATCCAACTGCCTCTTCAGTCTGCTGTCATCAGGAAGGAGACTGAGGAGCCTTAGGGCAAAGACTAGCAGACTGAAAGACAGCTTCATCCATCAAGATGTCAGGATGCTGAACTCTCTCCCTGCCCTGCCCTCCCTCCCAAATGACACTGCTGCTTAAAGGACACTTAAATGACACTGACACTGCTGTTTAAATGACACCATTTGAGCTTTATTATGCTACACTTTTTATGCTAGTGTGTTTTACTTATTTACTTATTTACTTATTTGTATCATATACAAGCCTATTGTACTTTTGCTATGGGTATATATGTGATGTTTTAGTCATTGTGTTTATTGTCTTTTTTATGATGTTATATGTTCACTGTGGGCCTAGGGAGTGCTGCAATTTCAAATCCTGTGTGTGCAACCTGTCATATGTTTTTTGTTCAAAGCTGACTTTGAACTTTGAAAAGTGAATAGTGGTGGTCTTTATGTTCCATGGTAAATAATATGTTAAATAATAAATGTACCAATATATGCTGGGTGGGTCCTATGAAAGGGCTATTGCTATCTGAATTAAACTCATAAAGACTAACCCTAATCCTAGCAATAAACATGACAAAATAATAAGCTTTTTATGTTGAAATTCTCTGATAATATCAGAAAATGCAGAACTTGTTGGTGCGTTAAAGCAGTGTAGCTTACATGTTTATTAATACCATCTCTTCCCCAGTGGTCCGTGGCAGTCTTTTGCCCTCTCCTCCTGCCCCTGTGGTCCATAGTGGTCCCTGGATGCCCCTCTTGCCCTCTCCTCCTGCTTCGGTGGTCAGTGGTGGTGCTCCCTGCGTGATGTCCCTCTCATCTGCCCTGTCAAGCGACACTGCTGCTGGAGTCACTCATCCAAAAGCTGTCAGCATGGGTCCACAGCACAGCCAGTGTCCAAAGAGAAGGGGGGAAAAAATCCTTTAATGATTCAGGGGCAATATGGTGATAATAATATAGTCTATATAGTATCCACATTGTGACTCAGTAATTCTCTTCCCATCATCACCATCATAGAGCTATCCTTTGCCTGGAATGTTTTAATGTATGGCATTATAGTTCTCTATCTACGTTTATTAAATTATGAGTGTTTTAAGTTCTCAAAAATACATGGAAAATCAAGCATTCTTACTGTGACCTATACACAGATCTGACCTCACCAGCTTGGATCTATGAAATACATAAGTTTAATGCCATATTGTGTAGCATTCCAGGCTGAGGAATTTGTCAACTGCACAAAAGTTTATTTGGTTCGACTAAATAAACTTTTGTCCAGTTGACAACTTGAATTTCTCCTTTTTCCATATATCCATATATATATTTGGATGTTAATTAATCAGATATGAACAAATATGATAAACGTACGTCAAGTCACTGTGATAATAATTCAAGAGGTAGTTAGATATTTTATTTTAGTAAATTTAATATTCGTTTACAAACCAGTGCACTTGAATGTGATGACTGGAGGGGCTGTACTGTGTGGTCTTTGAATGCTGCACATAACCGACGAGAAAAGCTCAAGTTGGTACAGTCGGAATGTACGCAGCAATTTGAAAATAGTTTTTAAACATTACGACATTAATATTTCACAAACCATATTTGGAATAATTTAGCAATACCATTAAGTAAGCTGAGTGGCAGATTGTTTCGTAAATTAAAATTATTAAGTTATTTATGTGTGCGATGCTAAACCAAAACACCCCCACATTCCCACAATGGTCTAGTCCCTCAGCAGGCCTTTGCAGTAGTGGGGAGTTGCTAGACAGACCTCTTAAGTTTTTCACTACTTTCCTTGAAATTTTTGCCTTACTTTGGACTTTAACTTTAAACATTTCTGCTCACCAATGACTTCGATGCTTCCCACAGGGGATACTGATCGGTAAAAGAGAGAGTTTTGGGCGTGGTACGTAACTTGAAAGCCAAAGAAGGAAGAAGAGAGAGGGGTAACATCATCGGCGGAGCTTATAATGCCGACGTTGCGGGACAGCACCATGTCCCACTCCGGCGAAAATTCACATCAAGTCCGGGTAAAAGCTTACTATAAAGGGTGAGTAGTTATCTTTTCATCCGGCCTCTTCACAACCGCAAAAATAAGGCATCTATAAGCTTCTTAACCCCTCTGAGTCTGGCTAGGCGGTAGGCTAACAGAAGCTAACTCCGCTAACATTTGCTAACGCTGGGGTTTAGGTTTGGATAAACTTGTCAAGGCGACCACAGGTGAAACTGACCAGACTGTTGACATTGCTTGTATCCTGGATTTGCGGGCTATTTCAGAAATTCCAGACAAGCATGGGATCTGTCTAATAATGTAAAGTCAGCCTCTGTTTAGATCCATGTTGTGCGAAAAGCTTATTTACTACTGACAGAGAATTGCTTTAGTTTCTGTCAAAGCTAATGAGATGCTGTCAGGGTTTGTTATTAAAGATTGATCTGGCAAACATTATTTAATGCGTTACATTTCATTTTATTTTGTGATCAAAGCATCTTCAGCATCTTGGGTACCAAAACTGAAACAAAATTTATTGATATGTAGGCACAGACCATATCAAATGTATACTTTATTATTATTTTAGTACTTTAGTTTATATGTTTCTAAACTTTGTTATTATAATCATTCACTTGGATATTCTTTCATTGTGATATAGGCCTAAAATAAAACATAATTCTCTATTGAATGTACACAGAATTATGTTTAAGTCGGTTAATAATAGCATTTTGATGAGGCAGAATGGACAATAGTCTTGCTGCCTGCCAAATAATGAACAAATTATAGGGTTACTTATTTCAAACTTTTGCCATTGCAGAAAACAATTTCAAGTTTTCAATGAATAACTTGCAACAAAACCTCCTTGTACTTGAGTAAAAACACTATAGTAGCAGTACAGTAGCAGCTATGGTAGGAAATTGAATGAATAGAAAATATCTATGGAGAGCAGTTATAGAAATGCTTCTTTTGCCTCCTTGGCCTCTTTTAGTTGATGCCTAGATCTATAATTGAATCAATTCTCCTGTATTTTATTCAACCCTATAATGTCCCTTGGAGCCCTGAATAACTTTTGCTTTTGGTATTAACAACCTAAACGTCTGGCGCTGTCACTTGGGGCTGGAGTCAGAGGTTGGAGATTGACTTGTAAAACGTGAAGTGCAAGTCTCTATGGCCGGACCTGTTGCCTCTGACACGCCTGTGTTCTGTGCAATCGTACGATGACATCCTACAAAACCAAACATCTGAAATATTTATGAGCTCACTGTTAAAGAATGCCAGCCATGCTAAAGAGGGAAGCGGTAATTGCACTTATTGTAATGTTATCACTTTGATTAAGATGAATAAGGCGAGTATTGGTAAGAGTAATTTGATTGCTTGTGGATAGATTAACACAAACAGTATACCACAAATCATGTCAAGAGAGATGGGATGACATTAGAGCTGTGCTGTTAATCAAATTTTAATACAATTATGACTATTCCTCTATCAGTGCTTACAGTCATGTTTCCTAGAGTTGCTCAGGGATTGTACCTTTTTACATGTATAGTAATACATACTTTGACAACAATCCTTTCCTCAAAGATGCGTCACATATTTTCATTCATTCTCTTAATTTTACCGCCTTCTCTTAGCAAATAATTTAAATATAAATAAATTATTTAAAACTGCGATAGAGCGAGGGATTTTTGTTATTCAGCATCAATACATTTGTCTGCTTTTTACTAAGGAATAATTAATTGAGGAATATACAATATAATAATACTATGATATATTTTTGACTCGGTGTTATTTATACTATAGCTTATATTCTTAAAGACCCTATTGAAACACTAAAATTCAGGTGAAAAATGCCGCTTATCAGTTAATCGTTAATCTATCGATAAGGTCAATCAACTATAGATTAATGAATTAATCGATAATTTGCATCCCTAGTCCTTACTGTATAATTATTCAAGTTGAGCAGCTCCAACTTGTATTGCTTTATGCCATTTTAAACAACCTATTTATTCAATACAAATAAAAAATATAATAATGTCTCTTGATAATATATGATCTTACAATGTACAATTTGTTAATTCTTTATCATGATTCCACTCCTGTGTTTGCTATCTTTTGTCTGGTATCTCTTTTTTGTGTTCCAGCTGCAAGCGTCATCATAGCTTTAGTATCAGGGCCCTGGTGTCAGCCTGTAGCCTTCCCTGTCTTTCAATGCATCTGTTCTACTCCAGTGCGATAGCCTCTGGAGAAGCTAAGTGGCATAAGAACTAGGCTACTGTTTAAGAATATCTCTGTAGTGTGTATGGAAAAAAGTAGGGATTTTTTGATATGCTTTCTTTGAGCCTTTACTGATATTTGTTTACAGCTGATATTGCATATTTACTGAATCCGTTAAGACATAAAAATCCATAGTAAGGCCCATAAATTTATGTTAAAGATGGGGTGTTATGCAAATTTACTTTTTGGTGGTTCAAAAACATGCCTGAAGAGATTTTATATGTCATCCATTCATGTTTGCGTAATCTTGCAGTCTCTGACAGGCACTAATCGAAACCTCTTTATGGTTAGATTTAGACCACAAGCCAAATAAAAGGACATGTTAATCTAAATATGTTATGTGTTATCAATAAATAGACCATAGAAGTGTAATTTCCCCCCATACAAATTCTCTTTTCACATACAGACATATTTTTAGTCTAAGTGCATGTCTGTTTTCTTTTTAACTCATAAGTCTGTTTGAAAAGATGCATCATGTACATGCTGGGTTAGTGTAGAACAAATATTGTTGCTAAATATTGGCAAAATTTTCAGTACTGAGCTGATACAGATATTTCAGAAACCCCCACCGATATCACAGTTCTATAGAAAATCATATATTACAAATCATACTCATATTTTTATTCTTTAATGTCAATATACAAGTACTGGAATAAATCAAGTTAATCACAGAGTTGCAAAAAGGTAGTTAGACTGACTAAACAAACTGTGAGTTTTGATTCTAGATAATGACCCCTAATAAAACTCTTAAACAGACTTGGTGATCATTACTTTTATGATTTCCCGGGCGGGCGGCTGTGTAATTGCAGGTCACAAGTTTGCAAGTGTAGCTTTTAACATTTAGCTGACAGCATTAGAAAAACATCCAAAGTAAATAGAGTTAATACAAGTCCCCATTGTTCTGTTGCTGTGGCTGATAGACCCGGAGCATGTTTACTCTGTTCACTCCATTAGCCTCAGTCAGCACTTCTCTGTGGCATCAGCTCCTCTTTGGCTTAAGTTAGGATTTTGGATTGTGAACAGTCCCAGGAGCATTACAGTTTGAGAGAAGACTGGTGTATGATGGTTAATCTGCCACCAATCAAATCCATTTCTGGTCATGTTTGTAGAGTTCAGATTCAGAATAGTTGGTGGTTTTGTATTCCACACAGGATAATTACTTGTCGTTTGCAGAGGAAATAATGTTCTTAATAACTGTGTCATTTACAATTTTCACAGTGTCAGTTGTGATTAGTTTTGAAAAGATAAGATAAGATAAGATAAGATAAGACTTTATTGATCTCACACAGGAGAAATTTACTTGTCACAGTAGCTCCAGGTAGGGACAGTTTGAACAAGAAGACAAGTGCATGCAGGCAAAAAAAAGGCATAAAGATAGGTGATAATAATAATTAAAAAAAAAAAGTAATAAATCGAATAATAATAATAGTAGTGATAATAATAAAAAACAGTGACAGGGAGAGTATTGAAAAAATTGGAAAAACGGTATTGCACGATATTGCACGATAGGAGTATTGAAAAAACAACAATATTGCACATTGGGAAAACGATATTGCACGGTAGGACTATACAGTAGAATTATACAGTCTGATGGCGGTGGGGATGAAGGATCTGCGGTAGCGTTCCTTCTTGCACTGGGGGTGCCTCAGTCGGCTGCTAAAGGAGCTGCTCAGCTCCTCTACAGTCCGGTGCAGAGGGTGAGAGGTGTCGTCCTTAATGGACATGAATTTGGCCAGTACCCTCCTCTCAGCCACCTCCTCTACACGGTCCAGAGGACAGCCCAGGACAGAGCTGGCCCTCTTAACCAGCTTATTCAGTCTTTTTCTGTCCCGTTCTGTGCTGCTCGGGGCCCAGCAGACGACAGCGTAGAGGAGAGCAGAGGCCACCACAGAGTCATAAAAAGTCTTGAGCAGAGGCCTGCTCACTCCAAAGGAACTCAGTCTCCTCAGGAGGTGGAGGCGACTTTGGCCCTTCTTGTACAGGGCGTCAGTGTTGTGGGACCAGTCCAGTTTATTGTTGAGGTGAACACCCAGGTACTTGAAACTGTCCACAGTCTCTATGTCCTGCCCCTGGATGTTCACCGGTGAGTGAGGTAGTGGTCTCCTCCTGAAGTCGATCACCAGCTCCTTTGTCTTACTAGTGTTAAGGCACAGGTGGTTGCGCCCACACCAGTCTACAAAGTCACTGATGACCGAGCGGTACTCCAGCTCGTTCCCCTCTGACACACAGCCCACAATGGCCGAGTCGTCAGAGAACTTCTGGAGATGGCAGCTGTCCATGTTATATGTGAAGTCCGAGGTGTATATGGTGAAGAGGAAGGGTGAGAGGACAGTTCCCTGGGGAGCCCCAGTGCTGCAGACTACCACCTCTGACTCACAGCCGCGCAGCCGCACGTACTGTGGACGGTCAGTGAGGTAGTCGATGGTCCAGAAAACTCGATTCAGACAAAGCTGTAGATGGTCCATATAACCTGCCTGACAAGCCAGTCACTTCAACATTATGTTTGAATCCAGAAGTGTCTGGAGTGAGGACCTCACACCTAAGTTGGGATGGTCCAACCACAGCTGCTAATTTGTGCCACAATTCTCTCAAATGCAGAAGACATGTCTTGAAAATTCTCATAACATTCAGACAAAATATATAACTCGATTTTTAGACTTAGACTTAGACAAACTTTATTGATCCACAAGGGAAATTGTTTTGGGTACGGTAGCTCATTCATCAAATATACTTTATAACAGAGGGTAAAAAAAGAAAAAAAGGAGACGGAAATGAAAAAAATTTGGAATAGAAACCAAAGAGCAATATACCGGTGTCAGATGAGACATAATTATATACATAAAAATAATGATAATAAATACTATGTTCAAATCAGATTTAAATAGAAAGTAGCTCTGAGCTAACAATAACAATAACTAACTAACTAATAACTAATAATAACTAACTAATAACAATAACCTGAGCTAAATAACAGTTTAGTGCTTTGCTTACTTCACCATGTTAATTTTGAAACTAATGGGCAATGCGTTTGGTTTATCTCACATCCTCTATAATTGGGGAGACAGGATATGGTTTCAGATCCACACGTCTTTTGTAAAGTTTTGTAAAGGCATGTGTTATTGTAGTGCAGGGCTATGTTATTTTTATTGATGTTGTAAAGTATAGCTGGTTTACACTACCAGTACACAATTCTACAATGAAACTACTGCTAGCTACCAATAAAATGTAGCTGAATATATATCCACATATTTTCCCAAATCTTCCCAAAGCTTTCCTGCTGGATCTGTGTCAGCCATGTTGTTCTTTCATGTTCTATTTGACAGGAAGCAGAGATTACAGTGGCACGGCGGAGCTCCCCTTCTGCTCTTTTGTCAGTGTGTTCCTCAGTCTTCCAGCCGCTTCACTGCTCTGGGACTCTGTGCTTTGTTTAAAATACAGGAAGTGTATCTCTCTCGCTCTAAATGTACTTTTATTCACAGAAAGTCCCAGAAGCACCCAAGCACAAAGTCTTACCTCATCCCACCCATGGAGTAATTCAGGGTTTTGACAAGGCCACGCCACATAGTTTAAAATTAATGAAAGATTGCATGGTTTCCAGTGGGAACATTTTATTTTTTTATAAACAAATTCACAGTCATTTAGTTAGATGAAGGGTGATATTGACAAAAATGAATACTCAATTTTTTTCTTGGTATCAGACATATGTGAAAAATGTGCAGAAATCTGTTCTCAAATAGGTATCAAACCACGCTCATTTCAGTTCACCATTTTGACTCTGCATTTTAAATAATATAGAACATGTATGGTCCTGTGTTATGATGAGCTTCAGGGTTTGGAGCCAGGCGAGAATCAATATGATGATTTTGAAGTTATTTTTAGCTCAATGGTTGTGTTGTTTACAATGAACAAAATGTAAAATAAACGCAAAAGATCCCACAAAACAGAAAAACATACATACCCCTGTTTTCTATAGTAGTGATGTGTATTATTAGTATTATAGTCAATGGAGGGCAGTGTGTGTCCTTGTGAGTGGTCCACTACTTTGACCTTGTGTCTCTATGGGGGGCTCTGGGCTCCTGCTGTTTATTCTGCACAGGGACATACACACCGCCTGCCTGTGTCTGTGTTCTAGGACTGAATTGCCAAGTGCCTCATGATACAATACATATCCCAATACACTGTCCACAATACGTTACATACAGGCATGTCTATATCGACTTGTCATTCAGTATATGAAAGCTGGGGTCTGTGTTTATCGTCTGTATGTTTTCTTTGCAATGGAAAATCTTTGGTTATGTGATGCTATTTAAGTCGTAAAAGGTTGAATTAATAACTTCTATGACTCAGTGTAGCTGCAGTACTAAAGTGTTTCATTCTGCTGCTTGTTTATTACAGCTCATGATTTTTTAACAATATTTTACATATAAAATGTTTTTTTGGGGGGGTAATCTGGCTTTAGAGTTATTGTGTCAGTGGCATAAATTAGTTTCAGTATTATCATTTATCTGTATTTATATTTTCTTCATCAATATGTCATACATCAAAATGAGTTATTGTGACAGGCCAAGATGCATACTGCTACTCCAACACTGATACGTACACGTCCTAATGCATGGATATCCCTTAAAACTGGAGTTAAAAGTTTAATCATTATGTAGATTAACATTAGCTCTTCCTTGTTGGGATAATATATTTCAACAGGTTTTACAGTAACATATGGTATCATATTGGAGGTTACTCATCAGTGATGTCTCAGTTTCAATCTCAGTCTTTAGTCCTGACTCAGAGCTGTTTGTTCTTATCTACAGACTGTGCACTGGTTTTCTTTTGGTGATTTTTGGTTTGTTCTAATGACTCATAATCACAGATAATGAGAGGTGACGTGGCCAGGGCTGCAACATTCATCTCTATCAAATCGACATTCACATTTATCTTGTGTTCCTATTTGTATTTTGTTTCAACTTCATTCTTTTTGTCAATTCTTTTGGATGCGTTTAAAATGTTAACTTTGAAAAGAATCCTATTAATAATGCTTGTTATGCTGTTCAAATTTGACTTCTATGGTACAAGCCAAGAATGCAGCAATTATATAAAACTGTATTTTACATATTTATTTTGGACTTACCTTCTTCAGTTTACAATGATTTTTGTTTATGTTCTCACTTGTTGGACTGTCCCAAATTTTAATCACATCCAAAATTGAGAATTGTTTATATTTTTTTTCATATAACTTTTAATTAATGGAGAAATGTTATATAAAAAGTGGCTTAAGTTTTTGTCAAGATATTGGCATAAAGTGCCCCTGTGCTCGGTTAGATTTTTACCTTTTTGGGGGCAGTTAAACAATGGTGTATGTATTGTATTCTCTTAACTCTCTTTTCCACCAGTTTTCCACCCAGCAAAAAGTGACACAAAATGACGAAATAGTATTTTTGCTGCTTATTTCCTTTTTTCATGTGTCCTGCTTTTCCCATTTCCTGGATTTATTGCCTGAAAGCGCTTGCAGTTCCTATAATTAGAGGGTAAAATTTAACAGTCATAAGCTCCTACTGTCTGCTCAGGTCTGTACAATGACACAAGAGCATTGCTAACTTACTGTTATAGGAACTTAATTTTTTTTTTGGCTATGGAAGGAAGTGCCAACATTTCAACAGAATCCATTGTCAAACATGTCTCTCAATTATTAACACAATTGGAGCTGAGTTAGGGCTTAGAAATTAAAAGTGATATTTAAATTGACTAAATTCTTTTCTTTTCTCCCTTACCATCCAACCCAGATTTTGACTTGAACAAAACCAGTGTCTAGTTTTCACTGTTTTATTCCATTCCACTTTCACTCTCTGCAGTATGCGTCATCTCCCATACAACTGCAGCCTGTATAGTGTCAGTCTGGTGCACTAGTGGCTCTGGGCCTGTTCTGACTCCTGTGGCCTTGTACACTGGAATGCCCTTGGACTGAAATCAGAATCAGAATGTTGTCTACACTGTTTACTCTATCCTGGAAACTAGTATTTTTCACTTGTATTAGTGATCTACTGAAAAGGTATTTTTTGATTGTTTGTTTTGTTTCATGGCTGAATTGTTTAGAATTCAGAGAAACCGTTTTTGGGACGATTTTTAATTATTTTTCTCAAATTCTGTAATTTAAATTTACTACACACTCACCCACAACCATTTTTTACCACAACCATAAAGGGGAGCTGTGTAGTCATGCTTTCATCAAGTATATCTTTGCACTAAAGCAGTGGTCCCCAACCTTTTTTGCACCATGGACCGGTTAGTGTCACCCAAAATTTTCACGGACCGGTGGGGGGTGGAGGGGGGCGGGGCGCGTGGATATCGGTGGATAAATACCACAAAATAAAACAACACAAGAACTGTGGTATGTTGTAAATATAATAACGGTGAATCCACTGTGTACTTGTATGAACTTTAATAACCGCGTCCTCATGACATGCGCCAACAACATAACAAGAGTCACAACTTAAACATGCCTTCAAAATAAGATAGATAGACCACAAAACAAATATAAAGTACATGAAAAATACAACTCACCATAACGCTGAATCATTCAATATCATAATTCAATATTTATAAGGCGCTTTTCATACAAAATTGTAACACAAAGCGCCTTACAGTGGTCAAGGCGCTGAATCAATGAGAGCCCTGAGCTTGTTTCTCTGCTACGAGATGGTCGCATCTAGGCGTAATGGGGCCTCATTGAAGAGCTGGTCGCCGCATGTTCTGCAGAGCGGGCTTGGTGCGTGGGAATCACCTGTTGCGATAAATCCATATTTTAAGTAGGTCTCCTGGTATTGTCAGTAAATAATTGCGTCCAGACAAAAATGGAGCGCTGAGTGAAAACGATGTAATACATATGCCACACCGATATGTAAAAACAGCCAGAGCTACGTAATACTACAAAGAGCGCATGCGCATAAAGTCCTTTCTCTTCCACAAACAAACCCAAGAAGATAATAATGATGGCGAACGCACGTACAAAAACGGGCTCTCTCGTTTGGACTGATGACGAAGTGGAGTTACTTCTACGAGTTACGTTGGATTACAAAACGCATAAGCATCAGCAGAACGGCGACTGGTAGTCCTGCCAAAGCAGATGATGATGGCATCGCGACGTCATCACTTTCCAAAAGCTGCGTTTTGCTCTTCTTCTGTCTCCTCACTGGGCCTTTTCTTACCTGGCCAGCCAAATGATATCTCTCTGTATTTCCTATACACCGCGATACCATTTGGACACTCTCCATCCACTCTCGCTCCTCCGGTTCCAAACCGACTCCGCAATTCTGATTCGTTCAAAGATGGTGACGTCAGTGCACCCGCCTTTGCCCGCAAAGTCACTCTTAGGCAGCGGAAGTTCCGCCTCAGTTTTGAATCAAGATGGCGCAATCTCTGATTGGTTCACTTAGCTGTCTGTCTACGCGCAACCGCAGTGCATTCTGTGGATCAAGCGTTACCAGACTCACTCGCTGGTACAGCGATGAGTCATGGATTCTTCCAGGCAAGGCCTTTTCCCCTTTGCAAAGAAACTTTCCAAAGACGTCTGTTTTTTATTCATTTTGTTGCTTGTGGGTTTAATATTAGCGTTAATGTATCACGTGCCTAGGACGAGAATCGTGCGCACATGGAAGTCGACGTGCTCTTTTCGGAACACGGACGGGCCACTCAAAATGAAGTGGGGGAATGAGCCGCCGTGGTCCAGTACCAAAGGACTCATGGTCCGGTACCGGTCCATGGCCCAGTGGTTGGGGACCACTGCATTAATGTATTAAATAAAGCTTTGTGTGCATTTTTTAGGAAGCATATTGACCAAAACAAAATATCAGCCTGTGCTGGAGATTTAAAGCCGATAGCTTATGCACTAAAAAAATCCAAATATCAGCCTGAATGGTCTATCTCCAGATAGATATTAAATGCATATAACTACTGACTGATTTTTATACACGGGTTTCAGGGTGATGGTTACCTGGCCAGCCAAATGATATCTCTCTGTATTTCCTATACACCGCGATACCATTTGGACACTCTCCATCCACTCTCGCTCCTCCGGTTCCAAACCGACTCCGCGATTCTGATTCGTTCAAAGATGGTGACGTCAGTGCACCCGCCTTTGCCCGCAAAGTCACTCTTAGGCAGCGGAAGTTCCGCCTCAGTTTTGAATCAAGATGGCGCAATCTCTGATTGGTTCACTTAGCTGTCTGTCTACGCGCAACCGCAGCGCATTCTGTGGATCAAGCGTTACCAGACTCACTCGCTGGTACAGCGATGAGTCATGGATTCTTCCAGGCAAGGGTGATGGAGCATTGTCATAATAATAAACAATTCAAACTAAATATTATGACTTGTCCTCAAAAGAGCACAATATAGAGGGATGGGCAATTATTTTTTCCCTGAGGCCACATGAGAAATAGAAAATATTGTGGAGGGCCAGGTCAAAGTGTTTAACTCAGTTCTGCATAATCTTAATTGTATTTCTTTATATAAAGACACACTGGTAAGACTGGTAAGAGTTTGTTAGGACTAAGCAATGAAAAAGTGAGGTTGCCTTACAAAAAATGTAATTTAAAAAAAACACCTCTAAAATAAAAGGAATACAGCTTTAGTCCATGAGTTAAAATTATTAAATATGTTTATTTTGTAATTCCAAATGAGCTTAAAGGGGCCGGTCAGAGTCAACCAAAGGGCCTTATGTGGTCCCGGAGCTGGACAATACCCTGGTCTGATATAGAGGAACCTGAACCACTTGAATAGAATGCAATAAGTGAAAGGTGTAAACATCAGTTGAAATTTATCCACTTAGCTGTGCAATATTTCCATGCACAAGAGGCTGTTAACTTCACCTTCCACTAGGTTTGTACCAGTAAATTATAACTGCTGCTTATCTATGATGGTTTATGTTTAATTGTCCATGTTTGAAATTGCATTTCTCTTTGTTCACGCTGCCTTATTGATTAAGTTGTGTGATGGGTTCTGGATTGGGTTCTTTGCTCATCTCATTTTGAAACCTAAAAATCCACAATGATGAAAAGGTCTCACTATGAGTAGAGTAAGCAGGTGTCTTATGATGAACTAGCCAGATGTTTTGCAGGTTTTGAACGGAGGACAGTGTCATGTGACTAACCACAGTCCACATTTTAGCATCCTCTCTTTATTCTTCCTGTTTAACTCCCCTCCCCCTTTCCACTCCCTCTCATCCAGTTCTCTCAGTCTGAACCTCCTTCTCCCCTCTCCCTCTCCTCTTTCTTTCTCCATCTCTCCTCTCTCTGTCCCCGTCCCCCATCACCTTTTCTTCACTCTCATCACTTCTCTTACCTGTCCTCTCTCCCCCTCTTCATACCTCCTCCTCTCTCCCACTCTTCCCTAGGGATGCATTGATCCAACTTTTTCAAATTTTACAGATTTTTGACACTATGGATCAAAATGTGTTACAGCTGTTACTTAGCTTTGTGTAAGTATAATTCATGACACTTTCTGGGCCGACTATGACGAGTAAAAAGTCTTTTTACATGAATATGTCCGACCAGGATATTGGCTGAACTCATACCTGGAAGCCTAATTTGATATAACCATTTTTTTCCATATCAGAACCCATATCCAATACCAGTAATGGATCAGTGCGCTCTCTCCACTACTCTTTATCATCCCTACATTT
Source organism: Paratrypauchen microcephalus (assembly GCA_036785185.1). Lineage (NCBI taxonomy): Eukaryota > Metazoa > Chordata > Actinopteri > Gobiiformes > Gobiidae > Paratrypauchen > Paratrypauchen microcephalus. Next base: position 2,275,292 of record JAVJIX010000032.1, read on the forward strand.
CTCTCATCCCTTATACTCTCCCTCTATCCCATCTGCCTCTACTTCTCTTCCTCTCCCCCTTCATCTTTCTACCCCCTCCTCACCACTCCTCTCTCCCCCTCCTCCCTGTCCCTCCTCCCTGTGTTGTCTACCTCCTCCAGAACAGCAGTGACGCTGAATGCTCTTAGGATGTGACAGACTGGCAGACTGTGAGTCACCACAGCAGCGTTTGAGGGGGGAAAAAACACTATATTTTTTTTCTCTCCTTTTTTCTAAAGAGCTCCCTTTATTCAGGACTGCTAGTAAAGGAACTCTACTGCTACTGGGAATCCTCTGCTGTCAATTATACTTTAAGATAGAGGTGGGCTATACCACGATGTAAAAAATCAGATATCCAGGTACTAGATTTTCATTGGAAGAAGTATGATAAAAAGGTTTCAGATAGATGTTTTGGCATGTTGTTGTCATGATTAGGGTTGTCAAAAGTATAAAAAAATCAGATACTAATTGATACTAAAGGTAATATCGATTCTAGATATTCATTTGAGTATCAAATACTAAAAAAGTGAATAGCTTTAGAATGATCTTGAGTTGTATCAGAACAAATATAAGAGCACACAGACAAGTATACACCTATGGACCACTTTGGAACCTACTTGGACGACTGGGTGATTACACAAATACAAGGCCACGTGGTAATATAAAAGAAAGTATGATTATTTAATGTTAAAAATGACATTCTATTGTCTAAATAAGGGCATCTTTTTCATTGTGGTATGGAAATCATTAATTGAGTATCGAGTCTATTCCTCCACAATATTGAAATTGTGTTTGAAATTTTTGTATTGTGACAGCACTTCGGTTTTCAAAGGTACTTATTTGGACATGGTGTTGATAGTGTCGATATTTAATGATAATAAAGAATGCCCTTTTTTTAGACTTTAATTTTTAAGTCTTCCTTCATGTTAAATTATTGTATCATACTTCAACATTGTCTTTTTAGTACCAATATTTGTTTAAAAGGGAATACATTTTAGTATTGATTTAGTACCTGATTTTTATACTTTGGACAAATGTCTTTGAGCATGTTTTTGAAGTTGAGGCGTTTTAGCTGCCATCTGTAAACTGTTATCAATCAAACCAATAATGGCATGTCTAGACATACATTTCCTCATGGATGTGTTAATTTGTGATTTGATTTCATATTGATCATGGATAAATTCTGTATGGATTTTTCTGCTCCTTGGCTCAGTCCTAACCCCTGCTCTCCCGCTCTCCTCAGGGACATCATGATCACTCACTTTGAGCCATCCATCTCATTCGAGGGTCTGTATGGAGAGGTGCGAGACATGTGCTCCATGGACAACGACCAGCTCTTCACCATGAAGTGGATTGACGAAGAAGGTACTGCTCCTGTCACCTACGTCTGAGAGGAAAGATCATTTTGAAATATGTGGTTATGGGTGAATAATAAAAAAAAGAATAGAGAACCATTAAGGATCCTTTATAGAAAAGCGGGCATCTTTAAAGTACTGCTATTGAAAAAAATTAAATGGTACCCAGCCATATTGAATAATATTTGAGTGTGTAGCAGATTACAAAAAATAGTAAAACTTCCACCAGCCAGAACATTACAACTAGGGCTGCAAGATGATCACAATCTAATCGTAAATTGCTAATGCTGCAATTTTTGAAGTACCATAGTTTCTTCCACAAAGAACAAGATATTTTCCCGTCTTATTCCGCATTTAACTGCTAACCCTGTAAGTTTAGATCTGTGCAAACATGTTCTGAAATGTGATTGTTGTATTTGTTTGAATTTTGAACAGAATCCTAAAATATTACAAATGTAATTGCAATCACAATGCTTGCCAGAAAAATCACATTTGGATATTTTCCCAAATCCCTAATTTCAACACATCTCAAGTGAATGGTAAGAGCTTATCAAATCCCACTGCTTTTCTTTAGAGCTACAAATAACACCCACTTTCCTTCTTTACAAATAGCTGTACACTTGCGCAATCATTGTCGTTTTAAGATTTAATTGTTTGCCATTGTCTAATAAAATAGCCTGCATATTTTAAAATGGGCTGAACAGAAACAGGTGATCTATTAAAAAAACTGTCTATGCAGCTCCAGTGTTTGTAAAGTCTGCACTTTGAGCAGTACTAAACAAAAGTAGTTTTAGGCCCTGTCCCCACGACAACGTTTTTTGGAGGAAACGGAGAAGTTTGTGTGCGTTTGGGCCTGCCGTCCAGACGGCGCCGGCGTTTTTGGGGGCGAGAACGGAGTTTTTCAAAAACGGGTTCCAGAGTGGAGAAGTCGGAGAACGCCCCCCGTCGCGTTGGCATGTGGGCGGCAAAAAAGCGCGGCAGGTGAGAAAATGATGACGTCGCGCTGCCGTAATCATCACGTGACTGGTGACCAGAGGGTGTAACCCTGCGTCTTCCGCAGTTTATTGGCACTGCTGCATCAAACTCTGTTCATATGCAATGCATTGCGACAACAGCAGAGGACCATGCACAATAACGCCTTTCACGGAACCGGAGGCAGAGGAGCTTGTTTCGGGCTTCCTCCATGTGCATGACATGCCACAATGTTTGGGAGCGATCGATGGGACACATGTTGAAATCAAGCGGCCATCCACCAACGCCATGGCCTTCATCAACAGAAAGGGCAAACATTCCCTCAACATACAAGCGGTGTGTGACTACAGGTACCGGTTTATGGACGTTACTGTGAAGTGGCCTGGCAGTACGCACGATGCACGGGTGTTTGCCAATTCAAAGCTAAACATGTATTTTAAAACTGGAAAGATCCCATCGCTGGAAAGGCAGATAGTGGACAATGAGGAGCCCATACCAATTTGAGTGTGTTGTGTGCTGTAAATAAAGAAAAAGAGCAACCATTTCTTGTCTTTTTTATTAAATGAAAATTTACCTTTTACAAACAGGCACATGCAGTATCACACACAAAAATATATAGCTGCCCGTTGGTGATGGTCCCCAGTTGTATATATTCTCGCCGAAAAACCAACATAATGTCCGAGTATGTTTAACATTCCCGTAGTAAGATCCAAACAAGCATTTTGCCTAAATAACACGACCAAGGTTAACGAGAGTTCTACTTGTTAATGTCTATCTAATAAAACGATAGCAAGTAATGCTAACTATCGATTTATAGGCAAAAACTCTGCTCACGCAGCGCAAATCTTTGTTCTGTGGCGTCTGTCTATGTTAGGGACGGTCAGCATTTTCACATTACCGGAGTGAGTACCTGCTACATTGGTTGAGCAGGGGGACAAAATAAATTCGCTTGTGTTGACGGTCCCTAAAGTACACGTGTTTGCTTGTTTATGAAAGAGAAAGGACTTTCTGCGCATGTGCTCTTTGTAGTCTTGCGTTACCGGCGGCTCTGGCTCTTTCCGGTTTACAGCGCCACTTATCGGTGTGACATATGTACTACATCGTTTTCACTCAGCGCTCCGTGCTCATCTTGACGCGAAGGTTTTCTGATCCAACACGTGTGTGGACGACACTTTTTTTCACCCCAGGTAAAAAAAAAACAGGAACGTTGTCGTGGGGACAGGGCCTAAAATTCCCTGTGGTGAGGGCTGTGGTGAGTCCATGAGCTCTCTTGGTTTGTCTCCATGGTTTTTATTTCAGGCTGTTTTAGTGGAGGCAATTTGCCATAAACATTAACAGGAAGCTAACTGTGTGACCTGAGGGGTATTCCACGAAAGCTACTAAGCTCAAAGCCCGGGTTTATTCGTCAGTTGGCGCTAGTTTAAGTGAGAGTTCGGTTCCACGACGCTCGCTAAACTTAGTTCCCGCTGAGTTACTGGGGCAACATGGTCTTAGCAGATAGTCTGGTCGCGGCAAGGCTAAAGTTCTGTCTTAGTTAGGCCGTGTCGCAGAGAATACGTACCTGACGTAAACAGAGTGTCAAACAAACAGTTCCGCACACCTCCCGCATGAGTATCTTTGTTGTCCGAAAACAATATCAGCAAAAAAAAAGAAATTACCTTATGTTCTTGGTTCTTGACAATTCTCCGGTAATCTAAACATATGCCTCTGAACCGCTGTCTTTACGACATTAACATATAGAAGAATTCCACCGGTAGCTTAAAGAAAGGCTTTGGTCGAGTGGTTATATGCTTTGACTCTCACACCGGCGACCGGGGTTCGATTCCCGCTATTAACCTATTGATGCCCAAGTCAAATTTTCACGCATTTATATTTGCAACATATTACAGAAATGGAAATAAATTTAACCTACAATTATTGTTATCATCACATAATTTATATCAGTTGGGCCTAACATCACTCTCACATGACGACATTGACACTTTATATTTTATGTGACATCTCTATCAAAGAATACAGTTAAAAGTAAATCTTTACTTTTAAAACAAAATGTAGCCAAATAACAGGCACACTCCATGATGCAACATTTCAATGATTCAACAAATTTGCTTCGGAGATGCTGTGCAAGCCTTTTTAATGAAATCCTATTTATCAATTTCCATCAATAGGCATAAAACAATAAAAGACATTAGGTATGACATTCTGGTGTGAGGCCACTGCTGGAGGACTGCTGAGGGTCAGGCAAGGCACTGCTGGAGGACTGCTGAGGGTCAGGCAAGGCACTGCTGGAGGACTGCTGAGGAGGGTCCAAGTGTACGCCATCTTCAGTAACTAGAACACAAGCATACTATTAAAATACAAATGCTTGGATCACAGCTGAGGCAAGCATTAGTCTAGAGAATACCTTGAATATACTCTTCACGAGAACTCGCAGGAAGGATCTTTGATGGGGTCCCTCCTTCAATTACCTCCACCAGTGGGTGACCCCGGTTTAGGGCCAGTGCCAGCTCCTCTGCAGGTGAAAGGTTTTGAGGGGGGCTCCCACCTCCTGTGGCTTGGTAGCTACTGTTAATTTTAAATGAAGGTACCATTTCAACAGTATTACTAATTTCACTGAATAATAATATTAATATTAGCCTACTTACCACTCTGCAAAATGTTTTTATGCTTTGTCTTTACCTGCAAAACAGTCCTCTTCACATTATTCCTGCTCAAAGACAAGATAACACAGTTTAACGTATTAGTTGGAGCAAATACTTTTACACAGTAAAAATAAATTACAACTGACAAGACTGCTATACAAATATATAATAATTATGCCATGAACTACCCACCGTGAGAATCGAACTCACAAACACCCGCACCCCAGACGGTCACTTTCCCCCTGCGCCACAGATCAGCGTTGACATAAATGGTGAAAAACAGACTTAAAAAACTCAATGTCCAGCACTGTTGTAGGACTTAACTTGCGCATTTAAGCGTTCGGCGAGCTTCTGTCACGCCATGTCTCGCCTTGGTTATTGCAAATGTGTTGTAGAGTTCCAAAAGCAACTTCTGTTCTGATGCGCTGAAATAATCGGCCCGAATCTTCGACATGATCGCGTTTTCGACAGTCGCTTGTTCAGGGCTTCTTACCTTCCCCGTGCACGCGTCTAGGCCCAGCCTGATTAGGCCTGACTGGGCTTAGCTCTGACTAGGCGCAGCTGAAACGCGTTTGTGGAACGGGTTCAAGCTTTTGTCTAAGTTGTGTCTCAGCCAGGCGAGAACTTAGCACTTAGTCGCGGCTAAGTTTAGCGACGTTCGTGGAATACCCCTCTGACCTGCTCGGACTTGTTGATTTATGCAAATGGGTGGTTACTATAACACTTTCTTGCAATATAATTGCAAGATAAGATTAGAGAATTTATTCCCCCTTTGCTTTATATCTTTTCACCACCCCGGCATACTTTACACCCACTTCTCTCTACTTACTTAGTTTTACAATTTTATTTTCTTAATCGGTGAAAGATATAGGATTCGGCAGTGTGGCATAGTCATTTTGATACAAATGAAGAAGAATCTGCTGCTCCATAGTGGGATCTGCAGCTTTCCATCAGAGATGCAAACTCTTTGTTGTGATGACGTTTATGGCGACATCAGGTACCACTGAGCACTGCGGTTTTCCAACATTGAAGTCAGTGGACTTATTTCTTTTATTAAGTCTTTTTAAGTGAATATTGTCTTTTAAATGTGCAAAATATAACATAATAGTACAGTAGTTTACACAAGCACAACAGGTCTTCTTTAAAGACTCAGTAACACTATGCTCATTCAGGTAGATGAGTCTCATCAAGTTTGACATCTAGTATAAAGTGCTGGCCTCCTCTGGCACTTTCTGGTTGTGATGCAGTTGTGAGGAGTTGCCAGGATGAGGTCAGCCGCCCTGGAGTCATTATCGCTCGTTCACCTGCCCCCCGCGCACTCATGAACCCCCCCACCCCCCACCCCTCTCTCCGCTCGCCCACGTATCATTAGTCCAGTCATTATCCCTGTCTGATAAAAGCTGCTGATGCCACTAATGAAGCGCCGCGTTTAGAGGAATCCACCCGTCCTCCTGCCCTCCCAGCACAGAAACAACAGGAGCTAACAGTAATGATGTGGCCAGGGTCAAAGGTCAGCACAGGGACGGTGGACATGTGACCCGCTGCTCAGAGTAGTACACACTGAGGATAATGAGAATATACGGCTCAGACCAAGTTTGTTTGTTTTGTTTGTAGTATGAGTATCTTTTTATCATGGTGCATAAAGCGTTCTTTAACAGATCTGTGTAACATTTTGGTGGAGGGTCTGCCAGCTGCTAGTCTCCATGGAGATGTTATGTATAATATATGTACAATGGCATATATGTATATTTAGATGGCAAAGCAGGCAGTTTGTAATAACATGCTTTATAATTAGATGCAAACAGTGCACAACGTCACTTTTACTTTATGTGGGGAAAATAAAATTTACAAGGGAAAAAAAAAAGTGTACTACAGCTTTAATATATCCCCAGTTATACAAGATGAGATCATTTGAAACAACCAGTGTTTTTATAATAAATGCTTTTCCAGGAAAACTAGCATCTAGTAGTGTTCTATCAGTCATAATAAAAAGTATAAGGCCTAAAAAAAATAAATCTAAGTTTCCGGTTGCCGACCGACCCTGTTGATTTGCATGCGACCCAAATTATTTTATTGGACTTAATAAAATAAAATAAATTTGATACTGAAATTAATTTTACAAGCTTCGGTTAAAAAAGAAAGAAAACTAATAGCCTACTGTATTTTTCGATTTCCGCGAGACTACAATCGACGTCATTCACCACGCCTGCGCTGCGATGTGTAATGTAATGTGCTTCTGAGCGCGCGCTCACCTGTCACACACAGGAGAGAGTCAGGGTTTGGGTGTAGCCGTATTTTTTGTTGAACGCAAACCATTCATTCATCTTTCACGTTAATCTGTTCATCCTGCTGGTTTTCATGAGTTCCATTTCATCCTGCTGCGCTGTCATAGCTGTGTGCGCTCTTTTTGTAATAAATGCACAAAACGCATATCTGGATCTCAGCGTATCTGTCACCATAGCCTCCTCTTTGCGCGTCACAAATCTGCGAGCCATAGGACCCAACCTCATATTCTCGGCGGCTAAAAGGTTTGAGTTTGGAAGCCGCAACATTCTGCTTTACTTCCGTGTGGCTAAACGAAACTGCGGCCGTGTCCCAGTTCCCAGAGCGCACAGCTCGGAGCGCGGCCCAAAGGGGGCTCAGACTGCAGTCAAGGCAGTGAACACTTGCTCAGCCCAGACTGCAGTCCGCGGACCGCTTAACGACTGCGGTCTTCGGACCGCGTGTTAACTGCACATGGGACAAAAAAGAAGTGGGACAGCAGTCGTCGCGCCGGTGTACTGTCGAAATGTGTGACGCACATGCCCTTTGGGCTACGCTCCGAGCCGCGCGCTCTGGGAATTGGGACACGACTTCTAATGGCAAAGAAACATGTCTGCGGCGCCATTTGCCCACAAAAATAACAGCAAAAGACCGAAACAGTTCCCCTCCTAGTAGTAATTTATTTTCGATGTTGGTAAGGTTGTTTTAGGACCATATCTGTGATCTCTGTGTCTTTGTATTATTCTTTGTCAGTAATAACTCAGTATTCAAAATATTACTCAATTTTAATTACAAAAAGCGAAAATTGCAACTATTTATCGCTACTTTCACTTCCTCCCGCAAAAAAATCGCAACAAAAACCTTAAAAGCACCGCAACTTTTTGGAAAAGCTCCCGGAAATTCAGGGATTTTAGCCCGCAACAATCACAAAAAATGCCCGCGAAATCCTGGGGGGTCTGGGAAAGGAGAAATGACTGTTTTGAACACACAAACACGCAGTTTTATGTGGGGTTGTGTCCCATTTGCTTTTACATACATACAACAGCTGTTTGCTTGCAACAGTACAGTAGCTAACCTACATCAGCATTAGGTTTGTTGACTCATGCCCAGGAGGAAACTATTTAACTGTACCTTTTTCAATACATCTCTTGTTCTTACTGTACTGTACTGTGCTTGTTCTTCTTCTTCCAGTAGGCCTCTGTTGGCCTGTAATGGGACATGTTTAGAATGGTGAATGACAAATTGAATTTCTTCTTTTATAATGGTGAATGAGTGTTGTCACCAAGTCTGTGTTGTCACCACAATTTCTACAGAACAGATTTTTGTTCTCACTATACCCCCTGCACAAACTGTGTAGAGTTCTACTGTTAGGCCTAAAGCATATCTGTATGTTAAGTATACAGTACATATCATTGTTAAGATTATGCAGTGCCAGTTTTAAGTTGACCAATGTCAACACCGTGTTAAATAAATGTAGTATTCAAAATTGTTTACTGCTTCTAAATTTAATGACTGCCATCTGAAAGAAGAACATAAAAAACAATACAAAATCAGCATGTATTTTTGTAACATTGTAAGATATATTCTACATGTACTCTGGTACAGTCAACGACCTGGTTTCGCATGGCATAATGGAGCTTCGTTCGACTATACTTAAGTATAGAATATGCCCTTAGCATTGAGATAGCTTTGGGAAATTATGCCAATGTCAATTATAGTTTTTATTGAAATAGTACTGCTGTGGAAGGAAATAAAATAAAATAAAATTTCAAAATTTCCATATTCCCACAGGAAAAAAAAATAAAATAAATTCCCCACCTACCCATGTCTAGAACTGTCAACAAATCGGAAACCAACATTTATTTTTTTTAGGCCTAAAGATTACTGATAATACCTGTGTCAGAAATAGGCTGATCACATGAAACTGGAACTGGTATTAAAAGTCATTATGAAGAAAGTTGTTGTTATTAATCAGCAGTATTTTTGTCACCGAGTGTGTTCATTTCAAAAGATTTCGTATTTTATTTTGAATTTTTTATTCTTTGTAATTAATAACTTAGACTTAGACTTAGACAAACTTTATTGATCCACAAGGGAAATTGTTTGAAATGAAATTGTGGAAATGAATGAAAACACAAACACACACATTCAGTTAAATTATGTTTGGGTAGATGTCACTGCTTAAAATTTCTGCCACAAAAATTCTCCAAATACCCAAAATAATTGTGACTTTTTGTTCCATACTTCAAAAATAGTAAAAAATAAATATTTGTTGCAATTAGATATGAAAGGCCAGCTTAACAATGTCTTTAATCTTATGACTTTTCTCGTTAATGGTGAGAGATAATTGGCTGCATTTCCCGGTGGTATTTTAATCATTGACCTAAATAATTGCATAAATGGTTATAAAATGAACAAACATAAAATGGCAGCATTGATTAGAGTGGGGTTTCATTTTCCTCATATTTTCTATATTCTCTCAAAGTTCATTTGTTACAATTGCCCTCACACCTCGAGCAGAAAGGAACATAGTTTTAAATGTCACGTAGTTATTGGACAGCTCACCTTTCACACTTTCACCACTGAAGCGAAGCGTGTTCTGAACCGCTCTTTGTTCAAACTTCTGTTAAAGTAATTGTTTATTGACTGCAAATGCTAAAGATATAAAGTTCTTGTGCAAAGTATGTAACAAGTTTGTTTATTGAAACCTGGAGCTTTTGATTCACAGGGAATCAGTGGCTGTAGGTTTTCACAATAATATTGGCGCAAACAAAATTACATATAGTAATATGTATAATAGTGCTAAGATCAGAGGTGGGTAGTACTCAGATGCTTGAGTAACGCTTTAAAGAAATTGTACTTTTACTTGTACTGTAATATTTTTTTAGTGAAGTAGCGGCACTCTTACTTGAGTAAAAGTTGTGATTCCTTGTCCCTTAGTTTGTCTGTTTATTTTTTGTCTATCCTTTAAATAATGCACAAAAGTAGTATTTTCAATTTTTTGTCCTTCCTATTACATTTTGGCTGCCTGCCACAGGAAGGGCATCCGGCATACCAAAAATGAAAAAAAAAAAAAAAATCTATAGCCAATCCCAAACTTCATGCCAAAGAACCCCTCCGACTCAAAGAGTACCACCAGATCTAAACCAGATCTAAACTAGCACTTCATAATTGCTTCAGAAGTTACAAACAAAGATTTACTCAAAGAAGGACAAAAATATGGTTAGAAATGACGCCAAAGCAAATGTTAGAATTGAAGTGCATTAGAGACAAAAGAAGCTTGTGTACCACAGTTTGAGAGTGCTTAATGTACATGTAGTCTTTATCTGTACTGAGACGTGTCACCAGGTGTTTTGTAATGATCACTTCTAATTACTGGGTTATCCGATTACTCCACTCATTAGATACATGGCTAGAAAAATCAAAGTGTCTATTACTTGTACAGTAGTTGTTGCTTTACAGTGTTTACCCCCTAGCCTTGACCATACATGTAGTCTGTGTTTCTGATGTGATTCTGTGTGTTCTGCAGGTGACCCGTGCACAGTGTCCTCTCAGCTGGAGCTGGAGGAGGCTCTGCGACTCTATGAACTCAACAAAGACTCCGAGCTCATTATCCACGGTGAGGGCTAATGCCAAAAAATTCCAGTATCACATACCATACCGATCTGAAGTAAGAGTGTCAGAGAGATGTCTAATATTAAGGGGAGGGCTTTTTAAGCTTTATTGTTTGACAGTTAATTAAATTATCTAAACTAAATTAACAGTAAATATAGTAACTGATTTTATTCATCCATCCATCAATTTTCTTCCGCCCGACCCCGGATAAGCGGAAGAAGATGGATGGATGGATAAATTAAATCAGTTACTATAGTTACTTTTTACAGGCTTGTTTGATCAATTATTCATTTTATCTTAACAGATTTATAGATGAAATATCTATTAAATTAAAATCATAAAGTTATTGCAGTACAGTGATAGAAGCTATTTCAGGCTTTGAAGAAGTACCGTGTAAGTTTTCTGGTGGGAGAGTCTGCCACCTATTTGTCTCTCCATTTAAAGTATCTTTCTAGCATTTAATAAATTTACTGTAAGTGGCATCGCTTCTCCACAGATTTGACCTAATGGTGTCACATGCTTTTCTCTAGCAAGACTGGTCATTTTAAGGCCATACTGTGAAATATTCTAGGCAAACAATAACATATCTATGGGGACAAGCAGGTAGTGGCCCTCCTCAAGAAAGAATTACATTGGTCATCTTTAATCGGCCATTTTTGTCCTTGTACTGTTGTTCCAGACTGTACACATTATCGTCTGGTTCACTGACAGTTTCCAGGACAGACTTGCTAAATAATAATTTCTCCTCCTAAACGCTATTCTCAGTTTTATTTATAAACACATTCTGTCCAAGTACATCAAATACAGTCATACTAACATATGCTCAAAGACGCACTGACCTGTGAAAGAGCTCCAGCTGCTGACGTCTGTATTCAAACCCCTGGGCTAGACCACTTCCTCTTCTAAGCTCAGCCCTTTTATGAAATACATTGAGTGAATCCAGTAGATCTCTGTTAAAGTACATATGATATACGAATTTCAACAAATCATATTTAACATTGTTGTAGTTAACAGAAAGGTAATTCATATAACTAGAAATTTAATGATTGCCAAATCTTGTCTAAATTATACATTACTGGTGGTTATGATTAGTCTGATCAGCAAAGTAATTTTGTAAAACTATGATAAATATTTACCTTTTACTTTACAGTTACTAAGGGCCCATCCACATGACAACGTTTTTTGGTGGTAATTGAGAAGTTTGTATTCGTTTTGGCCTTTCTTCCACACAGCACCGGCGTTTGGAGGGGGGGCGAAAACAGTGTTTTTTGAAAACGGGTTCCAGAGTGGAGAAACCTGACAGCGCCAGGGTAGCATTGTCATGTGGACAAGCAAAACGCAGCTTCTGAAAAATGATGACATCGCGATGCTTGTTTGCGGAAGAGAAAGGACTTTATGCGCATGCGCTCTTTGTAGTATTGGGTTTCCAGTGGCTTTGGCTGTTTCCTGTTTACAGCACCACATATCAGTGTGGCATATGTATTACATCATTTTCACTCAGCGCTCCGATTTTGTCTGGATGCGAATATTTACTGATCCGACACGTGTGTGGATGCAAATTTTTTTCAACCCACATAAGAAAAATCCAGGAGCGTTGTCGTGTGAACGTAGCCTAAACCAAGTAATATTTAGCAAAACATGAAAACCTCATGTGCACATTAACTAAGACGGCCTCAAAATGTCCACCTGGTGATATGAACATTTGATTGACATGTAGTGGCTTGTTAGTAAAGTTTTATTCAAATACAAAAAGGTGAAAGGTCAAGAAGAGTATACAGTGGATGAATGGAGAGAGGAGGGAAGTTGACAGTGCTACGGGGGGTTGCCAGTTCTGCATGCTAACAAGCTCGTTGACACTAAGCCCACGCCTCAACTCTGACTCACACCATGCCCCCAAGTCTAGGCTGTGTCTACATAAGCAGCTATATAATACAGACACAATACATTCTACTGCACTGTTGAAATACTGGGTTATTTCAGGTGCACTGGCAACTTCATAAAAACAATGATTGATTTACAAGCAAGCAAGTTCTTTAGGGAAACGGGAATATAGTATAGAAATAAATAGAAGTATAGAAAAAAAGCCATGTTAGATGTTGTTACCTCATCAAAAACATACCTGGAGGTTTGTTTTGTTTCATTCACACGTTAGAGTAACCATTTACTATTAGTGTGTCTACATCTCCAAAGCTCATTACGCTCTGTTCCTCCTTGTGATATCATGAAGTGGTAATTTTCAAGTCAACAGCTATCTACATTTTTAGCTTTTGATTAGTAGAGATCAGCAATTTCAGGTCTTAAATTCAAAGTCAAGGTGTATGGAGTTTAAAAATGTAGTGGAGAACTTACTGTATTACCACATGACACCAGGAGTGTTTTTAGTTCGCAGCGTTGGCACTGTTGTAACTAGGGATGCAAATTATCGATTAATTCATTAATTGATAGTTGATTGACCTTATCGATCGATTAACGATTAACTGATAAGCTGCGTTTTTCCCCTGAATTTTAGTGTTTCAATAGGGTCTTTAAAGGGACTGCGTGTAAGGTTTTTACCCGTTAATTACCGAAATTGAAGATACCCATTCAAAAATACATTGTTTTCCAAGCCTTTTCACTTCTATCATGAAATCTCGCCCGAGCCACAAACCAGCCACATGAAACTCGGGGCCCGAGCCACAAAGCCGCACGAAACCAGCAGCGGCACGCATTCCGGGCGCCGCGGTTCGATCTTGCCTCGCGCGTTCACCCGGGGCTGCTGAGCAGTGTCGTTGGTGCCTGCGGCCGGCTGTGAGTCGAGCTTGGTGCAGCGCGGTGCGCGGTTGCCTTGTTTCGTGACCACGCGGGTGCGCGTGTCCGCGATTAGCGATTAATTACAATGAATGCATTTTGTTCGACCAACGTCTTAATCGACAATTAATCGTTAATCGATTAATTGTTGACATCCCTAGTTGTAACATTTCAAAATATGATATTACATTACATTTTGGATTGTCAAAATCCTCAAAATGCCTAAATGAGAAACTGAAACACATAATTAGTTGAGGGTTGATTAAATGGGTGAGAATGAAATTATATCTAATGCAATTGACAACAGCACAAATATAATTAAATCCCTCTTTATATACAAATCGCATAAATTAAAATAGAAAATACATTGGAATGGTATAAAAATATGAAAGCAAAATCCATAATGGTTTCCCACTGTGTTTAGCATATCCAGCGGTGTATGAAGAATAGTTTCCAGTCCCATTCAAGCGCATGAATCAAAGTAATTAGAAGATAAACATCTCTCTCAAGGAATGAAGAATGAACAAGCCTGTGCAGAGAGGCAGGCTGCAACTTACCTCCAGTGCGCCATCTGCTCAGCAGCAGCCTCAATACAACCATTTACCTCCCCTCTTTCTAAGTACGAGAGCTTGTATTGAACAAAATTACTAAAAGTCTCAAATAGCGCTGCAAGATTGATCGCAGTTGAAATCGCAATTTGAATGGTCAAGATTACCAAATCACAAAGCCTGTTATTCTTTGGGTGTTATTGTGTTCTGCAAGCCACAAAATATCCTATCGCTGTAGGATCTTATTCTTTATCAAACCTATTAAGTTTATAGTTTAGACCTCTACAAACATATTCTGAAAATGCATGCAATTCTCGTATCAATTTAGCTGTGAATATTTCAATGTGCTCACAAGTGTTAATGCTCCTGGATGTGTTTAAAATATACCCTGTGAACTGAATCTATTTTAAAACATAAATCAAATCAGATGATCTTGCTGTCAGTGCACCTGCCACATTTGAAATTATTTATTTATTGGTTGATTTATTTTTTCTCTCCAGTGTTCCCTAATATCCCTGAGAAGCCTGGAATGCCATGTCCAGGAGAAGACAGTAAGTGGAAGTTGCTTTTCCTACTTTTTACTATACGAAAAGCAACTAATTGATACTTTGCAGTGACATCATGCTGGGGGTGTTCTGCATTTATGTCTGTGGAGGAATGTTCATCAGTTACTATGGTGACACAGTGAACATATTAGGAAATACAGCCAAAAAGCTTTAAAATTGTCTGAAAACTCAATGCAAGCATTCATGGTCCTGTTGAAGTGTTTGATTTTCAACAAAAGGTGAGAGTCACTGAAAAACGAATGGCTAATGCAAGCTAGCTTTATGTCTAATGTTAGGTAAGAGGGACTTGTTTAAATCAGCTCATCAGCAAGTCCGTTCTTTATCATAAGAGTATTAAATTAAAACTCAGTCTTTAACAAGGCCTCAGAAAGAGCAGTGCCTAGAGTTGGTATCACACCCTCAGGGACTATTGATGACATCAGCTGTAAAGTATCAATATCAACTATTTATGGTCACAATGTTCATAATTTGTGGACAAATTGTGTTTCTCTCTTCAGAGTCTATATACCGACGCGGGGCTAGACGCTGGAGGAAGCTTTACTATGCGAGTGGCCACGCTTTTCAGGCAAAGCGCTTCAACAGGGTATATATATCTGCCTCTATCTTGCAATTTGATAAACTACACTCCAGGACTCTCACATATAAAGTTAATAGTGATCATTTTTTGTCTATTTCATTAGCTTGAGTAAGTCAGATGTGTGTGTAATCTTATTTAGTTAAGACATGACCACCTACTCAGAGGTTTGTGGTTCAGTCTCCTACCAGTATTCTACTGTATACAGGCGTTATGTTCTTAGGCAAGACACTTAACCCATCTCGCCAAATATAGAGTAATGTGATTTGTGGTTGTTGAAAAGGTTGTTGGCATCTGTGAGTCTCACAGCCACAGGGTGTGAGTGAATAGACATTTTAATCCTTTGAGGAACTTGTACAATAACATTTTAGCCAATTTTAGCCATCACGCATTTTCTGATTTATGTTGTACCCTCATCAAAAACATACCTCGAGTTCTGTTTTGTTTCATTCACACTTTAAACACACAAAAACTGTTCCACCTTCATGTGATGTGATAATGCAGGAGGTGCTCCATTGTGTTGTTGATGTTAAATTCCATACACCTTCACTAAAATCATTTGGATGGCTTCAGCCCTGAAATTGCCAGTCTCTATTGAACTAAAGGTAAAAGGCAGCTATTAACTTGAAAACTACATGACATCACAAGGTGGAACAGAGCATATTTATGATGCAGACAGACTAATTATAAAGGATTACTTAAACATGTGTGAATGAAACAAACACAACTCAGGATATGTTTTTGATGAGTAACTAACTATACATGGCTTAAAATCCTAGAATCCATTTTGTGTAATAAGAAGCTTTAAACCAAATCACGTCTACATTGTAAACTGTCTGACACATTGTGATTGTGTGATTTTACTCTCTTCTCTCTTTGAGCAGAGAGCGCACTGTGCCATCTGTACAGACAGGATCTGGGGTCTGGGGCGGCAGGGATACAAATGCATCAACTGTAAACTATTGGTTCACAAAAAGTGCCACAAACTGGTCACAGTGGAGTGTGGCAGACCAGTTTTACAGGTCAGTGATCAAAGTCTGGTCAATTTATCATTTATTACGATTCACAATTTCAACTTAAGTTCATTCATGTAATTATTTGGTGCTAATACATTTTTCTAATCTAGGAGCCAATCATGCCGGGCACACCATCAAGTCAATTAGACCAAACGGAACAGCCAGGTAACAATGCACTCTTATTTTCACTAATTAAGTATCACTAATTAATAAAATGTCTAAACTTTTTTTTACACATTTCCTTTTAAAGATAAATTACATTGGGTATGTGGGGCAGATATTACTACTGTTGTAGTTATATGAATTAATTTAGGTCAAGGTTTTTGGTGATTAGACACAGTAATTGTGGTTAGGGTACGATTGGTTTCCAGAAAAAACTAATAATTTGTGTTTTTTCAACATAATATAATGTATTTTAATATTAAGTACAAAAACAAGATTGACAACATTGAATAAGTTGCATATTTGAGATTTGTGAGTTTCTGATTAGGGCCACAACCCAATAGATTAATGGTTCAGATGTGTTGTGGGTCACCCTCAACCCCAGACTTGAGTCCAGTCAGGTGTTTGGGACTAGAGGATTGTGGTGCTATTGTTAGAAAACCAATGGAAACTATTACCTAATATTAAAACCAAATGAGGATTGTCAATTGTGTATTATATCAACTATAATCTTTTGGCTAAATTACAATCAATTCATAAATATTCAGTATTCAAGGCTGAGGAATACGGTGATTCAAAATGTAAATGAATGTTTATGCTATATACTTGTACATTATTATACCTTAATATACTAGTACAACATGGGCATTTCCAACCATTGCTCTTCATACAACTCTTTAGTCCAGAGTTTGTCTAAATTGGCCACAACAGTAAAAACTAGAGCCTGCCTGATGTATCAGTTGGCCGATATTACCAGCCAATATGTGCACTTTGAGATGCATCGGCTATCGGCCTAAATTTTGCTGATATGGGCTGATGGTCCATGTGGGCATGTTATACCTCGTTATGAAGTGTAGAATCTCTATATTGAGTCAATTTAATCCAATTTACAGACAGATAAATGTTCTAATATGTGGCACTGCATCAGTATTTATCTGTGTCCGTGACTCCGTACTGTCCCTGAACGCACTCCCAGAGTCACATCACGTGACACATGCTCTTGTTTACACCAGTGCGCAACACTGAGGAGCTGGCTTTAAATGCTCTTGTGTCTGATCTAAGATACTGACTATAGATAAAAGTTAACCTCAGCGCAGTTTAGGCCAGCAACAAATCTACTGCTTGTCATCAAACTGTGAGTGTTGTTTTGAGTCAAGATTGAAAGGACACTTAATTGTGAAGACTTGTGATCTGAGAGTTGCCTGTGTGAGTGGCGAGTAGGGATGTCAACAATTAATCAACTTACGATTAATTGTCGATCAAGACGTTGGTCGATCAAAATGCATTAATTGCAATTAATCGCTAATCGCAGACACGCGCACCCGCGTGGTCACGAAACAAGGCAACCGCGCTGCGCCAAGCTTGGCTCACAGCCGGCCGCAGGTGCCAACGGCACTGCTCAGCAGCCCCACGCGTACACCGGGGCTCAACAGCGGGCCTCGCGCGTAGGTACACCGGGGCTGCTGAGCACGAGCTCGAACCGCGGCGCCCGGAGCCACAAACCAGCGGCACGTGGTGGTTTAATCCAGGATTAGTCCAGGTTTAGTCCAGGCCCAGTCCAAGTTTAGACCTGGTTTAGTTCTGGTCTAGACCTGGTTTAGTTCTGGTCTAGACCTGGTTTATTCCACGTTTAGTCCTGGTCTAGTCTTAGCCAATCAGGATGCAGAACACAATGTTACACTATAAAAAATGTTACACTATTAAAAAAAAAATTGAAAAAAAAAATAAAAATCCGCGAACCGCGATAGAACGAGGGGTTACTGTATTTTGTTATTCAGCATCAATACATTTGTCTGCTTTTTACTAAGGAATAATTAATTGAGGAATATACAATATAATAATACTATGATATATTTTTGACTCAGTGTTATGTATACTATCGCTTATATTCTTAAAGACCCTATTGAAACACTAAAATTCAGGTAAAAAACGCCGCTTATCAATTAATCATAAGTCGATCGATAAGGTCAGTCGACTTTAGATTAATTAATTAATCGATAATTTGCATGCCTAGTGGTGAGTGTTACAAATGTGTTGGTTTTGGTTAGTTCTTAGCTGCTGTAGGCTCCCACACATAAACAGCCTGTTTTCTCTCACATTGGCCTACAGTAAAGTGACTATAGTGGCTGTACACGTCAGTGGACACGCATTGATATGTAGATGAGCTGTGAAAAGAGGTGTGATTGGTTTGCATTTACTCATATAATTAATTACTGCAGCGTGCATGCATTTACCACTAAAGGCTAATAGCTTTAGTTTTTACTTTTTTTTTACTGGCTGGAATGTCATGCAAAAATGCCATTAGGTTGACCTACTGTCTTTAAATATGACTGTAAAGAGGCAAAATAACAGTAAATCTAGCCTAAACAAACCTAACTTAAAATCTAATGTTAATCTGTGAATCTTCAACTGAATATAAAACTTTGATTTATATTCAGTTGAAGATTCACAGTGAATTTTAACACTAAATACAGTATATCGACTGTTATATCAGTTATCGGCACGTCCAAAGCCTGTTACTGTATATCGGGATCATATCTGCTCCAAAGAAATACATATTGGTCAGGCCCTAGTAAAAACTACTGTATGTTCACCTAATTGGGCACACACAAACCAGAGTGATGTAGGCAGGACACAGGACTTGACAATGTGAAAAAGCTCCTTCAACATTTATGGCACTTATCAGGACACAAAGCCTCATTATATTTATAAAAAGAATTTTAGATGTTGTTATGCGCTTGTTAAAAATGCTTTCTTCACTTTACTATAGTCTTTTTAAAAATAATGAGTTGCTTGGAACACCATGAACAAAATGTAATGTAAAGGTTAGATAAGCAATATGTGTTACTTTTCTCAAGGGTGTTTATAGGCAATCATAGCTGCCTACAATAATAAAATATATAAAGAAGACAATTCTTAATATATAAATTTTGTGAGTGAGCCAGATAGACTGCCACCTCATAATGACATATTGGGATTAGCAATGAAATTATGAATTGTATATGAATTGTAGATTGTAGACACATGTTACAGGCCTGACAGAAGACAAAAATAGTGTAATACATAGAATAGGAGTGGGTAATATTGATAAAAATAAAGATTTATTTTTGGATAATCCTGAGATAATCTGTGGAGCAGTCCTTCGGAAATGTGCTAAAATATGATTTAAAATGTCCTGATTGTTGTTGAAGCTGTGTGTAAGTTTTGTACACAAATGAATGGACTGAAAAATTTACCCAAAAAGTACAATAATATAAAAATAGCTGATTAAAAGTGTAGTGCAGTGTTATCTTCCAGGATTTTTAAAAATAGTTATTGGAATATTAGCATCCACTGTCTTGGCCATTTATTAATAGCAAATTATGTCAGTATCATCAAAATAACATATGGACAATTATAAATAAACAAGGATTTATTTCTTGGGGAAAAAAGTAGTTTCATAACCTTGTGTCTTCACTTAAACAGGCAGTAGCAGAAATTGCTCTGGCTCCGCTTTAGCTGTGAACAAAGCCTGTTACTGTCTAACACTTGGTTCTCACTCTTTTTTCTATCTCTTCTTTCTTCTTTTTTTCCTCTCCGCCCTCCCACTCTCCTTCTGCGGCGTGTGGCTGATGTCTGTCACTGGTCCTGAAGGCGCGCACAAAGAGTCCAGAGAAAGCCTGACGTACGACGGAGAAGAGAAAGAGGTGAGGAGCCATTTTGAGACGCCGCTGTCAAATCTGTCATATGTGGAGATATGTGTGTGGACTCCAGTGCATAATTACATGGAAATGTAGATATGGGAAAAGAATGGTAAGGTGCACTCAAGGTTATGAATGGAAACACGGTACTGTAAAAATACACCACAGTGTAGTCCTATATTACGCTATTTTCTGATCTTTGTTATGTTTCCTCATCACAAACATACCTGGAGTTGTGTTTGGTTTCATTTGCACATGTTTAACACACAAATCCTACATTTAGCCTGAGTATGCCTCTGTTCCTCCTTGTGATGTCACTTGGTAGTATAGGAAGTGCTAGAATCGCTTGGATCATTTCAGCCCTGGAATTGCCCATCTCTACTGAAAAAAATAGCTGTTAACTTGAAAACTAGTATAAATAAATAGTAAAAATAATAATAACACTGGTCTACAAATTTTTTTGGACTCCATCTGCTTCGGAGATAAAAGTGGCTAATCTCATTTATATTGATTGAAGATGAACTGAAAATCAATTGATAACTGTGCTGGTTAGCTAATGTATTCAGGATATTTTATGATATTTTTTACATCAAAATCGCATCTGTTTATACAATACATTTGGGCATTTTTGCTTCAAAATAATATTTATATTTTGAAAATATTTAACTTGCACTTCTTTATCCGTCAAGAAATATCTTAAGACATCAGGTGCATACAATTTCGAGGCATCTCTTATGTGAAGTCAAAAAATATTTGATGTTAAAACTCTAGATATATTAAAATGAATGTATTGGAATGTGCAGACAGGCTTTCAGATAGAACTGGTTGCTTGTAGACACACTGTACCTTCTGATAAACTACTGTTTTTGCCTAATTTGCATAAATTTTCTATTTTGACCCAATACTATATCTTGGAAACAATAGCCAATCAGCACTTCTGACTTATTTTTTCTTTATTAGTGACCTAAACCAAGAAAAATTTCACTACTTTTGTTCTGGAAGCATTTTGCTTGTAGACCAGTGTAATGGAACAAACACAACTCCAGGTATGTGACGTAATAACATTCTAACATTACTTACTTACTTACTAACATGGTTTAAAGCTCAGAGGAGTCAATTTTGTGTAATATACATATTTAAGCCTCTCACCTCTCCACAGATCTAATGGTATTCCATCCATACAATACATCTCCACAGAGATAAGCAGCACCAGAAAGTTACATAGTGCACCTTCAAAATCATGGTTTGGTTCAGTTTCTGATGTCGACCTAGTTTAGACATAGTTATGCTAGTTATGCTATTTTCCAATAATTGAGCAGTCCAGTTTTCTGAATCTTTTCCTGAATTTTCCTGCAACCTAAAGTTAACAATCAAATTGAATTGCACAAAGCTGTTTAACACATTTGATCATTTTGAATATATCCAAAAGCCAAAATAATCCACATATTTGAACCATATTGTTGCACCTATGTATCTTTTTGAATGTGCGTGTCCCCCTGCTGGGTGCCCGTGACATAGCGCCCGTGCAGATGTAGGCGCCATTGCAGTTGTGGTATTGATTTCCGTTGGCGGGGCTAATAAAGTAGCCCTTTATCACAGCTCTTAACACCCGAGGCTGATGGATGCTCCGAGATAGATTGTTTTTAGAGGGAGGAGTGGGAAAAGTGGAGGTCCGTGTATACGCCTAAACGCTTATTTTTGATACAGGAATTTTCCCAAGAGCATTTTAGAGATATTGTACATGTCCATGGCTTTATTGAAAAGATTGTATTGGATTATAAGGCTGTTAAATGCTGTTGTAGATCACTAGAACGGACAACAAATGATACTCGGGGATAGTGTTTATCAAATGGTGCGGTAAGATTAAAATGAAAAAAAGAAAAAGATGAAAATTTGATACACTTTCAATATGCAGCTTTTGGTAATTTGATTCAAACTGTGTATATTTTAGGTTTAATTTCTCAATCTTAATAAATTGTTAATCTCGAGCCATCGGTAAATTACCGAAGACTGGAATGATTGCCGGCTGTGTGCCACATTATTGCAGTGTGATGTATTCAGTGACACATCTGATTCATAACCCTTTAAACACATTTTCTATGAAGACATATTCATCAATTTGTTTTGTTTTTTTCATGTAATTAAACATGATTTTACCCGCAGATAAGCTCTAAAGTCATCTAACCTCTTCTGTCCACTCTTCGATCCACAGTTGAGATTGGCTGCCGTGTTATGTTGTGGACTGTAATTTGCTCTAAAGTCAGTGTGGTTACCATGGATAAGCTCCACTCGATGCACAAAACAACTGCTAGCATCTACTAATTGATCTGGGACCTCAACGTGATTAGGAAGAAGACCATAAATAAACCAGGACTAGATCAGGACCAAACCTTCCTTATCCTCAATTAGTTGCTCAGTTTTACCTTTAAGTTAAAGGTTACAGTTACATGGGTTAGTATTGGTAAGGTCTGGTTTTTACCTGGTTTAGTGCTGATTTAGGCTCGACAAAATCTTGATTTAGTCCTGTCTAATACTTGTTATAGCCCTGGTTTGGCCATTTTAATATTAGTTACTCTTGGTAACTAATGTAAGTAGTAATATTAGTTACTTAGAGATACAGGGTATATATGATTCATAGATCATAGGGGATACTGTAGTTAAGGGGGGGCTTTGGTCTGATATTATCCCAGATTCGGTGTGAGACTCTGGGGATGTGCGCTGTCACAATGCTGGCTTTAGATGGATTGGTCCTGGTATTGGTTCACTACGGAACAAATTATGTCTTATTGAAGAGGAGAGGGGAAGATCGGTGTGCAAACTGTAAAGGTGTCATCAACACTAAAGACTGGATACGGCTGCTTTTAATCAAAACTCCTGCCCCGGCTCCATCTAATAAGGCCAAGCTGGTCATTACAGTGATGTATTTTTTACAATAAAACAAGAGTTTAATTTGGGAATCACCCTAAGGAAATCAGGGGCCAGCCAAATCACCTTTAAATGTACTTGGAGAAGGTTGAGAGACAAAATATTATTACTAAATGATTTTAATAAGTGCTTGCTCAATTCTCCTGTACTTATTGAGTTTTTAATTTTGTATTTGCTCAGGCCCGCAGCAGCAGAGACACCGGGAAGTCGCCCTCCAGTCTGGGTCTGGCAGATTTCGACCTGCTCCGGGTGATCGGGAGAGGGAGCTACGCAAAAGTGCTGCTAGTGCAACTGAAGAAGACCGAGAGGATCTACGCCATGAAGGTGGTGAAAAAAGAACTGGTCAATGACGATGAGGTAAAGTTTACTTAAGACTGCAGAATCCAGTTACCACCCTAACTTCCAGAAAAGAAAAAACATCCGCACTGCAGTTCTTTGGAGCTCCCATTTTTTAAAATTTTAATAACTTCACAAAAATGTCAAAAATTGGCAGCTCCAAAGATCTGCAGTGCGAATCTGTTTTGTCTTTGGACTGTTTTGTTTTTGGACACGCATTTGTAACATTTATCGGACCAACCCTAACTACTAGCTTAGTAACTAGTTACTAAGCTTAGTAACTAGTTACTAAGCCTGAATAATTCATAATAAACAATTTGTTCATTATCAATTAAGTCTTTGTTCATGTTTTAATAAGGGTTACAAGTAGGGGTTGGTATTGGCAAAGAAGTCACGATTCAATTCGAATCACGATTCATATGCCACGATGCGATACCATCACGATGCATCACGATACTTTAATTATTATTGTGATGCATTGCAATATATTAGACATACTTCAGTGAAAATGTACCAAAAAAAGAGGATAACTTAAATATCAGTGGCTGTGTATCTGGGTAGTGTCTTCAATTGATACATAACTCTGAGCAACTCAGTTCATGACTGAATTTATTGAATAACAAAAACAAATAAACTAAACCAATAACAAAAAAATTGCATAGGATGTGCATAGGATTTTTTTAAAACAAAAAATGATGTTCAAACATTTGCCATTTTGGAGGTAGCTACCATCATAACAAACAATACCCTTTCACAAAGAAAAAAGTGCATAGGATTTATAAAAAAAAATAACTAATAATTTATTTATTTATTTATTTATTAATATTAAATTATTAAATATTAAACTATTAATTATTAATAATCGATTTTTGGCATCAAGAATCGATACAGTATATTGTGAAAGTTAGTATCGCGATGCATTGTCATGACGATTATTTTGCACACCCCTAGTTCCTGCATTTAAATCATATTTCTAAACAACTTTATTGATGGTGTATACATCTTAATTGTCAGCGCGGTTCTTGATGTATCAGAACGTAATTAGCCAAGGCATATTTTGTGCAAGAGTGAGAACTGAACCGTGATAAAAGTCTGTACATTGTGACTGTCGAGTAACCCCTCCTCCCTGATGCTGTGAGTTAGCTCTGAAGCCTTCACTCTGCTACAGTCAATGCAGGTTTTAATTAATGCAGTTAGCACAATTAGTATGAGTCGTTTTTCTTAGCATCGACTCGTCTCACATCACTGAACCTGCTCAAGCCTGCTCTATCTCTGTCTTTTCCCCTGGTTTTGAATGAAGTCTTTTGAGCCATCACTCTTTTTAAGAAGGTGTAGATAAACCATCATGTCATCACCAATTGATTTTAGCATGTATGTAGCCGCACAGCGCGCGCTTCTGCAGTAGTTAGCCTTGATTAGACGCACTTAGCGTGATTGACAAATTGACAAGAGCCCTACGATCAATAGAGAAGTGTTTTGCTGTCAGGCGTGTCCAGACATATTATTATCCACCATCGATAGTCCCGCTGCATAGACTTTTCTGCTGTTTCTACTGCAGCCAGCTAGCATTGAGCTACGGGGAAGGCTGATGTAGCATTCTGCTTGTTCTGTGGCGCATAGTTCAAGGGCGTGCGGTCAGAGGAGGTGATTGACGTCTGGGTGCGTTTCTATGTCTCTACAGGACATCGACTGGGTTCAAACGGAGAAGCACGTGTTCGAGCAGGCATCCAATCATCCCTTCCTGGTCGGCCTTCACTCGTGTTTTCAGACAGAAAGCAGGTAATGGGTAATGTACATTGCTGTGGGGAATAAATTTGTGTAGCTTTGTATAAACCTCCATCTAATATCTAATCCATCAGTTGTTTTCATAGGATCCTTAACGAAAGAAAGTTACATTTTCTGGATAAAAGGCAAAAGGAGAAATTCAATTTGTCAACTGGACAAAGTTTATTTGGTCGAATACTTTTTGGAGCTCATCCAAGCTGCTTCTTCAGTCGACCAAATAAACTTTGTCCAGTTGACAAATTGAATTTCTCCTTTTGCCATGGATTCTACATTTCTGGATAAAAGTTTTTACAGTGAATAAAATGCTTCACAGAATTTAATTTTCTTTTGTTATTTTTTGCCCATATTGTGTTTTTGGACTCCTTGGACCTTGCTGCGTCTGTAGGTGCCATTGGCTCTGTCCTTGGGCAATAGAAAAATTTTTACAGCAAAAATACCACACATACACAAAAACTGCCCAGTCATCTTCCATACATTGGCAGTTTATTTTTGTATTTTCCAGAAAAACTTGAAATATGACTATGACTATGCTAACAATATTTGCCAATAGAGCAGTGGTTCTCAAACTTTTAACAAGTACTAATGCCCAAGTTCATCCCCTCAAGTTTTTGAATGTGGTGGATAACATGTTATAACATGATTTTTTGTTTTTAATCAGTTGTGAATCAGCTGGGCCAAAAGTCTTGATATCTTTATTTAATTTTTAAAAGTTCTAATTGCACATACTAGTATTTGAGATTATAAAATACAATGACTGACAGTGAAAATACATGCAGTTCCAAACTGTACTTAAACCTGAAGTTAATGTATGACTAGGATGGAAAACAAAATATTTGATGCAGTGTGTTTGACTGCAGTTGTCGCAGAAAATACAGATTTTAAAGCTTTGTACACTGCAGTTTTATAATAATTTTAGACTTGTAGACTTTGCTACAAGTTTGCTCTAAATACTCAAGTGTCAGATTTTCTGTCGTCTGTGATTTCTCAGAAGTATTGATTAATCCTGGAATACTGTTGTGTGCTTTTCTAGGCCTGACATAATATGTACATGAAAAGTAGGGCTGCAAAGAATAATAAATATTCTTACTATAATTATTAATAATTGTAATTATATAATTATAATAATATAATTATAATAATTATTATTGTGCCTGACTGTGAAATTAATCATAATCATATTAATGTTAATTGGACTACACACATGCTAAAAGACCTTTTTTTATCCGTTTCCTTCGTTTTGAATTTCACCGGATGCAAAATTTAATGTTCAGTCTGCTCCTTATCCCTAGGGAACTTTATACACCAAAACCAAATGTTCAATTCGGGCTATTTTTATACTGATTTTCACAGTTATCTGACGCCAGACTTTACAGGCACACTGTTGTTGGCCTTATGAGAATATAAAATACAGGAAACTGAATTTCTCAAAACCCTTTTCTCTTTTGTTTTTTTGCAGACTGTTCTTTGTTATTGAGTATGTCAATGGCGGAGATCTGATGTTCCACATGCAGAGACAACGGAAACTTCCAGAAGAACACGCCAGGTACAGCTAAGCATTACATGGAGCAAGCTACTTGTGGGTTTCAGCTTCCTGTTTCTAGGTGACATGTTGAGGACATTTCACCATTTGAAAGTTGATAAGGGCTGTGTTCACACTTGTCCAGGTTTAGTCCTGGTTTGATCCCAGTTTAAATCTGATGTAGACCGGCTTTCACACTGTTCTAGTCCTGAATTGGTCCTGTACTAGTCCAGCACTAGTCCTGGGCATAGACCTAATTTAGTTCAGTTTTGATATGGTGTGGGAATACATTCTTAGGTATTGTAGATTTACATAGTGATAAATTGTGTTTTTCTCAGGTTTTACTCAGCAGAGATCAGTATGGCGCTAAACTACCTCCACGAACGAGGAATCATTTATAGAGATCTCAAACTGGACAATGTTCTTCTCGACTCTGAGGGACACATCAAACTCACCGACTATGGCATGTGCAAGGTACTGTCTCTGCTCTATGAAAATAATTAATTCAATCAGAATTAATTGAATTTGAACAGCTGCTGAGTAAATTGGAAATGCTGCAGTTTTTGAAATACCATAATTTCCTCCACAAACAACAAAATATCTTATTATGCATTAAAAACTGCTAACTCTCTTATTTAAATCTATGCAAACATGTTTTCAAATTTGATTCTTGTGTTGTTTGTCAGTTAAATAGTCAGTTTTTGGACTTGTTTAAAATGTGAACTTTGAACAATATCCTATTATTAAGACAGAATCGCAAATCTAATCATAATCTTAAAATTAGTCAGAAAATTACATATTTATACAAGTCATGCAGCCTTAGATGCTTCTTGATTGTGGGAGTAAAAAAAATAACATTTAAAATCTTTTTTTAAAAATCTAATATAGTATAACTACTGTTACACAAATAGATGTATCCCTTTTAACTGCTTCATTGTGTTAAATGGTTTCATGTTAAGGGTCTACACTTTTGTCTTGCATTTTTAGGAAACCACAGAATTACCCCATGTAAGAATTGCATAAATTGATATTTATGATTTCACACTTATAAATAATACAATAATGAAGACAATGCTTAATAATTTTACTTGTTGGCATTTAACAATATATTGCTAGCAGTTCTAATAATGCTATTCATATTGTCACATTCAATACTAAAACACTAAGATTGCAAAATTGTAAAGCCATACTAGTTAATTTCATATTTTAATGTAATTTATCATCTTTTTGTGATGAACGGGAACATGTCTCATTTTTGTTTTTGTTTTGACTTCAGGAGGGTTTGAGGCCTGGAGACACGACCAGCACTTTCTGTGGGACGCCCAACTACATTGCACCTGAAATCCTCAGAGGAGAAGACTATGGTCAGAATCAACAACACATGACCAGTGCCATTTAGTTTTATTAGAAGTTATGTTTTCATTAGTCTTAGTAGTAGATATTACATTGGAATTTGTGTTGCAAGTTGAAAGATGGAAAAAACTGACAATTAACTTAATTATTACTTAGTGTACCTTTTAATAAGTACAGTATGTAACTTTACATCTCTCTATGGCAGGGGTGTCAAACTCATTTTGGTCCGGGGGCCGTATCCACCTAACCTGGGAAATCCCAGGCTGCTTTCGTTCGTTCCGATCTGAAAGACAGCCTGGCAACTAGGCTAAGCGAGGGCTCCTGATTTGGGAAGCCAATCAGAGCGGGGAGGGGTGGAAAGACGGTGACGCGTACTACGCGACAAAAGAAAGCTTGTAGTTTGAATTGACAACAATTGGATATGGGCTACGTATACGCCAAATGATAGACATTCTTAACACCCAATAAATGGCCGTTGGCAATCGTAAACCACACCTCCGCTACGAGATATTCAGTAGGTGGCTCCCAGACCTTATATCACTTGTGATATGGTCTGGTGTGTAAACCAGGCAAGTATCCACCTACTTTGATCCCAAAGGGCCCGGATCAGAAAACTCATGGCATATACACCTCAAAAATAGCACTCGTAGTGGTGTTTAAGATTGTATTCCTTGAGCACCGCCACTTGTTGGAAACACACCAAGCATACAGGTTTCCCATTCACCTCCGTGAACAAATAGGAATTAGTACATTTTTCTTGGAAAATTCTGCACACGGCGTCCACTTTTCTCATTTTGGACATTTTGCTGATGAGGGTGTCATGGTCAACAGTCAAAACGATGGTCCTTTAAGAGCGTTTGGAAAGAGGCAAGTCTTCATTTGTGCTGCTCTGGTGGGAGGGGCCACACACAGAGGGACTGGAGACACTGCTATACTAAGCTGCGCAGAAAAGTGGCACAGAAAATTACCAATATTTTAATACAAAATTTAAGTATAATTAAAATATTTTTAATAGAAAATCAGCCGAGGGCCAGATTAAACCTGTTGGAGGGCCGGATCCGGCCCCCGGGCTGCATGTTTGACACCCCTGCTATATGGAGATGCTATTGCTTGCCTGGAAAGTTCCCCTGTGTGGCTTTACACTTATCCATCTATCCATTTATTCAGTTACATATGTTTTCATTGCAAAAAAATGTCTCAACTAATACTTGACATTTAAAGTTTGTTTGTTTTAAAGTTGCCTTTAAATTTTAGACAAATCAGGTGGGTACAGGATGACTAATGTGAAGTAAAAATACTGAAGATTCGTGTTTGGTGCTTTACGCCTGTGTCCACGTCAAATAATGATGGCTAGAAGTCTAAATACAATTAAAACCAGAAGAAAATAGCTTGCCTTAGTTACGGAAAGTCGTGTCTTAGCAACTCATATTCCAGTCACGCTCTGGGCAGAAACCTCCTTTTAAACATAAATTGTAACTCGAATCACAATTGCCAAGATTCCTTTTACAGACTGTCCCAGAAAACATTGAGACACTCAAACCTGTTCTAAAACCCCTGATAAAATGTTCCCTTTGCTTTCTCTCCCCAGGCTTCAGTGTGGACTGGTGGGCTTTGGGTGTGCTCATGTTTGAGATGATGGCCGGACGGTCTCCTTTTGACATTGTGGGGAGCTCAGACAACCCTGACCAGAACACAGAAGACTACCTCTTCCAAGGTAAAAGGTTATTACTAGAGCTATGTACCATCACTAAATTGGACTATAACACATATTAACTGATGGGTTTGATGGGAAATAAAAATGCTTTAAGATAAGATAAGATAAGACTTTATTGATCTCACACAGGAGAAATTTACTCGCCACAGTAGCTCCAGGACAATTGGACAGGAGGGAAAAAGTGCATGCAGGCAGGGAGGGGATAAAGTAAGTAATAAATAGTGCAATAGTAATATGTAATAATAATAATAATAATGGAAAATAGTAATAATGATAATGGTAACAACAAGCATCAACATGAAAAGGAGGATATTGCACGTCTGGCCTATATGTTAGAATTATACAGTCTGATGGCGGTGGGGATGAAGGATCTTTATTAGCGACAGTGTGCAGCATTCTCGTTTTGTCACAAACGTTTTTACAATACAAAATGAATTACTAAAGTTTGGTACCCCCCAGCTTTAATATGACATTTTGTGGCGCTGTAAATAAAGCCATTAGAATTCCTCTATTAGAATTCTCTGCTGCTGCTTTAATCTGAGTTTTGTTTTAGCACAATCTGACCATAAATTTGTTGGAACCACACTTGTGAGCTGATTAATGCTGTTAAAGATGTCCAGTTAGTCACACTTACCCTTTTACCCGTGAACGCTCGTATTGATCACAGGCTCCTGAAAATGGGTTTTTTAAATCAATGTATCGGTTTTAGTTTTCGGACAGTCGTTTTTGGCAGTGTCTGCTAATGCGTTGTCACATAATGTTTTATCACCATGGCACCCCCCCAGTGTGATGTCACTGCAAAGCATCAATAATATTCTCGTTTGAAATATCTAAAAATGGCAACAAGAAAAGTTAAACTCAGTAATTTGTATTAGTGATCAGGTGACCACATCCAGAAATCTGCATAGAATGTTACCTGCCCGTCATCTCACTGAAAGACTATAGGAATTCAAGATGTTGTGATGTAATTTGAAAACCTACATATAACTATAACACAATGAGCTATAAATACATAAGAACATAAACGGTTTATTCCAACACGTTCATTTCCACACCTAGCGACCACGTAATCCCAGACCACGCAGCCACCATCTGTTCTCAAAATGTGTGAAATTATTCTAAACCAGGGAAAATGGCATTGTTTATTGCGTGTTTTGTGTGTGTGAGAGAAAATAGAAAATCTGACAGTGATTGAACAGTCTAAACACATGACATTATGTTTTTATAATGTAATTGATGTATGATTATGAAGATCATCACTTAGACATGCTACACTGGCACTGCTTGTTAATTGGATTCTGTGTATAACTAAAGATGATCTGAACTTGTCATCCATTTCTCTTTTTATAAGTGCAACCAATGCTGCCAAACAGGGCTGCAAAATCCTTTTTTGTTTTGTTTTTTGTTCATAGCATTAATTAAGCAAATGTGATGTTCTTTCAGTAATGGTCAAGATATGTAATTTTTGTCGAAGAGTTTGCCAGTGTCTTGTTATTAAATATTTATCGAAAATAAGCCGATCTTATGAATTTAGCCAATATTATGCATTATACAGCTCTGGAAAAAAATAAGAGACCACTGCAAAATGATTTTTTATTTTATTTTACTACTTATATGTATGTGTTTGGGCGAAAGGAACATATTGTTTGAGTCTATAAACTACAACATTTCCTCCAAATTCCAAATAAAAATATTATTGTTTAGAGCATTTATTTGCAGAAAATGACAAATGGTCAAAATAACAAAAAAGATACATGTTTTCAGACCTCAAACAATGCAAAGAAACAAGATCAAATTCATTTTAAAACAACATAATACTAATGTTTACACTTAAGAAGAGTTCAGAAATCAATATTTGGTGCAATAACCCTTATTTTTAATCACAGCTTTCATGCGTCTTGGCATGCTCTTCACAAGACATTGTTCTTGGGTGACTTTATTCCACTCCTGGTGCAAGAACTGAAGTAGCTCAGCTTTGTGTTTGTGTTGGAATTCAACAGACGCTGGAATGGCTGTAATACATGTAGAGATGCTGATTTCAGAAAAAACTGTAGTGATCTCTCTTTTTTTTTCCCCAGAGCTGTATATTAATTTTAAAGCCATAATATCTCACAGTAAGATAACAGTATTTTTTAGAAACAAAAAAACTACCTGTATTGAAACATTCACCTTGTACACAAATGCAGGTGGCCAATCCCCACTGCAAAAGTTATGCAATGCACCTTTACATGCATCTTCATAATTAAGCAAGTGCTGGTGTAATCAGTGCAAAGCAGTCAATTTAATAAATGAGGCTCTTCTTAATTTGATCTCCTACAAAACGCAGATGGTGTAAAATGTGTTTGTGAAGCCCCTCGTGGTCCTCCATATGTTCACGAGGTCAGCTGATCTACTACATAAATCAGGTTATTTGTCCACGTACTGCATGTTAAACACAAGAAGGAATAGTACTGGGAGTAACGTGTAACGTATCTGACAGTATAGACGTGCACTCAGTTCTCCTTTCTCCCTTTCCTCCTATTTCTGTCTCTTTTTTCCTCTTTCACTACTCCTGTCATCCCCTGTTTATTCTTGTCACACCTTCTGTCTAACCTTTCTACTACATTTCTTTGTCCCTGCCTTTTATTTTCTTACATGTCTTTCTCCCTTTCTTTTCTCCATCTTTTTCTTATTTCCTCCGTTTTATTTATTCATTTGTTCTCCCCCTTTGCCCCTATTCTTGTCTGCCCCTCTCTCTTCTGTCTTTCTCTCTCTCCTCTTGATATCACCTTTCCTCACCCCCTCTTCTTACTCTCTTCATCTCTTTTTCTTGTTTTCCTTTCTCCCTCTTCCTTCACTCCTCTCTCCCCTTCATATCCTCTTCCCTCAGCCCCTATCCTGCTCCTCTGCTGTCACTCATTTCTCTCCCTCTCTCTTCTCTTTCTTCCCTCACCTCCTCTCACTCATCTCTGTCTCTTGTGTGTTGCAGTAATATTGGAAAAACAGATCCGAATCCCGCGCTCGCTGTCAGTCAAAGCCGCCAGTGTCCTGAAGGGTTTCCTGAACAAGGTGAGAGGGTCAGACTCCATCGATCTGCACTGTCCCAGTCCTGAGTCTGACTTTAGTCTTGAGGTCAACACACACTCCAGACGTGCTGCACTAGTACGCCTGTCACGATGACACATTTTCAAGTACGACGTAGATCTAGATCTAGATAGATGGCATCGTAGAAGAGTTAAAGGCCTCATGTTATGCGGTTTTCTGATCTACAGCTCTGTAAAAAAAATAAGGGACCACTGCAAAATGATCAGTTTTTCTGATTTCACTAGGTATAGGTATGTGTTTGGGCAAAATGAACATTTTTGTTTGAGTCTACAAACTACTGACAACATTTTCCCCAAACTCCAAATAAAATTAAAGCCGCAAGCGGCGTTGGTCGGGACCTCGCACCTGCGTTTGTTCGTCTTACTGAGACGCACACCCATACCGAATTTCGTGTGCCTGGCAAAAATGGTAAGCCATATCGGACAATTTTTCCTGTTAGGGGCTCAGCTAGCGGTAGATTTCTGACAGTTCACTGGCCTGTCATATGGGGGCGCTATGTCAGACTGACAGTTATTTGGCATGAAAATCTTGGTATTCCTCGTCTACATTACCCTGTGAAGTTTTAGTCTGAGGAAGAACTCCAAATTCAATAAATACCTCCCATTCATAACTCATAACTCTCATTCAATAAATACCTAAGTTTATCGATCCGCCGTATCGTCATATTACCGCCTATTTGAAAATCCTTCGCAATTTAACATCTCCAACGTCTTAAGATTATGTTCACCAAAATTTAAGCCCATCTGAGGTACGTTGTAGAAGTGTTTCAAATTCCATTGTATGTCCAATATTACAAAATCACACAAAAGGCCAATTATCTCACTTCCTGTTGGGCGTGGCCATGACATTGCAGTGAGGCGTTTGTTCGTCTTATTGAGATACACGTCCCTACCGAACTTCGTGCGCCTATCTTAAACGGTATGCCAGCCCCGAAAGACAACGCGCTAGGGGGCGCTATCGAGCTCCTGGGGGTCACCGGGGGACGGGTCTTTTTGGAGGTGTAGCTGCCGCCCTACGTGATGCCCCTGCAAAGTCACGTTCGTTTTGAAGAATGGGAACATGCTCAAAATTGCCCAAAAGCGTGTGAACAAGAACCGTAATAATAATAGAGAAACAGAGCAACTACAATAGGGACCTCGTCCCCTTTCGGGCTCGGTCCCTAAATATTATCGTTTAGAGCAGAGGTCTTCAACAGGGGGGTCGCAAAATCTTTTGATTTCACTTTAAAATAATATAATTTTATATTTTATAGTGTAAAATACAGTATTAACCTGTGTATTATTTCCTTGTATTGGATGTACCATAACAGAGTAGCAATGTTAATACATGACACTAAGCTCAATTTAATATAAAACACAATTCTATGCCGTATATATAGTAGGGGGTCCCTGGCCCAGTTCGCCATCTGTTTGGGGGTCCCTGACCTGAAAAACGTTGAAGACCCCTGGTTTAGAGCATTTATTTGCAGAAAATGAAAAATGGTCAAAATAACAAAAAAGATGCATGTTTTCAGACCTTAAATAATGCAAAGAAACAAGATCAAATTCATTTTAAAACAACATAATACTAATGTTTACACTTAAGAAGAGTTCAGAAATCAATATTTGGTGCAATAATCCTTATTTTTAATCACAGCTTTCATGCGTCTTGGCATGCTCTCCACAAGTCTTTCACATTGTTCTTGGGTGACTTTATTCCACTCCTGGTGCAAGAACTGAATAGCTCAGCTTTGTGTTTGTGTTGGAATTCAACAGACGCTGGAATGGAATGGCTGTAATACATGTAGAGATGCTGATTTCAGAAAAAAATACAGTGGTCTCTTATTTTTTTTCAAAGCTGTATGTTCTAATGTTGTTTCCTCATCAAAAGCATACCCGCAGTTGTGATTTGTTTCATTCACACATGTTTAACACACAAACTCTGCATATTTAGTTCTTTCAAACAGAAAACACTGTGTTCCACCCTGTGATGTCATGTGGTAACACAGGAAGTGCTCCACTGTGTTTTTAAAACTCCATACATCTTCACGAGAATCTGCTCTACTGAACTAACAGTAAAAGGTCACTGCTAACATGAAAACTTCACAATGGAGATGTACGGACTAATGATAAAAGATTACTCAAACGTGTGAGTGAAACAAAATTAAACTCCAGATATGTTTTTCATGAGGTAAAACACCCCAACATGACCTGAAGCTCACAAGTCAATTTTGCGGAATATCAGACCTTTTACTTAATGTGAAAGAAATTAAGACAATTCATGTAAGGTTGTGTACTATTGATATTTGCTTAGAATTCTTAAATCATGTTGGAGAGATTCATTTTCTAAACATCTCTACAACAAATCATTGTTTTAAACCAGATACCACTGATGCAACCCACTTTAGTCTTCCTTCTTGAGAGTGTCTCAAAGAATGCTCTCACTTGAAATAACTTGTAAATAAAAATGTAAGTAATAGTTTCTCCTGTCAGCCGCTCTTCTCCTGCGTCTCTCATCTTCCTCACACTCTCTCTCTCCAGGACCCAAAGGAGCGTCTCGGTTGTCACCCTCAGACTGGTTTCGCAGATATCCAGGCTCACCCGTTCTTCAGAAACGTCGACTGGGACCTCGTAAGTCACTATTTATCTAATGTCTATCACCCCACCCACCTTTGGATCCTTCGGGTGAAAGAGGTCTCACCCATATTCCCTTCTGTACCATCTTTGCCGTGTGATAATACTTCAATGTCAAGGAATTTTAAAGAATATTGTGATGTTGAGAGTTATGTAATGTAGTGCAATAAGAACCCAGAAAAAATAAGTGTTACATTTTGTTTTTAAAGAACGTATTGGGTATTTCTGTCCTTATGTAGTGGTCAACAGTCTGCTCTGAAGGTGTGATTTATTTATTTGGGTTTCAGCTTCCTGTTTATAGGTGCCATTTTGAGGACTTTTCACAGTTCAAAAGATATAATTGGTTTTGAATGGATAATTATGCATCAGTGTGATCACAAGATTATGTTTGTTAGATGTTTGCTGCCCTGAAATGGAGCAAATGTTGCACCCTACGATTTACGATAAAAGTAGCAATATGTTTTATCAGCAATTAGAAAAATCTTGCAGTATAGATGAGGGATGCCAGAGTGTTGGTTCACTGATCCAAAGGTTGGCGGTTAGATTCCTGTTCTCGACACATCATTGGTAAAGCACTGACCCACAGGTTGTGTGTCAAGATACTTAACCCACTGGTGCATGAACATGTGTGTGAATGGGTGAGTGGTTCCTTGATGTAAAGCGCCTTGAAGGTGGAAAATTGCTATATACAAACGGGACCATTTACCATGACACAAAGAGGTAAAAGTCTTCACTGAAGGCACCTAGCTTATTAGCATAAACAAGCACAGCCCCTCAGTTTGTGTGACAATTTCCATCCCAAAAAGTCATCTCATTACAACAGGGAAAAGGCAGATGGCTAATGATCCGCTCCATAATGTCCCTTTATGGTTGGACCGTCTGCCACCAACGGCGCGCTACAATCAAAGTCACTTAAATCAGCCAAATTCAAAGTACAGCAAATGTGGACAGTTAAACACATGCCAAGTGGATCAGCTGTATCATTAGGGCTGCGCAGTACGAGCTTTTAGGTCGGTGCGATTCTCAAGTCGTAAAGGCTGAGGTCATTTAGTTCATAGAAATTTCTCTGCAAAGAACGAAAATATTCTGTTTTTACAAAAAAATTCTTGTTGAACCCCTTCAAACAGATTGTAAAATTCATGTGGTTTTGTATTTGTATATCAGTTCATATTTCACTCCTCTTTCAAACAGTAACGCTCCTGGAGTTGTTACATTTATTTGTCTGTGAGTCAAAATAGCCAACATTTGTCTTTTGTTTTTATGAAAGGCAATTATAAGGAATTAAGTGAGTTTAAATTGTGATGAGTTCGTTCTGTTGGTCAGCATTGAGTGACAGATGTATCCAGTCAGTAACAATGTGATCTCTCAGATGAAGCAGATGGCTTTTGCCGTCTCTTAAAGGTCCTACGTTATGAAAAAATGTCTTGTTACCTCATCAAAAACATACCTCGAGTTGTGTTTGTTTCATTCACATTGGTTTAAGTAACCTCTTATTTTAATCTGTCTACATCTCCAAAGCTCAAGACACTCTGTTCCATCTTGTGATCTCATGAAGCAGTAGTTTTCAACAGCTGTCCTTTACATTTTGTTTAGTAGAGATTGAAAATTTCAGAGCTGAAATGATCCAGATTATTCTAGTTAAGGTGTATAGAGTTTAAAAACGTAGTGGAGCACTCCCTGTATTAATCACAAGGTGGAACACAGTGTTTTCTGTCTGAGGAAGAACTAATAAGCAGGGTTTGTGCGTTAAATGTGTGAATGAAGCTAAACACATCTCCAGGTATGTTTTTAATGAGGAAACATAACAGATCAGAGAATAGCATAATGGGCACCCTTTAAAGACAATCATTTGTACATAAATTATTATAAATATTGATGAAATTTTAAATTGTACTATAGTTTTGGCTACAATATTGCTTGAGTGGTGATACATTTCTTATTTAATCTGTTTTAGCAATTACCATTAAAAATTGCCTTCTGATCAGAGCAGAATAAAAAGATTGGTTTAAATTGATATAGGAATAATCTCTACTAAAATATACAGCTGATTTAAAGTAATTACAAGTACAGCCACAGTATTTGTTAAAATCTCTTTATTAGAGCCACCACTCTGTCTCACTGATTGCTTTTTCATATGCAACATTCATCATCTCCGCTCGCATTTTTAATAATCTGGTAGGGGGCAGAATCGGCTGGCTGCCAAAAAGGTCACAACAAATCCATATATTGATTTTTTTGGTAAAGAAAAACGGGCTTTTGTAGACACAGGGTCAAACCTAAAGCGCACGTTGTCTGTCTCTGCTTCCCGTCTCAAAACACGTCAATGCAAAGTTGGAGAAAGGTTAAAGGAGCGGAGAAAAACAAAACGCAGGATTCGCCGAAGTCACATGACCAGCGTTTGAGGAAGTGGAGCCTAGCGCTGACCCCAAGTACTTCCTGTTCACTGGAGGTTGTTTTGAGGAGGCCTTGAAATGTGAAATGAAGTATTGATTTTGTGATGATTCTGAAGACTTAAGATTTGCATGCTTTAAAGAAATGTCATTCATTTTGAGAAATATTGATTTTTTTTTAACCAGTTTTAACCAGACTGATTTAGAGTTGGACTGGGGAATATGAAATTAATCCAGATATTTTGTCTCTGGAAAAAAATAAGAGACCACTGCAAAATTATCAGGTTTTCTTTATTTGTGTTTGAGTCTATAAACTACTGACATTTCCCCTAAATTCCAAATAAAAATATTATCGTTTAGAGCATTTATTGGCAAAAAATGACAAATGGTCAAAATAACAAAAAAGATGCATGTTTTCAGACCTCAAATAATGCAAAGAAACAAGATCAAATTCATTTTAAAACAGGATAATACTAATGTTTACACTTAAGAAGAGTTCAGAAATCAATATTTGGTGCAATAACCCTTATTTTTAATCACAGCTTTCATGTGTCTTGGCATGCTCTCCACAAGTCTTTCACATTGTTCTTGGGTGACTTTATTCCATTCCTGGTGCAAGAACTGAAGAAGCTCAGCTTTGTGTTTGTGTTGGAATTCAACAGACGCTGGAATGGAATGGCTCTAATACATGTAGAGATGCTGATTTCAGAAAAAAATGCAGTGGTCTCTTATTTTTTTCCACAGCTGTATTATGACCTGTATGCTCTTACTCTCTGGTTGTTCTGTCTGCTGTCCTTCTCCTTATTGAACCTGAGTGGACAGTGAAGAAGGCGGGGGAGCAGGAGGGGGGCTGTTTCCCTGTTTTGGTCTGGGATATGAACCCTCTGGTCGTGTCTGGAGGATCGGCTTACACCCTCTCTCTCCCCTCTCCTCCCCCTCGGTCATATTCACACCAGCTCTAATGGGATTATGTCTGGCCTGTAGGGGGAGCATTTGAGAACTGGCCATTACAGCATCGTTAGCTGTGATTTGGACAGATTGGTTTAGAACAGACTTTTTTCAAGCTTGTAATAGTCTCGGTTCTCCATACTGAATTCAATACCACAATAATAATTTTAAAAAACACACAATTTCTTTATACAATAGAATGAGATGACCTTCTTTTATATTAGCATGTGTCCTTAAATCTGTGTAATCCCTCAGTCCAGGTATGTCCATGGGCATATACTAGTCTGTGTGCTCTTATACTTGTTCTTCTACAGCTCAAGATCATTCTAAAGCTATTCAGGAAAGGTTCATTTCTAGTCTGTGAATGTGATTTAGTGTTTTTGTTTTATTTTTAGTATTTTGATTTTTGATACTACAACCCTAGTCATCAAAATTTTGACTCCCAGTGAAATTCTTATGTAGCAGAATTGAAAATAATCCAAAAAAAAAGTAAAATGTAAGGATTTATGTGTTTGTGTGTTCACAGCTGGAGCATAAGCAGGTGGTGCCTCCCTTCAAACCAAACATCTCAGGAGAATTCGGGCTGGACAACTTCGATGCACAGTTCACCAACGAGCCCATCCAGCTCACGCCGGACGACGAGTACGCTTCACACACAAACATGGCTGCTGTCAAATAAAACATCAGAATTATACAAGTTTATTATGCATGAGGAACAATACACATTAGATCAACCATATAATAAAAACTATCTTTAAAACATAGTAAGAAGTAGTGCTGTCAGGCGATTAAAATGTTTTATCTAATTAATTACAGGATTTGTAATTAATTGCATTTTAATCTCGTGAGAGAGAGGCAACCCACTTTGCGATTGAGTTTGTCAGTTTTTCTGTGGTCGCTTTGCTCATTCGTTTTCGAAATTCTGTGAGCGTAGTTTGTTGGTTTGTTACCACCACTCAGCCACTCAGCCACTGTGCGCTCACGCTCGCACGATCACCGGTAATGATGGAACTTGTCCGGACGTGTTTATCGTTCAAATGATCCGTCAGGCTGGAGAAGCTTCGGTGATCGGAAAATTCTTTTTGACAACAGCTACAAATCACTGCGTTCTTCGTTCTTTTTATAAATAAACTTGCCGTTCAAAGGCCCGAGCAGCGATTTGCTCCACGCGCTGCACGCCATATTTAAAATGTGTGCACTGAATAACTCATAATTAATTGTTAACTTTTTATAACACA
Organism: Paratrypauchen microcephalus; assembly: GCA_036785185.1. Classification (NCBI taxonomy): domain Eukaryota; kingdom Metazoa; phylum Chordata; class Actinopteri; order Gobiiformes; family Gobiidae; genus Paratrypauchen; species Paratrypauchen microcephalus. The sequence goes on from JAVJIX010000032.1 coordinate 2,315,393, forward strand.
TTAATTAGCAGTGTAATTAATTAATCTAATTAACACGTTAAACAGACAGCCCTAGTAAGAAGCAAATAAGCGCAGTGTTCAATTAATATCACAACATACTCAGTATGACACAGTAACACCAAGACTCAATTCATTTCCTTTTTTTTCAGTGACGTGGTGAAGAAGATTGACCAGTCTGAGTTTGAAGGCTTCGAGTACATAAACCCTCTGCTGATGTCTGCAGAGGAGTGCGTGTGATCACTCCCCTCTCCTACAGACTCTCATGAACACGGCTCTGCTGCATGGTTTTTCAAGACTCTCACCGACGCTGCTTTTTTTGCCAAATCCAGTCTCTGCCATTCACAACCACTCTGCCCTTAAAACTGTTACTTTTTCTTTTTGAATTCTTATTTTTGTATCTTGTAAACTGCACTGAGATGTCATAGGGGCCTCTTTAGCAGTTAGCGTCCGCGCTGCTAACTCTCGGTTCTTCCATGTTGCTGAACACTCAAAATGGCGAGAAGTGAAATGCTCGACGTATGAACTAAAGAGACCTTCTTCCAGCTGGTGACTTGTATTTTCAATGCATATTTTTAATTTGTACATATTATTTACCGATTTTGAACTATATTGAGAATATTAGACAAGGCTTTTTAGCTTCAAGGTACAAATCAAGAAAACTGTAAGAAGCCTCTTTCACACATGCCCTAAAACAATAGTTTGGTTTTATTTTATCTAAATACGATCAAATCTTTTTTACTGGTTGAAAATGGCCAAAAGTCCTTTATCAATTGTTCTAATGTAAAACAAATTCTTAACATGGCATTTTGTCGTTGCAGTAATATTGAGTTTTGCATTAAATGTGCACTATGTCACTTTCTGGTGAACTCTGGAGATATTATTGCTTTGCCTGTGATGTTCCACAGTACGGCATTAAACTCACTTATTTAATTATGAGTGTTTTACACAAATAGATGTGAACTGTAACTCGGCCCAGCAGTCTCACCTGCAGGAATGCCTTACTGTGGAATATTCTAGGCAAATCAATAGCGTTTCCATGGAGACATGCAGGGGGGGTCTGCCCTCTTCCAAAAAACTTGCATGGTGCATCTGTTAACACTACTTTGTAATAATGGCCAGTCAGTCACTCAATATATTCTCTGCTGAACAAATCATTGTAATGGGACGTTTAGAGAATTAGAAGACTGGCCTGACAAGGCAAGACTACAGAAACTTATTCCATATTTTCAATTCTCACATCATTGTTTAAATTAAAGTATTCTAGACAAAAAAAGTAAACCCATTAATTTAAAATGATCATCTTTGTGCATGCATGAAAGAGGCAGACACTACAACATATTGGACTTAGCTTTGTCACCCCTTTCTGTAGATTAAATTACACTAATCTTTAAAAATCATAATTATTAAATCTGTATTTCGTCTTTATATTATTTAATTGTAACATATTATATTTTCAGATGGGGTTAACACTACCAAAAAGTGCTAGTATTTAGATGTACAATGGTTTAGACGTATTATTGATTAGCAACTTTTGGCAAACAGAGGTTGTCCCTTGTTGAAGGAGCTGTAACACTATTAGTAACGCTAATATTTAGACTGTGAAATAGGCTGGAGGTGTGCTCACTGTGCAAATCATTACTCAACACACAGGACCAAAAATAAGGTACTTACTAAGGTACAATATAAGGAAGATGTCCTAACTCAATTATATTTTCTGATTTTCTATTTTATTGTTATGCCTTTCTCAAAAGTGTTTGTATTGTTTGTTTTTCATTCCACTTGTTCCATGTTTTTGAGAGGTATGTTCAAAGCCATTACAAAGAGGTAGGATTTTTGAATACGTTTTCTGTGATGATAGAATTTAACAAGCTGAAATCTCAAAAAACTTTGGGCCCATTCATTGTATTATTGTTCTTTTTGTGAGTTGAAAAAACGTTCAATCATGTTTTATTATTATGTTGATTTACAAAATGTTACGGGGTACGCCCACTGAAAACACATGTATTTTTGGGTCTATGTACGGCCCACAGGACTCAAACCTTTGTTATTAGTGTAAAAAACACTCACAGTAAAATAAACATTTTATTTCTCAGTCTGTGCTCATGATTTTTGGATCTAATGTTTAAAAGGTTAATTTAGTGGAAACTAAAGCAGTGGGTTTCAATCTGTTTTATTTTTAGACATTTTCCTTCCCCTCTCCATCTTGAAAGTGAAACCACAGTTGTTCAAATAAGTACTAACTTTATGACGCTGTAAAGGTGATCTGTTTAACGTTTCTGGAGATGTTATTGCTTTGTCTGGAATGTTCCACAGTATGGCATTAAACAAATATTGAACTTATACATCTATCTATCTAACTAACTGATTTGGAATTTAACGCCACATTGGGGAACATTCTAGGTAAAGCTATAAAATCTGGTGAGCATCTGGCAGACACCACTAGAAAATGGACATGTACCGCACCTTTAACACATCGATGTACAAATCAAATTGGTCCTTTTAAAATCTGTATGGACAAAATATTTTCTAGCATCTTAAATGTAATTTTACTGGTGGAGGGGCCGCACCAAGTTGTTTCCAAGAAGACTGTTATTGCTTTGCTAGGAAAATTCCATAGTGTAGACATTAACTGTTCTTAAAATGCACATATTAAACACATTTACCACCATGGAAAAAAGCAGCACACATTACCAAGTCAAATTAAAGGTCAGATCTGCCAAGTGGAGACACTCACAGTTAGAATGCATGTTTTTCAAGTTAGATTTTTAGCAGTAAAACACCTTTAATTTAATTTAATACTTGCCACATTGTGGTACTTTGCTTGCCTGAGATCTAGAATACACACTTCTTCAGTATTTTATGAAGATGTGAGTCTGGCCATGGTGACTCTCTGTTAACCCGTGATTGACATGTGGATGAGCCAATCAGGGACGCACATGGTCTGTGCCGGAAAAAATAAAGGAAACATATATCACAAGGGACTGGAAAACATAGTGAATTTCTGCAGAATCAATGAGTGAAGCACTAATGGTAATCTGAGGTGAGAGGAATGTGATTTTATTTGTAAATGATATGTGACCACTGAGCTTCATTTCACATGCATCACCAAAAAAAAAAAAAAGTCTGATTGCACAATCACGTCTGACCAGACTTGAGATTCGGCAGAAGCCATGGGTCCGGGTGTGTCCGGGTTGAAGGAAGTCTGGTCTGGTCTGGAGTCCCTGCTTAGACTACTGCCTCCGCAACCCGCCCCGGATTAACCTGGGAAATCCCAGGCTGCTTTCGTTCGTTCCGATCTGAAAGACAGCCTGGCGACTATGGCAAGCGAGCTCTCCCGATTCTGGGAGCCAATCAGAGAGCGGGGAGGGGTGGCAAGACGGTGACGCGTACTACGTGACAAACGGAAGCTTGTAGTTTGAACTGACAACTGACATGATTGGCTATGGGCTACGTATACGCCAAATGATAGACATTCGTAACGCCCAATAAACGGCCGTTGGCGATCGTAAACCACACCTCCGCTACGAGATATTTCGAAGGTGGCTCCCAGACCATATACCACTTGTGATATGGTCAAGTGTAAACCAGGCAAGCCCCGGATAACACTGTTCTACAAATTTTTGGATTCGATCTGCTTCTGAGATAAAAGTGGATAAATCTCATTTATATTGATAAGATGAACTGAAAATCAATTGATAAGATTAAGACTTTATTGGTCTCACACACAATGACACACAGTGACACACGGGAGAAATTTGACTTCTGCATTTGACCCATCCTTTTTCAGGAGCAGTGAGCAGCCATCTTTTTCAGCGCCCGGGGGGCAGTACCGTGAAGGGTCTTGCCCAAAGACCCACACTGGTTAGCTCATTGCCAGGGGGGATTTGAACCCACAACCCCCCGTAACTGACTTACCAGTTGAGCTAACCAGCCGATAACTGTGCTGTTTAGCTAATGTATTCAAGATATGTAATGATATAATAATATATGTATATATATATATCATATATATAGGCCTATTGATATATGTTAAAACTCTTGACATATTAAAATGAATGTACTGGAATGTGCAGACAGGCTTTCAGATAGAACTGGTTGCTTGTAGACACACTGTACCTTCTGATAAAGTACAGGTTTTGCCTTATTTTGCATAAATTTCCTATTTTGACCCAATACTATGCTATATCTTGGAAACAATAGCCAATCAGCACTTCTGACTTACTTTTTCTTTATTAGTGACCTAAACCAAGAAACATTTCACTACTTTTTTTTTCCGGAAGCATTTTGCTTGTAGACCAGTGTAAGTGGAAGAAAATGGATGGATAATGGTCATAATGTTATGGCTAAAATATGCTCCTAATAGTGTGAAGAGTATACTAATAACACACCACCAGTCCTTGCATCTAGAATCATAATCATTGAACTAGCTCGTTTCTCAAAGAGTCGTATCAGCATTTCTGTGGACAATCCTTCATACGCCGTGCTCCATTCAAGTGCACTAGTAAATAACCAACCCAAGTGGAGCACCTTAAATGACTGTATGTTTTACTAAGGAGTGTGTTTAGTTATAGTCTACCATTTCTGCTAATTAGTCCCTCAAGTAAACCGCAAATAGAATGCTTTCTCTTGCATATTTTACATTATTAATTACACAAGGGTAGTCTTCTTTCTATATCGGGAGCTTTGGCGAACCGTCCTGCCTGGGGAGGTGCGCGGGAAAGTGGGGGGAGGCACGTACCCCTATCCCGTAACAGGACAAGGACACACGAACAATGTCAAAGCAGTCGTCATGGGAATAGGGAATTACGCAAAAGGAATTTATCTATGTCCTATGGTGAGCGGCGGAGGATTTGTCTTCAAGAAGGGTCATTTTGAACCAAATCAGATTTAATTAAATCAATATGCGGCGATTTGTGGCGTTAGACGTTTTATGAACCGTGACAAATTGCGTATGTGTCGTCACGGTGATTATTGCATTGTACAAATTAATCTGTTTTATTATTATTTTTGACAGTTCATGATTTTGTTGACCTCAAAATGCCGGGTGCTGTGTGACCCAGTGGTGTCAGTGACCTTTTGACCCCGGGACGTCCCCAGAGCAGTCACATGACCAGGAAAGACGCAGCAGCTGGAGAGGGAAAGGCTCAACGACTCTAATCCTCCATCATCAGATACCTCTCCTCTTCTCCTACTCCTCTCTCCACCACTTCCTCTCTCCATCTCTGTCCTCTCTCATCACCTCCTCTCTCCATTTCTCTCCTCCTCTCTTCCTTCTCTCCTTTCCTCTGCTCCTCTCTCCACCACCTCCACTCTCCATCTCTGTCCTTCTCTCTACCTTCTCTCCATCTCTCTCCTCCTCTTTTCCTTCTCTCCTTTCCTCTGCTCCTCTCTCCACCTTTATCCTCTCTCATCACTTCCTTTCTCCATCTCTCTCCTCCTCTCTTCCTTCTCTCCTTTCCTCTTCTCCTCTCTCCCCCTTTATCCTCCCTCCTCACTTCCTTTCTCCATCTCTCTCCTCCTCTCTCCCTCTCTCTCCTCCCCTTTACCTTCTCCCCTTTCCTCTGCTCCTCTCTCCACCTCTGTCCTCTCTCCTCCTCTCTCCACCACCTCCTCTCTCCATCTCTCTCCTCCCCTTTACCTTCTCCCCTTTCCTCTGCTCCTCTCTCCACCTCTGTCCTCTCTCCTCCTCTCTCCCCCACCCCCTCTCTCCGTCTCTCTCCTCCTCTCTTCCTTCTCTCTCCTCTCTCCATCTCTCTCCTCCTCTCTTCCTCCTCTCCTTTCCTCTGCTCCTCTCTCCATCTCTCCTCCTCTCTCCACCACCTCCTCTCTCCATCTCTCTTCTCCTCTCTTCCTTCTCTCTCCTCTCTCCTCCTCTCTTCCTTCTCTCCTTTCCTCTGCTCCTCTCTCCATCTCTCTCTTCCTCTCTGCTCCTCTCTCCTGCTCTTTCTCTTTTCTCCACTACACCTCTCCTCCTCCCCTCTCTCCTCTCTCTCCTCCTCCTCTCCTCATCTCCACCTCTCTCCTCTTTTCCTCCACTTCTCTCCTCCTCTCTCCTGCTCTTTATCCCTCTTTTCTCCGCTACACTTCTCTTCTCATCCTTCTTTCCTCTCTCTATGTGCACTTTTCCAAAGGAGGATACAAGCTTCCAACTTGTCTCCATGGAGGTGTTATCACTTTGCCTGGAATGTTCCGCAGTACAGCATTACACATGTTGTAGTCTGTAGAGCGGGTATTGGAGGTGGCCCCTCTGCTCACATTTAAGTTTTTTTAGCATCTTGTTTTGCATCGTATTTTGTCTCATAAAATGAAATTAACAGAAAAGTTGATCATAAACGTCTCTGTGATAATGTCAATCAGGATTTTGCAAGGTTATTTTTGTGTAGTTTTTATGTAAGTCTGGTTCACTTCTCAAATAAAATATAGCTCTGGAAAAAAAAAAAGAGACCACTGCAAAATGATCAGTTTTTTCCTGATTTTACTACTTATAGGTATGTGTTTGGGCAAAAGGAACAATTTTGTTTGAGTCTATAAACTACTGACAACATTTCCCCCAAATTCCAAATAAAAATATTATCGTTTAGAGCATTTATTTGTAGAAAATGACAAATGGTCAAAATAACAAAAAAGATACATGTTTTCAGACCTCAAACAATGCAAAGAAACAAGATCAAATTCATTTTAAAACAACATAATACTAATGTTTACACTTAAGAAGAGTTCAGAAATCAATATTTGGTGCAATAACCCTTATTTTTAATCACAGCTTTCATGTGTCTTGACATGCTCTCCACAAGTCTTTCACATTGTTCTTGGGTGACTTTATTCCACTCCTGGTGCAAGAACTGAAGTAGCTCAGCTTTGTGTTTGTGGTGGAATTCAACAGACGCTGGAATGGAATGGCTGTAATACATGTAGAGATGCTGATTTCAGAAAAAAAAAAGCGGTCTCTTATTTTTTTTCCAGACCTGTACACCTGTTTAGATTTCAAAGAAGGTTAGGGTAAACACTAACTTATTTTCAACCTCATGTGACCCACTTTTGGTCCCTAATCTAAAGTTGAAGACCACAAACTAACCTTATTTTAATAGTTTACTGTAACATGGGGATGAAACAGGTGTAAAATCAATAGCCCTTCATAAAACGCTTCCTGTAAGAACCACATCGCACCTCCAGACCAAACCTCAGGCCTGTATGAAAACAAACAGTAGTGTTCCATTAGCATGACGGTCATACATTTAAAGCCAAAGGCAACATTTGGATATAGTCGTGTTACTGTAATCTGCCAATATTCTCCGCTCTTTCCAAGTGGATTTATTGACAGTGAGTGAGGAGTCGACGTTAAACAGACATGCATCAAGGCATTAATGGGAAAACCAAGGTCCATTTGATTCAATATGCCACATATGTCAAGCAATTCTGATAATAACGCAACATGGAAAATGCAATATTGTAATAATCAATAGAATACATAGCTTAAATGAAACACAATACATTTTAGACCATAGTAATCTGCAAAACCACTCGTGCACAATTGTTTTTGTAATCAAACATACCAGCAGAGGATAGTACAAATAGACTAAATAAAAATAATTGTTGACCCTATTAAATATATTGCATATTACTTAAAGGGCCCATATTGTGCTATTTTCTGATCTATGTTATAATGTTGTTTTCTCATCATAAACACACCTGAAGTTGTGTTTTGTTTCATTCACACAGTTTTAACACACGAATCCTACATATTTAGGCTGGGTTCTTCTCTCAAACAGAAAACACTCTGAATTATCTGAACCCTCTCAGCCCTAGAATTGTCAGTCTCTCCTAAACAAAAGGTAAATGGAGCTGTTAACTTGAAAACTACCACTTCATGACATCACAAGGTGGAACAGAGCATTTTGAGCTTTGGAGATGTGAGTAATAACACTGGTCTACACATTTTTGGACTTGATCTGCTTCTGAGATAAAAGTGGCTAAATCTCATTTATATTGATAAGATGACCTGAAAATCAATTGACTTGTTGAAGTACCCTTTTTTGAGGTCAGGTGGAGTAAATGCATTCACCCAAAGCACTTGTACAAACTGCCTTAACGGCTGTTTGCGGTTGCAACGTGAAACTGAGCCAAACCAGAGTCTGACATTTAAAACTAGTTCAGACTATAGACCAGACCAGAGATCAGACCAAAATCAAGACCAGAGCCCTAAGACCAGACCAGGATTTAGAAAAGTCCAAACCTGAGGCCAGAAACAGTGCCACAACTTAAATCTGTGAAATGGGTCAAAAAGTCCACACCAGAGATCAGATTGATAGAACAGTACAGAATCAAAATCAGAGACCAAAATCACAACTAAGACCAGTTTTAAATGTCCAGACCAGAGACCGACTGCAGTCCCACCCTGAATCCAGTCCCAAGACCAGATGGACTAGACGTTCTGATGCCCAGACAGTTGTGAATTCTCTCATTGATTTTGGAGCGCTTATATGAAACTGAAGTGGCTCCTCCAGGGACCACTTACACCAGTCTAATATCAGTCCAACACTCGGGCTCTAATGGATCTAATGGAGAGGACTGTCAGTGAGCTAGTCTGTGTGCCAACTGTTAACAACTCACAAGTGCCAATACTGCGGAAGTAGTAGACAGACGCAGTAGTGGAAGGGGAAGTAATAGTACTTTGTGTTATAATAATGTAGTAATAATTATCTAGATGGTCACAATATCAAATAAACATGATTTTTTTTACTCATTTGGCTATAGGATTTACATCAGAGGCCCTTCCAAACCACCCTTTTTCTATCTGTTTATGACTTTTTTCTGATTCTTATTTTGCATAGAGAACTGTCTCAGAGCCATAACAGTGATCTGATCCGTCAAAAGGTAGTAGCAGTATAAAAACAATGTTAAGATGCCATTTTTAACCCTTTTCACCATTGATAAAAGAGAATATACAACTCTGGGGAAAAAAAAGAGACCTCTGCATTTTTTTTACTGAAATTAGCATCTCTACATGTATTACAGCCATTCCAGCGTCTGTTGAATTCCAACACAAACACAAAGCTGAGCTACTTCAGTTCTTGCACCAGGAGTGGAATAAAGTCACCCAAGAACAATGTGAAAGACTTGTGGAGAGCATGCCAAGACGCATGAAAGCTGTGATTAAAAATAAGGGTTATTGCACCAAATATTGATTTCTGAACTCTTCTTAAGTGTAAACATTAGTATTATGTTGTTTTAAAATGAATTTGATCCTGTTTCTTTGCATTGTTTGAGGTCTGAAAACATGTATCTTTTTTGTTATTTTAACCATTTGTCATTTTCTGCAAATAAATGCTCTAAACAATAATATTTTTATTTGGAATTTTGGGGAAAATGTTGTCAGTAGTTTATAGACTCAAACAAAAATGTTCCTTTTGCCCAAACACATACCTATAAGTAGTAAAATCAGAAAAACTGATAATTTTGCAGTGGTCTCTTATTTTTTTCCAGAGCTGTATTGTTTTGCATTGCTAATTGCTATGACATTGGTGCTAATTTGCTCAGAAACCCATGGATGGTACTAACCTAACGCGTGCGCAGTAGCCTTGTCAGTAGCCTCCTCTGAGCTGTCACAGACTCCATCTCTCTCCTCTATTCTAATGATTGGACTCACTCTATTATTATTGCACATATGAGATTAATGTAGTCCCCATAGTCCGCGCTGTGGCTGTTATGGACAATCGATCCTCCTGTTGTTGTCCTGGGACGGACGGACGGTCAGCTGCACAATACAACTGCTGATCTGGCTCTCCTGCACATACAGAGGAGAGGGAGAGTGAGGGGAGGGGGGCCGTGGATAAATACATCCAACCTTAGCTTTGGGATGCTAAAGGGCCCATATTTGGAGATGCAAACAGACTGATAAAGCAAGGTTACTCAAACATGTGTGAACCGAAACAAAACACAACTCCAGGTATAGATAAAAGAGAATGGCAGAGGCGCTTTGATTTGCAGTGTTTATTTGTCAACTCCAGGTATGTTTTTGATGAGGTACAACATTATAACCTGACTTAAAGATCACAAGAATCCATTGTGTGTAATATAAGACATTAAAAATGCATTGTTTTTTGTCTGCCAAATCAATTAATCAATTATTTTGTGCAACTAAACACTTATTTTGTGCAACCAAACACACATCAAACATCAAATTTAATTATTGGTTTATCTGATTATTTATTTATTTTTACATCAGCCCAACCAATGTAGAATCACAGCGCAAAACTACACCACAAAAATCTCCAAATTATCAAGAGTAATTTTACCTGCTATTTCAAATAAACACTACAGCGTTATAAAGCTGCAATGCCAATAAAAAACAAAGCAATAAGAGATTTTTTTTCCTCCAGGTATAGATAAAAGAGAATGGCATAGGCACTCAATTGTGTGTAATATAAGACCTTAAAAATGCATTGTTTTTTGTCTTCCAAATCAATTAATCAATTATTTTGTGTGACTAAACACACACCAAACATCAAATTTAATTATTTGTTTAAAAATTCAAGAATCCACGCACAGCTTCCAGGTGCTGGTAACAGCAGGAACATTCAACAGTTCCAAAAAAGAGAAGGATTACCGCACACTTGTTTGACTTTATTCTTTTTTTTTTATTAGGTTAGAGCGAACAACGCGTTTCGCCTCTACAGCGTCATTAATTATTGGTTTATCTGATTATTTATTTATTTATTTTTACATCTGATATTTCTTTTTACATCAGCCCAATGTAGAATCACAGCGCAAACTACGCCACAAAAATCTTCAAATTATTAACAGTAGTTTTACCTGCTATTTCAAATAAACATTACAGCATTATAAAGCCACAATGCCCTCAAAAACAAAGCAAAGACAAAGAGATTTTTTTTTTCTTCTCTCGAATACAAGACGATATGGCTGATCATGTAAATAAAAGTAATATCCGGACAGTAGTAGTTGACCTCGGTGCAGCCCGTTGCAGGTTTTATTAACTGTCATGATCGCCGCAGACGCAGTAGACAGCCCGAACGACCTCTTGACCTTTCAAAGATGGCCCATAAAAGAGGGGGAGGGGCACGGTGGGGGAGTGGAGAGGGTGGGGGTGGCGGGTATACCTTTTGCTCTGTGGACATCTCGACTGTAGATCCGTCTCTGTTAAAATAAGCGATACAAGGGAATGCTAAAAAAAACAACAACAACAAAAACATTGTTTTTCTTTGACCGTAATTGCATACTACAATAATGAATCACATATTTTCTCTTGGAGCTTGTAACACCGCCTCTATAACACCTTCACAGATGAACAGAGAGAGAGAGAAACAGAGAAGGGAAAAAGAAATACACAGCTCTGGAAAAAAAAATAACAGACCACTGCAAAATTATCAGTTTTTCTGATTTTACTACTTATGTGTTTGGGCAAAAGGAACATTTATGTTGGAGTCTATAAACTACTGACAAAATTTTCCCCAAATTCCAAATAAAAAATATTATTGTTTAGAGCATTTATTTGCAGAAAATGACAAATGGTCAAAATGACAAAAAAGATTCAGACCTCAAACAATGCAACGAAACAAGAATTTCTAATTCATTTTAAAACAACACAATACTAATGTTTACACTTAAGAAGAGTTCAGAAATCAATATTTGGTGCAATAACCCTTATTTTTAATCACAGCTTTCATGTGTCTTGGCATGCTCTCCACAAGTCTTTCACATTGTTCTTGGGTGACTTTATTCCACTCCTGGTGCAAGAACTGAAGTAGCTCAGCTTTGTGTTTGTGTTGGAATTCAGACAACAGATGCTGGAATGGAATGGCTGTAATACATGTAGAGATGCTGATTTCAGAAAGAAATGCAGTGGTCTCTTATTTTTTTCCAGAGCTGTATATGTGTATGAAAAAAACAAAAAACAAAACAAAAACATATTTTGGATATTACATGTGGAGAGGGAGCGATGGAAGGTTGGCGGTTTGAACCATAGACTGTATAAAGGATTAGACTAAGGTAACATCACCCACAGCATTCAGCTCCAGTCAAATGAAGCTTATGAGGCCAGCAGTTATAGGGCCGAAGTTGGAGCCAAATTCCATATTAGAAATAAGAATTGATTTACAGACAAAATAGAGGAATAAAAACACCGTGATCATGTAGAGCGAGTTGGTACAAACTTTTTAAGATGAAAATGGGGAGCCTGACAGCAGTAGTTACAGGGACAGGGACGTTTTTACAAAAGAAAGTGAACTGGAGCCGATGGAGCCGGAAGTGCCGACTTGATCACTTCCTATTTGGAACACAGTGGCCAGTGGTTTAGCTATGTCCATTTATATATACAGTCTATGGTTTGAACACTGCCCGGACCAAGGGCTTTTGTGTCCTTTGGCAAGACAAACTTATTTGGCATGAATGAGGTGTGTGAGAGCGACTGGTGGTGATACGAGATTTCAGTTGATAGATACCTATATAGAAATAATAATACAATTTTACTGATCACTTTTAAAGTTGGCACCGAGTTACATTTCAGAACTTTTAACCCCAAAGTTGATTTTACTCTTTATTATAAATAAATTAATAAAATACAAATCAATAATTAATTGAATTATTTAATCCTATTTTGATGATTCTGCTGTCTACATCATTGTCTCTTTTTGTATGCTTCCTGTATGCTATTTTTATGCTTTTTGTATTATTGTTCTTTGCTGAGCGTACATGAATAAATAAAGATTTATCATTATAGATGATGGATAGATGAGAGAAAGACAGATGGAATGGATAGAAAGACAGATGAGTAGGATAGATAGATAGATAGATAGATAGAGTGATAGATAGATAGATAGATAGATATTTCAAACATTGTTACTTGCATGCCCTCACTACTGTTGTCGCCTGATCTTTGTGTGTTGCTGTAGCTTTAATGAAAAGTCTAGTGCAATATTGCTCATTTGAGATTAATTTAGTCCCCACAGTCCAGAGAGTGATGTAATTACAGGAAAATCAATGTCACATTCATTTGTCACACCGTTAGCAATGTATTTCAATCATAGACTATGAATTAGTACGTCATGCTGAGTCAAATACAGTAGCATGCAATCATTTATAAATATAGGCTATTTGGGAGACAGATGCCTTAACTTTAACTGGAACAAATATGAAATGCAGTACAGTGCAGTGTGCTTTAATCTACTGTTAACTAATGCCAATCCTCTATTAAAGATTATTATTAATACTATGCTATTCAGTAACCTTGCTCTCCTCTCCACAAAGTCATATATTCTTTGTGGTAAAATAATAATAATAATTTTACCACAAACAAAATTATTATATCATAATGTTATGTTATGTTTGTACATTGAGATTTGCTTCTTATATTGTCAAAAAATATCCCATATTTCAGCTTTTAACTCATGTTTACTCATTACTTTGCCTCTAGGAATATTTATGTCTCAGTTTCATTATGTCACAGTTCAGTGGTTACAAAATATTCAACCTAACCACTCCCCCACTTCAGTTTAGTTCTAAGTGTAAAAAGTCATGAGAGAGAACTCTATTTGTCCCACAAAAGGGAAATTCCAATATTGCAACAACTAGACTAAAAGAACAGGGGGGTTATAAATAAAGCTAAATAACTATTCCTAATTAAATTTAATAAAGTAAAATTTAAAAAATATTACAATAAGCTTATATAACCATATAAGGATATACAAAACTATGCTATGACTATGGTTTTGTCAATCTTATCCAACAATAAATAATAGATTATTCCTATCCATTGGTTTCAGAATGATAAAAAATAAAAACAAAACAAAAACTGCTGCCATAGATATTAGACTTAGACAAACTTTATTGATCCACAAAGGAAACTATTGGATACAGTAGCTCACTCATCACAATATAATATATAACAGAGAGTAACAAAAATAGATGGTATAGCAAAAAATATAGCAAGAGACCAGTGTCAATTGAGACATAATTATAAAAATAAACGTATATGTACAAGTCAAAATAAAATATGAAAATAAGTAATAAAATATAAAATCACAGCTATATACAGGAGAAAAGAATGGCAGTGCAATAATATACTGATTGACAGAGCATAAGGTTATCCAACAAAACAATATTAACAAAACAAAACATTTCGAATTGCTATGACTATGGCTATGTCAAACATATCCAAAAATAAATAACAGAATATTCTTATCCTTTGGTTTCAGAATGATTTAAAAAAAACTGCTCCCATAGTTAATAACAAAACAAAACACTGTATATTTGCATTGGAAAAGTCCTCGACAAATTACTATGACTATGGTTATTTAGACTTAGACTTAGACAAACTTTATTGATCCACAAAGGAAATTGTTTTGGGTACAGTAGCCCACTCATCAAATATAATATATAACAGAGAGTAACAAAAAATAGATGTAATAGCAACCAAAGAGCAATAGATCAGAGTTAGATGAGACATAATTATAAAAATTAAAAAAAGATAATAAATGTATATGTACAAATCAGAATTAAATAGAAAAGTAAGTAGTAAAGTATAAAATCCAATATCAGATAAGATGTCCAGTCGCAGCTGGTTATGTCAGTCTTATCCAAAAACAATATTCCTATCCATTGGTTTCAGAATGATAAAAAAAACCCTGCTCCCATAGTTATTAAAAAAAACAAAACACTATATATTTTGAATTGGAAAAGTCCTCAACAAATTGCTATGACTATGGTTATGTCAATCTTATCCAAAAATAAAGAACAGAATATTCAAGATTTCAAGATTGTTTATTTGTCATATGCAAGATCAACACAAGGTCAACAATGCAATGAAATGTTTAGGATCAGAAGAACCCGTTGACTCGCTAAGATAGTCAAGAAGTACTGATAGCATGCAATAAAAATACAAAGGGAAAAAGTAAACAGTATAATAAAAAAATGTAATAAAATATAATAAAATACAAAGGTACAGGTAGGATTAAATAAGGTGTAAAGTCTATCCATTGGTTTCAGAATGATAAAAAAACTGCTCCCATAGTTATTAAAAAAACAAAACACTATATATTTTGAATTGGAAAAGTCCTGAACAAATTACTATGACTATGGTTATTTCGATCTTATCCAAAAATAAATAACAGAATATTCCTATCCTTTGGTTTCAGAATTAAAAAAACAAAAAAACTAAAAAAAAACAAAAAACTGCTGCCATAGTTATTAACAAAACACTATATATCTTGAAATGGAAACGTTCTCAACAGATTCCTGTGACTATGGTTATGTCAAACTTATCCAAAAATAAATAACAGAATATTCCTATCCTTTGGTTTCAGAATCATAAAACAAACAAACAAACAAACAAACAAACAAAACTGCTCCCATAGTTATTAACAAAACAAAACACTGTACAGTATATTTTGAAATGGAAAAGTCCTCAACAAATTGCTATGACTATGGTTATGTCAGTCTTATCCAAAAATAAATAACACGATAATCCTGTCCATTGGTTTCAGAATTAAAAAAAAAAAGCCCCCATAGTTATTAACAAAACAAAACACGATATATTTTGAATTGGAAACGTCCTCAACAAATGATGACTATGGTTATGCCAATCTTATCCAAAAATAAATAACACTATAATCCTATCCATTGGTTTCAGAATAAGTTAATAAAAAATGATCCCATAGTTATTACTAAAAATAAATACTATATATTTTGAAGTGGAAAACTCCTCTGCAAATTGACTGCAGTCCTCTTCCACTAGTCGGCTACATTCACTCACTAGTACAACTTTTACGCGCTGTGCCTCCGTGCGCCCTCGGCAACTCGGAAACAACAAACCTCCCCAGACTTCGTGCCAAAGCGACAGACAGACACATACACACACACTACACACACACACATATACACACACACGGCCAGACAGGCGGACAGACAAAGCAGAGACACCCCCGCATAGTTTCCGTCAGTCGGTGACGTCTCCTCCTCTCAGCAGCCCGAGTGCAGTGACGCTTCTGGGCTGTGTCTGTGCGCTCTCCGCTAGGCTTTTCCAGACAGTGTCGAGAAGACCACGGACCAGAGAGGAGGACGAGCCACTTCGCTCCACGGGCAAGTCTTTACAGCTTTAAATACTGCGTTTTTCCTGGACTGTCATTCGGAAACAGCTCTAATTATGTTTCCGACTGGAGATATTTTACCCGTAGTCATTGTTTTGTTGCGGTTTAGCCTTCGCTCTAGTGTTAGCAGTCTGGCGCTAGCATGTTAGCCCGCATTAATATTAACCTTATGGGACACCCCCTCAGTCACTACAGTCATTGATTTCGTTGCGTTTCTTTCACTATATCGCAAAACCACGTTGTTAGCTTTTACACCAGAGCTTGGGTATGTACTGACAAACCAAAACAACCTTAATTTTCTTTTGTTATTACTATGTTTTACGGTTTTATAGACGTTTATGCCGGGGTATGCTGGGTCAGTGGAGCAAGATGCGCAATTGTTTAGATTAAAGGATTGAGTGTTTGGTAGGAAAATGTACATGTTTTCCTACCATGTACCGCAGTTGTGTTATCACTATGGCCTCATTTGGTTTATAAGTGTGCCTTGTTCAGTTGGGTTGTCGGGATGTGTGGGAAGAAGACCTTTACGCGCTGGACAACCTCTCTAGGTTTGACTTTTACGCACAAGTCACGTTCGAAATTCCCCCTTGTGATGTAGTATTTTCTGCGGAGCGATGTTGCAATTGCTTGAACCGCGGTGCCTTCCCCCAGACAAGACCGTAGTAGACAGTGAATGTCATTATCAGCGCTGTCTGCATACCAGTGCCGTCGTGGCGAGCCGAGTAGAACAGACCGGAGAAGGATAGCGTACAGTCAAAGCAGTCTGGAGAGAAGGAGGAGGGGTAGTAACGCGGCTAGAGGCTTCACACACGCTGTGTCCTTGCACCAAAAAGAGATAGCGACGAATGACACCTGGATATGTCTCCTAAATTTGACCGTCCTACCACGCAAACCCAACTACATCCTCGGAGGCAAGAGTGGATACGTACTTTATTCACTCGGGTGGGGATTTACGCAGACAAACGGGAGTCCTTTCATGTATCATGCGAGTCCCACATTCATTGGTTGGCGGTTTAATTGTGTAGCCACTGCCTTTCACACCAGCCTATAGCGGATTTTTGCTCTAAAACGCCTACAAACATCCATTCGCTCGTGTGCGTTACCTTACGCAGAGCAGCATTTTTGATCGGCGCACAAAAAAATAAAAAAAAATGACTGACACTATCCAAATTGCTTCACTGCACCAAATTAGTAGCGTTTGGATTTTGATATTTTATTGAACGTGGGTGATTTTTTCCTAACAGGATTGTGGTTTTGGTTCAGCCCGGGGTTGTGGATCGTGCGTTATTTCGATGTAGTGTCATATTGCAGTAGCAGCCATTATCAGCTACATTAGGCTTTAATTTGGGGAAGGCAGTTAAGTGTTGTTTACCTCGGTGCGCTCCACTGTGCAACGCCGCAGTAAAGCCCAGAGTAGAAAGGGGAAAACACCGCTTTCCACAATGCACCGTGTCATGCTGTGAAAGGACTGAGAGCAGAGGACGACTGCTGTTAACGCTTTTATCAATTGTTTTTCACGGAGCTGATGGGGTCAGCGTGGGGTAAGCAGACCTAAGGGGAAGGCACAATATGGTTGGGAAGGGCACTTTCATTTGCAAAGTGACATGTATTTGACCATTGTGTATCAGCCTTTAGCATTCACAATGTCATGGAAAAGAGGGGCAGGGTTGTTGTGGGGAATTTCGCCTGAGTTTTCAAGCTGCTCACCTGGTTTCGCTTGTTAAAATTCTCACTTTGTGTTGAAAGTTTGCTTCGAAGCCTTTAGTGAAAAACTAAATGCAAATTTCTGAAGAGTTCAATTACAAGGTCTGAAAAAGCTGTGTGTTTGTGTGAAGTATGGTAATGGCCATTTGGTTTAGTGGCCCATGCAAACAACCACTGACCTCCAGCCTTCAGCTGATAGTAGCCATAAAGCATTTTAACTCTTAAGGATTTCATGGGCCACAACACCATCTGATGTGATAATTTCACTTTAATACACAATAGCATAATGTACGTGAAGAGTCCCTCAGTCGTCCAGGTAGAATCCATGAGAAAAGGAGAGCTCTGGTGACCAGAGCTGACGAAGCCTCTCGGATGAGCGGCGAAACGTTTTCGACCAAACAAACTTTGTCCAGTTGACAAATTGAATTTCTCCTTTTATCAATAGCATAATGTAGAAAACAATAGTGTTTAATGCATGATTTTAAATACATGTTTGTGTTTCCATTTCAGGAGAAAAAAGAGAAGAGGATCTGAACATTGAATACTACAACCAGCACCATGCATGTGTGTAAGAGCCAGAAGATTTGTGGCATTTGAAAATACTTTTGAAGAGACTCACTGAGTGGAATATAAGACTTGACTGCAGACAGAGACAGTGACCTGTGTTCGACATGGCAAGCACCCAGACCAGCCTGAAGTCCCCTTTCAAAGAGCTGAGTGCTTTCAAAGGCAGCCTGAAGCGCCTGTACAGAGAAAGGCTGGAGGATGCCCCCATAAAGAAGCGTGTGATGGCTGAGATGAACCTAAAGAGGCGCAGTCTGGACCAGCTTCAGAAGCCTCCCAAAGTGAAGCGTGAGCTGCCAGAGGAACGTCTTGGCTCAGCGCTTGAGCTGGAGGGAAGAGCGGAGCTACATGTGGGTGGGGCTAAAGCGCTGGACCTCAGCCCTGGACTTAAACACACTCTGGCTCAGTTCACTCTGAGCAGCCAGAGCTCTCTGGGAGGTCCCGCCGCCTTCTCGGCCCGCACCGGACACGAGCATTCCCCCACGGGCATGCCTCCCCTGCCCTCACCCCCTGTGCTCGGAGGAGGCCCTCTGCTGGTGCCGTGCGACAGCTCTACAGAACTGACCCACTCGGTGCTGGAAGGAGAGTCCATCTCGTGCTTTGTGGTGGGGGGCGAGAAGCGTCTGTGTCTGCCTCAGGTGCTGAACTCAGTGCTGCGTGACTTCTCTCTGCAGCAGATAAACACCGTGTGTGACGAGCTCTACGTGTACTGCTCCCGTTGTGATGCTGAGCAGCTCCACATCCTCAAGGTGCTGGGCATCCTGCCCTTTAATGCGCCATCCTGCGGCCTCATCACCCTGACCGACGCCCAGCGCCTGTGTAACGCTCTGCTCCGCCCTGGGGCGGCACTGCCCACTGACCCCACCGGAAAGCTGTCTGCTCAGGCGCTGCTCAAAGAAAGTGACAGCAGTTTCCAGGTGGAGCACCAGTGTTTGGGCAAGTGCCAGGGCCTGTTCGTGCCCCAGTTCTACACTCAGCCTGAGGCGCCCTGTATCCAGTGTGTGGAGTGCCAGCTGCTCTTCTCTCCGCAGAAGTTTGTCATGCACTCACACAAGTCGCCCGACAAGAGGACCTGCCACTGGGGCTTCGACTCGGCCAAGTGGCCCTGCTACCTGCAGCTGGCTCGCAAGTACCAGGGCTCATCAGAGGAGCCCAAACTCAAGCAGCGCCTCGACGAGGTCAAGGAGAAGTTCCACTTCCAGCTCAAGCGCTCGCTAGACAAAGTAAGAGCTTATTGATTTATACAAGTGTGAGTGTAAGTGGGTTAGATGAGATAGGCGCCTTTGTCCTACATGTGTTATAGCTTATGTTTCCTAATGTGAAATAATGCCTTCTCTCAGAGACACCACAGTCTGTGTTTTGTCTGCTCAGCACTCGGGTTTGTTTTCTTAAACCGTTGGTGACCGGTCGTACGCTGCAGAGAACAGGTGGTGACACATGTCTGCTCTGCTCTCATCACAGCTGCAGGACCAGGGGAAGTGCAGTTTGTGTCTGGGTCACGCAGGGGTCACTGAATGAGGCTGGACAAAAGGCCTGCTACAGAGGCAGCTTTAACTCTGCTTCAACAGCATGTTCTGGCAGCGGCCTACGTGACCCCCCACTATAACACAATATCACTACAATGCTAACAACTCAAATGTTTGCCCAGTCATCTTATGCTAATATTTATTTGAAAACAACGAGTATAGGAGATGCTAGTTTTGTTTTAAGATGCTAAATCAGTGTGTTATTATTATCCAATAATGAATACTGGTTGTAATAAATGCAATAATCAGTCTTGGCTTGCTTTAAAAATATAATTTACTTACCTTATCTTACATACATCTATTGGTTTTCATTATTACTATACAAATACACTATTGCCATTGCTTTTTAACTGACCAGAGGGAGAGCTGTGAGAGAGAGTGAAAAGATTGACTTCTGCTAACTGTTATTGACTGCTTGATGTCTCATGACCCTGCTTTGACCATCTTGGTTGACCCAATTGAGTGGTTTTCTGGCAGTAGAAGGTGTTTTGTCTTGAGCAATCTCAGTTTCTCATTCGATTTGACAACTATTACTAATACTCTTACAATTCAACTTTATCAAATTTTGAGCGGTTATTGCGTGCCAGATATGTCTAGCCTGGTTAAATTTGACAAGTTGCGGAAATACTGTCTCGTCTGGCGTCCCGACCACATTCCTCAGTCTTGGATCCTATCGACATTCTTTCTCAAAACTATAGACGTCTCAATACCGCAGAGGAAATGCACAAGCGTCTGACATCCAAAACCGTAGACACAACTCATGTACAAAACACAACCTTGAAAAAGAGATTATACTTTGTCTGTCTGTGTTCCTGATGGCACTGTAAACTTGTATGGAGGATTGCATGACATATCTATTTTCAATTCCTTGCACTTTTTAACACATTTTTAAGTTTGCTGCACCACTGTAAATGTTGTTTTAGTGTTGGTATTTATGTTACAGTTTACTATAGTAATATGAAATATGAAAATGACCCATTTATTTAATAGATAAGTGGGACTGAAGCCTTGTCAATTTTGTTTTGTCTGACCAATGAAATCCTATTATACAAAGGGGGATGAAGTAAGCATCCTATATTTATAAACATCCTAATGAATTGAATAGGTTAACATGGCTAGACAGAATCTTTTTACTTCTCTAATTTATAACGTTAACCCTGCTCAAATTATTCAATGCTTTGTCCTGTTTTCAACTTTGTTCTACCAATAACATGAGCATTCGTCATTGCTGTCATGTGCTATATTTACCCCTGACTGAAATCTGAATTGTGCTGTGGAAGTTTTCAGTCATAGTTATGTCTTTGCTTTGGGCGGTAAGTTCCTGGAAAGTCCGTTTGCCTAATGCTGCCCAAAGGAAGCAGGTGATTGTTGGTTTAAAAAGAGGATGCCTGCGCCCCTCTCAGCCTGACCTGTGTGAAATGCCACGAACCAGGGATGTCGCAATATTACACATTCATATTTCACTGTAAGAAAAGACACCATGATTTAACGATTACTCATGATTATTGACTAAGCAACAGTGAAATCTTTCATTTTCTTTGATTTGACCTGGTTTACAGTATGTAGTTAAACTTTCTGAATAACAATGTAAAGTTGAGATGACAAAAACAGCCAGATCAAAAGCCAGTTCACATTTTTGGAGTATAAAATGAATGGAAACGACTTTTGCTTCTAAAATTATCACCATTATTTTCTAGCTCATTTCAATCTAAATGATCACGATTAGCATTTGACCTAATAATGTTAACATCCCAACCACTGACCAGGGAACAGGCTGACCTCCTTCCCTTTTGCTCCATCGAGATACATGTTTATGAGAACTGAAAGTCTGTGGTGGGCCCAAGAGGAAGTCATGCAGACGGACTTGTCTCTCACTCAGACTGTGGTGTTGTGAGTCAATCTTTCCACTTCCACAAGTCCACAAGCTTTTACCAGGAGGACAGCAGGAGAGGAGCACTTAAGAGGAAAACTCTGTGACACTTTACCAAGAAATAACAAGGACATGTTTAGAGGAAGTAGGTGTAGAAATATCTTTGGAACCAAACTTGTGTCATGTCATGTAACTGGGACAACCTTCAATGGCCTGTTTCACTGGAATACGGTGAAAGTGGAAAGATGCAAACTAGAAGCAAAACAGGATTACGAAAATTGATGGGGGGAAAAAAAAAATTACAAACACATTTTCAGCATAAACCAGTATTAAAAATAATCCAAAATGTATTTTTTCTCATCCAATACATTGGTTTTAACATCATCACTCAATCTTGCCATGTATAGGCTATAAATAATAATATGTGTATACTATATGTGTATAATAATAATAGATGTATACTAGTAGCTATAAATATGGCTATAGTGTTATATTATTTTATGCTGTTTTACCAGATGTATTTAGCATGTATTTTAATTTAAATATACTTGTTATACTTTTATAGTAACTAACAATTTGCATAATAAGTATATTTCCTCAAAAGTGAAATTGGCTTCAACCCAAGTGCAGCCTATAATCACCATTAGCGTTAAAGCTAGCATTTACTAGTCCATTTGTTTAACTTTTTCGAGACCCCATCATAAGAAGTGATCCGAACAGGCTAAACATTGAGGAAGTTTGTTTTTCCAAATTCTCCCATGTCTTCCACTGCCATATCCTGCCCTATGTTTGTGCTCCATTTGAAAAAGCGAGGACATTTCCTATTTGCAAACCCAAACTAGCCCCCCCTCCCTCCCTGGCATCGCTTGTCTGTTTGCTCAATAGACACTTCAGTTTGTAATGTGGCAGACATTATTTAATTGGTGTGAAATTTCAGAGTATACTGTCATGTTTCGTCATTTTATTGGGTTATTTTTGAGTGAGAAAAAACCTGAGAAAAAACCTAGACGGATTCCTTTGAGCTGATAGATGTGTGAAGTTGTGTAATAGTCGTCTGGTAGCTGGAGGGACATTTTGTTTATGTACTAATTGTACGAAATCTAGATTACGCAAATACTGAATGGGAAAAACCCCCGCCAACATGAAGCAATATTGAGGGAAGGAAACATTTTTTTCAGTGTAGTCGATACTCGTGGTTTCAGGCAACATTTTTTTACTGGCAGAGGTTTGGATGAATCATGTACAGTAATTTAGGTCAGTTTTCTCCTAACACAGGATAAAAAGAATGCTATTTCTTAAAGTAGGTTAAGCGATTAATTTCACTACAGTTGGTATTCATTATCAGTTATCATCACAAAATTTTAAGGCCCTAAGAATATAGATTTTGTCAAGCCTTGTCTGGTACAACACAAGCTAAAAAGAAGTGTGGTGTTAAAATATATAAAGTTATTGAAAAAAAAATACTGAGGAGACTAGATTTAATATTACAATTTTCAAATGTATTCCTTATATGCATTTATATTTGCATGTTTTCAATGTAAGCAATCAAAAAATAATAAAATGTCACAAGAGCAATTAGGAGTGAAAAACCCCCAAAACAAAACACAATTAAAACACAACTTTATGTATCCACAAGGGAAATTATTAATTGAACAGTAATTAAAACTACATGAAAAAACAACACACAAATCTTAAAACAAATCGGATGGTGATCGATATGAACAAAATGCAGCTAAAGATACCAATATGCATTTAAAATAATGTCTCAGCCTGTATTTAATCAGATGTCCTATATTGCCTTTGGCCTAGCTGCCAGTCTTGTCCCATATCTGAGTGACACATCCTGGGCACAGCTCCACAGACAGCTGCAGCATGTGTGTCGTTGCATTGGCTCTATTTTGGAGAGCAGTGACTTCATTCATTACCATTCGCATTAGCAGTGAGCCCACAGCTGCACAGGCCCAGCTCCTGTCTACAGCTCCGCTGCCTGTCTGCCTGTCAATCACCCCACAGACAGGCTGTAATTGGGTTTTGGCAGCAGCGCTAATGACTAACTGAGTCTAAGGCATTGACTGACTACTCACTTGTAATGCTTTTTAACAGGCCTGTGCCATATACTGTATGTTATGTATATTCTTATTGCTATCAGTTATGTCTAAACATAATAATGGAATAATTGAGACAGGTCTACTATTAAAATAAAGTGAATTGCTTTATTCATTCGCTTCTTTGTCACAATCAGTGGTACGCTAAATTGGAGGAGATTGAGCAAAATTGTGCTCAATCTGCCCTACAGTCATCCTACCAACTTTATTTAGGCTACATTTATATGATGACGGTCTGAACAAAAGATGCAATAGTGGCGTCACCTCTTCACTTTTTATTCCGCTTTTAGGCAAGCGTTTTCGGGAGGAAATCTGTATGCATACGGTGATGCAAAAGTGTGTGGAATTCAATTGGGTATGCATGCCAGGCCGCTAGGTGGTGCTGTGATATATTATCACTATGTCCACGCGCATGCATAGAATCTTCCTTCTCATCTGCGCCGCAAAAAGCAAAACAAAACATGGCTACCTGTAGCAAAAAAAATTTGTGTGGTCAGACGAAGAAGTTCAACTATTCCTTCAGACCATGTTAGACTACAAAGCAACGAAGGCACAAGAAGGTGTGGACTGGGAGTCCTGCCAAACAAAGTACACTGATATATGGACCGATGTGACGTAAACGCGTACGTGACGTCAGCAGATTTGACCAGAGTTTTGAGTCTTGGGCAGTGTAGATGAAAACGCTACGGCGGAGTGTATTCAAGTTTTCCACTTTAGAGGGCAGTTTCAGTTTTTTGAGTTTTTAAGCCCCCAAAAAGCCATTGCCATCTAAACGAAAGGCACTTCCGATAAAATATTTTGTTGTTTTTACCCGTAAGCGTTCTCATGTAAACAGGC
This sequence comes from Paratrypauchen microcephalus, assembly GCA_036785185.1. Classification (NCBI taxonomy): domain Eukaryota; kingdom Metazoa; phylum Chordata; class Actinopteri; order Gobiiformes; family Gobiidae; genus Paratrypauchen; species Paratrypauchen microcephalus. Next base: position 2,340,099 of record JAVJIX010000032.1, read on the forward strand.
CCCATTCATACATTGGCATGCTAGGTTGTGTCCAAAGACACAGCGCCAACACTGGTCAGAACAAAAGTCGTGTCAAAGATGCCTCTGGGCGAACAGACAGAAATATGGCTCCCAATTACACAGTCACACCTGGGCGGTTTTTGTGAAGTATCTTGCTCAATGACACAACATCTGCCTTTATCAATGTTTTCAAATCTCCTGCCACATCATTTACAGGGATCCTTACTTCACCTCTTTTGACCTATAGACTTGTTGCTAACCACCACATCAATTGTCTTTAGCTTGACCTGTTTTCGTCTTTGGTCCAGTGTAGACTTCCTTGCCCTGACGTTTCTGTAAACACTCAATACGCCCCAGGCCCCAATCAGCGGACGGTAACGGAGTAAAGCAGAAGCCAAACGAGCCGATAAGTCAATGGTTACATAAGCAATAAGAACCACTTGTGTGCATCTATAACAGGGGAGACAGACCTTATCGATCCCGTCTGGAGCTGATGGATATGGGGCACTGAGTGGACGCAGGGGGGAGAGAGGTGAGAGAGAGCGATTGAAAATGAGAAAGCGAAATATAGATGGAAATGGAGAGAAAGAGAGAGAAAGGGAAAGACAGAGCGAAAGAGAGATAGAAAGGGGAACAGAGAGAGACAGAGTAGCTACTACATATCAGCTAGGGCTCGTTGTCTCAAAAACGTATTATTTTGACATAGTTTGACTGGTAAATTATGAAATATGGTGCAGCCCCTTTTGAACTCAAGGTTTCTAATTCTGTTGCAAATGGAGGAACAATGAAACTAAGAGATGGTTTTGCTATATTTTGTACAAAGGGGAAAAGTTAATTTGCGAACTTGACTAGAACTTTACTATTTGTGAGCCTTCCCATGGACTTTAAAATGTCCATACCGAGTTGGGCAAATATCGCATTGAAAACAAAAATCTTGATTTGTTAGCTGTGCTATTAGTAATTGGTTATTTCTGTATGCAATATGCAATCATAAGAAATCGCAGTACCCTACAATATACCAGTGTTTCCTGCCGCTCTTTATAGTTAGTGCGACCGCCTCCTCAATTTTGTTTTGAGGGAAACACTGTATACACTTAAATACACTTAAATCGGATTAATGAATATCCGATTGATAGTTATATGTCCAATATTAAGGAAATCTAGGAATTATTGAGACTAGGAAGTTCTTGTTAAATAATTCATTAGCATTTAACACGGCAAACATTTAGGCTGAAATTTCAATTCTGTTTAAAAATGAATGAATAGGTTTTACACTAGCAGATTGTTGAATAATTAATGATTTGCTAGAATATAGTGAAGAACTTTTTCTGCCTTTTTAAATTTATGTTGGATGCGTACCATGTCTTTCACATTGCTAAAATAGTTTTCAACATTCATGATCTACTTGCTGTCAAGCCATAAACTCAGTCCAAAAATGATTAAGTCTTCATCTGGCCTTCTTTCATTTTACATTTTTCTGGCAATGTTTTCGAAGTCTACAAGGCCCAAAGAAAACAACCCTTGACCAAAACAGCTGTAGTTTGACTCATAAATCAAACCTGATGATTTGAAGTTTATGTCATGTTCACTCCCTCTGTCTGGACACGCTGCCTCTCCCGACTTAACCTCTCACATTCACCATTCCATAATGATTATTTTGCAGATTTGAGATGGTACGCCAGACGAAAACGCGCGTAGTGGACTCCCAACTTGAGGTGAAGTGTGGTCACGACACATACCTCCCTTGGGCTAGACAGGAACAGCCTGCAAAGAGCTCTGTGATTGGGTTGTGATGTTAACTGCTTGTTGGTTGGTCACATGTGCACAACAACTCTCTTAACTGTCTTTAGCCTTCAGGGCACATACGCACATATATATATTTTTTTACAGGGGGGCCTCTTGCTTCAGCTCCTGTTTCCTTGAGCTGAAAATTAACCTTGCGAGTCCTCATCTGAACCATACGTACAGCCCAGATACTCCCTCCAAACTGGCCAATCACAAGCAAGATAGTTAACATGCGCTAACCCCATAGACAGTGGTTGTCAGCATGCTCCTTTGGCCCTAAGACACCCATACACATAACTATAGAACAATTACCCACTTCTACACAATACAATACACAGCTGGCCTTTGAATGTACCACAGTTACAATGAGTGGAAGATACTGTATGTATATGTATTGCGGCCAGTACATTCCCATTTGAGATCCTTCTTATAAGTCTTGAGTTAGTCCAGGTTTAGTTCTGGTTTAATCCGCACTTTTAGTCCTTGTTTAGTCCTAGTTTATGCCATATTTTGAGCAAATTGCATATCAGAAATTCAAATCCTAAGGAGATCTTAAAAAGTCCTGTTTAGTCCAGGTTTAGTTCCCAGTTTAGTTCCAATTGTTGTGTGGTAGCGTGAACACACCCACACGGTCAAATACCTACCTCCTGCTGTGAAAAATTTACACGTGTTTGCAAGTCGATGAAATGTAAAACCTCTTTAGGAAACGCCTTGCTAATTGCTATCAAAACATTTTCTAATCATGTCATAATAACTTTCAGACTGCAACTCAGTGACGGCTTAAAATTGATCCGAACATGGAACAATTATGCCTTTGAGCCCTCCCCACATCGCCCTCAGGGTTTAACATGGGCTCTGTGTGTGGAAGAGACTGCACTCCTTATGCACAGCGCCCTATGTCTGGCCCTGTGTTCACTCCAGGGTTGCCAGGTATTCAGAGAGCAATAAGCGAACAAAAATCCCACCAACAAGCTCCACAGAAATAAGTAAAAAATGAGCAACTAGTTAAAAGTTATGTGTCGCTGTATTTTAGGTACAAAAGGTTTCAAAATGTAGTTACTGTTTTTGAAATTTCAACTCTGATTTAGAAGTCATTTTCAATTTGTTGTTGTCATTTCAAAACCAGTGTCCAGATGACTACCTTTGAAACCACTTCTACCTCGGCCACTCCTGGACAAATGAGGGATTACACTGACTAGCTTGTGTTTCAGTTATTACAGGGTCTATTACTGTCAAAAAAATGCCCCAAATCTCCACTTTTATCATGGCAAAAATTGCAAGCAATTTTCTTATTCCAAAGTAGCTATGAGGAAGCACATTTGGCAACTCTGGTCCCATGTCTAGCCCTGTATTCACTCCTGCTCCTGGCCCCTCCTGTAAATTGTAAATTGCAGGACGGGGCCCCTTTTCGAGAGGGGAGGGGTCGAGCTTTGAGGGGCCCTTTGGTATGTCAGCATCAGGTCAGAGGCAGGATCACAGCTCCATAACAGCACAGCAGCGCACTGGAAGAATGCCAATGTCATTACTTTACGGGCTTTCTCTCCTTCCAGTGAACAGATTTTTTTCTCTCTATTTCTTTTTTATTTGAGCCAGAGCCAGCAGTTAAAAATCTTGCAGGCCGGGGTCACAGGTTAGCGGCGCCAGATTGCACCAAAAGTGGGTGAAAAACGAAGCTTAGAGGACAAAAACATCCCCATAGATTTTCTTTGGCAGAGCGGCGCTACATCCTAGCTCAGTATGTCGCACTGAGAAGAAATAGCTGAATTTACTCATAGCATTTGGTAATAGAAAATAGTACAAGTTTTGATATGGACAATATATGAGGTCCACTGCCCCGACTTGAACATTGAAGATTCAGTTCTAGCCTGAGGTTGGCCAGCATGAGCTACGTCATCTTATAAATTTATCATGGATTCTACCTGGACGACTGAGGGACTTTTCACGCGTCATCTTATAAACAAAAAGAGAAGGAAAGCATTGAAACGTGAGCAAATATTAGCTATAGATTTGGCCAATGTTGAACACAATGGGTAATTACGGGATGGCATTGGGCAAAGAACTCTAATGCTGACTGTGGCAGGAGGTCCACTGTTGATATAGGCAAACGTCAGAGTGCTAGGCTACCAAACATTTGCCAATTTTCTTCCCATCAGTTCTAGTTGGGCTTTATATTGAAGTACAGATGACTGCTGGTTTGGTTATAAGTTAGTCCTGGTATAGAACTTGCCCTAACTCGCCCAGACTTTGAAAAGTTTGTGGTCTCTTCCTGTCTTTAAATGTTATTGTAATACCTGTTGTTCGTGTTTAGAGATAGTCCAGAACAGATACTCGGAGCAGTGCCACATCTGCCAGCAGCTCCATAGACTAAACAATAGTCTGAGCTCCTCCCAAGCCAACTGCCCTGCTCTTTGTAAGGGATTTAGACTGACAGGTGTTTGTACCATCGTAATACTCAAGGTCTGTGCCAATTTTAACAGTGTGGGATGACGTCTTTACAGGCTGTACTGGAGATGAACTGTTATCAGTTTCTATAGTGCAAAAAACCCAGAATTCCTTTTTGATAAAGTATATTTCTAGGGTACTACAACAAATGCTACTTCTACTACCACCACCCCCACCCCCACCACTACTACCACTACTAATATTACTTTTAATAAATCTATGCTGTAATTTTGTGACTAAACCTTATATGTACCTTAATATAATACAGCCCAGTCTTTCAATTTCTGTGGTATTCATTATAATTAACTTAAATAATTCATTTAATCAATTAATATCTCTAGTGAAATAATCTGCTTCCAGATCGTAGTGAACTGTATTTAATTCTCATATTAAATACAATTCACTGCTACTGCTACTACTACCACCACCACCACTACTACTTTTATTAAATCTATGCTGTACTTTTGTGATTAGACAACTAAACTGTATATATACCTTAATATGATACATCCCAGTCTTTATTTCTGTGGTATTCATTATAATTAACTTAATTATTCAGTTAATCAATTAATATCTCTAGTGAAATAGTCTGCCATCAGATTGTAGAGAATTGTATTCTTATATTTTATGAGAGAACCTCTTCATTCTTAATCTGGGTTGGTGTTGCCAGGTAGAAAAAAATGTGCAATTTTCACCTCTTCTCTTCTTCTAAACCATGATGCGCTTATCCAATCCATTCATTGCAATTAGCACTAACCTGCCTCTTGTGGCCCGATCTCAACTACCATACGACTTTCTGAATGTCTAGCCCTCACATAACGAGCCGTAATAATGAATCTGTTTGTTGATTTGGAGATTAACCGTTCACTGCCTGGTTTCCCTGGGAGATAGCTCTTACGGGCCGTTAGCTAGTTAGCCGTAAATGCGTTGGGGGTTGGTCCTGATCGCTCTTATACTGTAAACTAAAGGAGGTTGTGTGGAGTTTTGCATTTGAAAGCCGCTTCTGTGCCGCCTACCCGGTGGGACCTGTGATTAATGAAGATGTAAGGAGACAAGGATTCTCCCGTATATAGGACTTTCACCAAACACACATTGTATAAGTAGACATAGACTTTATTGTTTTTTTCCCCTTTCGCTTCAGAGCCCTAGTTTCCCAGACAGAAAGATAAACGCCGGATATCAAAGTCACAGATCCCGCTGGGCCGTATCTACAATGCATTAAACCCAGCCACCACAATGATCAATTATGCATGTAGAAAACACTAAAAACAGATAGCTAGAAATGTCGCTATGTACAGCTTATGTCTACCATTAAAGGATTCTCATTGCTACGCTTTTGCTGGTAATTTATTTGCATTTGTATTTCGTAATGGACGATCATTTCCATATATGCAGTTGTGGTTATATTTTGATACAAGCAAATGAGCTACGAAATCTCACGTATTTTATAGAACAGGGTCAGATACTAGTAAATGCAAGTAGTAGAATGGCCATTTAAAGCCCTGACTGGTGCATATGTTGACGTATAATGTATGAAAGTAATCCAATTAAAACTTTCTCATCAAGATTCATTTCACATCGTTTTTAAACATATCCAGGAGCGTTAACATTTGAGAGAAGCTGCAAAACTAATACAAGAATCCCTTGTGCATTTCCGAACATGTTTGTAGAGGTCTAAACTACGGGGTTAACTGGTTTAATACGTGATAAGATTACAGTGGACATTATATTACCCAAAGAAGTGCAACCATTTGAACTGAGACTGTGATGTGAGCGCAGTCCTACATCCATTATGAGTCTATGGATGTACTGGAACTATATTTTTCACGACTGAGAGATAGAACTAGTGTAGTTTATGTACAGTTTCACATGTTTCCCTGTTAATATCCTTTTTACAGCGACCCCAGCCTTGCACAACTCATATTTAATAAAAAGCATGGTGGCTGGAGGTAGCAAAGGTCCCCACCCACGCACTGAAGTCACGCTCCCATGCAATGAGTCATGATTTTGGTCCAGTGGTATCTTTTACAGACCTCACCTCTGCTCCACAAACATCACACAATATCTCCTAACCTTAGACTTTCATTCTTGTTTAGTTTGTGTATTTCTACCTGTAAATCCTTATCTCTTCAAGGCTGGACTCAACGGGCAGGGGCAAAGATTCAAAAATATACTTGCTTATAATTTAAAGGTATAATATGTAACTTTTCTGGTGTGGGGTCCCCTACTTGCTTGGAAATGTTATTGTTTTGAATGTTTTGAAGTGTTCCACAGTATGTCATTTAACTTATCTATCTCGCATTTATTCAGTTACAGATGTTTTCATCGCTTAATCCGTGAAAAAACATGCATTCTCTTTGTAGGTGGTGGTCACCTCTTTACAGATCTGACCTGTAACACAAGCAGGTGACAGACCCTCCCCCAGTTACCCTCCCTAAGTTACGCATTGCAACTTTAAGTACACTTTAGACAGTATAAGATTACAAACAAATGTTATTATTGGTAAAGCTAGCAATTGTAGATTTTGTGTGTTTCATTCTGTTATGTTATATAACTAAATAATAATGCAAGGACAAAATAATTTTCATCTGTTACCATGGATGCCTTCGCTAGCAAATTCCATTACATTTTGTTCTCATACATATGCTATTATAACATTTTGCCCTCTTCACAAATGTTCCAGAAAAAAATTTAAGACAAAAGTCAAACAAAAGCGCAGAGCTTATGTTGAATCATGGTTTGAAAATCTTTGGGCTTTGACAGCTTTGGCACAGAGCAGTATTTTAACCATCCAACCATAGTAGAGCTTAAGCAATCTTGCCTGAAACCATTGGCACAGTTCACAATGAATAATTCTCAACTACTGACATACTACCAAAAAACATGTTAAGAGCCTTTATAGCTTTTTTCATAGCAGATTAAAACATTTTTTCTGTAGTACCTATTTCTTTGGCCCTTCTGTATCTCCAATTCTCCACACATTAATGTACCTCTTCTTTTATTATTCTCAAGGGCCTCTGCTGCTCCGTAGACGATCCTTTATACAGGCTCACATTTCCAACTGGATCTTGTTCTTGAGCTCTGGAGCTCAAGTCAATGATACGCAACCATGAATTAACCAGTAGTAATAATCATGGTACTCTTTTACTGTACTCAAGTCAAAGTAAGTATTTTGAAGAGTCCTTGTCCATATAGTGCTTAACGGTAGTGATTAGTTACTTGCCTGGAAGAATCCATGACTCATCGCTGTACCAGCGAGTGAGTCTGGTAACGCTTGATCCACAGAATGCGCTGCGGTTGCGCGTAGACAGACAGCTAAGTGAACCAATCAGAGATTGCGCCATCTTGATCATGTATGTTTCACAATTGTTAATGGATTTTGGTACATTTCCTCTTGGCATTTTCTTAGACAGAATAAAAATAGTTGAATATATATACAAAACAACAAAGTCTAGTTAGAAATTTTTGTGTCTGTCTTGCATTTATTCCTTTTCAAGTACGTTGCTAAAAACATGCATTCTTACTGTCGGCGCTTCTCCACAGATTCGACCTGTAACTGTAAGTGTCACCTGCTTGTTTCTATGGATATCTGGGTCATTTTAAGCAAAGCAATAACAACTCCATGGAGAAAAGTTGGTGATAAGCTAGAAAAGTTACACATTGGACCTTTAGTTCCAGAGCTATTTCAGTGTAGTGAGCGCCGCCTAGGGCTTATAGATATGCTAATACAAGACGCCAGAGGAATTCGTAAAACAAAAGAGAGTAGCTGGGATAGGTTCAGAGCTTTGTTCAGGGTAGTTAGCTCCTCCCTTGCAGCTAGATATAAACAGGGTCTAACCAGCATGAGGGCCAGAGCTGACGAAGCCTCTCGGATGAGCGGCGAAACGTTTTCAACTAAACAAACTTTGTCCAGTTGACAAATTGAACTTCTCCTTTTATCATGGATTCTGCCTGGACGACTGAGGGACTTTTCACGCACATTGGACCTTTAAATAAAATGATATGTTAATTGAGTTACCCCATAGCTGATTGGGGCTAACTTTTAAAATCAACAATTCTATGTTAAAAATCAATGAGAATTAGACTAAAGCTGCGTCCCATTACTCTGTCTTGCACCTTCCCCTTTATCTACGTCTTGGTCTTGCCCCTCAGTAACGAGCTGAGAGGAATGTACGAATGTTCCCCTAAGAAATGGGAGGCCACTTGATTACCGTTTATGTCATCGTCCCCTGCCTCTACCTGGCTGCTACGTCTGCAGAAGCGACATCTGATGCAAACAAACATAAACAAATGTCAAGGATTATCGGGTACCTCAGCTCAACGAAAAAACTAGCTTGTTTATACATGAAAGTTCGATGAAAACTATATCATCGGCTAATCAGACATCACTACAATTAAAACCACAACAACAGTTCACCACAAGTAATGTAGGACATAAGCGTCATAATTGTAAACCATGCTAAACGGTTAATCGATAATTACAACAACTGAAAATACATTTATGAGACTCCTTGGCTGGTCGATGTGACGCTGCCATCCTGATCCCAAAACCTGCCTGAGCTTGTAGGCGTACTCCTTCCTTTCAAGTCTGGTCGAGAGCTTACTTCGTTTCAAGGGGTATGTAGCCCTTGGCCGTGGCCCTAGCTCTTGATCAACATTAGAATCGGGACACCCCTTGCCCTCACATGAACACGCAAAACCAAGGGGTAGGGGTAAGACAAAGGGGTAAGACAGAGAAATGGGACGCAGACTTAATTTTTTCTTTGTACTCTGAGATTCACCTTGACACCCGAATGCCCTTTTGCCTTTGACTAACATCTGTGAAATCTTTGGTAGTGTATTCTGTGGTTTTACAATCTGGCTACAGTTTTACCAGACCCTATGACAGATGCTCTGAGACATGCCAGACATTTTATTGGTCATCAAAGTTCAGTCAGAATCCTGGCTCAGATTCATCCGGAGTAGAGATGATGGCATACTCACACCCATTCATTAAAACATGAGTCACACACAAAGGAACAAGTGTAGCCTGGAGACACTAAATCTGGCCAAATCTGCCGTTTTGTTTTGACTAATGATATGATAAAAATCTAGCTATTTGGTTAAATGTTATATCTGACGTTGATTGGTTTCTATATGTGAAATAAAACAACATTTGTGTAATATATATGTTATAAAATTAACACAAAATAATAGAAAATCCAAATTCAAAAGTTGGTTAGTAACAATAACTGAATGATATTGGCAAAATAGGCTACAACTGTAGAAAGTGGTATGTGAATTCATGTATTTGTTGTTCTCAAATTTTTAGCATCCAATAATATTTTTTTCAGGATAAATATGATCCAAATGTCAAAATATTAAAAATACAATACCCTATACAATATTACCAACCACGACTACTATACTTCTGCCGCCGACACCTCATAACAGACTAATCTTGCGTGATCTTGTGTCTTTTGTGATGCCATTTCCCAATTTCAGATGACACACACTCTCTTGAAACTCGCATCATTGTCTGCGGTCAGTGATTTCAGCCACTGGGTCAGATCTGTACAGACGCACCATGAACGCACCACAAGCAAAACCAGACACTTCCCCCTTCTGGTCCTGTTGTTTTTTGTTTTTTTTTATTACGTTGATTTAAAGGTGCCCTGTGTAACTTTTTTCTGGTGGAGGGTACACTATTTCTTTTGTCTGGAAGAATCCATGACTCATCGCTGTACCAGCGGATGAGTCTGGTAATGCTTGATCCAGAATGCGCTGCTGTTGCGCTTAGACAGACAGCTAAGTGAACCAATCAGAGATTGTGCCATCTTGATTCAAAACTGAGGAGGAACTTCCGCTGCCTAAGAGTGACTTTGCGGACAAAGGCGGGTGCACTGACGTCACCATCTTTGAACGAATGAGAATCGCGGAGTCCGTTTTTAACCGGAGGAGCGAGAGTGGAGCGAGGGTGTCCAAATGGTATCGCGCTGTATAGGAAATACAGAGAGATATCATTTGGCTGGCCAGGTAACTATTTCTTATCTCCATGGAGCTTTTACTGCTTTGCCTGAAATATTACACAATATAGTAATTGTATAGTAACATTATAGTATGCTATTCAAGGTATTTTTGAGCGTGAAAAACAACTGCATGTGCCTATGTACTGTAAGTTAGACAAGTTTAATGCCATACTGTGGAACATTACAGGGAAAGCAATGTCTTTATTAGAGAGACAAGCATTTGGCAGTTCCCCCACTGGAAAAGTTACATATCTCAACGGTAACCAGTGGTGAATATATAGTGATAACCTGACTTTCAAATATATAACTAGCTAGGATTTTACTCATTTTGATGTGTTGCCAGGTGTGTGCATACTTTCAGTGCTCTGACTCACAGAAAAATGACAATCTCTTCAATATGAGGCTTTTTCGGGCTCATTTCTGTCAGGCTGCTGCTGCTTTCCTCCAGTACGGCTGTTTTTTGAAAAGACTGAGTGGATTCAATGGAGGGAAAGAGAGAGGGAGAAAAAAAAGAGAGAGAGGGGACATTTCTAGAAACCCGATGTTAGCGAACGGAAAGAAGAGATGTGCATGAATTTTCAAAAAGTTAAACTACAAAAACAGAACTGAACCAGGTCTAACCATTTTACTATACTGACTAAATACAGTAAAAACGATTAAACTACGCTAGTATGCAACTTTTCTGGTTCAGGGTTTGCTTGTTTCCATGGAGATATTCCACAATATGGCAAATGAAACAGCGTATCACTTTTATTCTATTTAGGAAAGGAGGAACAGAAATTAGACAGCATGAACACTGAGATGTTTCTGCTTTTGAGAAACCGCCCTATTATAGCCTTAACCGTTATGGTGAAAATAATACTGCTATTTTAAGCATTGAAGAATTACAGGCAAGTTTTAGTTACATATTTTTACATAAGATTGCAAATTTCTCAAAGTTCTTTTTTATTTTGGCTTGGAAGTGGCAAAAAGACAACATTGCACATGCAAATTCAACCATACAGTTCATTGACTTTTTGATTTGCCATAATTGTGTAGTTGTATACATTTAAATAGCATGTTGGCTATTTGAATACTTCTTTTACAGGCCTATAGTTTGTGCTGAATCTTAAAGTAAAAAATTTGAGACCTGCTGGTGGAGACAGTTGATACATATTTGATTCAGCGTTTTGTTTAAGCGCTAATTCCGTTGGTGCGTACGGCGTGTCTCGTACTTGTCTGTCTCCTGACACCAGCGCTAGAAATGTGTTCCATATTTGCATTTTAGTCAAGTCAAAACTCCACTGAAACAGCAAAAGTAAGTGTTTGGAAATTAGCATTTGCGGATTTGTGTGTGAAAGAAGGGATGAGAGGGAGTGAGAGGAGAAGAACAGTGCGTGAGAGAGGGGGGAATGAGAAGAGAGGAAAGGGCAAGGGAGGGATGGAGAAAAAAGAGAACTAGGTGGGAGAGTAAGACGACAGTGAAGCGGAGGGAGAGAAAGTGTTCGAGAATGGAGAAGAGAGAGGGAAGTGCATGTGAAGGGCATAGTGAAGGGAAAAGGAAGGGGAGGAGGGGATAGGGAGTATGAGAAAGACAGAAGAGGAGAAGGAGAGAGAGAATAAGAGGGAGGTAATGGGAAATGTAGTGAGGAATGGGGAGGGAGAGTGAGAGAAGGGAAAGAGGGGAGAGAAAGGAGAGAGAAGGGAGAGAGGAGAGAGGGGACAGAAGGGAGTGAGGGGAGAGAGGAGAGAGAAGGGAGAGAGGAGAGAGGGGACAGAAGGGAGAGAGGGGAGAGAGGAGAGAGAAGGGAGAGAAAGAAGAGAAGGGGGAGGAGGGAGAGAGGGAAGAGAGGAGAGAGAAGGGAGAGGAGGGAGAGAGGAGAGAAAGGAAAGAAGGGAGTGAGGGGAGAGGAGGGAGAGAAAGGAGGGAGGGGAGGAAGAGAAGGAGAGAGGGGAGAGAAGGGAGAGAGGAGAGAAGGGAGAGAGGAGAACAGGGGGAGAAGGGAGAGAGAAGGGGAAGAGGGAAGAGAAGGTAGAGAAGGGAGAGAGGGGAGAGAAGGGAGAGAGGAGAGAAGGGAGAGGGGAGAGGGAAGAGAAGGGAGAGAAGGGAGAAAAGGGAGAGAAGGGAGAGAGGAGAACAGGGCGAGAACGCAGAGACAAGGGAGACAGAAGGGGAAGAGGGAAGAGAAGGTAGAGAGGGGAGAGAAGGGAGAGAAGGAAGAGGGGAGAGAAGGGAGAAAGAAGGGAGAGAGGGGAGATGGGAGAGAGGAAAGGGGGTACGGGACAGTGTAGAGCAGTTGCTCATTCAGAGGCGGCAGCAGCAGCAGAGGGGGCTTCAAACAAGCTGGTACATGTAATATGTATGAAGCAGGCTCCCAGCAGAACAGACGAGAGACCACTGCAATTTGACTTTCTGTCTTCTACATGTGTCTGGGGCAGTGGCATATGCAATGGAAAATTTATAGTTATCGAAATATCATGTACTGTAGTTTTTAAATGAAAGAAAGCTTGTAGCAAATTATGATTTACACATGACCAATAAGAACGGTAGTAGCAGCAGTAGTAACAGTAGTAGTTGTAGTTTATGCATTAACAACATATGGTTTTTTTTCTTGTTACAATAGCACACTACTACTACTACTACTACTACTACTACTACTACTACTACTACTACTACTACTACTACTACTACTACTACTACTACTACTACTACTACAATAATAATATATAAGAATGGAAACTTCCACTTCTTAACTTGTAAGATAGCAGTTTATAATATTGCAGGTACAGTATTTACACATAATACTATAACTGTAGTAGTAGTAGTAGTAGTGGTAGTAGTAGTGGTAGTAGTAAAAAACAAAACATACATGACTGTAAATATCTGAGTGTAGAAGTAACTATACTAGATGAAGCAGTACTAGTAGTATGTTTTTAAATGATTTTTACCTCTAATCCTTATCCAAGGATAAACGAAACAGTAAAATTTTAATCACATTTACAGGTTTGTCTCATACACAGTAGCTTCAGTCTGTTTCCCCTTTCACTTTTAGCCGCCAGGTATGTTTTGTCAGTGTAACGGACGCTAGCTAAAAGTACTAACCCTCTCCCTCGTCCTCCAGCCCCTGCCCTCCCGCTCCCCTCTGGCCCTGCAGCACACCAGGCCGTGAAGGCATTGACATTTACTGCTGCACTGTGGAGCGGAACAGCCCCCCTCCATCCCTATCCCTGTATCTCCCTCATACTCCCCCCATTCCCCTCCCATCCATCCATGTGCAAGAAGTAAACAAACGTCTGATCAATATGTGGCCACCTACGGAGCAGTGAGAACGGGAGAAAGCTTTCAGAACACTCTCTTAACATACGCATTACACTGTCTGCTGCAGAGAGAGCATGTTTAAAGGGCTTAAATGGGTGCATTATGTTGTGAGGGATGCAGTGGATTGGAAATGCAGGAAAACGGCTAATGCACACACAAAAAATCGGAATATTATGACCTGTGTACAAATGTAAAAAGTATAGCAGCATTTGGGAATATATATAAGACAACATTAAAAGCAATTACTAAACCAATGATATGTTTGAATTTGAGATAAACTGTAGCTAAAATTAGGATTAAACAAGACCTAAATCAGGATTAGACTAAACAAATATCTGCCTTTTTACATCACTACAATCAGTTGGGATCATCTAATTATTTGTCAAAAATATATGCTGTTTATTACCATTTGATAAGCATCCTTGCAATAAAACTACTTCTTTGCCAAATTTTGACATTGCACTTGTTAACATCGCCATAACAACGCCTTTGCAATACTGTGGAACATGCAGTAGCAGTAGTTTTCAGCACAGGGTCAGGCCGTGTCTCCATTTTGTGTGTTTTCTCTGTAGTGATGGTGGAGTTGCAGTCTGCTTAGCAACGCTCTTCCTCCGCAGCTCCTCTCCCTCGCCCTGCCTCCACGCACCAGTCTGTGCCTGAAAATACACGACTGAAAATACACCTGCTGCTCATCGGAAGAGCTGTTTATAAGGGAGCTTGGTTTAGTCCTGGGTTGGTTCTGGTTTAGGTCATGTTATGTCTTGGTTTAGGCCAGGTTTAATCCTGGGTTAGTACTGGTTTAGTAGTGCTTTAGATCATGTTTAGTCTTGGTCCTGTTAAGTCTTATTTCAGTCCTGGTTTAGTCCCGGTTTATCCTTGGGTTAGTCCTGGGTTAGTCCTGGTTTAGTCCTAGTTTAGTGTGAAGGTAGCATACTATAGCAGGTTGAACAAATAGGTTTAGCAGTTACCTTTTCATAAGTGCATATGGCCTAACCTGTGGACTTTAATTGTGGCCCTGGTCTAGTCCTGGTTTAGTTCTTGGTTTAGTCTTGTTTTAGTCCTGGTTTTGTCCTAGTTTAAATTTCCTTCTGTTTAATTCTCGGTGTTGAGTTTTTTGTTTTACCCTGTTTTGTCTTGGTTTCGTTCACACCTGGTTTAGTCTTGGTCCTGGTTAGTACTGGTTTAGTCCTAGTAGACTGACTGTAGACTTGACTTGGGCTTGAAAATTTGATGCTAGGTAGACCTGGTTCAGTCCTGGTTTAGATCTTATTTTGTGATGATTAAGTTGTAACTCGTGACCTGGTTTGCTACAATTCTCTTATCCTGGCTTAGTTCCATTGTATTCTCGATTTCGACTTGGGTCATTTTTTACTGTGCCCCAGTTTTGACTTGCAAATAGGGTAATTTCTGCTTCAGTTGAACTCACCATGTCAGATTAGTCTATTTCTAAATTTCCAACACTGTCACGGTAATGTTTTTTCTCATATTTTGCATCCCTATGCCAGCACACACCCCCTGAGATTTCACATAGTTCATTTTTAGACGCCCTAGAGTATTTTTTCACACAATAAATGAATACCCAGACAAGACCAGAACCCAGTGGCCTGGTTCTCACTGCTTTTACCCCTGGGATGAGCTGAGTGTGTCTGCAGCCTCTCCACGCTTCTCTGCACCAAGTCTATTACTGTAAATTACGTCATGCGCCATATAGAGCCTTAAAGAATTTTTGATTTAAGAAGTTTATTTGCATATACAGTGCGGCGAGTTGTCTATGGAAAAGACAGAGTTGGCAATGACACTGGTGATTATCCTACCAATGATATGAGCTGGGAGACATCTGAATTAAATATGTTGGGCTAGGGTTTTCAATTTGTCATAACCAAAGCTATTTATCTAAACTTAATGTATGACAGTATGGTATGTGCTTCTTTATCTATGGATATTTTTGTTTGTTTATTTCATTCATAAAGTATAAAAAGACAACAGTGTGAAAACGATACAAAATTGAATGAAAGGGAACAGAAAGAAGAGTAACCTTATGTTATCTGCTCCTCTTCCCTTTTCCAGACATTAACACTGATAGTGTCTATAAAACATTTCATCAATACATTCCATTTCAATCACAATTATTAATCAATTGTAAAGAGAAAGCTTCATTTTTATGCGCAACAACTTAGTTTTCTTTTTCATACCTACACATTACACTGGATTAGGGATGCAAATTATCGGTTAATTCATTAACTGATAGTTGATTGACCTTATCGATCGATTAACGATTAACTGATAAGCAGCGTTTTTCACCTGAATTTTAGTGTTTCAATAGGGTCTTTAAGAATATAAGCTATAGTATACATAACACTGAGTCAAAAATATATCATAGTATTATTATATTGTATATTCCTCAATTAATTATTCCTTAGTAAAAAGCAGACAAATGTATTGATGCTGAATAACAAAATACAGTAATCCCTCGCTCTATCCAATTTTTTTTTTTATAGTGTAACATTTTTTTATAGTGTAACATTGTGTTCTGTCCTGATTGGCTAAGAGACTAGACCAGGACTAAACGTGGACTGGACCAGGTCTGAACCAGGTCTGGACCTGGACTGGACCTGGACTGGACCGGGACTCAACTGGGTCTAGACCTGGACTAGACCAGGATTAAACCACCACGTGCCGCTGCTGGTTTCGCCGCGGCCCGCGCCCCGAGCCGCAGGCCAGCTGCACGGGGCTTGGGGCGCGGGCCGCGGCGAAACCAGCAGCAGCGGCACGCATTCCGGGTTCGATCTCGCCTCCCGCGTACACCCGGGGCTGCTGAGCAGTGCCGTTGGCGCCTGTGGTCGGCTGTGAGTCGAGCTTGGCGCAGCGCGGTTGCCTTGTTTCGTGACCACACGGGTGCACGTGTACGCGGTTAGCGGTTAATTACAATTAATGCATTTTGATCGACCAACGTCTTAATCGACAATTAACCGTTAATCGATTAATTGTTGACATCCCTACACTGGATTTATGTATTTTTAAAATGCCATTATTGTACTTGATTCTTTGATTTCTTTGTCAAGATTATTCTATAAATTAACTCCTTTCACAGTGATGCTTCGCTCCATAACCTCGGTTCTGAATCTGGGTTTTTTAAACATGTAGGTTCCTTTTTAAATTGTAGTGGCTTGTTCTCATCTCAAACAGTCTTTGAATATTTACAGGTAATACATTGTACTTTGCTTTATATATGACTTTGAGGAGACTTAATTCAACAATATCACACATTTTCAACACTTTAGGTTTAACAAATAAAGGGTTTGATGGCTCTCTATAATGGCTGTTGATGAATGACTCATGAATGAATGAATTTGAGCTGGTGAAATTTTTAAGATAGATTAGTTTGTCCTCTGCAAAGAACAAAATGTCCTGTCTTTTATAGAAAAAAAATCTTGTATTTACAGTTACATTCTGAAATGCACGGGATTCTTGTATTAATTTATCAGTTCATATTTCGGTCTTCTCTCAAACATGTACTTTGAACAGAATTCTGCTTTTTAAACATATTTGGCAAATTGTATCCAAAATCGTGCAGATTCTTCTAATATTTTGGATTCTTGCACACTATTCGAAAACCTTTTTTATATTAACAATAAAAAATGTGGAAAGTTGCAACGGCA
Source organism: Paratrypauchen microcephalus (assembly GCA_036785185.1). Classification (NCBI taxonomy): domain Eukaryota; kingdom Metazoa; phylum Chordata; class Actinopteri; order Gobiiformes; family Gobiidae; genus Paratrypauchen; species Paratrypauchen microcephalus. The sequence continues at coordinate 2,357,291 of JAVJIX010000032.1, forward strand.
TTCACACTGAACTTTTGGCTAGTGTTATTTCAACAATCAAATTAATCTTGAAATATTGGTAATTGTTTAGATGCTTCAACATATTGATCCCGTATGTATTTACCATAACACATTATCCAGCCCTATTGCTTTGGTAAGTACAGTCTCCAGTGGTATTCCCAGGTCTCGGGCAGCACGTGTGGGTAGAGCAGTGATGCGGACGGATGCGTTTGTGAAGCGGCCTCTCCTCCAGAGTGTGTGTACATGTCAACAGAGCAGTGTTTTCAGACTGGTTTTTGTCTGATGTAACTTTGCTTTGGGGAAAGTGTTGAAGTGTTGAATTGCTGTGGCGTGACTAGTCTTTCTGAACTCCACATGACCTGGTTTAAATATTTCTGTACACTTTCCCTGCAGACATCTTGTATTTCTTTTTTTTATGTTTGTGCAGCTAATTTTGCTTTTCAACAGTGAATTTGTTTATTTAACAATTAGTAACCAAATTTTATAATTCTAAATGAGTCTAATACTGTGTACCATACCAGTTCATAGTCAATATTGTACCTTTACCCCTATCAACAATGCACAATTCATTCAAAACCACTATGATATGCACTCACAATATACAGTATAGTAATTTTACTATTTCTAAGGCAAGATTCCAAATAAGGACGTAAATATGTAGTAGTGTTGTCACGGTACTAAAATTTCAAACTCAATTTCAATACTAAGGTCCCAACTCGGTGCTCAATACCAGTTTTGATGCCACAGTTATCATTTTATAAAAACTAAATTTTTAAAGGTCCCATGGCATGAAATTTTCACTTTCTGAGGTTTTTGAACGTTAATGTGAGCTCCCTTACCCTGTTTAGGCTTCCCCCGCCCCCCCCATGGCTAAATGTTGCGAAATGTGTAAACTGAGCATTTGTGATACTTTTCTGCGATAATAATATATAAGAATGTAAACTGTCTTAAAAGACAGCCCAAACGGGCGATTCTGAACAAGGGAACTTTCTGACGTCACACTCGGGGAAAGGTTTCCACCCCCCATCTGGATGTCCACCCCGTCTCTGAAAATCACGCCCAGAGAATTTGGACCGCAAACGAGCTGCGCAATGCGAGATGCATTTTTTTTTTTTTGCCTGGAGACACGTGAGAGTCTATCCAGGCTCAGATGTCCTTTATCCGAGCCTCCGAACCTCTGAAACAGCAGTGGTTTAATTTTATTTTCTGTGGAAATTTGTTTATTTCACGGGACGCGTCTCATATCCTCTTCTACGCTTAAAGCGCGGAAGTGGGGACAGAGCACAGCGCACCGCTAATCCAGGAAACAGCAGCGTATTTGGCCACACCCCCACCCGCTGCACTGGCCTGTCTCTGTCCTCCTCATTTGCATTCAAGCAACAACACCCAGAATAAAGTGTTTCAGAGACATATTTATGACTCTGACTGTCTTCAGGAGGCTTTCTCATGCACTGAGGCTTGATTTTGGAGAAGGATTCATTTACAGTATTAGGGAAGCACTAAGGCGCCATATAAAAGCATCAAGAAGTACCATGTCATGGGATCTTTAACATTAAACCATGGTACTACCTTTGATTTCACCTTGAGGTCTTGTAACCTCAGTCATCCAGGTAGTTTCCATTGTGGTCCATGGGGGCGTGTACTAGTCTTTTCTTGTTCTGATTCTGCTCAAGATCATTCTAAAGCTAAAAATGAAGGTTTACAGCACACTTGCTTGACTTTATTCTTTATTTATTCTTTATTAGGCTAGAGCGAACATCATTCTAAAGCTATTCAGGAAAGGTTTATTTCTGTCCTGTTAATGTGGCTTTTTTGTTTGTTTGGTACTTTGTTAAATGAGTATCTAGTACTAAATAAGACTAGAAAAAGTACCTTGTATGAAATGGACTCAGGTTTAATTATATATATTTTTATAATTCATTGGGCAAAACACTACCAAAGAGCAGATTTTTGTACAATGGGTAAAATGCATAGAAAAAAAGTTGTAATTCATCAGTTTTAGAAGCAAATAAGAGGATAGCTTAGATACCACTGGCCTTTTCTCTGCCATTTACCACTACAGATTGCCCCTATATGTCCTTTAAGCTTGTTTACGTCGCATTTTTGTTGTCCATAACACCGCCTGCACTCTCCAAGATTAACCTTTTCTGTATACGGGCCTTTAAATGCATGTAGCGGTGTGTAATGTGTGACTAGTAGTAGATAGGGTGGAAGCACTGCTGTAGTGAAGGACCTTGTGCCCTGAATTGATAATGCATGTTTGCTGTGTGGGGGTGGGCTCCACTTTACCTTGTGTGGCCCAGCCAGCCATACTCAAGTCAAACAATTTGTCTATTCATGAACCAACGCTGTTACAGGAAGGGAGCTGGAGTATGGATATATGTAGGGTAGACCAGGGACGGAGCAAAGGAGGAGAAGGATGGAGAGAGAGAGAGAGGGAGGGGGTCCATAGGGATTTGACTGTAAAATGAGAAGAGAGACGAGCAAAGGCCGAAATGAATAGGAATATTGATCACGGTGCGTTTAAAGAAGCACACTTTCATGTCATGCGTCGGGCTGCCTCCTGATTGTAGATCCACTCGGCTCTGTATAAATGATACAGTGCATTCCGATTTATAGTCTCGCATTTATGATCGATTAATCCGCCAACTGAACTTCTGTCGATAAAAATATTCACTCTTGAAACGGCAGACCAATGATTTCAGCTCACAACAGATATAGTGAAAACATGATATATTCATTTTTGTATACACTGTTTAGGAAAGATTTTTATAGATTCCAAATGGATTCTACACTACGACAGAACAAAAGGAATGTAGGCTAAAAATACTATTAAAGATACAGTATGTAACTTTCACTATCACCTGCCTGTTTTTTGGAAATAGAAAGTTAAAACCATACTCCTTGGAGATACATCATTTTTATGACATGTTGTGGAAGATTATAGTCAAAGGAATAACATTTCCATGGAAATAAAAAAGAGTCAGGTTTGTGGAGATAAAAGCCTGCTTACAATAAGAACACTTTTTAAAAAAGTTTGCCAGTGCAGTAAATACTAAAATTCAAAACAAACAAACATGCTTTTATTTTAGTCAATTATTTTATTTTTATGTATTTTTTGGCTATAAAGTTGTATACTGCACTTTTACCAACTTACTTCATAGTGGATTACAAAACCAATGTTATGCTATAGCAAGATGTAGTTTCAAATTCTACTGTTAATAAAATAGTCAAGCCTGAACAAAGACTTAATTCATAATGAACAAAAGTTTACCAGTCTTTAACAGCAGCTGACAAAAACCTAACTTTCTTAAGTTCGGAAGTAAGACGTGATAAAGAGTGTCTAGACCAGTCCTCATGTGGGACACTTTCTGGGCCCAGAGCCAAAGTTTTTTTTAGGAGAAGAAGACTGTGTTGTTATCAGTTTGAATGTGACGGTAGCATGACTGCTTATAATGGTGTCTGCCCTGATCCTTATCTCAGTCTCGTCTTGGCTGTTTTTGTGTTTGGGAACAGGGAGGGACTGCTGTCTGTGTGTCTGTGCAGTCCTCTGTCACCTGTTGGACACCTGCCAAACCAGTCCCACTTTAGTTCAGTTTTACACTTTGTTTATCTTTTTAAAGCTCAAACATCAACTGCTACCAGGTCAGATTAAGGTCGCTAGCGGCTAATCTTTGATAGTAAATTGTATTAATAATTACAAAATGCTAATGGCTAATAGTCTGTTCGAGCTACACTAACTACAAGTGAATTTGTGGCCATGCTGGCCTGTCAGAGCCTGATCCTGTCAGATCTCAGAAGCTCAGCAGGGCCGGGCCTGGACAGTACTTGGATGGGAGACCACTGGGAATTCCAGGTGCCACAGTGGGGCGCAAGTTGCAAAAACTGTTGTTGTGTCCTTAGGCAAAACACTTCACTTACATTCCCTAGTATGAAAGTGGACTGTGCGTGAGTGTGGTTGGTGGTCGGAGGGACTGATGGCAGCCTCGCTTCCATCAGTCTGCCCCAGGGCAGCTGTGGCTACAATATTAGCTTACCACCAGAGTGTGGAGTGAATGAACAATGAACTGTAAAGCCCTTTCATGATTGAAAGGCACTATATAAATGCAATGATTAATTAATAGTTACAATTGATCCAGTAATTGCAAATAACCCTAACCCTAATTTAGCTGAAGCACTTCAGGAAGCCTGAAATAGTTTGAAATCATTTAGATAGCCGTTTCTTTTAAGTTATAGCCTGGAATTCTCATGTTTATTTTTGTGGGAAAGGTGTAAAAATGTGACACTGCTACAGTATGCTATTTATTCCATTCATAAATTAATCATAGCTGGTTAAAGCCAAAAATACAGTGTCTTTAAACGCACCACTTGACTGTATCCGTCCCTTGTGTTCTCTTATTGATTTGACTGAAACTGAGCTGCCAGTCCTGGATAAATGGATTATTGGATTAAAGCTGTGAAGGTCTCTGTGTTTGTGTATGGGACCACCAACAAGACACTGCCTCTACCATTTGTGAAAGTTAGATTTTGGTGATTTGTACAATCAAATAGACACATGTTTAAATGTGTTTTTTCCAGTGATGTTTCCAGGAATGTCATTTACAAATGCTAAAATGCTAAAAATGAAAGAGATCTGCTTATAAAATAACTGCATTTGAATTTATACTTGTACAGTTGGTCATGAATGTTCAGGGTTGGGTAAAGTAGCTAAACATTGTACTCGAGTAAGAGCATATGTTACTTCAGAAGAATAATATTACTCAAGTAGAAGTACAAAGAGGTTATCCAAGAAATTACTTAAGTAAAATCAAGAAAGTATTCTTGAAAAGTACTACTCAAGTAAGAGTAGGACGTAACATCTGATTTATAATGTAAAGTTATAATAGCATAAAGTAATGTGAACGGCAAAACATTAAATAATGCACAAAATCTTGTATTTCCAAAGGATAGATAAAAAATGAGACAAACTAAATAAAATCTGAAGGAATGATGCAAGAAACATTCATGCTCAAATTGTTTTATTGACAACATAAAGCTTTTGTCACCTGTGGATTTATTCAAAGAGTAACCAAAACTTTAAATATTTTTAGTAGTTTAGTATTTTAGTAAATACTGTTATTTCTATAAAAATGCTAGTACGAGTAAAAGTATTCTACTCAAGTCAATGTAACTGTACTGCCCACGTGCCCCTGTTATCTGATTAGGAGTGTCTTTGTAACGAACTCCAAACTATTAACAGAAATAGGACTAAGGTAATGGCAAATATACAAGAAGAACCATAATGTAATTGTAAATGACCAAAATAGCGTTGAAAATACATACAATAAAGTTGAAAAGGGTATATAGAATTAAGTGAAAAAACATATTATTGTATTTAAAGATACCAGGAAGTTGCACCACAAAATTGTGTCTACGTCCAATTATTTAGTCTCTATTGAAAGAGAAATGGCTGTTCACGAATTTGTTTAGTAGTTATAAAAATACACTGTTACTACTTTGAAAAACTATATATGGTAACTTTATAATAACAGCGCCTTAATTAGGCTTAATATAGCATGAAGGAAAAACTGAATTCATTATGAACAAATATATTTTTTAAGAATCCTACTTCACTTTTACTTAACATGATTAGAAATTAGACACATAATAAACACATACCAGCAAACGGAAAGTAGTTGTATACTATGAGTGGAGTTGTACTTGCTTATCAGATTACCTCACCATGTCCATGAAGCCTTATTTATTTTTACCAGGTGCCTATCTTTTGCTGTAATCTTTGACACAGTTGAAGGGTTGAGCAGAACAGGATGCGGTCCAGAGCAGACAGGGCGGGGCTGTGGCTGTATGTCTGTGAAGAGTATAAAACGTGCAGAGCCTGAATGAAAAAGAACGCCCAAATAAAGCCTGTTTATTTCCTCAATAGAGAAGCACAGGGAGGAGAGGCGGTCGCACTGCAACCTCTGCTGTCCATGGACACCCACTGCTCTATGTAAACAGATCATTTAAGTGCCTAAACACAGCAGCTACTCAGATCATGTATATATATATATATATATATAAAAAGATGCAAATTAACTAAAAGAAAGAATCAAACGTGAAGCAACCAGGAACCCATTATCCTCCAGCACTGTCATATTCCACAACTGCAGCCTACCTGGAGTGGAGTACCTGGAATGGCTAAGGTAAGGAGGGCTGAAACCCGACCTCTACTGGACAAGAAACATAAGCTGAAACAACGCTGAAAGGCCAAGAAATAACCCTAACCCTAATGAAAAGGTTTTATGGTCTGATGAGATGAGAGTGACTCTTGACGGACCAGATAGATGGGCCCGTCCCTGGATCAGTAATTTGCACAGAACTCCACTTTAACTCAGACGCCAGCAAAGTGGAGGTGGGGTACTGGTATGGGCTGGGATTATTAAAGCTGAGCTGGTTTGACCTTTTTGGGTTGAAGATGGACTCAAAATGAACTCCAAAACCTACTGCCAATTTTTAGAAGACTCAAGCATTGGCACAGGAAAAAGTCTGTATCTTTCAAGAGGACTAGGCTTTTTATGCAGGACAATGCTCCATCGCATGGAGCCAATAAAGACCTTAAAGATGAAAAAATAATGACATGACCCCCTTCCTCACTTGACCTAAACCCTACTGAGAACTTGTGGGCCCTTCTTAAATGTGACATTTATGGTGAAGGAAAACAGTCCACCTCTCTGAACAGTGTCTGGGAGGCTGTGGTTGCTGCTGATCAAAAGTTGGTTGTCAACAGATCAAGAAACTGACGGACTCCATGAATGGAAGGCTCATGATCATTATTGAGAAGAAGGGTGGCTAGGCTCAGTTTTTTTCAGTTTTAACACTATTTGCTGTTAGGACAGGCACAAATATGAACAAAAATGTGCTAAAACATCTGCAGTGAAGGCGTTTTAAATCCACACTTGAGCTGAAAGGTGGACGTAGCCTTGTTTTGCACAGTTTATCTTGCCCCAGATAAGATTGGCCATCAGGCGTATTGTGAGTGTGTATACAAGTGGTTAAGGGTTATGTCAAATGAAAACTACTGCAGGGTTTAGCTGGTTAGAGGGGCCAATGTCACACATAGTTATTGTTGAATCTAGAAATTATAAATATAAAGTGGCTACATTATACTTAATTATAAGACAAGATTGTAACAGACTGACATTAGTGGTTATGTTTTCTAGTCTTAATTTCAATCTTTTGCTCATTTTAAGTCCCTGCCCTTTTCATGTAATCAGTTTGTATGGCAATAAACTGTACAGAAATTTCTATAATGCTACCCAAATACGAAAGTCACATTTTAAATGATAGATAACTAGGGATAGATAACAAAAAAAACAACAGTGGTTAACATATTTATAGCTTGGCCTGTTTGGATTTCTTCATTAATTTTTAAATTGATGAACCTTAAAATAAGTATTCCATGTAATGAAAAATTGGGACAATACAGTGACTATGACAGTTAGCGGTCAAAACATATTCTTTAAAATATTCTTTAAATGGTCAAAAGTCAAAATCTGAAAAATTGCTTCCAAAACGTCTCCCCTCTGTTGTCCTACATTTCCCAGTGCAGTGCGGCACTGTCTTTTGCGTGTCCACTGGAGCTGGCAGACTCTCCCTGTGTTGTATTATACATGTACAGAGACAGCACAGATATTTTTAGCCCGCGGTTAGCATGTGTGTTTGTGTTTTCTGAGACTGGAGTCATCTGGAGCATACACGTGACCTGAATGGGACCAGGGCAGCACAGGCTTAACCTCTGTGTCACTGGGATAGGATCTAGCCTTCGGTAATACACAGTACACACACAGTACTGCAGTGTTTGCTACTGGACAGTTACATAGAAACTCAAATACAGCGTGTGCCCAGCTACACAGAGACTGGTTAGATGATAAAAATAATAATAATTCATAGCATTAATAATAATTCATAGCCTTTCATGACACTCAACGCGCTTTACAGTTCATTGTTCATTCACTCCACACTTGGTGGTGGTAAGCTACTTTCTGTAGCCACAGCTGCCCTGGGGCAGACTGATGGAAGTGAGGCTGCCAATCTGTGCCATCGGCCCCTCCGGCCACCTCCAACATTCACGCACACTCCACTTTCATACTAGGCAAGTGGGTGAAGTGTCTTGCCTAAGGACACAACAACAGTTTTTTGCGACTGGCGCCCCACTGTGGCACCTGGAATTCCCAGTGGTCTCCCATCCAAGTACTAACCAGGCCCAGCCTTACTTATCTTCTGAAATCTGACGAGATCAGGCTTTGACAAGCAGGTATGGCCATAGATGATGGCTTTGTACATTTTACAGAGCTATTCCCCTATATGAAATAAACTTTTTATAAGCGGGACACAAGAACTGGTTGTAGAAGAGCTATTGCAGGACATAACTTTTCTGATGCGACGCCTCCCGCTTGCTGGTGTCCTCGGAGTCGTTGCCTTTCCTGGAATGGCAACATGGCATTAAACTTTTCCATAACAATATAATATGATCAAACAGTCCATAGAAAGTAGTAGCATTAGTAGGAATAACAGTAGTGGCAGTAGTAGTATTAGGTGGCAGTGGCTGTAGAGCAGCAGAGTTAGCTGGTAATGATCAGGACTAAAACGGGCCAGAGTTCACCAGAGCAAGTACAAGGAATGCTAATCCACAAAGTACCATGGCTAGGCCCGGATTTAACAAAAGAGCTGGCTACGCAGGGGGGCATGCTAGGACTTTGGTCGCTGGCACAAAGCAGTACAGATATGATAAGTACTTCATTACTGTGTATTAGCAGCAACACAATAGAGGAGGAGCAATATTGGCAGAAAGATAATATTGAAATTAACATTTGATGGTATGCAAAATTAGAAAACTTCAAAAAAAGAATAAAAAAACAAAACAAAAACAAGAACATATATTGTATTTCTGCACTTTTGGGTTTTATTCGAGCAGATATGACCAAATTGTACTAAATATCATCTTATTGTAACTGGGAAAGTGAAAATAAAACAACTGAGATTAGAATAATATTTTATGAATCATTATTGAATGGTATTAGGCAGGGAAAAAGTATTCAAAAACAGATGTTGTAGCCTGTACGTCCATGCGTGCACATTCGTTAGCGGAGATAATGAGTTGGAGTGTGGGCGGTGGGCGTTAAGCTTGTCAACTGTCAGGTAAACTGGAATTACAGGGGGAGAGAGACTAAGGGTACTATTGCACAGAATGGACCATATGCACACATACATAGACACACACACATATATACGCACACAGGGATAACACACAGCGTCTTAATGAGCTGTCAGCTGTCTCGTCAGAGTTAGGAGCATCTGCTGCAGTGGCTGGGGTCAAATGCATGAAAAGGGGGATCTTGACCTGGACATAATGTCAGTTTAGCTTTAGTTACAGCTCAAATCATAGACTGACAGATATCCATGGCATTCAGGATGATGCATTTTGATTGTTGCCATAAGCGCCTAACAATTTTTTTTTTTAGTGGGAAAAGTCCTCAAAGTGATAGGAGAGCTGGGGAATGGATTCGTGACATAATTACCCTGCACAAGTTTTAACTGGGGATATTTATGGGGAAATTAAACATGTATTAAAAAAATAGATCTGACCACTGCATTTAATAGGAATGCTTGATTTGTCTAGATATATTTTTGAATATAGTGTTGAAAGAACTAATGCTACACTAATTTAATCTGAATATAGTTATAATTTGAACCAAGAAAGTTATAATTTGACAAAAAATACTGACAAAATTATGTTTCTTTGAATTAGTCCTATATAGTATATTCATTGTTATGTTTTGGTACAGAAAAGGCTAAAGCTGTCATGAGATGAGTTAGTACAGACTCAATGTCATTAATTAGACTATAATTAGACTATATATATATATATATATATATATATATAATTTTTTTTATACTGTGAGAAAATGGCAGTAATTTCTAGTTCGCTATAGTGTGGTCCAAAATATCGAAACTTTTGCATGCCATTAAAGCACCTAAATTAGCTTAAATATTGATTGCTTTAGTTAGGTTTACGATATCATTGGCAAATTTTCATGCTACGACTACACTCTCCCCTTTATCATTGAATTTTGTGACGTCTTAATACAAAGTGCAATTCCTGGACCCAGCCATCTTTGATCCCACTATCTCCCTGATCTCTGCTAAACCTCTGCTTTCTAATCCACAACATCTTGCTGGTAAATGGCAGATTGGTGATACGAAAGACTGGGGGAACTTGAATTGAACCACCCCTTGCATCTCTGGTCTCATAGACAGTTTATAAATTGGCCCAAATCCAAGGGTAGCTTCCAGTCCACTGCAGTGCTTTTATTGTTGTTCCCCCCTCCTCCCTGTCCTCCCTCTCCATGCTGCAGTGGTGCCTTTTAAAGAAGAAAAAAAAGAGCTTGTAAACTAGGCCTGCATGAGAAATATCTAATTGCGATTTTTCTGAAAAGCAGTGCAATTGCGATTTGATTTGCGATTCACGTTTTAATAACCAATTCTGTTCAAACGCACGCAACGCACACATCAAAAAGACTGAAATATGAACTGACAAACTAATACAAGATATCAGAACATGTTTGTACAGATTTAAACTACAGTGTTTGCAATTTTTACGCAGAATAAGCGGATATTTTGTTGCTTGTGGATGAATTTGTAGTACTTAAAAATGGTATCTTTTGCGATTTGCTAATTGCGTCCATTCAAATTGCTATTTCAGTTAATTAATCTTGCAGTCCTATAGTAAACTGAAAGAGTAGCTGGCATAGACACACCTGGTTAAGCATATGGCTGCAGCCTTCCATTGGCATGCACAAGCTTACTCACCCATGGCATTGTAAATAAGGCCCTATAGCCTATTTACACATCAATGCGCGCTAGTCGGATCGGCAGCACTCGCGGCAAAGGGCTTTTCTTGTTTATTTGTTATTGTCAACTTGCATCCGGGTTTGAATAGGTGTTAGTGCTGGCATCCTCACTGCGAGATTACAAGGAGAACGTATGCCATTATGTGGAGATAGAAAACTAACCAACCACTAACCCTGGGCACGTCAATCAACTTAAAACTTCAATTTTGTTTGGGGGATAATGCCAAAACGTGGAAGTCGGTCTTGCAAAGTAGTTGTTATAATAGTAATAGCACTGCATAGGATCGGATTAGTCCCTATATCCAAAGACGTGGATAGGTGAAATGGTGCCTCTTGATTGGTCATAGTGGATTAAATGTGAGTGAATGGTTGTCAATCAGACTACCTATTGTTAAGGTTTGGCTACCTCTCCTGCCTCATGCTCAAAGTTGCTTAGAAAAAAGACACATTTAAAACAACATCTAGCAGAAGATTACAACTTTTTCATAAATACATTAATAATATTACATCAAAATATTAGTAGAACATTAGCGAATGAGCCTTATTAAACTTTACAGGGCCCATATTCCTCTCTTTTCTTATATATTTTATAATGTTTTTACGTCATCACAAACAGACCTGGAGTTGTATTTTGTTTCATTCACACATGTTTAACACACAGACCCTGCATATTTAGGCTTCTCTAAAACAGAAAACACTGTTCTTTGTTCCACCCTGTGATATCAAAGAAGCAAAGTATTTCCACATTTATTTACAATATTAGTTTTTTTTCTTAATAACCTATATAATAAAATCTTATTTACATATATATTTTATATTCTGTCAGACTATTTGATTCCTTCTAATAGTAATGCAGTAATGTTGACATGCTAATATTACGCCTACCACCTAGCACAACATGCTGAAGCCTATATCAGTTGCCAAGTTTGAAAGCACACACTAATATGACACCATAATTTAAATATGGTGTAATCCTTTAATAGAACAATTGAAAATCATGCATAATTCAGGATAAGCTACAAAGCTGAAAGCCTTGTTCTGACAGTCCATTTGACACCATCTATCTCTGTAATTTGGTCCCATTGTTCCCAGCCTTTTAAACACTTGCTGTAATTACTAGTAGAGTAGTGATTCGTCTTTGTCCATTTCCGGTGCCTCGAGTCCGGCCGATGAAATACTGTCTGTTTGTAATCCACTCAGCCCTCCATAAACGCTTATATATGTCTTTTAAAAGGTCTAGCAAGTCAATTATTCATGTTTTTTACATGCACAACCCTCGCGTGCCTTCTCCTGCCATTCCGCCGTGCTCCTTTACGTTGAATCCCTAATGCAACATTGCCTTTACTGACTGCCCACTGTTTGTACTACACGTTTCCCATAGATAAACATCAACTTATTCAGCTTGTAGCTTCTTGCTCAATGCCGATTTGCAAAAAAAAAAAAAAGGAAATGAAACATGACCAAATTGACTAGCTACAATTATTATTCTGCTTGTCTCCATTGAAATTATATTACTTTGCCTGGAATGTTTCACAGTATGGCATTAAATGTACCAATATTGCATTAATTTAATCACAAAATATACAGCTCTGGAAAAAAATAAGAGACCACTGCAAAAGTTTTTCTGACTTTACTACTTAGGTATGTGTTTGGGCAAAAGGAACATTTTTACTACTGACAACATTTTCCCCAAATGCCAAATAACAATATTATCGTTTAGAGCAGAGGTCTTCAACAGGGGGGTCGCGGAGGTACTGTAGGGGGGTCGCGAAATCTTTTGATTTCACTTTAAAATAATATAATTGTATATTTTATAGTGTAAAATACAGTATTAACCTGTGTATTATTTCCTTGTATTGGATGTACCATAACAGAGTAGCAATGTTTATACATGACACTAAGCTCAATTTAATATAAAACACAATTCTATGCCGTATATATAGTAGGGGGTCCCTGGCCCAGTTCGTCATCTGTTTGGGGGTCCCTGGTCTGAAAAACGTTGAAGACCCCTGGTTTAGAGCATTTATTTGCAGAAAATGACAAATGGTCAAAATGACAAAAAAGATACATGTTTTCAGACCTCAAACAATGCAAAGAAACAAGATCAAATTCATTTTAAAACAGCATAATATTAATGTTTACACTTAAGAAGAGTTCAGAAATCAATATTTGGTGCAATAACCCTTATTTTTAATCACAGCTTTCATGCGTCTTGGCATGCTCTCCACAAGTCTTTCACATTGTTCTTGGGTGACTTTATTCCACTCCTGGTGCAAGAACTGAAGTAGCTCAGCTTTGTGTTTTTGTTGGAATTCAACAGACGCTGGAATGGAATGGCTGTAATACATGTAGAGATGCTGATTTCAGAAAAGAATGCAGTGGTCTCTTGCATTCCTACTGTGAAAAGGGCTCGCCTCTCCACAGACCTGACTTGTAGCTCACCCCAAAGGCGTCGTCTTGCCAGTGTATCTCCATGAAGATGAGGTTAATGCCATGATGTGGAACACTCCAGTTAACAGTGCATCATCCATGCATGTGCTAGTTAGTGCATTTAAAATGGACTTTGAATTGGTAGTCTAAGTATGTAGTCGCCATGTTGTTTGCCAAGGCGTTTTTTTCCACTGTTTTATTCATAGACCCATTATATATACTCGTTATACCCTATGCAGCAGCTTCACTACATTACCAAGCCTTATTACACATAGCACTGAGTGTCAAGCAATTCATCTCAGTTTGGGATGAAATCTGACTTTATTTCATGTCATTTAAAAAGCTGTTGTCTAGGTGTCACTGTTGTTTCTCAACACATTTCATGACAGAATCACTATGTCATTTTAATTATGCAAAACAGACCTGCCAACATGCTTCCTGTATGCTTAATATACATAGATCTCTCATTCAGTTTAGATTTTTAAGTCATGTTTTGCATATTGTTGATAGGAAAATTATACTTTTACACCCCAAAAGCTGTGATTTTTGATCACGATATCCAGTATGTCTGTCTGGGTGTTGTTGGGATATTTATCTTGGTTTCAGGGCACTTGTATGGGCATGCCAATAATGTGTAGTAATTTAGATTTTTTATTTTGTGTGTTGTCACAATAGTAAATGATCAATTTCGATACCAAGGTTCGATACCGATTTTTATCCTATAATTACTATAAAAAGACTTATTTTTCATACAATAGAATGCAATTTTCAACCCAAAATAAGTTCCGTCTATTAATTTCATATTGTAATACTAGTAATAATATTATTATAGTAGTTTTGCCCATTCAAAAACAATTGAGAAAAGGTCAAATTTTGTTCTATTTGAGTGTCCAGTGCGTATTTACATTGATACTTACTTGTTCAAATGAGTGTCTAGTTTAAGTATCAATTAGTATCTTGTGTTGTATTTATTTTTATTTTTGACAATAATAAATGGCAGAAGGATGCGATATTAAAGGTGTAGAGGAAGACCAAAGAAGAGATTTATGGCGAAGAGGGTACGGGGGCTCGGGTCCGATGAAGGTGGATGATTTGTTGTGGCAATCCTGGAAAGCCTAACAGCCGGGAAAATAAGACAATATAAGGGGACAGTTTCATAGACAGAAAATGTGGTGGCATGATAGTGATGCATTGCCTTGTGTTTCAAATCATTACATTGAATATGATGTATGGATAGGGCTATAGACTCTGCCCCAGGTTTAACCATTGTGTCCTTCTCCCATTGTTTTACAGAAGGCGGTGGAGGAGGAGGAGAGCCGCACTAAGAAGCCCCTGGTGGACATTTGCCCTCCTAGCGGCAAATTATCAGACACAGAACATGCGAAGAAGGTCAGTCATATGACAAGATGAATAGATTTGAACATTTCATTTAGCATGATTTTAGATGTCACAGTATAATAGTAAAAGATGTATTGTGAAAAAATGCAAGAACTGCAAAATACAGTACAAGTTATTTATCAAGATTAAGTCATTTCTAATAGTCAGTGATATGCGTTTTTATTTTGCTTTTTTGTCATATTGCCCAGCTCTTGTTCACGCTACTACAATACAGTCATCATGAAAAATATATAATGTAACAATAGGTGATCATAGATAACATATAGAAATGTAATCAAACTCTAGTGGTCTTTCGGCTATATTTGAAAAAGATTAAACGTAGAGACCAGTTAGCATCAATACCCGATTCTAAAATTCACGTTCCGGGCTTTCTAGTTCGTCTTTTGACCCTGGCATAAGGTCAGTACTCCCCCTCCTCCTCCACACCCCCCACGGCTCATTCACAGACGGATCTATTCACGTCGGAGCGCTTCTTCTGTTACACCTGTCAGAAAGCTGCGTCACCTCTCCTCCCCCGACAATTAGGGCAGGGACAATAATAGGAAGAAAATCAGCATTATTTGAACGCGCGAACAATATGACTTGTGATATTTTAACAGTGTGAGATATTGATTTGAATTTGTGAAATAGAAAAAAAAAAAATCAAATAAGAAAATCGCAACCCATTGTTCCTGCTAATTTGATTCGCCATTAAACCACCTCCAGCCTTATAGACGATGTTTGCGTAGGGACGTGCCCAAAGACATAAAGGCGGCAGTGTATAATGAGGATAGAACCACCCACCTTGAGGTTGGCAGGTGTTTATCTTTTAGGGCTCTGAAAAGATTGAAACTAATCAATAGTAAAATTCCCATGAAACCTAAAAAAAAAATCATTATTGACAAAAACACACAAAAGAGCTAGAGAAACTACTACTATTTTGTGTAAAAAATATTGTATTAATTCCATGCAGATGTAGCTCCTTTTTTATTTAATTACAGTGTCTTTATTGTTCAAAAACATATTGAAAAACACACTCTTAAGCTGCGTCCCATTTCTCTGTCTTGCCCCTTCGTCTTACCCCTACCCCTTGGTTTTGCGCGTTCATGTGAGGGCAAGGGGTGTCCCAATTCTAATTTTGATCAAGGGGATCAGGATGGCAGCGTCACATCGACCAGCCAAGGAGTCTCATAAATGTATTTTCAGCAGTTGTAATTATCGATTAACAGTTTAGCAAGGTTTACAATTATGATGCTTATGTTCTGCGTTACTTTTAGTGAACTGTTTTTGTGGTTTTAATTGTACAGGGGGTCCTCGGGTTACGACGGTCTCGGGTTACGACGTTTCGTGGTTACGAACGCGCCCCCATTAAAAAAAATATGTATATATTACGCGTCATTCCGTCTTACACGGTTTAGCGTGGTAAGAGATGTAAACAAACGCGAACGGCGCGCGGCGCACGGCGCAAGAATACACTCTGTTGTGGTTGTAGGGAGAAGAAGACAGCCTCGTGTGTGCCCAATGTGGGCGGAAGTACCTGATGTGGGCTCTGATCTGCTCCTATGAAAGCGGCAGTGATAACCAAGCAGCGTAGTGGTCTAATTATTGAGATGGAAAGGTTATTGGTGCTTTGGTTGGAAGATCAAAGGCAAAATCCGGTTTACGACGAAATTCGGGTTACGACGCGTCTTAAGAATGGATCAACGTCGTAACCCGAGGACCCCCTGTAGTGATGTCTGTTTAGCCGATGTTATCGTTTTCATCTAACTTTCATGTATAAATAAGCTAGTTTTTTTGTCGAGCTGAGGTACCCGATAATTCTTGCCATTTGTTTACGTTTGTTTGCGTCAATTGTTGTCGCCTCTGTAGAGGTAGCAGCCAGGTAGAGGCAAGGGATGATGAGTGATGACGCAAACGGCAATTGAGTGGCGTCCCATTTCTTAGGGGAACATTCGTACATCGAGCCCTCTCAGCTCTCAAATTTTCATTGTGGTATTGAATAATTTTACTTAGTACTGAAAACAAGTTTGAAATTTCAGCACTACTGTCAATAGACTAAGCTGCTTCCATAGCACTGGTGACCTTCCTTTGCAATTTAATCAAAACCTCATCATCTCAGCTCTACAGTAAGATATGGACGAGGACTAGACCAGTGAGCAAATGTCACATAGCCCATCATTCCCCTATTACAGCACAGTCTTTGCTTTGGGCACCGCAAATTACGATTCCATATTAAGTCAAAATTTCTCCTATATTATTACACATAGCATTGTCCCACATGCGGCACTGAATCGTCCCTTTATCATGATTAGGTTTGCCCAGACCTGCCCCTCTCCTCCTGGTGCTGGGCTGATGTCTGATGGATGATCCTTGTACGCATGCATATATTAACTTTTATTAGATTATGTCTCGAAGTCGGCCGCGTTCAGTCCCCGCTGTTCAGCTCTCTGTAGCTGCATGCATTACACTGTCACCATGATAATTTATCTATTTAGAAACAAATGCATGCAGCGATCAATAAAAGTGAAGGAGGGCTGCCATTTTGAGGACTCCAGCAGAGATGTATTGTGGTACGGAGTAGTGTTATGGTGGTTTTAATCTGTGTTTTATTTCTTACAGGGGAAATCGTCTCCTCCTTCGCTGGTGTTTAATCGACTTTTCAGTGACATCAAGGAGGAGCCTGGACACCCCGCCCTGGTCCATCCCAGGTACAAAAGCTCTGATCACTACTTCAATTTAATACCACAAGGACATTTTGGTTTAATATCTTGAACAAATTGGATTAACATAACACGTTTTTTTCATTAAAAACAAACATGAAATTGTGTTTTGTTTCAATACAGGTATGCTTTTGATGAGGTAACAACATTCTAACATGGCAATTTTGCATTACATTAGTCATTTTAAGTTAACTATATTCATCTTCTTAACCTTAACACTATTTTGGAATCATTGCTGTAATGTATTTACCCACAAAATCCATCAGTACAAGAGTTAAATAGCATATGCAGTAATTATACTTAAAGAGTCAAACAGCCCAAGTAGTTCATACCAAACTTAATTTTAAACATTCACTCACACACATTTTTACGCTAATCTCAACTAGTTAGACTAAGTAGATTCCAGTGTATTGCTCAAAGAGAGTTAAAATATGAGACATAAGGTTCCTTCATAAGATTATATTTAACAAAAATGTAGTTTGTTTGAAAAAAGAAACCCAACCCTATAGACTAGTTTTAAACAACCTTTAAGAACACTCCTGTGTCTTTATCTCTTTTCCTTAGAGGCAAACTGTCTAAGAATGTATCTTGTAAACAAACACTACAGAATTCATCAATACCTGTACAGGAGCCAGCTGGCGGCGTCCTATCTGCTACACTCGTCAATACTCCACGTTGTATGTTTGCACTTTCTCTTCCCACTGCTGAAGTTAACTTTTACTTTTGATTTTACAGCTTTAGCTTTATAATACAGTTATTAAACTAATGTAATATTCTATCATACACTAATTGATTTAAGAGTTGTCATATTTTGTACTTTTTAAATCATACACACATTGTACAGTTAGAATACTTTTTGGTGGATAATTCTGCTTTATGGTTTGGTTTCAGTATTATCTTTTATCTTCTATATTTACTTTAGCAATATATCAAACTTCAGCTTTTGTTAGCGTGACAGGCCAGGCCTATCCTAACCCAATATGACAACAACTCTATATTCGGCAGTGAGGAAGTAGTTTTAATTAGAATGTTAAATATACTTTAGTTTATCAGTGTGACCAAGCCAAATAAGGCATCTGACATAATTATGACAACCTCAATACTAATATATAGGAATGATTCACTTGTATGATTCAAATTTACATTGACCTATACAGTCATATGTTCCATCCAGGTTACAAAATTAAGTTAGAGGTACAAGATATCCTGTACGATAGATGTTATTCATCAAAAACAGAGCAGTGTTTAGTTTGATGGCTGCAGATCACAAGTTTTATCAATAAAGGTTTGCTTGCACGTCGATAGCACCTCGCTCCAATCTTGAAGATAGTGAAAAAATAGATTTGGTGTTGCTGTTTGTTGAAGGAAGAGCCCCGCTGAGCCGCCATGCTTAACCCAGTTCACACTGCAGTCTCTCAGTTGTCTGGTGGGGGAAGGGGTTGCCAGCTACAAACCTGATTTTTCTCTACTTTCCATCGCGCAGAGGAAAATGCTAGATAGATACTGTTGGTTGACTTTTAGTACATCTCCAACCGCTATCTGCCACTGACTCCTCTTCCTGGACTTTAGTGATAAAACCTGTGTCTGTTTTGGCTGCAAAGGTGTGATAACAAATATCCATAGTCTGCACAGTGTACAGCTTGAAATCTTACTGTTACCTGCTGTGGCAAGGAATCCATTAGAATTGCTATGTAAATGACTAGAATATAAATTAGTTTTGTTGCAGGAGTGTGCCAAAATTATGCTGTTTCTATAATACATTGGTTCATAAGCAAAGAATATGTAATGTGACCTTATTTTTATTTAATTTCTTTCAAAGAGGAAAATGTGCTTTAATCAGATAATGAGCTAACAAGTACATTTTGAATAATGTATTTCTTTATCAATTATTTGCCATTTATCCACAATAAAGTTATAAAATATTTAAAACTTCTGCCAGTTAATTTAGCAATACTGCACATTAATTGTTGCCAGATAGGTTGAAATTCCCTATATTGGATCTGATGTACTTCCATGTGGGAAGTACTGACACAATGCAAGTCAATCCATGATGTTAACGTGTTGTATTGAGTATCCATTAATCAACCAGTTTAATTTGAACAATAGTACACTTTTTTTTAAATCATTCTTGTGCGTAAAATGGGTCCAACCTACCATTTGAAAACCACTATTTCAACTGACAGCCCAAGATTCAATCACGGCTCCATTGACTTTCCCATTAGTGGAAGACCTCTAGTCCCTTTTAGCCATAGCCACACAGTTATCTAAGAAATCTGTTGCCTAATTGGCTGTTTTCTCTGTTTTGTGCAGTTACTACCTGTACACGTACGATAAGATGGTGGCTCCAAATGTGTCTCTTCGGCGAGAGGCAGAGATGAGCCCGGAGATGTTTGGAGCTCTGCTGAAGCACCACTACAACCGCAGGGTCCTGGGACACGATGAGCCCCCCATGGGTCAGTATCACAACATAAACACAACACATTGGTTTTGAAGTGAGGAAAAATTAGGCAAAAGTTAGGCAATTCAAAATAAAATATTCTCTTTTGAATTGTCAAAATGGTGAATATATTCCTTTAAATTGTTATTCTGTCGGTGTCTCTATGTAGAAATATTGTTTGACATCAAATTTTAATAGCTCTTTTGGCCATTCAAGATTCATTCATGATTTACAATCTAGCACTCACTTTTTTTCCTTATTGGTTGTTTGTCAATCAAATATATATATTTTTTAGAATTAGTAAATTTTTTGGCCTCAGGGAATATACTGTGAACATTTTTGCTTTGGTTGGCTAAAATCCAAATCTTGGAGCAAAATTTTGTATGGTCCTGTTTAATCAGCTATGTGATCATTTAAACACATTATTTATACTGCACATCAACAATTATGACAATTTGACAACCTAAATATTCAGCAGATTTTTATATTATTAGGATGAACATAATACCCTATAAAATGTATGCATCTTAAAGGTTGTATAGAGGATTTATTTTTGTTTCAAATTGTTAATGATGGCATTATAGAGATGCAGCAGCCTTGTAATTATGATGACCAAAAAAAATAATGAAAATCCATCAACTGTGGACGTGGTGGGGCCAGATAAACATTAAACAAGGGTACTTCTTTATCAATCAAACTCTCTAGGTTTCTAGTGTAACTGACTTGTCGGTGCTCTGGGGTTACATATTCCACATACGCAAGATGCTGTTTACCTGACCAGTGCAGCGGTTCTTGGCAGCTTTTTCCAACTGTAGCTTCATCGCAGTTAGTACAAAGTTTCTTAGTAGACAAGAATCTACTACCAGTTAGCTGCGAAAGAAAGTCAGTTTTTGAGGTTGCTGAAAGAAGAAGAGAAGGGGAAAAGGAGCGAAGCTAAACTAAGGTGATTCTCTGAGATTTCTTCCAGCGATGGCGTGCACTGAAGCAGCCAAAGGGTCTAAAGACTGACGCGTTGGTCACTAAATTACTTACAGGTAACTTCTGCTTATCATTTGAAATAGTACAGCAGCAACAGTGTTTCTGAACGCGCACCGGCTATAAACAAGCAGCGTAAGCGTAAGGAGGAGGCGGGAGGAGGCATTTATACTTGGGGAGCTCTAGGGGAGGGGGGTGGTTTCACGCATGCGCAACATTTGAAAAAGGACAAACAGTCGCTGGATTTCTTGTTCCTTGGAAAAATCCTCTATACAACCTTTAATTTCCAAATTCCTTTAAAATTTGGCTCCACAAATGAATACTTTTTAACCACTCCCCTAATCAGAGCCACACCAGGCGACATGCAGCCCCTCCATAGGTTCTGACACACATGGCCTATAAATACACAGCTCCACACAGAACGGCACTCTGCATTTACATCCTCGTCTTCTCTGAGAGGAAGAGACAGGGATCAGGTCAGAGTCGTGGGAGGCAGCTGCACGCGCTCATAGTAAACATCCGCACATACATCACTACTACTGCTATTATCCTACAAGGACTACATGATGCTGGAGGAGAGAACTCAAATATAATCTAAATCATCAAATCTAAAAGTATAATTCATCATTTATTTGTCCAACTGTCAAAATCAAATTTTAAGCTGTGTTATTTTCTCAAATAGACAAGAATACTGTACTACTACACTGAAAATCTAACACCCCTCCCTGGCTTGTAAATAATTTGGTAAAAAAAAAGTTTTGGACATTTAGGCTACGTTTATATGGTGATGGTTTGAACCGAAGACGCAAAAGTGGCGTCACTTCTTCACTTTTTATTCCGTGTTTAGACAAGCGTTTTCGAGAGGAAATCTGTGTGCATATGGTGACACAATAAGTGTGTGGAATTCGATTGGGTATGCATGCCAGGTGGCTAGGTGGTGCTGTGATGCGTAGAATCTTCCTTAATTTATTTACTTAATTTAATTTACTTACCTTTTTAATTCAATTTTAATTTAATTACATTTATTTAATATATATTTACTATATATTTATTTAATAATTTACTTTATAAATATAAATATCCAGAAATGGTGACATAAACGCGTGCGCGTCGTCAGCAGATTTGACCAGAGTTTTGCGTCTTGGGCAGTGTAGACGAAAAGGCTACAGCGGAGCGTATTCAAGTTTTCCACTTTGGAGGGCGGTTTCAGTTTTTGGCGTTTTTAAGCCCCCAAAACGCCGTCACCGTTTAAGCGAAAGGCACTTCTGATTAAATATTTTGTTGTTTTTACCTGTAAGCGTTCTCGTGTAAACAGGCCCTTATTTCATCAATCAATATGTTGTTTGATTAATTAATTAACAAAAGATGGAAAAAAAGAGATCTTTCCTTATATTGCTACTACCACCACTACTACTACTAATATAGCTGCTGCTACTACAACTACTACATCATATATGTAACTGCAACACCAACTACTACTACGACTACTACTACTACCATGGCTACTACTATTACTACTACAACAACAACAGCATATATACCACTACAACAACTGCTACTATATCATGTACATAGACCTGACCCCCGCCCGCAGCCCTCACCTCATAATACTGCGACCTTCATGTAAAGACTCTGGGGGAGTGAGTATTGATGACCTCCTCTCCCCTCGCCTCCTGGATTTGTTTTTCATGTGCACTTTAAAAGCCCACATAGACTCGCCATTGAAAACATGAGGAAGAGAGAGGGAGAAAGAAAGAAAGAATAAGAGAGAGGTGCATTTTGGTGATGCATTATGCTATACTTTTGTACTAGTATAGGAGGCTAGTAATCACCATCTGAAAGCCTCCTCTGATAGTTCTTCTGTATTCACCTATTTTCTTATTATTTTCTAGGTTATCTGAAAACCAAATATGTAAGGCATCCTACTATGGACTGAAATAACATATAATATAGCTTATATTTTAGTTCACTTTAATTAAAAAAAGTTGTTTTTGTAAATTAAATTGGGGCAAAACTACCAATGAACAAAAACAAGAAAAACTAAAACCAAGACTAGACTTTTAAATTTCTTGCAAGTAGCAGTAGTAGTCTCTTCCACTTCATCCTTGCTCTTTCATTCATTTTCAGACCCATTCTGTGTCTCCATCTGTGTTCTCGTTCCTCGTGGAGTCTTTCCTGTGACTCAAATGTCTTTTTTAAAGCAGGTGCAGGGCTGTGCATGCGTGCTGCTTTATGAGTCACAAAATGGGTTTCTCTTGGTGCCAGACAAGCTGCGTTTTCTCCAAATACATTTAACAGCCTGGCATTACTGTGGCTTCTTTCTATTCTGACCACCAGCAACATATGCATTAACAATTCCAAAAAAAAAAAAAAGATATCTTTTGAATGGGCAGACGATATAAATGACAAAGACCTGAATAGAGCATGCATTACACTACAATACTGAACTAAATTAAAGGTAAATACATTAGTCCAAAAAAGGTGGTTTACTGCACACTTGTTTGACTTTGTTTCTTATTCTTTATTAGATTAGAGCGAACAACGCGTTTCGCTTTTACAGCATCACTCGGTTCGCCCGACTAGTGCCAGGCGCGACTAAAATACCATCCTGTCACGTGTTGTTTTTTTTTTTTTTCAAACATTATATACTCAACTAAAGGTTAAAGGTAGCTGTTAACTTGAAAACTACCAGTTCTTGACATCACAAGGTGGAACAGAGCATTTTGAGCTTTGGACCGACAGACTAATAATAAAGGGCTACACAAACATGTGAATGAAACAAAACACAACACAACTCAGAGTTTGTTTTTAATGAGGTAGTAACTGACCTGTTTGTCTCCATGGAAATGTCATTCTTTTGTCAGAAGTGCTTCAGAATATGGCATTATTATCTATTAAGTATTTCCATGGAGACAGGCAGGTGACGCCACAAGACCAAGTTACAGGTCACTGTGAAAAAATGTTGTGTTAAAAGTCTGTCTTGTTTACACTTTATACAAAATGAATAGGGCTGTCAGTTTAAAGCGTTAATTAGATTAATTAATTACACTGCAAATTATCAACAATTATAAAAATTAACGCAATTAATTATGAGTGGTAATTCAATGCGCGCGCATTTTAAATTTGGCGTGCGGCGAGCAAATCACTGCCAGCGCCTTTGAACGGCAAGTTTATTTATAAAAAGAACGAAGACGGGACTATCAACAAGAACGCCGTGATTTGTAGGGTTTGTAAAAATGAATGAATGAATGAATGAAAATTGAATTTTCCGATCACCGAAGCTGCTCCAGCCTGACGGATCATTTGAACGATAAACATTCATTCATTCATTCATTCATTTTCTTCCGCTTTTCCATTTTCTGGGTCGCGGGGGCAGCAGTCCAAGCAGTGTTCTGCTGCCCAGAACACGTCCAGAACGATAAACACGTCCAGAAAAGTTCCATCGTTACCGGTGATAGTGCGCACTTCACCAAACCACCATACCACCAAACCATGCTTGCTGAATTTGGGAAACGATTGTGCAAAGTGACCGCAAAAAAACTGACGAACTCAATCGCAAAGTGGGTTCGCTCGCTTGCTCGATCGCTCACAATTTCTCTCTCTCTCTTTATCTCTCCCTCTCTCTCTCTCAATCTCCCTCTCTACCTCCCTCTCTCACACTCTTAAAATGCGATTCATTAGATTAATTAATTTCAAATCCTGTTATTAATTAGATTAAATTTTTTTAAGTTGCCTGACAGCACTAAAAATTTATTCTGAAAACTATTATTATTAGTTTTTAAAAGGATGAAAATGTGTATAGATCAGTACAGAAAATGCAGATACATTTTTAGAACATCTTCCAGGTTTAAGAACACACGTGAGCGACACAGTGTGCTTTGATCTGCCTCCATCTTTAAAGCAGAGGAACAGAGTTTTTTTTTTTTAACAAAGGGTGGGCCCACGCAGCAGCACCCACACTTGTGTCTCTTCTGTCTGCAGCATGCGGAGGGTTTGTGGGCGACGCTAGCTCTCTCGGTGCTGGGTGCTGGGTGGGCTGTTGCCATGCGGAGCGGGAGAGCGAGGATATGCGAGCGTGAGCGGGTGTCAGCGCGCGTAGGCAACAGCTTGGCTTGCACTTTAGTAGTTTTTACATCTGAACTCTGAGAGCATTCCATCTCTCTGTGTCTACTCATAACCTTCAATAACTCCTCACCTTTTCTCCTCTCTCCCTTTCTTCCCTCCTTTCTTCTGTGTTCGCACCTACTCCTCTCTCTCTCTCTCCCTTTTTTCCCCTCCTTTCTTCTATGTTCACACCTACTCCTCTCTCTCTCTCTCCCTCTCTCTCGCCTCCTTTCTTCCCTCCTTTCTTCTGCGTTCGCACCTACTCCTCTCTCTTTTCCTCTCTCCTTTCTTCCCTCCTTTCTTCTATGTTTGCACCTACTCCTCTCTCTCTTTTCCTCTCTCCTTTCTTCCCTCCTTTCTTCTATGTTTGGACCTACTTCTCTTTCCTCGGCTTTCTCTTTCTCTCTCTCTCCACCTTTCTTCCCTCCTTTCTTCTATGTTCGCACCTACTCCTCTCTCTTCTTGCCTTTCTCTCTCTCCCCTCTCTCCCCCTCTCCCCCTTTCTTCCCTCCTTTCTTCTATGTTCACACCTACTCCTCTCTCTACCTCCCTCTCTCCTCCTTTCTTCTATGTTCGCACCTACTCCTCTCTCTCTCTCTCTCTCTCCCTCTTTCTTCCCTCCTTTCTTCTATGTTCGCGCCTACTCCTCTCTCTCCTCGACTCTCTCTCTCTCCCCTCCTTTCTTCTATGTTCACACCTACTCCTCTCCACACCTTTCGCTCGCTCTCTCTCTCTCCCTCTTTCTTCCCTCCTTTCTTCTATGTTTGCACCTACTCCTCTCTCGGAGCGCGCAAGTGCAGCGGCCCCTCCCCTAGCCACCTGGTTAGTGGGGAAACTAAATTTCGAATTCATTCTATGTACATATACATGATTGTTTTTCGACAATAAAGCAACTATGACCTATGACCTCTTCTCACCTTTTTCTCTCTCTGTCTCTCCCTCTCCTCCTTTCTATGTTCGCACCTACTCCTCTCCCTCTCTCTACCTCCCTCCCTCCCTCTCCCTCTCTCTCCCTCCCCCTCTTCCTCTCTCTCCCTCCCTCTCTCTCTCCCTCTCTCCTCCTTTCTTGACTCTCCTCCTTAACTTCTATAACTGAGCACAAGTGTTCTTGTTGATCCCCACATGCTAACAGATAAACTAACATTAAAACTAGATTAATAGGACATCATCTGACCTTTCCTGAATAATTTTAGAATCATATTGATCTATAATTAGCTAATATAAGAAAAAGATATAATATTAAAGGCCCTATATTAAGCAAAATTGATTTTTTTAATCCACGTTACAATGTTGTACCTCATCCAAATCATAGCTGGAGTTGTGTTTTGTTTCATTCACACATATTTGAATAACACTTTGTTATTGGTCTGTCTACATCTCCAAAGCTCAAATGCTCTATTCCACCTTGTGATGTCATGTAGTGGTAGTTTTCAAACTCCTTTGACCTTTTCTGCAGTAGAGATAGGCAATTCAACAAAACATAAATTCAGCTCTATTTTTGTTGAGGAAACGACAATATGGGCCCTTTAAAGAAACTAGATTTTGTGTTGAAAATTACTTGGCATTAAGTATCAAGTCAGTTGAAACTGTGACAAGACTACGCCCCCTTAGCTTCTCTCCTTTTTCAGCATCACCAACTCCTCTCCCTCCTCTTCACCTCTCCTCTCCCTTCTATCTGTCTTTCCCTCTCACTCTCTTTCCATACTTCCTTCCTCCCTTTCTCTTTGCTGCTTTATTTCCATCGGCAGTGAACAAAACATAACAAACTAGGAACACGTTTGGTGATTTACTGAAAACATGAGTGACGAGAAGCAAAAACTACAACTATAACATACTAAAGAATTGAATAACGGGCATATCTTTGCATCCATCTCCCATCACCATCTTTTAAACTCTCTCTCTCTCTCTCCGCAGACCTCCATGCCTCCCCTCCCGTCTCGACCGCCTCCCCCGACGAGTGCAAGTCCCAGATTTTGTCAGCCGACCGGGAACGCCAGGCCCAGGCAGTTTCCATGGAGACCAGCAGCAGTTGTAAGAAGCGCAGCGCCAGCTCCCCTCCGCCTCCTCCTGCTCTTCCGCCCCCCTCCTCCTCCACCTTCTCTCTCACGGAGCAAACAGAGCCCAAGGACTTGACTGGCTGCGGCGTGGTGGGGGGTCCTGAAGACGACAAGGACCGGATCGTGGTGGAGATCATGCAGATGTACAGCAGACAGCAAGAGAAGCTCAACGCTACACTGCACAAACAACTGCAGCTGGAGATGGTGAGGAAGAGTCTGAAGCAACACAACTGTACAAATGTGTACTACGCCACTATGTCAACTTAAACATAAACGTAAATCTGTGGTTGTTTATACGTCAAGATAGAAAAATGATCCTGAAATTGAGTATGAGAATGGAACAAAATTAAAAGTATGAGCCTTGGACAGCCATCTTCAGTCATGAAATTCTCTGTATAGTTTGTACAATAAGCTTGTCTATTTCATGAACATACCCATTACTGCTGCAGCTACTAATACTACATAACTGTCCATACAAATGTGCATGATGATGAAAATTACATCAAATTTTCAGCCAAGGTTTCTTCTGTTACGGATGTTACAAATACTTCCAACCACAGCTACTACTTCCAAGTCCAAGGCTATGTCCATACAACAACACTCCTGGATTTTTTTTATGCAGGTTGAAAAAAATTTGCATCCACACACGTGTCGGGTCAGTAAATATTTGCGTCCAGACGAAAACGGACCTCTGAGTGAAAACGATGTAATACATATGAATCAATCAATCAATCAAACATTATTTATAAAGCACTTTTCTTACAAAATGTAACACAAAGCACCCATATGCCACACCGATATGTGGTGCTGTAAACAGGAAACAGCCAGAGCCACCGGAAACGCAATACTACAAAGAGCGCATGCATCCTTTCTTTTCCGCAAACAAACATCGTTTCCTAAAAAGCTGCGTTTTGCTCGTCCACACGACAACGCAACCCCGGCGTTCTCAGATTTCTCTACTCTGGAACCTGGTTTCAAAAAACACTGTTTTTGCCCACCAAAAACCCCGGCCCCATGTGCACGAAAAGGCCAAAACGAATAAAAACTTCTGTTTCCAACAGAAAACATTGTCGTGTGGACGGGTCCCAAATATTCCCCTTGTGAATCTGAGTCTTATTGAATGTTATGATGTGTTCACTGAATTATCCTGTTAATACAAATTTTACCTTTTCTGAAAATTACTGTATTCCACCATGGGATCCGCAATGCTTATTCGAGTTACTACCTACAGTATCTATCAAATTATTTACCAGCTTCCCATTAGTAAACTAATATTAGAACTTCAGTTAGATATATATAATATAATATATTAAAATAAAATATTAATTTGTGTCCTATTTGGAACCCTTTAACTCCTCCTCCTTGTGTGTTTCATTCTATTGTATTTAGTCTCCCATATCAAGCATTGCTAATTGTAGTTTATCCTTGACGGCTTGTGTTGCTTATATTTCATCCTATTTTCCCACCTCTAACTGTGTCTGTGTTTGCAGGAGTTGGAGGCCCTGCGTGGAGGAGAGGCTGCTCGTCTCCGTGAGCTGAGTGCGGAGCAGAGGGAGCTGCGGTCGGAGCTGCAGGCGGTGCACAGTGAGCAGGCGAGGCAGCTGTCCCAGGCCAGACACGAGCAACACGAGCTGGAGAGCAGACTGGAACAGCTCCGGCAACAGGGCTGTGCGTGTGAGCCTGGAGCACAGAGGCAGCAAGAGGCACACTACACTGCACAGGTATGGGGACAAGTACTGGAAAGATGTGGGTTCAAAGTCAAAATCTGATGGTTCTCAAAATGTTGTACCGGCCTCACTATTAGACTCAATGAATGGGTCAACACTTGCTTACATCAGAACTAGTATAATACCATGTGATATCATTAAAGAAACAACTATTATTTGTGTTGAAAATACATTATGTTGTCCAAAAAATGTGTTTTAATGTGATTGTGGTATTTTATATATTTAGAGGGATAGCTTGGATACCTTGGGATGTATCAACACAGTGCAGTACAGAAAAACGACAAAGAAAGAGACAAAACCCACACAACCCAACATTCATACCAGCGTACAAGATCATATTGCTCTCTAGGTTCCCCAGACTTAATTGTCATGTACATTTTTTCTTAGTAGTTACACTGAGTGGGTCTAAATTAGGAATGACCCTGGTCTAATTCAATATAAACACAAAAGGATATGACCAAACAATGATAAAGTCATTGCAAAAGCGACAACAAGATTTAATTCAGAGTTCAGACCCAAGTCAAGTCAAAACAAAATCCAAAACCTGCTACCACCAGTTCTAAACCAGGACCACACTTTGAGAATGTTTGGTGGAGCCCACTTTGATGTTGTGTTATTTTGGCTTGAGACTTGGACTACTGAGCACCCCCACAGAGTGTAATTAGCCTCCTCCTAACACATACTTCTTGGCATTAAACATCATACAAACCATGTGCTGCCAATATAGAGCAGACATATGTTCCCACTACATTTACAAGTACCGCTTATTTAACATGAATGCAAATCTATATAAGGTGCAGTGCTATCCATGGGTTTCAGAATGATGAAAAGTTAGGACCGTTGCCATAGCAGTTAATAATAAAAAATATTATGCCTTTTCCAAAATGGCATTTGCAACAGGATGCTGCAACACATGATTAGCTATTAAACTGTAATTTTTCAATATTTGACGGGATGATAACTCGCAATTGTGTCTATGTCAGTTATGTCTGTTTGCCTAGTCTTACAATCATACAATAACGGTATATCTTTGGAAGTAGTCAGTGACGTTTCATTTTGTTGTGACAGTTGCAAGTACAGATTAGTTAGTTAGTGTGTACGGTTTTATGTAGTGTTCTAGCTACTAAATAAAGTTAAAGTAAAGTGAGAGAGAGTAGGGCTGTAGTCCTTTAGTCGATTAATCGGTCGAGTCTTAGACCAAGATGTGTGTTTCTTTATTAGTGACCTAAACCAAGAAAAATGTCACTTCTTTTTTTTCCGGAAGCATTTTGATGGTAGACCAGTGTTATAAAGATTTATTAGTGTAGTGAGTGTCAAACTCATGATTCACAAGTTAAAATGTTACAAATACATAGTTTCCTAGTACTTGTGACTTATCTATTCACATGTGCTCTCTAAACATTCCTTTGACAACCCTAGTACAAACAGATACCTAGTCCAAAGCTTTTACCATTTACCGCTGTGCTTGACATGTCAGACATTACCCTTAGACCTGTTGTATTGACCTTCTGTCTTCTCTCTCCCTCCTTCCTTCTCTTGCTCTTTTTCTCCAGTTATCCGAGTTGCGTCAGCGTCTGGAGCGTGCCGAGGCAGACAGGCAGGAGTTGCAGGATGAGTTGCGCCGAGAGAGAGAAGCCCGCGAGAAACTGGAGCGCACAATCAGCCAACTCAAGCAACAGATGACCCAAAGCTCCAACTCGGCTCTGGGGGGCAGCCCTTCCCCTCCGCTCACCCCCTCCACGGGACCCCCCAACTCCATGTCCCCCACCACCTCGCTCTCCTCCCTATCAGAGCACCACAAGTAATCCCCCCACCTTCCCAAAAAACTGACCCAAACACATACAGTAAAGCCGAAGTTTATTCATGCTCTGGTATTCACAACTAAAAAAAAAAAAAAAAAGTTGATTATTCTTTTTTTTTTCTTTCTTTTTTAGAAATACAGAAAAAAAAATTCTTCCTAAGTTACATTTTATTACATCCTACAAGGGTACCCAGACATTTAATGCCATTGCTAACCCATGTCTATGATGCCAAAACAATGTGACATATAAAAATATATACAGTAAGAAACCAGAATCCCATATTTAATGTGCATTTGTGGATAACTTAAAGGGATAGTGCGTTTTAAAAAAAATGTTAATCTGTATGGGTTTCCTTATAAAAGTTACGTGTGTTGACACTGACTTACCTCTGACAGTTTCCGCTCAGGCCGGAAGTTACCAGACCTAATAACGTGGGCTCCAGAACGCGAGCCGAACCGGCCTGAGCGGAAACTGTCGGAGGTAAGTCAGTGTCAACACACGTAACTTTTAGAAGGAAACCCATACAGATTAACATTTAAAAAAACTGCGCTATCCCTTTAAATGACAAGAAATCCCATGAAAAAGAAAATCTATGCAAAATGGTACATGAAATCCACTCGGAAATGTGTAAAAATCTTACAGTTTGTATCAAAAACACATCTAAAATGGACCATAAGGGCTTTAGACAAAACATGGACAATTTACAACATCTTTCTAATCTTGAAAGTATGTATTTTTCATATGTTTCTTGCCTCTTTGCTGGCAAAATGGATGCATCAACTGTTTGACCAGAGTGTGAATAATTTTGGGCTTAACTGTACCACCCTACAAGAGGCCCCCTGTCACCAGTTTCCCGCCAAAACAGTCTACCCCCAACCTCCCTCCTTTTTATTTCAATGTAGGACTGACTATTCTTTTGTAATTTAACCACACTTAAAATTGTGTTGTTTTTTTTTTTAATTATTATTACCCATCATTTGCTCCTATTACTATAACAGTATTTAAATATTTTTGGGCATGTATGTTTTTTTTTTTTTTGCTTTAATTTATAGTTTTTATCTGAACTGACTGCTGCTGCTGCTTTGAAGACAGGAATTTGGTCCGAAATAGTGACCAATTCTACCCTTATCATACAACCCCACCAACTATCAACTTTCTATTCACTTTTGGAGCTTACGAACTTTTGGACATTTTAAGCTCACAAGACTTTTGCCGAATTCAAGTTCTGCTACTACCTGGCACAGCAAATGGTGGATTAAATATATCTATGGACAGTCTGAAGATGCCAACTGTGTGCCCCATTTGTGGAATATCAAAACACCAGCTACTAAAACACAGAGAGAAATAGTAGAAAATCTATTATAGAGGACATAATAGACCTTAACTGTATAAATACCTTTTGCAATTGTCATAAGACCTCATGAATATATGCCAGTAGTGACGATGAACTTGAAGTGTGTTGAGTTTTTCCCCATGGTAGCTATTGCAAAACTGTCTGGTCAGAGTTAGCTTCGGTCTCCTCTCTCTTCTACTGATTCATTTGACAACATCTGTAATTGACAAAAAGCATCCCTTATAATCTATATATTACAGCTGTCATTTATGATTGCACAATATAACAGATATTATGGTAACTACTGTATATTCGTGGGTTTCAGCTCCCTGCTTATACTTGACATTTTGAGCTTTTTGTCATTCAAAAAGATAGCATACTGTGTTTGAATTGTTAATTGCAATGACAACAGTGCTGTTTTATTTCTGAAATCCATAGGTATGAAGATGCTATGATGAAACTAGCACTAAGATGTGTAAGATATTTAAAAATTTTTGCACATTTTCTGTCATCGTTCAGGATTTTTCAGCCACAAAAACCTTCACATTATTGCAATAAGTAATTCTATCTGACATTAATATTGAAGTGATTAGTAAGTGTTTTACCATCTTTAATGCAGCCCTATATCAACATACCATTACTCATATATTCTTATCTTTATCTACTGGAAATCTACAGCATAGTTTACGACCTAGTTATTTTTTCACTTTTTGTCTAGACAGAAAGCCCTGTGCTCTCATTAGGTCCCGTCAGTGTAAGGAAGCCTTAAACTTGGCCTGCACAGTCGCCCCTTTAAAGGAATGTGTCTGGACTTTGGGGGGAGGGTCTCGGCTGGGGTCACTTTTCCAAGAAGACGAAGAGCCATAGTACATAGTTACTGCACATTGCACTATTAAAGACGGGACAAAACAGGGGCATCAAAGCTAGTTAGTAGGTTTACCAGTCAATAACTTTTTTTCGTAGCTTTAATGATGCTATTCTGTAAACTAAATGGTTAAAGTGGATAGCGATTAGTATAATATGAAATATGGAGTAATCAGTAGGGAAAATGCATTACGTAGGCTAGACCAGGACTAAATGAGACTAGATTAAACCAGGATTTGGTCTGGACTAAATCAGTCCTAAACCAGGCCCTAAACCAAAAATTTCAGAATGACAAAAAATAAAACTGTTGCCATAGTGATTAATAGTTTAAGACAAAATATGATATATTTTGAATTGGGAAAAAGTCTTCAAAATGCCACTGGTAGTTGAGGCAGGCCCATAAATACCAAGGCAAGTGCGAAAAGAGGAGTATATCAGGATTAAGTAAGCACTAAACCAGGACAAAACTGGTACTAAACAAGCTCTAACCTAAATCTAAACTAGATCAGGACTAAACCAGGACCTCATTTCGCCATTGTATTCCCAAAGGATCTGGGTTAATAAATTAGGTACATAAAAACAACACTACAACCACAAATCCTAGAAAACTACATTTAGACCCACTTTTTTGACACTTTCTAGGTTTTTCCGTATCTTATTACATTGTCCCGCCTTATTTGTCTTTTGAGGAAAGTAGGTTGTGACTCAAAGCGGTTACAGTTAGCCTGGCCTCATAGCTATCTTACATGCTGCTTAATCTGCATGAACGAACAAACAGCGAGGGATGGCCAGAGGAGGAAGAGATTTGAGGGGTGCGTTCGGGGGGCCGGGTGGGTGGCCCGGACGCGAGGGGTACCATGGAGAGGCCATTTTTTCCCCCGCTTTGTCCCGGGCTGTCAGAATGGGGGCACACTGTTGTTGTTATTGTAAGGCTATGAGGCGATGGCATGCACTGTACGCGAGAGCCAAAGAGAGAGCAAAGGGAGGAAAACATAGGATCAGACCGGGACTAGTTGTTCACTATTGGTGTCATCTTGTAACCTAAATGCTTTTGAATTTTGATGCCATCCGCCAATGATTGATTTTATTTTATATCTTTTTGGTTTAACAGTGTAATAACTCAAATACTGCATGAAACTATGTGTTTGGGTATATATAATCGAACTTGAATTAAGTATAGGTCTATAAGCAAATCAGTTCTACTCAGCCAGTTAAGAATACCAAATTGACAGAATGAACAATCAATCAATATACAGCTCTGGGAAAAAATAAGAGACCACTGCAAAATGATCAGTTTTTCTGATTTTACTACTTATAGGTATGTGTTTGGGCAAAAGGAACATTTTCGTTTGAGTCTATAAACTACTGACAACATTTCCCCCAAATTCCAAATAAAATTATCATCGTTTAGAGCATTTATTTGCAGAAAATGACAAATGGTCAAAATAACATAAAAGATATATATTTTCAGACCAAAGAAACAAGATCAAATTCATTTAAAACAACATAATACTAATGTTTACACTTAAGAAGAGTTCAGAAATCAATATTTGGTGCAATAACCTCCACAAGTCTTTCACATTGTTCTTGGGTGACTTTATTCCACTCCTGGTGCAAGAACTGAAGTAGCTCAGCTTTGTGTTTGCGTTGGAATTCAACAGACGCTGGAATGGAATGGCTGTAATACATGTAGAGATGCTGATTTCAGAAGAAGAAAGAAATTGCAGTGATCTCTTATTTTTTTCCAGAACTGTATTATCTCTTCAAAATGGCTATATTTAAACCAGGAAACAGGACTTTTGATTAATACAAACTATTCCCTATCCCTGTATATAAGTTATTTCCATTCTAATATTGTGGTTACAAAGTGATGAAAAATATTACTGTTACCATAGCAATTAGGTTAGCAGATCAAAGTATATCTTCTCAAAATGGTGCCTATAACAGGAAGCTGAAATTCATATTTTCTACTATACCATATTTTGTGCAACCCTAAAATGGATCCCTCTTTGCTAATTGCTAATCACCACCATGAGGAGAGAGGAGAGGACTTTTAACCGTGCCAGTTACCAGATGAAGAAGCGCTTTCTTTCTATTGCCACTAAGGAGATCCCTGATTGCAAATGTGTGTAAATAATTGTTTTCAAAAGAGAGAGAGAGAGAGAGAGAGATTGGGACAGGGCCTTAGCTTAAAGTTTTGTTATGCATCTGCTCTAAGAAAATGCAACTGAAAAGACATTCCACTGTGCTCCATCCTACAACACTGATGCATTACTTCTACTTCCCTTTACCATTTTAGGAAGACCAGGCTAAGGAGGAAAACTAGTGGACTCGAAAACTACCACAAATGTACGCTCTATGGTTGAAAAGTTATGAAAGAAAAATATTTAACATATAAACTAAAGATTTATATTCACTTTGTAAATACAGTAGTCATTATTAATATATTAACTGTTAATCTTAAAAAGGTTAATTAATTTGGACCAGGTTTAGGCTTCAAACTACGAGGCTGTTTTGTTTTGTTTCTACTTGCAGAAATGACTTGCGTGAATGAACCGGGGAGTGATAGAAAAAGCATGGTTTAAGACACAGGATGAAATACAAAAATAGGAAGATATATATTGCTTTGTTACACACTTCCCCCATTTTAAACTTATCATTTCGTGGTGGACTGATTCATGTGTAATGTAAGCTTTTGTTAAGACATTTGTTTAAGAAAATGCATTTGGGAAAGAAGAGAGAAAATATTCAACGAAAAATGTTTTTGCATGTTTTGCTATTCCCCCATTTTTGTCTCACGAGGGCCACTCTCTTTGCAAATCTCTTGTAAAATAAATAATGTCCCACTTAACACACAAGCGAAATGGCGAAAGTGCATGAGTCAGCATTGATGTGTAAGTTTTCATTCTGATGGATTTTGATGTAGCCTATAAGATTGAAGAATATATTTGTCTTATACATTTTGACAGACTCGAAGCAGCTATTCAAAGGGAAAGACTATTACTATAGCTGCGGACTTATGTTTTCTGAATCTCACTATATGCATTCAAAAGATAATCAGTATTAACTTAATTACCTCTATCCATAATGTAATATTTGGCATGCAGCGTTATTTGCATCCCGTACACTAGAGGGCACTGTTCAGACTTTACCATAATGGGCAGTGTTAGACGAGGCTTTGGTTTTCAACTCGTGGATGATAATAAACACATTGACTTTTATAATTTTATATATTTACAACTCCATTTTAACCTAATCAAATTGCGTAATATATCAAAATGTTGTAATTTAGCAGATTTTTTTCCAGCTTTTGTGCTCGATTCCACCAGTTGTGAACCAGTGCTTGTATTATGATATCCCTTTGCATTTGGGAAATACCTAGCCATTGCTTCCTTAATCAAATTTAAGGTGGACTTTTTTAAGGGTGCTATACACTGTTGTCAAATCCTGAAGCAATCTTAATAAGCCAATGTGGTAGAGGTCAAAATAAGTAATCAATGCTTCCTTACTAATATTAGGTACATAATTTTTAATACATTTAGATAAAGAGGAACTCTCCATTGGCACCCCTTATGCTGTTAAATAAGACATTTTGCAGGGTTCTTATGTGACCATTGCATAGTACGTTGCCAATACTTCGAATTATATGAGACTTTTGTTCTTGCATGAAAACGAGACACTGTTCTCCTACCTCATGTTGTGATATGGAAAAGATGTTTTTTAAAAAGCAGAATACACTGCGTCTCTAAGTGTTTCTCATCAGTCATATTTACCAGTAAAAATGACAAACTTGTAAATGCTTTTAGCTAATACCTCAGTTGTAAAACTAGTGTTTGTTTGTTCGTTTTTATGTTAATTCTTCTCGCCTCCCCTCTCCCGATTTCAGATCTTGTAAATAAAAACCCTGTATAGAGACAATGAACTTGGATCAAATTCAAGTAAACTTCTGTAGTGTCAAAATTACATGTGTGTGGCTCGTCATTGTCTTCATTTAAATCGCAAGACTCACAAGATTTGAATAGGTTTAAAGGGTTAAGATATGAAAAGTACATTACATTTACATAGGCCTAGTTGAGCTGAGCTATGGTAAACTGAAAAAGAAAAGGACTACTATGGGCAGAAATATGTGCCACCAGAAACTGAATTTGAATCACATAATTTGAAATTGTATTTTTTTATTTGAATCATTGCATTGAAAAATTGAATCTGAATAGTATCATTTGAAATTGAATTTACTAGTTTGTAACAGGAATCAAAGAAAATTTGAAAATTCACTCTTTTTATATGCTCATGTTCAGTTCTCGAAATTGAAATTCAGTTCACAAAATTCAAATTCAATTTACTGTGACAAACATCCGGGTAGTTTAAGGATGAAGGAAGAGCAATTGAGCTCAGATATACAGGACTACAGGACCTTGTGATAGCCTACTGAAAAGCCGTTTCCCAATTCAGAGAGTGCACGGTTCGGAGCGTGGTCTCAGCCTGCAGTCGAGGCGGTACATACTTGCTCAACCCTGAGTGCAGTCCGTGGACCGCATGGGCGTCTGCGAAAATGGAACAGGTCCCGCCTCAGCTCAATGAGCCGGGTGGTCATTGACTACTCCTTGTTCCTGAAAGACAAAAATATTATTCTATTACTACTAGTAATACAGTACTTCGAATTGGGATATGGCTATACTGTAGAACAGTGGTCTGCAACCTTTTTTGCACCATGGACTGGTTAGTGTCACCCAAAATTTTCACGGACCGGTGGGGGGTGGAGGGGGGCGGGGCGCGTGGATATCGGCGGATAAATACCATCCATCCATCCATCCATTTTCTTCCGCTTATCCGGGGCCGGGTCGCGGGGGCAACAGTCTTAAGCAGGGACTCCCAGACTTCCTTCACCCCGGACACTTCCTCCAGCTCCTCCGGGGGAACCCCAAGGCGTTCCCAGGCCAGACGGGACATAGTCCCTCCAGCTTGTCCTGGGTCTTCCCCGGGGCCTCCTTCCGGTGGGACATGCCCGGAACATCTCCCGAGGGAGGCGACCAGGAGGCATCCAGAACAGATGCCCGAGCCACCTCAGCTGTGCAGTGGCTCTACTCTGAGCCCCTCCCGTGTGACCGAGCCCCTCACCCTATCTCTAAGGGTGCGCCCAGCCACTCTGCGGAGGAAACTCATTTCAGCCGCTTGTATCCGCGATCTTGTCCTTTCGGTCATTACCCAAAGCTCATGACCATAGGTGAGGGTAGGAACGTAGATTGACTGGTAAATTGAGAGCTTCGCCTTTTGGCTCAGCTCCCTCTTCACCACAACGGTCCGGTACAACAACCGCAACACTGCCGACGCTGCACCGATCCGCCTGTCAATCTCACGCTCCATCCTCCCCTCACTCGAGAACAAGACCCCAAGATACTTGAACTCCTCCACTTGAGGCAGGGACTCTCCACCCAGCCGGAGAGGGCAAGCCACCTTTTTCCGGTCGAGAACCATGGCCTCGGATTTGGAGGAGCTGATCCTCATCCCAGCCGCTTCACACTCGGCTGTGAACCGCCCCAGTGCACATTGGAGGTCCCGGTTCGATGAAGCCATCAGGACAACATCATCTGCAAACAGCAGAGATGAGATCCTGTGGTTCCCAAACTGGATCCCCTCCGGCCCCTGACTGCGCCTAGAAATTCACTGTCCAGTACCCCTCCCAGGCACTCCAAGAAGGCCGGGTACTCTGCACTGCTGTTCGGCCTGTAGGTCGACACAACAGTGAGAGACCTGTCCCTGACCCGAAGGCGCAGGGACGTGACCCTCTCGTTCACCAGGGTGAACTCCAACACACAGCGGCTGAGCCATGGGGCAATGAGCAGGCCCACACCGGCCCGCTGCCGTTCCCCACGGGCAACGCCAGAGAAATGGAGAGTCCAGCCCCCTTCAAGGAGTTGGGTTCCAGAGCCCAGGCTGTGCGTGGAGGTGAGGCCGACTATATCTAGTCGATAGCGCTCAACCTCCCGCACGAGCTCAGGCTCCTTCCCCCCCAGCGAGGTGACATTCCATGTCCCCAGAGCTAGTCTCCATGTCCGGAGATCTGGTCGCCGAGGCCCCTGCCTTCGGCTGCCGCCCAGATCTCTCTGCACCGGCCCCTTATGGATCCTCCTGCAGGTGGTGGGTCCACGGGAGGACGGCCCCACGTCGCTCCTTCGGGCTGAGCCCGGCCGGGCCCCATGGGGGAAGGCCCGGCCACCAGGCGCTCGTTCGCGAGCACCCACCCCAGGCCTGGCTCCAGGGTGGGGCCCCGGTGACGCCGATCCGGGCGACGTAACTGGCCTTGATCTTGTATTCATCATAATGGGCTTTTGAACCGCTCTTGGTCTGACCCGTCCCCCAGGACCTGTTTGCCTTGGGTGACCCTACCAGGGGCATAAAGCCCCCGACAACATAGCTCCCGGGATCATTCGGGCACTCAAACCCCTCCACCACGTTAAGGTGGCGGCTCAAGGAGGGGGCGGATAAATACCACAAAATAAAATTATACAAACAACACAACAACTGTGGTATGTTGTAAATATAATGTAAAGTGAATCCACTGTGTACTTGTATGTAACTTTAAAGGGACAGTGTGTAAGATTTTTACCTGTTAATTACTGAAATTGAAGATACCCATTCAAAAATACATTGTTTTCCAAGCCTTTTCACTTCCATCATGAAATCAAAGTATTCTTTTGGACTTAGATATAGTCACATAAAAGGGGGATCTTCCCCATATAGAGGCAGCCATTTTGAATACGAGAGCCGCAGAAGGACATTTGGGCTCATCCTTCGCCTCGGCTCCTGCACAGCCGCGCTGCGTATGGCTCCCCCCTTCCCCCCTCCCCTTCCCCTTCTCTCCTTCGGTCCTCTGCTCTCATATGCAGCCAGGAGAGAAGGAGAGAAGGGGAAGGGGAGGGGGGGAGGGGGGAGCATGCTGCCGGATCACACATCGTAATGGATATAACACGTATTTTGGACTAAATTGTTTTACTGGATTTTATTCGCTGGATCCTTATGGACAGATTGAGACCAAGTTTATGATGAAATACAGAGTTTGACCTGTGCAAAGCCTTCAAAGGTAAGCTAAGTAAGCTAAGTTTTG
This sequence comes from Paratrypauchen microcephalus, assembly GCA_036785185.1. Classification (NCBI taxonomy): domain Eukaryota; kingdom Metazoa; phylum Chordata; class Actinopteri; order Gobiiformes; family Gobiidae; genus Paratrypauchen; species Paratrypauchen microcephalus. Next base: position 2,397,111 of record JAVJIX010000032.1, read on the forward strand.
TGCTTTTCTGTATAAAAGCCCCATGTGCTCGGGGAGTGATTGTTTTGCAGGGAAATGAATTGCATAGTCAAAAAGAGGAGACTGTAAGGTTTCATTTGATGTGTAGATTGTCATGAATCATGATCGGGATTGTGTGTTTTCATGCGAAAAGAAAAAAAAAAAGTGAACGGGGGACCGCGGTTTATGTATACAGCGGTGCGCGGTTCGTGCGCGGGCACGCGAGATGACGGCGCTAAGTCGCGCCCGGGTGACCCTCGAGGTCTGCCATAGCCAAAAGAGGAAGTGGAATAGCTAGTAACCACCTATGCGCCACGAATCCTACACACTGTCCCTTTAATAACAGCGTCATGACATGCACCAACAACATAACAAGAGTCACAACTTAAACATGCCTTCAAAATAAGATAGATAGACCACAAAACAAATATAAAGTACATGAAAAATATAACTCACCATAACGCTGAATCAATGAGAGCCCTGAGCTTGTTTCTCTGCTACAAGATGGTCGCATCTAGGCGTAATGGGAGACAATGACACCCAAAGTGTGTTGCTTATGTCCAGCCGCCTCATTGAAGAGCTGGTCGCCGCATGTTATGCAGAGTGGGCTTGGTGCGTGAGAATTACCTGTTGCGATAAATCCATATTTTAAGTAGGTCTCCTGGTATTGTCAGTAAATAATTACGTCCAGACAAAAACGGAACACTGAGTGAAAACTATGTAATACATAGACCCCTTTACAGTTAGTAAACAAACGTGACATCACTGGCATGCGCGCGCAGTTCCGACTCAGAAACGACCATGATGGGCCATAGGGAAAGCTACATTCAAGAGCTCACGTTGAGCAACGGGGTTCGACTACCAGATCCTTATGCGATCACGGAGTGGCAGTGCGACCGCAGAAAGTGGCCAGATTTACAGTGGCCAGATATCCACTGTTATTTAGTCAAGAAGGCCAGCGTGTATACAAGAGAGAAGGTGCACGCATACAAATCCATGAATGTCTACCAGTTTGCCGTATGTGGCCATGTACAGGAGGTAAAATACCACGATATCGATAGGGAGTTTCTCCGTAGTATCTTCCTTCCTACTACCGGCTTTCCCAGTCGGCTTCTCCGCCGCGGCCTGGGGCCCCGTGGTGGCTGACATCGCGCCGTCCGCCCAGGGGTGAGCAAAGCTCGCGGGGAAAAGAGAAAGTGTCCCCCTCCTCAGCCGGGATACCGGGAGGAGGTGAACTGACAACCCGAAAGGAGGGGAAAAGCCAAAATAATCTAAAAAGTTCAAAGAAAAAAAGAAAAAAAAAGGAAAAAAAAACACCAAACAAAGACAGCCCTAGGGAGCTCACCACACATACGACCGTGTACAATGCTTGGGCTATCATCAACAAGCTACGTTCTGACCGCCAACTGCACTTGCGTTGCGGGGTAAGTAACATACTACGACTTAATTCACGGGTCACAGATGTGATCTCAGTCATGTCAAATGCCATTTATGATGGTCATGCGAAAACTTATCATGCATTTTAACAAAGTTATTTGTGTTCGTTTACATGTGTCTGTCGTAGAGGTTACCCGGTTAATGTCTTTGCGGTGTCCTGTGCTTGCTAGTTAATCAGCATGATTAAACACCATTCAACACCTGGGCAAATTACCCTAAACAAGCAGCAGGTGTTCACTTGTGTATATGTCACTTGAACGGTATGAACTATAATTTATTCCATCTGTTTCTCTTTATTTGAGTTCTTCTCTTCTATATCTTCACTGGGGTTTTATGGCAGCGGTGGCTTTTTTTGAGTCGGAACTGCGCGCGCATTCAGTGATGACGTAGCTTTGAAACTGGTCTATATGCCACACCGATACTTAAAAACAGCCAGAACACAATACTACAAAGAGTGCATGCATAAAGTCCTTTTTCTTCCGCAAACAAACTCAAGAAGATAACAATGATGGTGAACACACGTACAAAAAACGACTCTCTCGTTTGGACCGATGACGAAGTGGAGTTACTTCTACAAGTTACGTTGGATTACAAAACACGTCAGTATCAGCTAGGGGTGTAACGGTATACAAAAATCTCGGTTCGGTGCGTACCTCGGTTTTGAGATCACGGTTCGATTAATTTCCGGTACAGTATGGGAACAAAATGCGAAACCATTTTCTTCCTCAGCATGGTGTTTATTAAACCAAAAAAATTGTCAATACACTATACAAACGGAAACAGTAAATTAATTCAAAGTGCTGCTTGGTACCAATAACTTAAATGAAATATTGCCAAATGATCAACCAATGTTTGAAATAAAAATAATAAATTCCTTTTAAAGGTCCAGGCTCCAGGTACCTTTCAAGCATGTCACTTGAGTTCCATCGGGTGGTCACGTCCTGAATAAGACAATGTTTCGCCAGACCAAGCATCTCTTGTTTGCGCTCTAGTATGTTTGCAGCTGTTGGGCTACGGTGAAAGAAAGACACGACGCGTCTCACTTTACCTAGCAGTCTGGCTATTTGGTTGAGACCTGTTGCTTTCTGAGAGGCGAGATTAATGGTGTGTGCGAAACCCCCGATTTGGGGGCCCATTCCAGCGTCAATCACGGCATTTACTATATTCCGGGCGTTGTCTGTTGTGACGGCAATTGTTGTCCCTGGCCTCTCCAATTTCCACTCCAAAACGATCTCTTTCAGTCCCTCTGCTAGGTTCGTGCTGGTGTGTTGTTCGTACATAGCCCTTGTTTGCAGGACGTGGCTAGCCATCTTCCACTCAGGGGTAATGTGATGGGCAGTCACAGTTACATAGCTCTCGTTAGCTCTGGATGTCCATCCATCAGTTGTCAGTGCTATCGCACATGCTTTTGATAAGTCTTCGATGACAGTAGATTTAGCTTGTTCATAAAGGTCTGCGACGTCACCTCCACGTGGTCAAGAGCACAAATCACAAACGAGTTTCTTGACCTGCTCTCCCCCTTACTACTCCAATCACATACAGCTATCCTCGTGAATATTATAGAGCCACATGTAGTGGCAGCATGTAAAATCACATATTATGACTGTACTCGTTCGGTACAGCACTGTACCGTACCGAACGTCTATTTTCCAGCGGTTCGGTATGAATATATATACCGTTACAGGCCTAGTATCAGCAGAACGGCGACTGGGCCTTTTCCCCTTTGCAAAGAAACTTTCCAAAGACGTCTGTTTTTTACAAATTTTGCTGCTTGTGGGTTTAATATTCGTGTTAATGTATCACGTGCCTAAGACAAGCCTCGTGTGCACATGGAAGTTGACGTCCTCTTTTCGGAACACGGACGGGCCACTCAAAATGAAGGGGTGGGGGAATCAGCCGCTGTGGCCCGGTACCAAATGGCTCATGGCTCGGTACCGGTCCATGGCCTGGTGGTTGGGGACCACTGAATAACAGATGTAGCAACACCTTTGTTTGGTACAAGCTCCGGCTTTCCCTCACTTGCTAGCTGCACTAGCTTGTATGGGTTTGTTGTTTGGGTACGCCACGCTAACTTACCCTTGTAAAACGTGGCCGCGCATTAGTTCCGCTCGCATGTAAAAAATAACCAAAAAAAATCGATTTTCATAAAAACACATCGTCCTGAACTGTAAAGTCAAATTAATGGATTTAATCGATAAATCGCGCAGGTCTACCCTCACACCTGATTCAAATCCATGAGCAGGTGACTGGAGGTTTGTTGCATTTTTAATGAGATTTATAATATGAGTTTTTGAGGTGTGTAAATAAACAATATGGAACCAAATAAATTATGTAATTTTATAATGGGTATATTGAAGTATTAATGCTATTCACTACACATACTTCTATCTTCTTACAACTTGCACCTGGAGTATACAGTATACAAAGTAATAAATGGAGTACTAATTTGTCATTGTTTTCTCTACTCAGACCAGCACATCAATTCTGACTGGATGCGTAGGACTACACAAGCTGGAATAAGGACCCAGATTCTGCAACCCCAGCCCCAGCTCACAAATGAGTAATGGGAGAGATGACAATCAAAATGATATTTAGTTTAGATATTTGCAAAGATTGTCATTGGTTTGTGTTCTTGTTCTGCAAATATTCCTATGCTCCTATGGATCATCTTCAATGCTTATGTTCTAACAATTTTCAAAGTTTTTTCCCCTGTGATGTAAATACATCTTTACATTATCTTTTCACTGTCTACACCAGTGTTTCCCAACCAGGAGTACAAGTACCCCTAGGGGTACACGAATACACTGCGGGGGGTACTCGGCAGTGTCACTGCCAGGCGCAGGGGGAGATTTGTTTGAAATTTTAAATTCTAATTTGAGTAAATCTGAGTTAAAGAAAAGAGAGAAAATGCCTGAGAATTAAATTTTCAAATTAAGGAGATGAAATAAAAGGATTTTCATTTAATAAGCGAAAACAGGGGTACTTTTTTTGCAATTCATCCGTGAAACTGCATTTGCGTTTCGGCATTTTCTGTGTCTTCGCAGTGCGCCTACCTGCCTGTCAGCCTGCGAGTGTGTGTGTGTGTGTGCGCGTGTGTGTGTGTGTGCGCGTGTGTGTGCGTGTGTGTGTGTGTGTGTGTGCGTGTGGGTGTGCGTGTGCGTGTGTGTGTGTGTGTGTGTGTGTGTGTGGAGCGTGGCGCGCTTGTTTGTGAATGAATACACGTTCCGGAGTTCGACTCGAACTCCGCCTCTCAGAGCGCGTTTCCAACGGAATCAAAAACCCGGACATTTGAAGGATTTTATAAACTCCGGCCGGACAGCCCGGACAGCCTCTGAAAAGAGGACATGTCCGGGCAAAAGAGGACGTATGGTCACCCTAACGTTAGCTAGCTTGCTAATAGTTTGCTAGTCGATAGCTAACTCGAAACTGGCTCCTACCAATGAATCAAGACAAAGAAATGACTCATATTCACACATAACATGACTGAAGCAGGACATTTAGGGCCTGTCAGTATCAAAGTGTTAATATTAGCGATCTTACCTGTAAATGTTTCTTGAGATTGGAAGTAGAATCCTTGGACATTGACAGGTGTTTAACTGCTGGAAGGCACAATTTGCACTGCGATGTTGTTCCCTTTGTCTTCTTTAAAAATAAAATTCTCCCTAAATTTCCACCCGTTTTAAATGCGTTTTTTGAAACCATGCCCGCTGCAAGTTTAGTCCGTAGTGCGCAACCTGCGTGAAGTTCAGTGCGAGCCGCTGCAAGTGTATTCCACATCGCGCGCCGCTGCAAGTTTGTTTCACAGAGCGCGCGCGGCGTGAGTCTGTACGTTCTGTTTTCCCTACATATGACCTCCGGCTTTAAATGAAAAAATGAAATAACATAAAATGCTTTCAAATTGTAATCCTGCTAAGTAATCCCCATTTTCACTAAATGTACCTGGAATCTGAGTACATCTTTTTCTTTGTAACTGTAGGGGAATACAGTTACCTTTTTTTGTATCCTTTTACTTAACGCCGTTCCATTAAGTAAAAGGAACCAAACTTTCTCCTGACCAAATCTGACAACTGCTGGAAATTTGTCTAAATACCACCTATTTCCAGTTCAGAGGGAACTTTTACAGGCAGATCCACGGCTGTGCGATGGGCTCACCGGTCTCCCCTATCATGGCTAATTTATACATGGAACAATTTGAACAGAGTGCCTTAGCTTCATATCCAGGCACTCCTCCCACACACTGGTTTCGTTATGTTGAAGATAATTTCACAAAAATCAAAATTCAAGATTTGGAACCTTTTACTGCACATATCAATTCTGTAGATCCTAATATCAAATTCACCCGTGAAGATGCTAATGATAACACATTGGCATTCTTAGATTGTGCAGTAACAATAGGAGGAGACCGGGGACTCCAAGTAGAAGTCTTCAGGAAGCCCACACACACAGACCAATACCTGCTTTTTGACTCACACCACCCACTGCAGCACAAACTAGGTGTTATTCGGACATTACAACACAGGGCCCAAGTGGTTCCCACAAGCACAGAGGGTAAGGAGAAAGAACAACAACATGTGCAGGAAGCCCTCTCTGTTTGTGGATATCCTAAATGGGCTGTCAACAAAACCAAGAGAGACAAGGGCAAGAAACAAGACAACAGAGAATCCGAACCCAGGAGGAAAGGGGTAGCGATTCCGTACCTGGCCGGCGTTTCGGAAAAACTACAGAGGATTTTCAGAAAATATGAAATCCCAGTTTATTTCAAACCCACAAACACTTTAAGACAAAAACTGGTCCACCCAAAGGACAAAACACCGAGCCACAAACAAAGCAATGTGGTCTACTCCATTCAGTGTAGTGAAGACTGCAGTGAGCGCTATATTGGGGAAACCAAGCAGCCACTTCACAAGAGGATGTACCAACACAGGCAGGCGGGTCAGAGTGGACCGTCATCTGCCGTTCATCTTCACCTAGAAGCCGCGGGCCATTCATTTGAGGACAGTGAGGTTCAGATCTTAGCCAGGGAAAAGAACTGGTTTGAGAGGGGAGTTAAAGAGGCTATTTTTGTCAAAAAAGAGAATCCGTCGTTAAACAGAAATGGGGGAGTTAGACACAACTTGTCTCCCATCTATAATTCGATTCTCAAACAAAGAATCATTAGGACAGACAAGCCATTGCAGAGGGGTGGAGAGGGTCGTTGTCTTGAATAGGGAATTGGACGCCAGAGAAATTTGAAATACAAAGAGACAGATTAGCTGATGGTTTCAGTGTAGTGAGCGGGCTAATAGATATGCTAATACAAGACGCCAGAGGAATTCGTAAAACAAAAGAGAGTAGCGGGGATAGGTCAGCTTTGTTCAGGGAAGCTAGCTCCTCCCTTGCAGCTAGATATAAACAGGGTCGAACCAGCATGAGGGCCAGAGCTGAAGAAGCCTCTCGGATGAGCGGCGAAACGTTTTCAACCAAACAAACTTTGTCCAGTTGACAAATTGAACTTCTCCTTTGATCAAAAACAAATAAACCAAACCAATAACAAAAACAGTGCATAGGATTTTTTCTAAAACAAAAAATGATGTTCAAACATTTGCCATTTTGGAGGTAGCTACCATCATAACAAACAATACCCTTTCACAAAGAAAAAAGTGCATAGGATTTATTAAAAAAAACAAAACTAATAATTAATTAATTAATTAATTTATATTAAATATTAAATTGTTAAATATTTACTAATTAATTAATAATAATCGATTTTTAGCATCAAGAATCGATGCAGTATATTGTGAAAGTTAGTATCGCGATGCATTGTTATGACGATTATTTTGCACACCCCTACAATCTATGTTCCTACCCTCACCTATGGTCATGAGCTCTGGGTAATGACCGGAAGGACGAGATCGCGGATACAAGCGGCCGAAATGAGTTTCCTCCACAGAATGGCTGGGCGCACCCTTAGAGATAAGGTGAGGAGCTCAGTCTCACGGGAGGAGCTCGGAGTAGAGCCGCTGCTTCTCCACGTTGAGAGGAGCCAGCTGAGGTGGCTCGGGCATCTGTTCCAGATGCCTCCTGGTCGCCTTCCTCGGGAGGTGTTCCGGGCATGTCCCACCGGAAGGAGGCCCCGGGGAAGACCCAGAACACGCTGGAGGGACTATGTCTCCCGGTTGGCCTGGGAACGCCTTGGGGTCCCCGTGGAGGAGCTGGAGGAAGTGTCTGGGGTGAAGGAAGTCTGGGAGTCCCTGCTTAGACTGTTGCCCCTGCGACCCGGCCCCGGATAAGCGGAAGAAAATGGATGGATGGAAGGGTAGGTGCACATTTCTGAGGTGCAACATACATAATATGTATAATATGTAAATATTTGCATGCACTTAAGTATCCTGGCTTTGTATTTGTGCACATGTTAGAACATTGTTGTTGGTAAACAGGTTACACACGTACAGAGAATGCTTTAATGTAACAACACATCAGTATACTAGTGTTTTTCATGTAAACCGGGATATCAATAATCAAATTACTCTGTGTTCATGTAAACACTGTGTCCCAAATTTGATCAAAACCGGGATAAGCCTTAAATTTGCGATATTAAGTGCATGTAAACATAATCACATAGTCAAGTCATTCAATCAGAGCAACATAGGCTAGATACTGGCTACATGCTAACCGTAACAGTACAGTGAACCCTTGCTCTATCGCGGTTCACTGTTCGCGGCCTCGCTGTTTCGCAGATTTTTTTTTCAATTTTTTTTTTACAGTGTAACATTGTGTCCTGCATCCTGATTGGCTAAGAGACTAGACCAGGACTACACGTTAAGTTTAGTTTAGGCTTAAAGGGATATGCCACCCCCAGGTCAAATTTGGGCATCTCCCCACAGTCCAGAGACTAAAATAAGTGGTGGAAAGCGTTTTCCTGCTCACCCAGCCATTGTCCGAGTCTGTCGCCACTGACCGCCGCGGTATCTGGTGCTCCTCCGCCTTAGACTGGAGTCTAACGTAGCCAGAGAAAGATTTCGGCCAAAAGGAATTAATTTGCTCGATGCGTTTCCCAATTACTTTGTGTGTAGTGCGCATTCATATCGAGTGCAAATAAATGTGCAAATCAACACGGAGAGCTTGCCTTGGTCATTTTGGGTGAGAACTATTTTCCAGTGCGTAAGAATACAGCCGTATCACGCACCACGTTGTGCAACAGGGGAACTCCCTTCCCGGTGCGTAACTGGGATTCCCCTGGTAGCGTGCTGCGTGCTACGGCTGTATTCTTACGCACTGGAAAATAGTTCCCACCCAAAATGACCAAGTCAAGCTCTCCGTGTTGATTTGCACATTTATTTGCACTCGATATGAATGCGCACTACACACAAAGTAATTGGGAAACGCATCGAGCAAATTAATTCCTTTTGGCCGAAATCTATCTCTGGCTACGTTAGACTCCAGTCTAAGGCGGAGGAGCACCAGATACCGCGGCGGTCAGTGGCGACAGACTCGGACAATGGCTGGGTGAGCAGGAAAACGCTTTCCACCACTTATTTTAGTCTCTGGACTGTGGGGAGATGCCCAAATTTGACCTGGGGGTGGCATATCCCTTTAAGCCTTTATTGGTCTCACACACAATGACACACGGGAGAAATTTGACTTCTGCATTTGACCCATCCTTTTCAAGAGCAGTGAGCAGCCATCTTTTTTCGGCGCCCGGGGGGCAGTACCGTGAAGGGTCTTGCCCAAGGACTCACACTGGTTAGCTCATTGCCCGGGGGGGATTTGAACCCACAACCTCCAGGGGGAAAGTCCATGACTTACCAGTTGAGGTAACCAGCCGGTACACGTGGACTAAACCAGGTCTAGACCAAAACTAAACCTGGACTAAACCAGGTCTAGACCAGAACTAAACCAGGTCTAGACCAGGTCTAAACCTGGACTGGCCCTGGACTAAACCAGAACTAAACCAGGACTAGACCAGGACTAGACCAGGTCTAAACCGCTCTTTACTGGTTTCGTCCAGCTGTTTTGTGGCTCGGGCTGAGAGCACGCGGTCCGGGCGCGGGAATTCTATCTCGTGCTCGCGGCGTCGCGCCAGTCACGTTTCTCTGTCACGGATTTGTCCACGATGAGGGGTGCACGTGTGCAGCTTCTCCAAGGGGTTGGTGCGCGTCGCATCACGTCCAGGGACGTGGCGGTGCTCCTCGCACATCCGGCGGGGCTTCCGGGGCCGTGTCTCCCCCCACGCGTTACTATTAATACATTTTGTTGAAAATCTACAAATGTTTGAGTGTTTAAAGAGAAAAATGTGAGAAAATGTGTGTCTGTGGCGTTTTTAACCTTAAAACATGTAGAATAATTGTAAAACCGGGACTAGACCGGAACTAGACCAGGACTAAACCAGGACTAAACCAGGACTAAACCAGGACTAGGCCAGGTCTAAACCAGGACTAAACCAGGACTAGGCCAGGTCTAAACCAGGACTAGGCCAGGTCTAAACCGGGATTAAATCTTTGCCTTGTTTCGTGGCGGTGCACCCCCCTCTATTAATACATTTTGATGAAAATCTATGAAAGTTTGAGTGTTTAAACAAGAGAGAAATGTGAGAAAATGTTAAAGGTCCCATGGCATGAAATTTTCACTTTCTGAGGTTTTTGAATGTTAATGTGAGCTCCCCTACCCTGTTTAGCCCCCCCCCCCCATGGTTAAAAGTTGCGAAATGTCTAAACTGAGCATCTGCGATCCTTTTCTGCGTTACAAAAAATCGGAGCTCAAACGGGCGAGTTTGAACAAGGCACCTTATTGACGTCAGATCGAAAAAAGAAATGCAAATGCAGTTCCACCCCCGTCTGTCTGTACTCAGCGTCTCTGTAAATCACGCCCAGAGAGTTTGGACTGCGAATGCGCTAGGCAATGCGAAATGCGTTTTTTTATTTGCCTGGAGGCACGTCCGAGTGTTTCTAGGCTCGGAAGTCCTTTATCTGAGCCTCTGGACCTTTGAACAGCAGTGGTTTAATTTTATTTTATGTGGAAATGTGTTTATTTTTCAGTGGAACGCTTGAAATCTCTCCCCCCATGCAAAAACAAGGAAATGGATCAGCTGTGAGCTACAGCGGAGACCGGAGCGTTTGGCCACGCCCCCACCCTCTACTATTGGCCAGCTTTTTTCTCCTCATTTGCATTCAAGCAACAACTCCCATTATGACCTGTTCTGAGGGAGGAAAAATTACTCTTTCTCATCTTATCTCTGTTTCTCATGCACTGAGTGTTGATTTTGAAGAAGGATTCATTTACAGTATTAGGGAACCATTAAGGTCGTTTTCACACCTGCCTTGTTTGGTGTTCGTGGAGTTCGTTTGCTCCTTTGATTCGGACCTGTTGAGCTGGTGTGAATAAAAACCAAAAGTCTCGATCCGGAGCAAACAAGCGGACCGAGACCACCTAAAAAGGTCGGTCTCGGTCCGGTTCCATACGAATCCTGGTGCGGTTCGTTTGAGGTGAGAATGCAGACCGGACTCGATCCGACACAAGTTGGCTTTTTGTACTTAACGAGCTCCCGTCGTATGTCGAGCATTATGGGAAACCGAGGCTTACGAAACTAAACTAAATGAAACAAAACGAAACTTACGAGGCTTACTTACGTTTTGCGTGAAGAGCAAGAGTCAGAACTTGATGCGCGCATGAGTGCTGTCCTCCGTAGTCGTCTTGCCCTGTGTCTTCGTCATTTGGAAATTGATTGTAAAATAGTGTAAACCTCACGATGCTGCTCAAACATTTGTGCAAACTGTATAAACTGACCAAACCATATCGCTAAGGCTAGATTGAAAACAGCACGTAGTGTTGCTTGGGGAAAAACTGCAGTGTGAAAGCGAACCGCACCAAAAATAAATAAATAAATAAATAAAATAAAATTGGGTCCGGACCAAAGCAAGTGAACTATCGGACTTTCCTGGTGTGAAAACGACCTAAGGAGCCATATAAAAGCATCAAGAAGTACCATGTCATGGGATCTTTAATACCAGTCTGAGAAAGGTGTATAATGTGTGTGGTGTGGCGTTTACAGCCTTAAAACATGTATAATAATTGTAAAATATAAAGTTGTCCTACTTTGCGGATTTCACTTATTGCGGGCTATTTCTGGAACCTAACCCCCGCGATAAACGAGGGATTACTGTATACATAAACAAGCTAATGAAAGTATTGTTTCCAGACATTTCAAACTAACCATTTGGAGACGTCCTACTAAATTTATGTTACAGTGTCCACACAGAGCAGGCCTACAGCACAGAGCAGGTCTACAGAACAGAGCAGGCCTACCGTGACATGTGGTTGAATTTTGCCTAATAAAAGTGCACAAATGCATCTGTTTGTCACATGCATTTGGTAAATGTGCAGAGGCTGGTAAATACCACTACAAAACCAGTAAGAGAATGTGACTCCAGGTAGGAAGTTGAAAAAAACAGGTTTGGGAAAAAAAAAAAAAAAAAAAAAATCAAAGGTGTCCTCAAACTGTGAGTGAGGGTCCAAAAACGGGGCACAGAGTGTTTAAGTGCAGTACAGTTTGCTTGGATTATTTTAAGATTAAAATTAACATTTATCAGATAAAATGGAGATAGATTTATGAAAACTTATTTATGTGAGTCAGCCTTTTCCCACATGAAGATCATTAAGCCCAAGTACTGTTCCACCATGACTATGATCAATTAGAAATGAGCTTGAGTCTGGCTGTCAGCAGCTACGGTCCAGACTACACATCCTGAGCTGATTCCATCCAGTGCAAGTCACATTTTGTGAGGAGGTAGTGCAAAGTGGAATCATCAAGAGAGAGAAAGGGAATTCCCCCCCCCCCCAAAATGGGTGGTTGACATCTTAGTTTTTATTGGCTGGAATGACCCCAGATTGCATCTCAGAGCATTTAGAATTAAAAATTTTTTTACAGGGGGGCATGCCCCCGGACCCCCCCTAGCTTTTCGGTGACTTTCAGATTTTTTCCATTACTGGTCACTTTCATCCCTGTTTATATTAATTTATACAGTTTTAAGTTAAGCAGGACATATATTTATTTTATTCTGTTAATTTAGTTATTTTGTATTAAAAATAAATTGCTGATAATTATTTATTTTCCATGTGTTCATATCACTCAAATATGCATCTAATTAAATTCAGGTTTGAGTCAAATAGTTAAAAAATCGCTTCACACATACAGAAAAATGGCTAAAAAGATTCACTACACCACAAAGGGTGAAGGCAATCGGGCCAGCCGGTCCTGCCAATGAGGTGTCCCTTATTTATTTTTTCAGGGAGTTGGCAACCCTAACGACAAATATTATTATAAGATATATTGTAGTATGGTATCACAAGTTGGAACAGAGCATTTTGAGCTTTGGAGGTGTAGACAGACTAATAAAGCAGGATTATTCAAACGTTTGAATGAAACAAAACATAACTATGGGAAGGTTTTGATGAGGTAACATTATAACATGGCTTAAAGCTCAAAAGAGTAAATTTTGTGTAATATGATGCCATAATTAAGTGATGAGTAAAGTACATGTTTGCATCAGTGATAGAAGAATGACCAAAATCTGAACTCACTAGTCATTCGGATCATTTCAGCCCTGTATTTGCTTTTATCTACTGAACAAAAAGTAAAAGGTACCTTGAAAACTACTGTACCACTACATGACATCACAAGGCTCATAGAGGCTTCAAGCTCATAAGAGTCAATTTTCTGTAATATAGGATGTTTAAAATAATCTGTTTTAGCCAGTTGTCTCAAAAATAGTGCAGGACCTTTCATCAAAATGATTACAATATTTTGGCAGGGCTGTCTGGAGGGAAGAAACTACTACTAAATAAAAACTTTCACTGATGTTGCTCTGTTGAATTGTGGTTGGTGTGGTTTAGTATCAAAACTATCTTTCTCTATGTGACAAGGCTGAAAAAACATTAAACCAAGATCTAATCAGAATCAGATCATAGCTGTTTCGCTTTGCATAGGCAGGAAAGAGTGACATTTCCTGGATTGAAACTTTATTGGTACAAAACAATACAAAAGCTTAAACTTTTAGAAACAATGGTAACTTTATATAACCTTAATTAATCTCAATAAACCATGAATAGAGAGTGTATAACAAAGAATGTATAACAAAGAATGTAGAAATATTAGGAACAGAATAGTTTTAATTCAACAAAAAACTGCCTGAAATGGTTCTTGAGCTATAGAAATGATTAAAACTGTAACATTATAAAAATATATAAAATGAAATGGTTGTTTGTGGACAAAGTACCAAGTGCCAAAGTGCAACCAAAAAAAGCTATGTAAGAATTTTTTTTAGATAAGCAGGACAGTGCTAACGTAACTGTGGCAAATGTGCCCTCCCAAAACCTTCTACATGCAAATATTCTATCAACAAAACAGACAGCTCAGTGCATTTGGACATTACAAAGGTCTACATGTCTTCCTGGTTTTATTGGTGGTTTTAGATTCATGGCTACTAATATCTTTATTGAGGGCGCTTTCCCCATGAAACAAAACTGGAACAACGTTTTAATGTTTTCTCTGTCCAAAAATGAGCTTAGTTTGAAATATTTTATGGCAGTGTAGAAATATTAGGAACAGAATAATTTTAATTCAACAAAAACTGCCTGAAATGGTTCTTGAGCTATAAAATCTACAGCATATGCCATCACAAGATCACTATATCAACTTAGTGTTCAATAAATGATTGAAATTAAACGTTGACCAATAACTTTTACATATAATTGTTATTGCTGAGATGTTCCACAGTATGGCATTATATATATCACTATATATATAGGTTACTTTTAACTACGGCCAAGTTGCAGGTCAGATCTACGGCAAGGCAACACCGCTTACAATGAGAAGTTATTGAGTAAGTTTCATCATGGCAATAAATACACCTGCTGATCAGTTACGGTTTGCTAAGTACGGACTACTTACTTTAGATCACAGTGTACCTTTTACTGTTTTAAAAATGCTATAGTTGCCGAAAACAACATATTAACATGTTCAATAAGTTTCTTTCTTTTTTTGTGCTCACAAAGTCAAATTTGCTTAATATCTCCTTTTTAATGACATACTGTGAAATATTCCAAAGTCAATATGAATCTTTAATATTTATTTGTACTAGTGGGGAACTTGTTTTTTTGCCAGTTAATATTTGAGCTAAAGCACATCAAGTAATAACATGTCTATTGCTGCACCTCATATTTCAGACATTTATTGTGCAACGTTCCTGTACCTTTTAACCTTACAGTGTTGTGTTTTTTAGTTGATTGTACATACTTATTATTATTATTATTTATCTTAATTTTGATGCATGCTCATATTTTCCTACTGTTTCTGAAACTTGCGTTGTGACACTGCAATTTCCCCATTGTGGGACAAATAAAGGATTATCTTATCTTATTTTTCTACAATGTGGTTCTTTTGCAAAAGGTGTTATCGAGGCAGGATTTTAAAACCAGTTAAAGGGCCCATATTCTGATTAAACCCTGCATTTTTATGGTACATTTTTGATTTTCTACATTCTAACATGGCTTAAAGCTTACATTTTGTGAAATATAGGACCTTTAAATATCAATAAACATTCATAGATACAGTATTATCGACCAGTCATATATTTGTGTATTTCTTATAGCTATGTATCACTCTTCAAAACTAAAATGCAGGAGTACTTCTTTATTTAAACATATGTAAACGTCTGACAAGCAAACATTTGCTTGTCAAATGTTTCTTCTTTCTAGTTTGGTTATGTTATGTCTACTGTGGATCTGAATCTTCTCTTCCACACACAGAAGCTATCAGGAGGAACTGCTGCCAAGCCCTGCGCTAACTCAAAGCTTGGATAGACTATACATAACACCAGCGCTATTAAAAGACTGTTTATGAAACAAAACCAGGCACAATTCAGACCCAGGTACGATGGCATCTCCACTGGCAAAACAACATGGAGGAATAAGAATATTAGGAAAAGCGACCACGTGCCCAAAAATATCCAAAAAACTTTATAAATAAAGATCAACCTCGTATGAATCTCGGGTTTTATACTTATTAGGTAGTTTGGGTTTTTAGCATGTTGTACCCCATGTTTAAGTGAATGCCACATTATGAAGCATATAACTAAAAAAAATACAAAACTCGTAACTTCAGATATGACAGATGAACTTGATACCCAACAATGATCAACTTGAAAATGGGCTGCATCTTCCAAAAAAAGGGAGATGTTTGAAACCTTGAAAACATATAACACAGAGCAAAGCCAAACTATTAGTGTTAAAAATAAAGGAAATATCCAAGTTGGCTTGCACATGACGTTTTCCGGTCTTCTCAAAACTACATACAGATGTTCTAATAATGTCAAAACAAGGATGAAAAAATGCTGCACGCTGTAGATGTATCCAAAGATTTGAACCATCAAACACACATGGTACCGGGTCAGTCTCCAGCCCAGGAAGTTGCAGTCTTGAAGTAGGTGTATGCAAGTTACAAAAAGAGTTAAAAAGGTGTCTATTATGGACATGGAGAGGCTAAAAACGCAAAGAAAACTCCTTAAGATGTGCTTCTTTTGGAAGAAGACCAGAGCCCAGTTCAGGATGCATTTCCCCCCCAGTCCGAAGAGCATGGGGGGGATGGGGATACTCATGTCCATTTGAAACCTACCCAAGGATGATCAACATGCTGGAGAATCTGGAAAATCAATGAAACAATATTTAACATTTCTGTAACAACACAATTATTACAATATTTTCTAATCTATGTTACAATGTGGTTTCTTCAACAAAAACATACCCGGAGTTGTGCTTTGTTTCATTCACACATGCTTAACACACAAACCTGCATATCAAACAGAAACACTCTGTTCCACCTTCCAAAGTCATGTGTGTGGTAATACACAAAGTGTTACACTGGTAAAAGGTAAAACTATGGAATTATGACATCACTAGGTGGAACAGAGCAGCTTTGGAGATGCAGACAGACAAATAAACCAGGATTACCAGGAAACATGCACGGATGAAACAAAACACAATTCGGAGTTTTTGACGATTTAACAGCATTCTAACATGGCTTAAAGACTTAAAAACTAATTTTCAAATGAATCCATCTTACCTGTCCGTGAACATTTGAGGTGTTGTTTTGGTTGATCTTAAGGTGAAATGTGCAGCGCGACTAATGCCTCCAACTGATGTTGCTTAAAGGTGTGGTTTTACAAAAAGGAAGTCAAGCCCAGACCTGAACAAGAACAACTGTCAATCATTTACACGGAAATCAAGACTTAAAAGGCCCCAGACAAATGGACATGTCAAGAATGGCTGTGACATATAGACTGTTAGAGCCATTTTCTATGTTAGTTAATATTTACGTTGCTATGTTGTACTTTGATATTTGATCTTGTTACTTTAATCTTTGATCTTTGATCTTTAATTTCATTTCAGCTTGGTGCAGGATAGATAGCAAGCCAGAAGTAGAAAGCCTCGAGCTACAGAAGCTAGACCGCGGGTCAGCAACCTGTGGCTCCGGAGCCACATGCGGCTCCTTGATCCCTCTGATGCGGCTCAGTACAGTGGTCCCTTGTTTATCGCCGTGGTTACATTCTAACAAATAACACACGTTCTATAGCCTGGGAATTCCCAGGCCGCTTCCGTTCGTTTCGAACTGGAAGGCGGCCTGGAAACTCGTCCAAGCGAGAGTCCCAGATTTAGGGCCCCAATCAGAGAGCGGGGGAGGTGTGGCAAGACGGTGACGCGTACTACATGACAAACGGAAGCTTGTAGTTTGAACTGACAACTGACATGATTGGCTATGGACTTACGTATACGCTCAATGATAGACATTCATAACGCCCAATAAACGGCCGTTGGCAATCGCTAACCACACCTCCGCTACGGGATTTTTCGAAGCGAGTTTCCAGACCCATATCTCACTTGTGATATGGTCAGGTGTTAACCAGACTACACGTTCTACACTTTTCTCAGACTGGCATTAACATTTTCCTCACATTTCTCTCTTGTTTAAACACTCAAACTTTTGTAGATTTTCAACAAAAAACACAGTATTATAGAATGAAACCAAAGAACCAAACCTGTTTTCAGGCCCTAAACATAACGCGTGTATTTCACAGTTCCTCTGACCGAGCCTCTTTGTCCTGGCACCGCTCTGCTGTCGCGAGCTTTGTCGGGGAGAAAACTTGCAAACATACAGCACTTCAGAGTCACACTGCGATCAAACATTTATATAAATTTGGCAAACTGAACACATTCTGTACTGTACAGGAGACACGGCATGGAGGAGAATGATTGACGAATCAGTAAAGGTCTTAGTCAGGACGTAGAAATGTGCGTTGATACACTATAAAAAAAAATTGGAATAAAAAAATCTGCGAAACAGCAAGGTGAACCGCGATATGGAGAGGGACCATTGTATTTAATTGAAATGTATTTTATTTTAGTTTGTTCATTTTCAAAATGTAATTCTATGACACAAAAGCAAAAAAAGCTGTTATATGCAGCGTTATTTCATTTTAAATTTCAAAAAGGTTTTGTGGCTCCCAGTGTTTTCTTTACTGAGTGAAACGGGTCCAAATGGCTCTTTGAGTGGTAAAGGTTGCCGACCCCTGAGCTAGACAGTCTTTTGACCGTCACGTAGCATGTAGGGACATCATGTAGGACGTCACGTAGCATGTAGGGACATCATGTAGGACGTCACGTAGCATGTAGGGACATCATGTAGGACGTCAGGTAACATGTAGGGACATCATGTAGGACGTCACGTAGCATGTAGGGACATCATGTAGGACGTCACGTAGCATGTAGGGACATCATGTAGGACGTCATGTAACATGTAGGGACATCATGTAGGACGTCACGTAACATGTAGGGACATCATGTAGGACGTCAGGTAACATGTAGGGACATCATGTAGGACGTCACGTAGCACGTAGGGACGTCATGTAGGACGTCACGTAGCACGTAGGGACATCATGTAGGACGTCACGTAGCATGTAGGGACGTCATGTAGGACGTCACGTAGCACGTAGGGACGTCATGTAGGACGTCACGTAGCATGTAGGGACGTCATGTAGGACGTCACGTAACATGTAGGGACATCATGTAGGACGTCACGTAGCACGTAGGGACGTCACTTAGGCGCGCTGCACTCACATAGACTACACAACCAATACACTCTCTTCTTATAATTATTTAAGCCAAAAGAAATGTTTTAATTAGTAATCAAAACTCAAGATTGTGTAACTGTTATGGTTAAGGGTCCATGTTATTGATTTACCCAAAATGTCTCACAGTATGGCATTTAACAAGATCTATCAATAGACAAGCAGGTGACACCACCAGTTAAGTTCACAGTCAGAGCTGTGGAGAAGTGATATATAAAGATGCCTTTTCAGTTTTTTTGTTTTTTTTTTAAATCAATTAACACAGCTTAAATAAAATGTATGAAACATTTGTACATTAACGCCATACTGGAACACATTCCAGGCAAAGCAACAACAAAGACTAGCAGGTGGCACCAAAAAGTAGGCTACTGTTAACATAATATTCTTCTTCTCAGCTAATTGTTTAAAAGGGTGGCAAATACTTCTACTTACTTAAGTAGAAGTATTGCCATATGCTACTTAAAATTTATATGATTAATTAATACGGTATTACCATCTTAAGAAGAAGAAAAAAAAGTATAGTGATCCAACTGATAAACTCAGTAAATACTGAGAAGAGCTAGAGAGAGGAGTTTAGGACTGAACACCAGCTTGTTCACTGCAGAAGAATTTCTAATAACTTTGCATACCATAGTTTACTTATTAACAGTGTTGGGAGTAACTCGTTACAAAAGTAATTAATTACTGTAATGCATTACTTTTTGGTGTAATGCAGTAATGTAACTCATTACAGGGAAGAAAATCGGTAATATATTACTCGTTACAATGCCAGTAATACACATTACAATGCCAGGGCTCTCAAGTTTTGAGCGAGGTCGTGCGTGAGACTGCGTAATTTTCGACACGCGGTGCCTCCATTATCTAACCGATTTTCTGGGCACAGAAGCGCTGTGCGCTGCGCTTGAATTGCGTAACTAAATTTGCGTGAGAAATGCCATGTGTATGTGTGGCGTGTGAACACGTTGAATTGCGTGTGTCACACTCTCAAAGCGTGAGACTTGAGAGCGCTGCAATGCATTTTTAACCTGCTTTGTTTTTGTGGGTTTTGCGTTTTCTTCATACAAAGTTCGCGGATCACCGCGAGATCAGCTACTGAATCTGATAAGTCCTCGCAGAACATTACATTTCATACGTGAAGAGTCCCTCAGTCGTCCAGGTAGAATCCATGATAAAAGAAGAAATTCAATTTGTCAAATGGACAGTTTGTTTGATCGAAAACGTTTCGCCGCTCATCCGAGAGGCTTTGTCAGTTCTGATGAGCTTTTATCATTACATTTCATACAAAGTTCCGTGAGATCAGCTAGTGATAAAAGTCCGCGCAGACATTCCATTTCCTTTTACTTCGTCTCGAACTGGCAGACTGACAAAGGATGACAGAACCAGAAGAATCGGATAGTGCTAGCTCCTTTTCAAGATGGGCATAGGCCCACTACTTTCACTTCATTCAAAATAAGGACTCCAAGAACATTTTAGTTAAATGCACACTGTGTGTGAATCCCAAACCTCTTTCCACGTCGAAATGCAGGCTCCCAAAACCTCCTGGATGCAGGTGAAAGTCATGACACATGAGAGATTTGCACTGTAGTTTGCCAAATCCTTATTTCCAGTCATTTTGGTGAGAGTAACTAAAGTAATGTAAAAGTAGTGTAATGCCTTACTTTTTATTTAGAGTAATATTGTAATGTAAGGCATTACTTTAAAATGACAGTAACAAGTAATAAGTAGTGCATTACACTTTTTGAGTAACTTGCCCAACACTGCTTATTAATGCATAGAAACAGGACAATTTCCCATAAGGTGACCTTGCAAAATGAAAGAGTAACTTACCTGTCTGTATTTCCTGTTTAGTCAAAGCACGGAAAACGTCCTAATTTTTTCGTTTGTAGGTCATTCCAAACATTCTGACAGTTTAACCTGAGGGGGTATGGCCTAAAAGTCCACCTGGGCTGGGCCTGACCGGAAGCAAACAAACTTGGCGTGACCAGATTTTCAAGATTAAAACTGGGACACACCTTGTTTGCGTTCATAATGAAATTGTTCATTGTTCATTCTCCAGTCACTTGTGAATCAGTATACAACATGATTCTTCTGGCAATTTTCAAGCAGTTTTTAGACAAAAACAGTTAGCAGTATATTCCCCTCTTTACTGTTGTGGGTATCAACTTGGTCAAAAAATAGGGACACCTGCGACAAATGACTGGTTTTGTATCTGCTGGGACAGGGGACACCGGGGTCAAAACTAGGACTGGGTAAATAGGGACATCTGGTCAACCTAAACAAACTGTATTATAAAAAGGGATTCTTTATAGAACATACATCATGCAAGATCTTTTAAAAACTATTTTACTGAAAAAAGTAGAATTTCGGGAAATAGTTAATGTTTTTCAAAGGACTGAGTGCACTCTTTTAAACACAGCTCACTTTGCAACTAGAAACTAATCGTTAAATAAACCTAACAGACTGCAATGGACAGACTTGAGATAAGAAATGATTAAAAAGTGATGATAAAAAAGGCACTGACCATTTCCAAGGATCTGCTGGTCCCTCCGTCAAATCCTTGCCTGGCCGTTAGGGGAAAATTTGGCGCAATTTCAGCGTAAATGGTGACGTAGACACGTTTATTCCGGAAGTACCCGCTCCTCCGGTCTCTGGTCATGTTTCTGTTAGGAAATTTCAGCCACAAAGTCTGACCGTAACGCGTGACTTTTAAAGGGTTGGTAGAGCTTTAACATACGGATATACTTGTGTCTTTCTCATACAGTGACAGTAAAAATGTCATTTTTTAATGCTTTTTGATCCGGCGGCTGCTAATGCTAAGCTATTGCTAGGTAACGCTAACTGTCAACAAATGATCGGATTTTATGGTTGTTAATGACAGACGGGAAAAGGAGTTTTTTGCTAATTAATAACTCACTGCTTTTCTCTCAGGCAGCTTGGGTTGATGTGTTAACATGCTTTATTTCTACAGCCCTCCTTATACTAACATAAATGAACTATAAACCTTTAACTTGATTACAATAAATGTTATGGCCTTTATGTTAGATTCTGGGGTAGTTAAATGGTCCTATTCTTATTCCTGTTTCGCTTGGTCAATTCTTTTAAGCTGTCTCCCAATAATGCATATTTTACATTTGATTATAAGGATAAGTTCTGTCATCATCATTATTTAAGTTGGATTTTAACCACAAACGTTTAGACATTAGGCTTACTACTTTTACTGATTTCTTTTAGCAGCCACAAACACTTCATTACTCAAATCCAAGAAGGGCTAAATAAACACCTAATTAGGATATGGGCCACATCTAACAGAGTACTCTACATGTTGTTAATTCTCTATAATATCTTTTTTATTTCCTCAGTATGGAGGTTACAGACAGCAGTCCATCCCCCTCATCACTGACCGCTGCAGACAGTGGAATGACACAGCCCCCTGGTCCCTCTGGTCCTGTGTTGGACTTGGACCGCTGCCCCGCACTCAGAGATGGCGTGGCCCGGTCTCCAAGGCGACGTCGCGAGGGGAAGAGGCCGCAGCGACAGGGGGGCGGTCACCAGCAGCTGCTCCGGGAGGGCCGCAGGTTACCGGGACAACATGAGCACTTGAAGGCCTGCGGATCTGGGAGCGACGCAGCGGAAAGTTCTCCTAAGAGGTTTGCACTGCGGGTCGCCAGCTGGTTACAGCAATGCCACTAGCTCTGCTGCCATGGACATAAACTGACTGTTTCTGTCCTTACAGGAGAGCACACTTCCTTCATGGACCATATCCAGCCACTCACTTCGGACCCAAAGCGTGTATACTTCCCAATCCAACTTCAATCATGTAAGCATATGGGTTTTTTGCCATTTCACTTGATATGATTTTATAGTGATATTGTTGTCAGGCAGAGGTTGGCAGCTGTTCTAGTTATATGCAACATTTTGAGGACTTTTCACCATTCAAAAAATGTAATGTAACATTTGTTAAATTGTTAATCACTATAGCAACTGCCCTAATTTTTCATCATTCTGAAAACCTTTAAAGGGATATGCCACCCCCAGGTCAAACTTGGGCATCTCCCCACAGTCCAGAGACTAAAATAAGTGATGGAAAGCGTTTTCCTGGTCACCCAGCCATTGTCCGAGTCTGTCAGCACTGACTGCTGCGCGCAGCTGCAGCTACTCCGCGTTAGACTGGAGGCTAACGTCGCCAGAGAAAGATTTCGGCCAAAAGGAATTAATTTGCTCGATGCTTTTCCCAATTACTTTCTGTGTAGTGCGCATTCATATCGAGTGCAAATAAATGTGCAAATCAACACGGAGAGCTTGCCTTGGTCATTTTGGGGTGGGAACTATTTTACAGTGCGGAAAAACACAGCCGAAGCACACAGGGGAATCCCTGTTACGCACCACGTTGAGAGTTCCCCTGTTACGCAGTGTGGTGTGTGCTTCGGCTCTGTTTTTCCGCACTGAAAAATAGTTCCCACCCAAAATGACCAAGTCAAGCTCTCCGTGTTGATTTGCACATTTATTTGCACTTGATATGAATGCGCACTACACAGAAAGTAATTGGGAAAAGCATCGAGCAAATTAATTCCTTTTGGCTGAAATCTTTCTCTGGCGACGTTAGCCTCCAGTCTAACGCGGAGTAGCTGCAGCTGCGCGCGGCGGTCAGTGCTGACAGACTTGGACAATGGCTGGGTGACCAGGAAAACGCACTTATTTTAAAGTGTTGAAAAGTATTGAAAAATCACTTATTTTAGTCTCTGGACTGTGGGGAGATGCCCAAGTTTGACCTGGGGGTGGCATATCCCTTTAATTGATGTACCTGTTTTTGGGCAATGTAATGGGTACGTAATGAAGTGCAGTTTCACAGATAATAATGACTATACCTACTAAACCTCACTTTGATTAATAAGAGGGTTTCACTTAAAAGCATTAGAAATAGCTAAGCTATGTTAATTTTATAGACTTAAAGGGAGATGAATTGATAAAATAGCATAGCTTAGTTGGTCTCAGTTCACAACAGTTTATTCATCCATTTAAACAGATCACCAGTTGTAAAACCATTATAGATGAAGAGTTTAACAGAAACATTTTAAGGTGGTAAGTTTAACAGCGCATCCATGGCAAATGAATTATACAGTGGCCTTTAAAATTGACTATTATCCCATTTTTTCACATGGCATGTTTTGACTGTGAGATTCCTTTTTTTAATTACTACTCTCATCCAAGGTTTTCTCCAGCCAGTACAATCTATCTGTACCCAAACATTTATTTCGTCTCCCAATTTTACAACTCATATGTAAAGTTTGGAGTTTGTCCCTCACACGGTTAATCAGTGACAGCGGCTGCAAGCACAGATTGTAGATTTAACGAGACAAGGAATTTGAGCTTCTAGAGACTTCAAAATCTTTGTAATTAAGTTTCAGTTAACAATCTTACATGAAGATACACTGGTTTGTTGTATCATTTATGCTTATGTATTTTAGATGTATTTTTGTTTTTATTAATGTAATTGTGTGTTGCAGGCACATCCAGGACCCAGCCAGTCAGAGGCTCACATGGAATAAGCCTCCAGTGAATGTCCTGGTGATCCGAAAAATCCGAGATGATAGCCTCATCGAGCCATTCAAGGAGCTCTGCAGGTTTCTCGTGGAGGTAAAACTGCACCCTCCAAAATTAGATACAGTAATTAATAATTTATTTATGACAGAGTAATATCTCTGTAATTGATCAACACAAATGTAGTTTTGTACTGAAAGAAAGAAGAGCAAAAAGTGATTTTTAAAATATTTTTCTTTTTTTTAATTTAATAGATGTTTTTATCACCCCTTACCTAGAGCTCATTTGCAAAAACATTGTGCTAACTAGCTAATAAATTCATTCAAATGTTATCTACACATGTAAAGTCAGTTTTTAACTTAATCTAAGGTTAGGTAAACTGAAATTCAAACATACAGTATTACCCACATGTTGGGTTGTGACATTAATAGAGTTTTACAGATTCAGTCATTTCTAATTAAAAAATTTGATTGCTATATATCAGGAAACATTTTTCACTCGTGTGTTAATATTTATTTGATGAAGTAACGTCATATACTTTCTTTTATCAGTCAGTTATCCTGTCTGGTTATAATCAGTGCTTTGTTTTGTCTGGACGAGACGTGCCTCAGAACAGATTGTCCATAAAGTTTGAAGGAGTGAACATCAAATCTAATACAAACAGTTAAGGAAGTGGTGCAGACATTTAGGCCAAAGTTAAATCTGTTTTCACTTATGTCGTCCTTTGACCATGTATTTTATTCACGGCTGTGTTTTGTCTAACAACACTTACAAAGTAGAGCAGTTATTCTAAATGCTTGGCATCAGGAACCTTTTTTTTTTTTTTTTCCTACTATCACGTTTGGGTTATGAACCAGGCCTTAAACCAGATCATATGGAGAAAAAAAAACAATAATAATTTAAGTCTTTATGTACCAGAACTGATCATGAATAAGCCTGTTACACTGTGTAGGAACTTTTTTTTTTTTAAACTTGTTTTTTGTTGTTGTTGTTATTGCTGATGTGCTTTTCAGGAAAAGCAGATGATGGTGTACGTGGAGCGCAGAGTGGCGGATGATGCTACACTCGCAAATGACGAGACTTTTGGGTCGATACGAAATCAGCTGTGCACTTTCAGAGAGGGTGAGGCTGTCAATGTATATATTTATGTATTTTTATAATTATTATTTTTATCAGAACCCAAATTAAATCACATTATCAAACAATGACTTTATGAAGATGTGGATGTACGTTTTTTTTCTTTCGTAATTAGTATCATCCTATTTTGAAAGTTGTATGTCTGATGATTGTAGGTTATGACGACATCTCTGACTGCATTGACCTGATCATTTGTTTGGGAGGAGATGGGACGCTGCTCTACGCCTCCTCCCTATTCCAGGTATAATAATAATTCAATATTTAAGATTACTTTCCTTATTCACCCACGTAATTTCTATTGTAATAATCTTAGATCTATTCCAGAAAAAAGAAGTTTACCGCACACTCGCTCGACTTTATTCTTATTCCTTTATTGGGAATGGATGTAAACTTCTTTTTTCTGGAATTGTTCAATGTTTCTGCTTTTACCAGCACCTTTGTACTTTTGGGTCATCTTAGATTTTTTAAATTGGTCTAGAGCTAAAGGCCGCCACACACTACAGGATTTTGTGGTCTTAAAAGATGCTGTTTCTTGCCTAGAGTAAAACCATTCGCTTTGAGACTCTTAACTGTTCAAAAGAACAGAGCACTGTACTTCTAGTTTAGATGCAAGTCAAATCTGTGTTATTTGTAAAAGGTTCACCCCCAAATTGTGCTCTGGTGGATGTAAACAGAAAAATGTGAGGAACTACTGCCTTTTTACTTTTAAAGCATGCTTCAAATTGGATTAATAGCCTTGTTTTGTGGATTGTGTGCCATTAAGAGGACAATTCTATGGATAATGTAGATGAGATGCTGCAGTTTAAATTTACAACTTTACGAGAGGTGAGGAATAATTATTTTCACTATTTCCTGAGTTTGTATCTTGCGCCTCTGTGTGCTTCACTCCGTGGGCCCCTGACCCTCTCTTTAATTGGCTGTTATCGTAGCTTTGCTGATGTTTGGTGGTTACGATCTGACAGAGCAGCTCAGACAACACATGAGGAGCGCAGTGGCTTCAAAATTTCCCCCTCCTGGACTTGGGGAGAAGCAGTACGCAGCCTAAATCTGGCAAATCCTCCTGTAGTGTGTGGTGGCTTTATCCTCCGTCAGCAAAAGTGTGTGGGTTGGAGCCAAGTTCAGGCTTTGGGGACTTTGACTATTTTTTGTGTTAAATGCCAATAGTATTGTATACTCAGGAAATAAATAAGTTTAGAAAGAGTTTTATTTGTAAAATATAAAAAATAAAATTTAAAAATCATAATTGAAAAGAAAAAGAAAGAAACCAGTTCTATTTTCTACTAAAATAAATTTGAATATTAGTTTACTATTAGGTTAGATTAACAAGGACATCATTTTCTATAGCCGTGGTTGCTTGTTCTTTTTAGGGCAGTGTTCCTCCCGTTATGGCGTTTCATCTGGGCTCTTTAGGTTTTCTCACACCTTTCAAGTTTGAATCCTACAAAACAGAAGTCGCCAAAGTCTTTGAAGGTAAATAAAATTCTATTAAGTTAACTCCAAATTTAAGCATGCAGTTTAGACACAGCTGTGACTATTTATGTGTATTTAAATGTAGGAAACGCTGCCATCACTCTGCGCAGTCGTTTGAAGGTGAAAGTAGTGAAGGACTTGCTGCAGAGGACAGGACGAGACCAATCCTCACAGTCCCATAACGGGCTTCTGTCCCAAAGACACACCAGCTCTGAGGCGGGAAAAGTGTCTCTGCAGCTACAGGTGAGGCGACATTAAACATTATGTAGAGCCCTGTTCACACATGCATCCTGACCCAGGAATTTACATGCATTTTATCAGAACATGGTCTTGTGTGAACGAAGCCAGGACTGAAAGGCTTATGCGTGAATAAAGCCAGAAAATTGCCAGTACCACCGCTAGGTTTCCTCGGTTACAAGTACTGTTGGACGGTTTTGGGCGCCACATTTTTTCTGCAGAAAATGGTAAAAACTGAACAGATTGTTTTCAGTTATCATATTTTATCCACTGGCCATTGGGGAAATCTTTTATGAATAAGATAAAACAAACTACTGCATTAAACATGCAGCCCCAACATTTAATTTGATAACTGCTTTCAAACGAGTCAGCTCTACATGGCCCTGTGCTAAACTTTAGTCCCTGTGACTGCAGTGAGCAGCCTTTCTTACATTTTTAATGCCATATTCAATGCAAGAAAGTAGGAAAAATAAAAACAAATTTTCTACGAAACAAATCGATTTGGGGAACTTCAAATGCAATTTATTGTTTTTTTTTGCCCAACACCACTTACAAGCTTGGTTTTCTGGTTACAGGCATAATTTCATAGTTATGAGTTTGGCTATGCTGTGTTGTTACATACCATTCTCATCCAATTAAAATGATGCAGCAGCACATTGTTATCTGAGAGAGTATACAGAGTAGACTCCTCAATGTTCAAAGACTGGTGCATGTCTGAATGGGAATGAGGGTTGTGTGATTTTCTACTCAGCAATTTACTGGGAAGTATGTGTGAATGCAGCTTTAGATTCTTGGTAAAACCCGTGGTTGTACCTGACATAACCTGATGCAAACAATGAAAACCTCTCCGCGCTCCCCGCAGCTGCCTCTAAAAGCCTGTCTCGGGCCCATAAAACTAAATTAAATGTGAGGTGAGGTGAAGTGTCCTGTTATACGTACCCATCATCTTCCATCTGTTGTCATGTAAACCAGTTGTAAACAACCAGCTAGCAAGCCTAAACAAATTAAAAAAAAATCCTGTTTAAAGACTGTTTTAAGTTCATACCCTTCTCTGAAATTAAATGTGTATTCGATTTTTGCAGTAAAACCTAAAAGCACACCGGAATGGTTGAATCTTGCCTGTGCGTCAAAAACTGTAATGAACACATAGTTGCTTATGGACTGGTCTATTTGTATAAGTGATGTGGTTTAAATGAGCCATGAAATCAGAGTTAATTAATTCCAGAGAGGGGACATTTTACTTTCTACAGCCGCTCATCTGCCATTTACTTATTCGCAGTGCTTTAGGTTGTAGAGCAATTGTCATATTATCAGAATAGCACAACTGGCAATCCAAGACAGTACAGTATGATGAATGACTGTGATGCATTCAGTGTCTGTTGTACTGTAGTACAACAGACACTGTTAGTGTTACAGTTGTTGACGCACTCACTGCAGCTGTGATGACTGTCTCTGAACTTTTATATGAATTGTCAGAAAGCGATGCACACCTGGTTTGAGCCATTTATCTAAAACATCTGTGTACAGCTAACACTTGGGTCGGACTAACGCTAGCTCATATCTGAGAGCAGATGGTGAATGCAGACTTTTGCATCCTTCTTGGTTACATGCATTTGGAACTAATTAGTTGGTTTCCTCTGTATATGTGATGAATCAATAGTCATGGTGTTTGGTGTGTACTTAGTTTACCTCAGATTCCGGAGTGGTTTAAGTTTAAAGCATATTTGTGCACCCTGCCGCCCACCCATCTTTAACTATGAAGTAGGTTTGAAAAGATACAGACGGGTTACCAATAAGTACTTCTTACAGCTGCGGGCACCGCGGCTAAACCGCGGAGCGGGTGGATGACGTGACGAAAAATATATTTTTTATTAAATTCAGGCGGGTGGAGGTTGAACAACCAAATTTTAAAAAATGCACGTTATGGGGCTGTGCAGTGCAGAGAATTTTGGAATTATCATAAGTTGGCGGATGACGGACGGGCGTGGTTTTGAAAATTCCTGAAAAAACGTGTATGCAAATGGATAGCGGACGGATGACGTTTTTTTCATGCGGATGGAAAAAAAAGCCCATCCGCGCATCTCTACTGTCTAATCTTGAACGGAAGCAGATTCTGGCCTGGTTAGTACTTAGATGGGAGATCCCTGGGAAACCCAGGTTCCACAGTAGTGCACCAGTGGCGTTTCTAGCATTGTTTCCTTAGGCAAGACACTGCACCCACTTTGCCTAGTATGATTGTAGTGTGTGATTGAGTGGTGGTGGCCGGAGGGGCCATTGATGATACAAATTGGTGGCCTCGCTTCATTCAGTCTGCCCCAGGGCAGGTTTGGCTGCAATAGTAGCTTACCACCACAAAGTGGAGTGAATGAATAATGCACAAAATTGTAAAGCAAAACACCACCAACCAGTTCTTTATGATTACTGTCTCAGTTGTGGTGTCACTGGTATTCTTGTCTTTCAAAATTACGATGTATATTTACCATTGCTTTATGTTGTCAGTTTTTAAAACGTTCCATGAGTTTAGAATGCGTTTGATGGATTTAATTGCACCCAAAGCTCCTCCAGATGTCACTGGAAACAGGAGGCTGTGTTGGGAGTGAGCAGTGCGTCTGCTTCTCTGTCATGGTGACGTACTGCTCCTGGATCGTGTCTCGCAGCTCTGCTCCGGTTCAGTCCCAGGTGTGTTTATAACTGTGTACAATGAACATCAGCCCGTTGCCATGGAGACAGTCATAATAAAACCGCTGCGTTCATGGACCTGAAGGAGGGTTGGATTTTTCAGATTAGACAATGGTTTCCAGACGACGAGATGAACAGATTTGGTTTGCAATTGTTTCAGCAGTTTATGTAAGAGTATGAACTAATGATATTGTGCATGAAGGACATTTGGATTAACATCCAAAATCTACAATACAGTTAATTAAAAGCAACTAAACTAAAGCAAACTTTATTAAAATGTGTAGGAGATTTTAAAATGGTATGTTTAATCTACATTGCCTATAATGGACTTTGCTCATTGATAAACCTTAATGTAATGTAGGGCTGCAACTAACGATTATTTTAGTAGTCGATTAATCTATAGATCCAGTGACGATTAGTCACGATTAGTCACGAAAAAAAAAATTACTAGGATAATGGATACGACACTAATGTTGGTATTTAGTGAGCGCAGTTACGCGTGCGTGCTTTAAAGGGATATGCCACCCCCAGGTCAAATTTGGGCATCTCCCCACAGTCCAGAGACTAAAATAAGTGGTGGAAAGCGTTTTCCTGCTCACCCAGCCATTGTCCGAGCCTGTCGCCACTGACCGCCGCGGTATCTGCAGCTCCTCCGCCTTAGACTGGAGTCTAACGTCGCCAGAGAAAGATTTCGGCCAAAAGGAATTAATTTGCTCGATGCGTTTCCCAATTACTTTATGTGTAGTGCGCATTCATATCGAGTGCAAATAAATGTGCAAATCAACACGGAGAGCTTGCCTTGGTCATTTTGGGTGGGAACTATTTTCCAGTGCGGAAGAATACAGTCGAATCACGCAGCACGCTGCCAGGGGAATCCCAGTTACGCACCGGGAAGGGAGTTCCCCTGTTGCACAACGTGGTGCGTGATTCGGCTGTATTCTTCCGCACTGGAAAATAGTTCCCACCCAAAATGACCAAGGCAAGCTCTCCGTGTTGATTTGCACATTTATTTGGACTCGATATGAATGCGCACTACACATAAAGTAATTGGGAAACGCATCGAACAAATTAATTCCTTTTGGCCGAAATCTTTCTCTGGCGACGTTAGACTCCAGTCTAAGGCGGAGGAGCTGCAGATACCGCGGCGGTCAGTGGCGACAGGCTCGGACAATGGCTGGGTGAGCAGGAAAACGCTTTCCACCACTTATTTTAGTCTCTGGACTGTGGGGAGATGCCCAAATTTGACCTGGGGGTGGCATATCCCTTTAAGCATTCCGTTTCTAAGCGGAATATTGTCAGTATCCAGTTTTTAAAAAGTTGAAGTATTCTGTGAAACGGCGTTCTGTTAAGGGAATACTGCCAAAACACGACTAGACTACATTCGGAATGAAAAAGATTGTCCATGACTCGTGAGCAAATTACGTATGGCCACCATTCCGTTTAGCACTAGTGCTAATATTGGAATATTCCTCACATGCAGATACAGTGACTGGCGCGAGCTAGCTGCTCGTCACAACACTCCCGCACTTTTCCGTAACTTTCCTAAATTTTTTGTCTTTAAACCTCCCCACTTTTGTAAATATTTTTGTCAACACTGTTTGTTAAGCTTGGGCTGCACTCGACGCTGCATTTTTTCCGCACTTTTGGTGGATTATTTACCTGTCTCGGCTTAAGATGTGTAAGGGACCCCGTTCTCCGCTCGTCTACACAAAGGATCAGCTGATGGCGCTGCGCAGCGCTGTTGTGTTCCTCCGAGACAGGCATGTTATCCCTGACGAGATCCTGCGGACAACACGCCGTGGACGCCGCGCGGGACGTAAACTCCGGGAAAAGAAGAGACGCTGCAGGCCGGTCCTCCCCTCCGTCGTAACGGGGAATGTGCGCACCCTCGCCAACAAGACGGACGAGCTCGCGGCGCTCGTTAGATTTCAGAGGGAGTACAGGGACGCTAGCGTCATTGTTTTTACGGAGACATGGCTAACACCGCAAATCACGGAGAGCGGGAAGAAGAAGGGAGGTGGACTAGCGCTGTTTCTAAACGAGAAATGGTGTAAACCTGGACACTGTACAGTGAAGGAGCAGATGTGTAACAAAGACATTGAACTGTTTGCTGTCGGCCCTGCGGATTCTTAACATAGACGAGTATTAAGTTCCAAATTAAAATGATACTTAAATAATACGACTAGTCGACAATGAAATTTCATGTCGACAAAATTTTATTGTCGACGTTGTCGACTAATCGTTGCAGCCCTAATGTAATGTAAAGTGAAACAGGAAAAATAACTGGATGATAAATGTGAATCAGTAAAGAAAGTGGAAAGATTCAAATATAAATCAGTAAAAATTCTATGCTTGTGCTTGTTAAAAGTCCTACATTACACAACTTGTGTTGTGTTATAATGTTACCTCATCAAAAACATACCCAGAATTACTTTTGTTCCATTTACACATGTTTAATGCTTTATTATTCATCTTTCACATGTCCAAAGTTATAAATGCGCTGTTCCACCTTGTGATGTCATGTAGTGGTAATTTTATAATTAACTGGTGCCTTTTTACCTTTTGTTCAGTAGCGATGGGCTGAAATCATCCATATGTTTCCAGTGAAGGTGTATGTGGTTTAATAATAAAGTGGAGCACTTCTTGTATTACTACATGCACAAGATGGAACAGTGTTTTTTTGTATTGTTTTTTTGAGAGAAGAAATCAGCCTAAATATGCAGTGTTGAACAGTGTGTTAAACGTGTGAAAAAAATGTTTTTGATGAGGAAACAACTTTATAACATAGATCAGAAAATAGTGTACACAGTAATATAGTTCCTTTAATGTTAATTCATTATTTTTTGCCTGTACAAACATGGGTATGGGTAACACCCATAATTACCCATAATAAAGAAAGACCCTAACCCCTTACTGAAATAGTTATTCCATAGTCTAAATTATTCTGTTTTTTCATTGTGAATTAAATAATGCGTTATTAATGCTAATTAAGGTGTAGTTCATATAAAGTGTTACCAATTTCCATTTACATCTTATCTCTAACTTATAATAATAAAAGGGAGGCAAAGCCAAGCTGCAACTTTTTGCTCATTCTCTCAAGTTTCCCTTTCGGTATATTTGACTTTTCAAGATGCTCTTCAAATTAATTTTTAACCTTGGTCCAAGGACTAAAATGGTCTGAAGGAGAAACAAAGTCAGAGCTGTTGAAGTTTTGTGGAGCCTGTTACCACGGAAACCATGCGTCAGATCCTTGGTTTTGTCTGACGCTTCAGCCAAGCATGCAGTGAACGGAGACGGCAGTTTGTAATATTAATGTGCATTTGACAGGTTAGACCACTCATTCTACTAAACCACAGTCAACATAAGTATTATCATTATTATTATTATTTAGTTTTTTGCATTTTAGTTACTGCATGGAGGGCTAAAACTTGTCCAGATTACACAAAGGTTATTAGATGAATAAAAATAGACAACGCCTCAGTTCAGTGAGAAGAATTTTTTATTTTATTTATTTTTTGCATAAATTGTCCTTGGATTTTGGATAGAATTTTTACTGCCTTTATTTTTGTACTTTTCTTTCTACAGTCTTCCACTTCACCGATGTAAAACTATGCTAAATATTTACCACAGGTCCTATACCACCAAATTACCAAATTATTACAAAACATGAAAACCCGTTATATGCACTTTAAGGGCTCCTCTGTTGGTGTAATACAGAATCCGACTGTTCCTCTTACTGTGTAGTTACCGAAGGGTGACCCCTCGAATGACATCACCTCGTTCCCGCCGCGGGGTGTTCACGTCAGCGCAGCGGTCCGAGAACTCAGCGCTGCAGTGTGCGTAAACTGAAGAGGCACCGGGGAGAAGGAGAGAGAGGGAGAGGGATGGAGACAGTGAGAGGCGTGGGAGAGAGAGAGAGAGAGAGAGGGAAGGGGGGGGTGGAAAATGGTGAAAGAAAGAGGCTAGATTGAGGGAGAGAGATGGATGTGGGAGAGCGCATGAGAGAGGGGATGGGATAGGCAGAGAAAGACTAGGAGTGGGAAAGATGAAAAATGGGAGAAAGGAAGGGGTTAGAGAGTGAACGGATCGCAGGGAGGGAGAGCGCAGGAGAGTTAGAGAGGGGGGAGAAAGAAAGATGGAGGGACTGTCAGAATGAGAGAGTGGGACAGATGGACACAGGGAGCATAAGGGAGAGAGGAAGAGACAGTAGGGGACAGAGAGAAAATGGGAGAGAAAGACTAGGAGTGAGAGAGACTTCAGTATGTAACCCTTGCGCTCACTGTAATACGTGACAAGCAATAAAGATGGACTTTGAATGCAATAAAATATGTTTATTTACTTTTGCTTATCACAAAAATGCATTGGCCCATTTAAAAGCACATGATGGATCAAGGACAAAGCCTGTACTATGGCGTTGAATAAATGTTAAACACAGTCACTGTAATCACTTTCAGATTTATATAGTTTATGTAGTTCTATAGTATCTCTGTGATATTTGTTTATCATTAGAAATCACTTTGTTTTATACATATGACCCTACCATCTGCTATACAGATCCCACTCAAGAAATGTGAGCTGTGACGTAGTGATTTATTGATTTATAATTTCGCTTGCATCGTTACATAATATTTGTCTTTGGAATAATAAAATGAATCGGTTTACTTCAGTTACAGAGAAACATTGGTTAAAACAGAATACATTATAATTCTGACAGTCCTGTGCGTCATTGTATTTAACCTCAGGCTTTGACATTTCTGTGCTCTCTGTGTCCATAAACTCAGGTTTGTCAAAAGTACATTCTGTTCCTGGAAAAAAAAAGCTTGAAATTTTGAGCGGATACTGCCCTCATGTGGCCAATTATTTTAACAAATGCCTTTCTTAAACTTCTAAACTGCTGTTATACTATTTCAGTGTTTATATTATGTCTTTTTAATATCCCTATCTAACCACTCTCCTGAAACAAACATTTTCTTTGGGATAAAGAAAGCCCCGTCTGATCTCTTAACAGTCCATTTACAAAATTACAAAGATAATGAATAGATTTCGGCTTTCTGTTATATGCCTAATTTGGAGTACTTTTTCTTATTCAAAATATATTTCGTTTTAAACTGTTAAATACTATGGCAGCTGATATAATTCTGACCCATATGCATTTATCTCTTGTGTCCAGGTGTTGAATGAGGTGGTAGTGGACCGGGGCCCCTCCTCGTACCTCTCCAATGTGGACCTATACTTAGACGGACGCCTCATCACCTCAGTGCAGGGAGATGGTACATCCTATTCATGCAACAGGATCTATATTATGATTATATAGTGTTTTTCCTAACAGTTATCCATTAATTGAATTGTTTTTAATTGTGTTTTAATAATTGTCGTTAGTATGGTGTGCCCAGAATGCCCAGAAAGGCTCCAAATAAAATGCAATGTTATTGTTATTAACTACGACAGTATCTCATCCAAGCACACCACTGATTTGAATATAAAAATGACTTCTGTTTCTAGCCCCTTTAAAGACTAGGATTATGCAGTGTTGTTTAGTCATCTGAACACACACTCATTTAAAAGTGCACTATGTCACAGTTGTAGTGAGGGGTCCACCATCTGCAGGAAAGTGATTTGATTTAGCCTGCCTGCACTGAAATGTGGAATGTTCTATATGTCCTGCTTGCATTGAGAGGAGCAGGTTAAGAAGCCTCCACCCGAAATGTTACATAGTGCCCCTTTACCATTCCTCGGAGGTTCTAATTCTTGTGTGTGTTTCTGTTGTCTTCCTCAGGCCTGATCGTGTCCACACCCACAGGGAGCACAGCGTACGCCGCAGCAGCCGGAGCCTCCATGATCCACCCAAACGTCCCGGCCATTATGGTCACGCCCATCTGCCCCCACTCTCTCTCCTTCAGGCCCATCGTGGTTCCCGCTGGGGTTGAACTCATGGTGAGGGGGGCAAAACTGTTTTACCAGTTCATCACTATTCCTATGTGTCTAGGGGCTCATGGTGATGAGTAGGCGGAGCAGCAGGTTAAGGGTGTGCAGGTGAGGTGACATGCACAAAGTGGTGAGGCAGCACCAGAGCAGACAGCAAAACAATACTCCCTCAAGGAGCCCATACAGACTTGGCCTGTAACATAACTAAAGAGAGTGGGTTTTAAACCGCCACCATTACATTGATGTAACAACAACCATCAGACCCAAATTGCATAATTTAATTTAATTTATTTTTTTTATTTTTTTTCTTGTCCCAAACCAGATCACCTTGTCTCCTGATGCCAGAAATACAGCCTGGGTTTCATTTGACGGACGGAAGAGGCAAGAGATCCAGCACGGAGACTGGTAATTATACAACACACATATGTTTGAATATGTTTGACTGTACTCTTTAACCTTTAAATTCTCTTTGTTTGTCCAGTATAAAGATCACGACCTCCTGTTACCCAGTGCCCTCTATCTGCTGCTATGACCTGGTGTATGACTGGTTTGAGAGTCTGGCCCAGTGTCTGCACTGGAATGTGAGGAAGAGACAGGCAAGACTCACTGACATCTCAGATTCCTCTGACACCGAAAACTGAAAAGGTCCACTCATTTCCTGTGGGACAGTAATCCGGTAATGCTGCAGTAAAGATACATTTAAATGGCCTCAATAAAACGTATGAAATCAAATGGCTTATGGAAGGCACAGTGGCCCTAAAAGCATGTTGCACCTTAAAATCAGACTTCAACACTGAGCACTGAAAAAGTCATATTTAAACATATGGGACCGAAAGGTGGTAGTGACAGTACAAATACATTATACAGCCTCCACAATAGAGGCATAAAGGTAGACTACGTCACTTTTCTGGAGGGAGGGTTTGCTATCTCCATGGAGATGTTATGGCTTTACCTCCACAGTGTAGCATTAAATACCAACTAGTTAACATCACCATGGAGACAAGCAGGTGGCCGACCACAACTGGAAAAGTTACAGATTCTCTTTAAATCAGTTTGCTTATGGAAGTCCCTAAAAGCATGTTGCACCTTAAAGGGATATGCCACCCCCAGGTCAAATTTGGGCATCTCCCCACAGTCCAGAGACTAAAATAAGTGGTGGAAAGCGTTTTCCTGCTCACCCAGCCATTGTCCGAGTCTGTCGCCACTGACCGCCGCGGTATCTGGTGCTCCTCCGCCTTAGACTGGAGTCTAACGTCGCCAGAGAAAGATTTCGGCCAAAAGGAATTAATTTGCTCGATGCGTTTCCCAATTACTTTCTGTGTAGTGCGCATTCATAACGAGTGCAAATAAATGTGCAAATCAACACGGAGAGCTTGCCTTGGTCATTTTGGGTGGGAACTATTTTCCAGTGCGGAAGAATACAGTCGAATCACGCACCACGTTGTGCAACAGGGGAACTCCCTTCCCGGTGCGTAACTGGGATTCCCCTTGGCAGCGTGCTGCGTGATTCGACTGTATTCTTCCGCACTGGAAAATAGTTCCCACCCAAAATGACCAAGTCAAGCTCTCCGTGTTGATTTGCACATTTATTTGCACTCGATATGAATGCGCACTACACAGAAAGTAATTGGGAAACGCATCGAGCAAATTAATTCCTTTTGGCCGAAATCTTTCTCTGGCGACGTTAGACTCCAGTCTAAGGTGGAGGAGCTGCAGATACCGCGGCGGTCAGTGCTAACAGACTCGGACAATGGCTGGGTGACCAGGAAAACGCTTTTCATCACTTATTTTAGTCTCTGGACTGTGGGGAGATGCCCAAATTTGCCCTGGGGGTGGCATATCCCTTTAAATTTTAGACTTCTCTGTTACTGAGAACTATAAAGTATGTTTTGAAATATTCTTCCTTAGCAAGAATAGTGAATCTATTTATAGACCATTAAAAGCAACATTGTGCAGCTGGTGGTATCGGAAAGTTCCAAGTTTAACATTTTGGTTTTAGTGGTTTTATTTATATTGTTTTATTTAGGTTTGAGTTCCCTGTGTCCAGCTAAACAATTCAAGTTTTGCACTATAAAACACTAAAGGAAATTACTAGTTCATGTAACATAAATTTAACATGAATAACATCTGAAAATCCTCACATTTCACAATTATTAATCTAACATGCTGCAACTTTGTAAATCTACTCTTGAAATGTTTCATTTTAAATGAGTAGACGCTTTTATTCTGAGCCTAACAATGTGACTATGTACATGTGCATACTATGGCAACGGTGTGTTGTTCTATTTATTAATGTATTTTCAGATAACAGTTTTATGTGTTCTTGCTTTAACCAAAGATTGTCTTTTTAGTTTGTTGTAGTAAGAACGTGATCATCAGCACTTTCAGTAAAATGTGAAATTGTTTTTTTTAATATATATATAAGATCTTGTCCAGTGGTTCTTAAACTGTTGTGTAAGTAGTACTAGTTGAATTAAGTAGTTTCTAAAAATAGTTTGCTAACTGTTGACTTAGTTTGGATCTGTTTTAGGTCTCACACACACGCACACACATGGCTTAGTCCTAGGTTTTGGTCTCTACTCTGATTCAATCCAGGTTGAGTCATGATAATTAAAAACTTAATTTGTAGAAAGCCATTTAGAAAAAACAGCTCTTTTCAATTGCCAAATATATTTATCGAACAATTACTTTATCAATTCCATGCAACTTCACTGGTATTATCCATACGGTATTAAGTATC
The DNA here is from genome assembly GCA_036785185.1 of Paratrypauchen microcephalus. NCBI lineage: Eukaryota > Metazoa > Chordata > Actinopteri > Gobiiformes > Gobiidae > Paratrypauchen > Paratrypauchen microcephalus. Next base: position 2,435,427 of record JAVJIX010000032.1, read on the forward strand.
ATTTTAGAAATTTTGTTTTTGAAAGTTTAATTAATTCAGAAAGCCATACATTATTTGCATAATCTGCTACCTTTAACAGTTTAGGAATCACTAATTTGTATTTCAATAACTAGACAATCTCATTCAATAAAGACCATTTTCCACAGACACACACAAAAAACTTCACCTGTGCTTTGTATATTTTTATTGCAATGATAAGATACATATATATTTCCAGACATCCATTTTTTTAATTAAATTATCCTCTAATAATAATATTGCATGAGACAGTCTTAAGAAGAATAGACCCAATTGTGAAACAACTAGGTGATCAGAAAGACACAGAGATAAAACATTTGTACATTTTGACTTTTCTCCCAGAATTGTGCAGTGAAAGCAGCAGCATAAAGAGTAATACTACAACATAAGACGGACCCATACTGTGCAACATACAACCAACATGAGTCTTATTCTGAAATGTTTACACCAGTTTCTAGGGCAACGACTGGCTATTTGTAATATATAGGGCAGCTAGCATGTACACTGCCAGTTAGATTAAAAATTTAAAATGTAAGAAAATTAATTGGTTGAGTGAGGTGATATCATAGGTAGATAAGTAGGATTTTTTTTTTTTAAGTAAAAAAGATCCCGAATCATTCTTATATAATGTAAACACAAATCGGACATGATATGACCACACCTCTGTAATATTTAATGGTTATAATGTAATGTTATTTGAATACTGCAGAGGGAAAATTCCACAATCTGAAGCTCTGAACCAGTAGCAAACTGAATTTGTTTTTGATATATTAATATTATATAATGTGAAAAATAAACTGAAATTCTCAAGCTATATTATTTCTAAATGTTTCTGAACTTTCTGTGTAATAAATCCTAATCCATGTTGAAGTGATACCCTGTCATTTACTTAAAGGTGTACTGTGTAACTTTCTCGTCTCCATGGAGATGTTATTGCGTGGTCTGAAATGTTCTACAATATGGCATTAAACTGAACTAAAATGGTAAATTGTCACATTTTAATATAGAGCTTTACATCAAGGAGACACCCATTCATACGCAAATTCATACACCGGGGGAAAGGCTCAAGGACACAACAGCATTCATCTGTGGGAAGTGGAATCACACCGCCAAACCGTAGCTCTAATAATGATACAATAAATGCTATACTGTGGAAAATTCCAGACAAAGCAATTAGGCATCCACAAGAGACTTTTAACCTGTTAGTGGTCGTAATGTTATGGCTGTTTTATTATCACTACCCCTTAAACGCTATGGGAAACAAACAGATGTGGCCAGTGTTGTGTAAGTTAATGGTTTTGTAATGGCAAAAGTTAAATATTGACCACAACATGAGTAATGACAAGAACAAAATACATTTAAATGATTAAAAAAAACAAAAAAAACACCCACTAACTCAACTTACACAGAAATTCATGACATTGAAAATAACAAAACATAATGAACGTTTGGGGGAATAAAATGGGAGCTGTTAATGCATAGAAAAGAAACATTTATATGTATACATTTTATCTTTCAATATAATTCATATATAAATTATCAGTTTCTAGGCTTGTTTGACTCATTGCTATGGCTAAAGAGAACCTTGGTCATTACCTGTGAAACGGTCATTTGAGTTGAGCATTTAAAATATTGAACTGAAAAAAGAGGTGGATTTTGACAAGCCACAAAACTAAGCAAATGTCTTGAGCAGGTAAATGTGCGTGGGAAAAACAGAAAATTAAAAACAATTTGGAAAATATTAATTCAAATTCTTTCAAAATTACATAAAATTCTGATTAATTGGTCACATGCGAGACATTTTTCAGCAAAGACAAATAATTCCAACTTCATCTGTATTTTCAAAGTAAATTCTATGCTATTGGAGTTGAATTTTAGACCATTATAAACACCATTGTAAGTGTGTTTTGGGGCTATTTTGGCTTACTATAGTTTATCAAACCTGCTCAAAATCTTTGCTGAATATTGTATTAACAGAGATAGAAAAGTAGAGAACTGATACATTTGTTTTTGATCTACAACATAAGTCGGACATTATCAGTTGTTTGGCACTAGAGTGGTTGACCAGAGAGGAACTATGATCTAAGCTTAATTTTCATTTCCCCAAAATACAAAATGATCAGTTATATCACATTTATTCTTCAACTTGACGCCAAACAAAAACAAGACTGACCGAAGTTTATGATAATGATTTTTTTTTACAAAACATTCATGGGATAAAGTACCTCTTATGGTTTTCTTTGTGTTAAATACAGGATTTTGGTCCTTGCTTTAGTCCACGTGAGGAGGGGTCTGAGAAAGAATCTGGACTCTACAGTTATTTTTGCGAAACAACTGTAATGCAATTGTTTTTCACCGAAGAAGACTGCTGCCACAAAAATCTAAATGGCCTCCTTCACACCTAACATGCGGGTTCATTGATCTTTTCATAGCATTTTAGTCCTTTGACGTTTTAAAACAAGAAAAGTCATTAATGGGGAATGATTAGGAGCTCTTAACTAAATGCTTTCCTTTCAAGTCTGAGCTGTGTGACAAATTGGAAGAAATAAACTAATTATCTGCATTGGCTTTCACCAGCGTAAGCCAACCATATCATGACAAACCGAGTTACTTTTGTTGCATTTTTTCAGATTAATAACGCTAATTTTGAAAGAATGGAAGATTTCATTATGCTAACATACATACACTGAATTATGAGCATTTTAAAGCTCCATGTAACTTTTCTGAAGAAGGGTATGTCAACGTGCTTGTCTCCATGGAGATGTCACAGTGTTGCCTGAAGTGTTCCTAAAACATTAAACTCGTCTATCTCCATGGACACAAGCAGGTGACCGCATTAGGCCTAGTTACAGGTTGGATCTGTGGAGGTGTCGCTGTTTATCGTAAGAATAACACCTGAAATTTAATAAGTGCAAGAAGCTTAAAGAGATAGTATGGGTTTCCTTCTCAAAGTTACGTGTGTTGACACCGGCTTACCTCTGACAATTTCAGCTGATCCCGGTTCGGCTCACTTTCTGGAGGCTACATAAGTAGGTCCGGTAACTTCCCCAGAGCATGAAATAAAGCTCGTTTTTCTTCTCAAAACAAAACATTTGTCCGAAAGGTGATATATTTGCGTCCCAAACAGTTGTGAACAGGGTAATACAGGCTAATACAGCCAATATGTGCGCAGTGATACGAATCGAGAGACACAATACGCGACCGCAAACTACGCTGCTGGATGTTTCGTGGACAACTGTTTGGGATGCAAATATATCACCTTTCGGACAAATGTTTGTTGAGAAGAAAAACAAGCTTTATTTCATGTTCCAGGGAAGCTACCGGACCTACTTACGTGGGCTCCAGAAAGCGAGCCGAACCGGGATCAGCTGAGAGTGTCAGAGGTAAGCCGGTGTCAACACGCGTAACTTTTAGAAGGAAACCCATACAGATTAACATAAAAAAAACCCCGCACTATCCCTTTAAGCCGTACTGTGGAACATCCCGGTGCAAAGCAATAGCATCTCCATGGAGACAAGCAGGTGGCGAAACCTCCAACAGAAAAGTTACATAGTGTCCCTTGAAAGAAATATTCAAATAGAAAATTGAAACTTGATCAAGATTGTTTTTTTGCTACTAAAAATACCACACTTGACCCTGTGCTAATAAACCAAGTACATTTTTAGCAAATGTTATTCAGGGTTTCACACAAATGATTCCTTCGTGATATGAAGGACTTTGTGATGGCTTTTAACCATTCAATAGATATAGTAATTACACAACTTAAATAAAAATTATAATAAAAAACGACCGTAGCCATAACTTGAAACCTCTGAATAACATCACTCCAACACTACAGGTGTGAAAGGGGCCATGAAGTTTTCTGTGGACTTTTGTGTAGTACAGTGAGTATTATGTAACCTACACCTCAACTCTTGACCCTGATAAATAAGGAGAATTCATGTCTAAAAACAACACATTTCTGAGTTGAAATTACTGTATGTGAAAAATGCGATTGTGGGTTTCTTCGGGGCAATGGATATCCAGTGGCAGTTTTAAATAACATTTTGGCGTCGAATCCACCAAAATAAGGCTTCTTCTTCTCGTAATTTTTTTTTTTTTTACAAGTTTTCCACCATTTGTCCTTATGGCATTGACTTTACACTGGGGTTGGTCTGCGGTCATGTTTAGTGGAACATCTAAACATGTGAAACATGTGAAAGGGGACAGAAGAAGTGACGGCGAACGGACTTTAAAGTTTATGATTGACAAGTTTTCGTTTCGCCCTCCCTCTCCTCTTCATCCTCCCCCCCACCCTCCTCCTCCTCCTCCTCTTCCTCCTCTTCTGTATGCTGCTCTAGCTCTTCTCTGGTAATCATTTCGAAATCATTCCCGTTGCTGTGTTGCGATCCCTCGTCTTCCCGTCTGTCGCTATCGGTGTCCGACTGCCGCTCTAGCCCCGCCCCTTCCTCATCTAGCCCTGCCCCCTCTTCCTCTAGCCCCTCCTCCCTGGCCTCCTCCTCTTCGTCATCATCTTCGTCATCTTTCTTCTCGCTGTCGGATTTGTCGCTGTCTGATTTGGGGGCTTTGGCGGAGGTGCTGGCGGCCTTGTCGTCTCCCTTGTCCTGGTTGTTTTTCTTGGAGGAAGAAGAGGAGGAGGACTTGGAGCCCTTGTATTCGTGGGTGTACAGGGGTCTGAAGGAGTCGATGAAGCCCACGTCCGCTGTGAGGTTGGGCAGGAACCAGAAGTGATGCCGTCCACCCGAGAACAGCCAGATGATCAGGAACAGGATACAGCGGGCTGAGGGAGAAAAAGAAAAATATTAACGTTATTAAAGAGGGTGTATTAACACACATAACATACTTAGATCACCATGTTATTACCCTTTATTGTTATAGTTGACGAAAACAATGTATTAACATGTTTTTCAAGTTTCACTTTCGTTTTTGACAGTCTCCCCTCCACAATCAAAACACAATCAGCGTACATCCTGCTAATTAAACTATTGTATATCACATCAAGTTTGTCAAATTGTTGTGTATAGTTTTTTGTCACTTTGGAGCATGGATGATGGAGGCCTGTTGGGTGAGTATTGGACAGAATCTTACAGCTAACCAAGTCACCGGGAGAGACTGCCAAATTACTGAAACAAACTGTATAAAACTTGCGTCTATAAAACCTTTAAGATTAATTTAGCCCGTAAAGTTACTGTAATAGACTCAATGCTCCATCTGTTATCACAGAGAGGTGACCTGTGCTCGAACAGAATGACCCGGATTATAATGTGGGCTGTGATAAACTCAGACTTCTGACAGTCCTGTTTTATACGTTATTTTTGTGTTGTTTTTTTTGTCAGTTAAGCCTGAGAAACTTTTTTTTTCAGGGCAATTCTTTCATATCCTTTTTCATTTTGCTGGGACAGTTTTTACGGGCTAAATTTTGCTGGGACATTTTGCTGGGACAGTTTTCTAAACTTGTTTAGAAGTTTCTTATTTGTTCAAACGTTCACTTTTGAGCATTAACTATGTAACACTTCTTTGAAGTTGTCATGTTGTTGGAATTGTGTCAAGTTTTAAGTTTCTAATTCTGTGCTTTTCAAACTCTTTTACAGATCCCAATTGTGGAATACAGGGGCAGCTAGTTTTTGACAAATGTAATTTTTGCCCATCAAATCAAACCCACTTTTGCTGTTTAATGGTCTGTATGTTCCTCTATGCTGCACATTTCTCATATTTGGATTTACATTCTTTTAAGACCAAATTGGTTTATTATTGATCTTGGTTTGTCTTGGTGATGCACTGGTCTCTAGCTTAGTTTTTACTGGGTTTACACAATTTCTGAACTTAGCTTTAACACTGGTTTATTTAAAGGGATATGCCACCCCCAGGGCAAATTTGGGCATCTCCCCACAGTCCAGAGACTAAAATAAGTGATGGAAAGCGTTTTCCTGCTCACCCAGCCATTGTCCGAGTCTGTCGCCACTGACCGCCGCGGTATCTGCAGCTCCTCCGCCTTAGACTGGAGTCTAACGTCGCCAGAGAAAGATTTCGGCCAAAAGGAATTAATTTGCTCGATGCGTTTCCCAATTACTTTATGTGTAGTGCGCATTCATATCGAGTGCAAATAAATGTGCAAATCAACACGGAGAGCTTGCCTTGGTCATTTTGGGTGGGAACTATTTTCCAGTGCGGAAGAATACAGTCGAATCACGCAGCACGCTGCCAGGGGAATCCCAGTTACGCACCGGGAAGGGAGTTCCCCTGTTGCACAACGTGGTGCGTGATTCGACTGTATTCTTCCGCACTGGAAAATAGTTCCCACCCAAAATGACCAAGGCAAGCTCTCCGTGTTGATTTGCACATTTATTTGCACTCGATATGAATGCGCACTACACACAAAGTAATTGGGAAACGCATCGAGCAAATTAATTCCTTTTGGCCGAAATCTTTCTCTGGCGACGTTAGACTCCAGTCTAAGGCGGAGTAGCTGCAGATACCGCGGCGGTCAGTGGCGACAGACTCGGACAATGGCTGGGTGAGCAGGAAAACGCTTTCCACCACTTATTTTAGTCTCTGGACTGTGGGGAGATGCCCAAATTTGACCTGGGGGTGGCATATCCCTTTAAATGTCAAAATCATATTCCGTTAAAAGTGGTTAAGGCAAGACTTTTTTTTTTAAGATGACTTTGAAAACTCTTCATATTAACAATAGATTCAAGCATATGTCATTGAGCAGAGATCCAAAAAGATGTGGTATTGAGTTCTTACCGACAGCAAGGAGTAAAATACTGGCCACGAAGCACCCCGCCGCCACACTGAGGTAATAGACTCCCACCCTCATCTCAGCCGGCCACAGAGGGAACAGAGTGGCTGCTATCACCGCGATCACTGTCAAATCAGGACAGGACAGTTAGGAAATCAGTATATCAAATTTACAGTTACAATTGTGAGAAGAAATATTTTGACTTAACAGTTATTCACAATTATTGAAACTATGAGCAAACAGTGAAATCCAAGATTTTCTCTCATTTGCAACATTATAATTACTCTAAAATGTAACTGGCTTTATGAAATTGAGCTTTCTGAATGAAAAAATAATGGTAATGTGACATAACCACTCTTTATTCTTGTAGATTAGTGTTTTGGAGCATATATTAACTTGAAATGGCTGAATTCTTCCCTGAAAGGAGAGGTGAGAAGCTGTGCTTATATCTTACACTTAACTTTGTACATATACTATATTGCCAAAAGTATTTGCTCACCTGCCTTGACTTGCATATGAACTTAAGTGACATCCCATTCTTAATTCATAGGGTTTAATATGACGTCCGTCCACCGTTTGCAGCTATAACAGCTTCAACTCTTCTGTGAAGGCTGTCCACAAGGTTTAGGAGTGTGTTTATGGGAATTTTTGACCACTCTTCCTGAAGAGTATTTGTGAGGTCACATACACTGATCTTGGATGAGAAGGTCTGGCTCTTAGTCTCAGCTCTAATTCATCCCAAAAGGTGTTCTATCGGGTTGAGGTCAGGACTCTGCAGGCCAGTCAAGTTCATCCACACCAAACTCTCTCATCCATGTCTTTATTGACGTTGCTTTGTGCACTGGAGCACAGTCATATTGAAGAGGAAGGGGCCATCTCCAAACTGTTCCCACAAAGTTGGGATGAAATTGTGAAGTGAACACATGGAATTGTGGAATCTCTTGGTCTGCTGAAGCATTCAGAGCTCCTTTCACTGGAACCAAGGGGCCAAGCCCAGCTCCTGAAAAACAACCCCACACCATAATTCCCCCCTCCACCAAACTTTATACTTGGCCCAATGCAGTCAGACAAGTACCGTTCTCCTGGGAACTGGCAAACCCAGACTCGTCCATCAGATTGCCAGATGAAGCGCCATTCGTCACTCCAGAGAACGTGTCTCCACTGCTACAGAGTCCAGTGGCGGCGCTTTACACCACTGCATCCAACGCTTTGCATTGCACTTGGTGATGTATGGCTTGGATCTAGGATTCCATGAAGCTCTCTATGCACTGTTCTTGAGGTAATCTGAAGGCCACAGGAAGTTTGGAGGTCTGTAGCGATTGACTCTGCAGAACGTTGGCAACCTCTGCACACTATGCGCATCAGCATCCGCTGACTTGCCCCTGCAGTTACGTGGCCTACCACTTTGTGGCCAAGTTGCTGTTGTTCCCAATTGGTTCCACTTTGTTATAATACCACTGACAGTTGACTGTGGAATATTTAGGAGCTAGTAAATTTCATAACTGGACTTGCTAGACAGGTGGCATCCCGTCACAGTACCACGATGGAATTCACTGAGCTCCTAAGAGCAAGTCATTCTTTCACAAATGTTTGTAGAAACAGTCTGCAGGCCTAGATGCTTGATTTTATACACCTGTGGCCATGGAGGTGATTGGAACACCTGATTTCGATGTTTTGGATATAAATAGAATACTTTTGGCAATATAGTGTATATTCCTTCAGTGTCCACATGGACGACTTCACAGTTTAAAATCCCACAGCAGAAGGTCTGTGATATGGACATCAAAATCTGTGCGCAGTGTGATTAATCTGACTTTTTAAATCAATTGCCAGCACTATGCAATATAAAATGCTGCATGTATTATTTTTGGGTGGGCATTTAATCTACCCCTAGCTCTACCCCAAACTCACCAAGAATGAGTCCCATAGCGAAGGTCTTAAAATGTACAGGGTCATAAATCCACACATACACCTAGAAGAGACAACATTGTTTTGTTTTTTTTAGTTCATTTTTATTTCAGATTGTATTGTGTAACTAAATAACATTAACACTGTAAGACCAACCTCATTCCCATCCAGAAACAGTTGGTCTTCATGAGGTTCAAGTTTAAACTTCTTTTTTGTTTCCTTCTTCTTTTTGGGTGTACTGGGGCAGTCATCCTTTAAGTATGACAAGAAGAAAAACATTACAGAAAGAGGGAAATAAAGATTTTCCTCCACAAAACGATGAATACAAACAAAATGAAACTATGATCAAGCACCCTATTTATAATGTGGCTGTACTGTGCTATAAACAGTTCATGTTTTTGAATGTGATGGCATCATTTCAGAAGGCAGGCAGGGGGCTAAACTCCCTCTAGAAATGCTGAAACTTGTCATATTATAGAGATGCTGTATTTTGTTAATTGTAAACTGCAATGTTGATCAGAGACGGCTTAATGATAAAAACACATATTCACTGACTTCCTGTTTAAAACTGCAAAACAGAAAGACGCAGAATTTTCATAGTGGGAATTCACCGACACAGGCAGCAAACTCACACTTTTTATTGTTGAAAAATAGAGTTTTGTTTTGTGATTCAGAGCAGTGGGTAGAGATGGGGAGAAGGTGAAAACAAACATTTCTGAGCATTCGAGGCTCAAGTGCAGGACAATACATGATTACTCAAAGAGAATCATCAAAATACAACTTTGTGTAGATCAGTGATGTGGGAACACTGTTATGATGGTTAAAGGCTTAGTTCATTTTACCTAAACTGTACGTCCCCTTTAAGAAGATATAATAAATACCTACAAAAAGTACTGTACAACACATATGTGGATCCTTATTTTTTTAAAACAAACTTTTAAATGTGTGACATGTGTACACAGCTTGTTACTAAGTGTTGTAATGTGGTGACACTCACAGTCTTCTCCTTTTCCTTCTCTTTCTCCTTCTTGTCCTCCGGCTCCTTCTTCTTGTCTTTCTTGCTCTTCTTCTCCTCCTCTTTGCTGCTATCTCCTTTCGCTTTCTCTTTTTCCTTCTCCTTCTTCACGTCTTTCTCAGGCTTTTTCTTCATCACTTTGAGAGCACGGTGGAAAAACTGCTTCTTCAGGAGTCTACGCGAGAATAAAGAGAAATCCACTTACATTGGAGGTCAAGCAGGCATCTACAGTATATAAAATATACAAATATAAAAATATACAGTATATAAAATAATTGATATACAAATACATGACTGGCTTGAATGCCTTTATTATGGTAAAGTCATTCAGCAGGAACAATGTTAAGGTAGAGATAACTAGACACCTTATAAAGAAATAGCATTGTTGTTGGTTGACATTGGTCTTTTGTGTTTTAATTTTTGTTTTTATAAAAGGGTCCATCTAATTTGAGTTTGTCATAACTGCTATCATATTACTTTCTCAAATGAAGCATTCTCCATGTAACGTAATAGTTTCCAGCAAGAGTATTTTAATAGTAGGCATTTCATTGACATGTGCTGTAGATGTGGATTTCTTCTTATTTTCCCTCACCTGTTGCAGTAGTCGACCACAGAGTCCCTTGTGGTAAACACGGCCTCTTCTACCTTTTTGGTTTTGGCCCATTTGGAGTCCATCAGACAGTCCACTGCTTTAGAGGCTACAGGACCAGGCACAATAAATTATTTGTCTTGACCTCGTCTGTTATAAACAATTCTATTTCTAGAAATCATTGTGGAAGACCAGAATTAACTTTTTTTTTTGGATTTCCAAGTTTAAAGAAGGCATATTTTATGTTTTTCAGGTATTTAGTATTAAACAAAAACCTACGTAGATCATTGATGCGTGAAAAGTCCCTCAGTCGTCCAGGTAGAATCCATGATAAAAGGAGAAGTTCAATTTGTCAACTGGACAAGTTGACAAATTGAACTTCTCCTTTTATCTACGTAGATCATTATTTTACATTTTGTTTATTGTAAATTGCAGTATTGATCTAAACCATCTTAAAAACAGAAATAGTACCTTCTAGTGCCATTTCTGCATAACGAGCTGTGGTTTTCTAGTTGTTTCTAGTTTCCTTAATAATTGCAAGTACAGTGGTACCTCACCTTACGAAAGACCCAACAAACGAAAATTCCAAGTTACAAAACGCCTTCACGTTAAATTTTGGTCTCTAGATACGAAAGAAAATTCAAGTTACGAAACGTGAAATCTCAAAAATTCAAATAATGCGCGCTCAGATGCACACCCCGAAACGTAAATACACTTTATCAACACACGGGGTTAGGTTCCAGAAATAACCCGCAACAAGAGAAATACCCGAAGTAGGACAACTTTATATTTTACAATTATTCTACATGTTTTAAGGCTCTAAATGCCTCACCACACACATTATACACTTTTCTCAGACTGGAATTAAACTTTTCTCACATTTCTCTCTCGTTTAAACACTCAAACTTTCATAGATTTTCAACAAAATGTATTAAATAGTGAAGCGTGGGGGGAGACACGGCTCCGGAAGCCCCGCGCCGCGTGAGGAGCACCTCACCACGCCGCGCAAGGAGCACCTCACCGCGCCGCGCGAGGGGCACCGCTAGTCCTGGTCTGCACGACCGGCACCGGGTCTGCGAGCACGAGATAGAACCGCGGCGCACGGACCGCGTCCTCTGGAGCCCGAGCCACAAACTAGCCGCACAAAACCAGCAAAAAGCGGCACGTGGTGGTTTAATCCTGGTTTAGTCCAGGTCCAGTCCAGGTTTAGACCTGGTTTAGAAATGGTCTAGACCTGGTTTAGAAATGGTCTAGACCTGGTTTAGTTCTGGTCTAGACCTGGTTTATTCCACGTTTAGTCCTGGCTCTACAGTCTCTTAGCCAATCAGGACGCAGAACACAAAGTTACACTATAAAAAAAACGTTACACTATAAAAAAACAACAACCTTGGAACGAATCAGGCCTTTTCCATTGAAATAGCTACTCAACTTACAAAAAATTCACGTTACGAAACCACTTCTGGAACGAATTAATTTCGTAAGGTGTACAGAGAAGTGGGTGGAGACATGGGGTGGATAAAAACTGAAATGTTCAAAGCACCAAAGTATCAAATGCAGAACAATGCAGCATAATGTAAACATGGATCCATGGATCAATCAATCAAAAATACAACTTTGAGTAAACAAATTGAGGTAAAACATTATAATAACATTAAACCGAAGATGTTCATTTTGACTTCTTATGTACTTTAACTTCTTGGTTCCATGACATGGTACTTCTTGATGCTTTTATATGGTGCCTTAATGGTTCCCCAATACTGTAAATGAATCCTTCTTCAAAATCAAGACTCAGTGCATGAGAAAGACCCATGAACACAGTCAGAGTCAAAAATATGTCTCTGGAACATTTTATTATGGGCGTTGTTGCTTGAATGCAAATGAGGAGGACAGAGACAGGCTAGTACAGCGGGTGGGGGCGTGGCCAAACTCTCCGCTCTTTCCTCTTTAGCGGTGCGATGTGCGCTGGCCCCACTTCCGCGTTTTTGCGCGGAGGAAGAGATGAGACGATTTCTATTGAAAAATAAAGACATTTCCACAGAAAATAAAATTAAACCACTGCTGTTTCAGAGGTTCGGAGGCTCAGATAAAGGACATCCGAGCCTGGAAACACTCTCACGTGCCTCCAGGCAAATAAAAAAAACGCATCTCGCATTGCGTAGCTCGTTCGCGGTCCAAACTCTCTGGGCGTGAGTTGCAGAGAGTGTGGGTAGACATCCAGGCGGGGGGTGGAACTATATTTGCATTTTTCCTGGAGTGTGATGTCAGAAACCAGCCTTGTTCAGAATCGCCCGTTTGGGCTGTCTTTTTTTCAAACGCAGAAAAGGACCGCAAATGCTCAGTTTACACATTTCGCAACTTTGGGGAGGGCCCTAAACAGGGTAGGGGAGCTCACATTAACGTTCAAAAACCTCAGAAAGTGAAAATTTCATGCCATGGGACCTTTAAAGACAATACGGTAAGGTCAGACTGACCACGCCTCCACCAACAAGTTCAAACGCTGGATCAGGGAGGCCAGTGAAATCAGGAAACGAGGCACGGACAGCATTAACTGTGATGACGGAGCGTTCCTCTTTTCACACACCTGGGACCCCCTCCTCCATGGCTTGCAGCTAGCAGCCCAAACATGTCAACACGGTAAATACACTTTACCGTACTGTCTTTAAAACATAACATGGTTCAAGTCCATTTTACTTAACATACCCCCTCTAAAGTTCCACCTCTGCACATCACATTACTCTACAATCAGCTGACAGACAAACATGGCCGACTATAGTACAGTGCAGTAGTAACATCAGTGGGTGTAATGACCGGTTCAGTTCAGGCTCAGATCCTCCCACAGCTCATGAGTAAACAGTGACTCAAGAGAGAGACATAGACAGCATTACCGATGAAATAGTCTACGCGGTGGCCCATCATGCTGGTGGACTTGGTTGGACAGTTGAAGCGGAGGTACTTAGCCACAGCCTTCTCCTCCTTGGTGGGCTCGCTCACCTCCTGAAAGAATTAAAAAGAAAATGCATAAAAACTGGACATATATAGAAATTATCTTAATAGTAGTTCAACCTAATACAATTCAATTCTTTCACTCAAAATGTGCTCCACACCAATGGCAATAGTGCATTGCACCCTCACACCTCACAGTAATTATATTATTTGGCTTCTTATGATAAAATACACCAATTAACCCTGTGAGACCCACAGTTGCAGAACTGCAACATTTACTTAAAGCTGTCTCGTAGTGCCTCACACTGACTGAATGTAACAAAAACTGCATATCCCAGCACCCCACACTCTGCACTGCATCATACAACATTTTTGGAGAGAAATTTTAAATATTGGAGGTAGGGATGTCAACAATTAATAGACTTACAATTAATTGTCGATCAAGACGTTGGCTGAACAAAATGCATTAATCATAACTAATCGCTAGAGGGCGCTACTCTCGAATGTGAACACGAGATGCAAACCCACTCGCGAGAAAGACCATCATGTAACTCTTTCCTCTCTGAATGTTGCCATACAACTCACAGTAGAGCTGGACCTAGAACAGGGGTCAGCAACCCGCGGCTCTTTGATCCCTCTGATGCGGCTCAGTACAGTGGTCTCTCGTTTATCATGGGGGTTACGTTGTAAAAATAACCTGCGCTATATAGGTAAGTGAAGTAGTCAGCTTTATATTGCGTGTATAAATATGCATGTATTTAACAGTTCCTCTGACCGAGGCGCCTGGCACCGCTGCGCTGTTGCGGGTTTTGTTGGGGAGAAAACTTGCAAACATACAGCACTTCAGAGCAGTGACGGACTGGGATCATCGGCCCTGGCATTTTACACCTACAAGCTGCCCCGTAGACCGTGGAACGGGGGGGGGGGGGGTTCTACAGCTCTGCACCAAACACAGAACTGTACTGAGAACGCATCCGTGCGCTCTTAGGACTGGTTCCGCCGCCTGGACTCCAGGTTCCACCAGTTCGTTCTGTGGGAAGTGTGCGCGCGGACACGTGGTCAAATCCATAATAGAGCATGGCCTTCTGGCATGTGCCCAAAAGCCAGACCGCTCAGTCCGTCACTGCTTCAGTCACACTGCTCGTGATTGAACATTTAAATAAATTTGGCAAACTGAAGGCATTCTGTACCATACAGAAGACATGGAGGAGAATGACTGACAAGGACAAAAGGTCTACAGTCACTTAGCCAATCAGGACGCAGAACACAATGCGTGTTGATACACGATAAAAATATCAGCGAAACAGCGAGGGACCACTGTATTTAATTAAAATGTATTTTATTTTAGTTTGTTCATTTTCAAAATGTAGTTCTATGACACAAAGGCAAAAAGTCGTTATATGCAGTGTTATTTCATTTTACATTTCGAAAGGGTTTTGTGGCTCCCAGTGTTTCCGTTACTGTGTGAAACGGGCCCAAATGGCTCTTTGAGTGGTAAAGGTTGCCGACCCCGACCTAGAACCATATATTTTTTTATTTTCTTGATTGTTCTGGTTTGAGGCCCTGTAATGTTTTATGCTGTGTCCAGGGGCCCTGTGAAATTTATATTTTGTACTGTAACCCTTCACAGATTAAGGGAGAGAAATATTGTTGATGCCTTAGTTCAAAATAAATGTTGAGAATGTCCTAAAAATAGCCTGGATTCACTGGTTTCATCATAATATGTAGACTAAATAACATTCTGTTATTTAATTTCTTCTGTTCCTTTTAATTTCAAGATTTCCATGCTGCAAGTGCAACAACTGAGCCAGTCCTCAATTTATTTTCAATAAAGAATGTATTTTGTTATTCAGCATCAATACATTTGTCTGCTTTTTACTAAGGAATCATTAATTGAGGAATATACAATATAATAATCCTGTGATATATTTTTGACTGTGTCATGTATACTATAGCTTATATTCTTAAAGACCCTATTGAAACACTAAAATTCAGGTGAAAAACGCCGCTTATCAGTTAATCGTAAGTTGACTGATAAGGTCAATCAACTATAGATTAATGAATTAATCGATAATTTGCATCCCTAATTGGAGGGAATATCACATTCCAAAGTCAAATGACACAGCTGCCTTCTACTGACCACCCAGCTCTCTTTTCTGGATCAATTTTAACCAATCTAAAATACAATATTGAACCAATACAATCTGTTTTTTTTTTCTTACATTCATAACATGTTTAGTGTTAGAAAAGTTAATTTTTTTTTTTTTTTTAGTATAATACACGATAGTGATTTATGTTAAAAAAAAATTATGCAAAAACGCAACACTGGGTTACAAAGGGTGCACCTTTTACAGAGAATCCCTAACCTTTGTGAAGTGGCTGTTCATAAGAGGATGTACCAACATAGACAGGAGAGCCAGAGTGGACCTCAGTCTACCGTACATCTCCACCTTAAAGCCACAGGCCACTCCTTTGAGGACAGTGAGGTACAGGTTAGTACCAAGGGAGTGTGCAGGGTAAGCCTGCTAGGTCTGAGCTTGGCATATCAGGAGATACGGTCATGAAGCTCGCATCAACACTACCTACAGGGCAAAACTACAATGTGTATGCAGACAACTTTTTCATCTCTGTGCCTCTGCTTGTTAAACTGCTCGAGTGTGCCATACACTTTGTTGGCAATGTTCGTCCTGGGCGTGTGCCAAGTCTCAGGTTAGCAGCAGAGGAGGAGCTAAAAAAACAAGGAAGAGGAAGTTTTGACTTCAGAGTGTCAGAGGAACACAACATCTGTGCGGTGAGGTGGTATGATAACTGGTCAGTCACACTTTTCTCCACTTTTGATGGCCCAAACCCAGTCGACAAGGTTGCACAGTGGAACAAATCCACCAAGTCCTTCACTGAAGTGAGAAGACCATCAATTGTGAAGATGTACAATAAATTCATGGGTGAGACTGACTTGCTGGATTCCTTCACATGTACATCTTTTGGCACACCATCATCATTGCCGTGGTAAATGCTTGGCTGCAATACAGGCGCAACTGCAAGACCCTGCAGATCCCCTACTGCTGCACATTTATTTTTATCTTTACTTTCAATGCACATTCTATTGCACATTACCATTTTACTGCTGCATCTTCCATTGCACATTTTTGATGCACACTGCACATTTTTGGACATCTATAAATAGGTATTTATTCTGTTGCACTGCTTTCAGATTTTAGATTCTAGATTTTAGTCTTAGTTTTTGTTTTGTTTCGTCTTTATATTGTACTTTGTACACTGTCTTTTTGCACTACCTGGCCAGAGAGAAACGAAATTTCAATTCACTGCATGTTGAACACATATGGCAGAATTGACAATAAAGCCGACTTTGAACTTTGATCTTTCTTCAGTTTCATATTTGATGCGTGACATGATAAAGAGAAGAGTCCTGCAGCACATCATTTAATGTTTTTGTTCATATACAGGATTGTTGTATTAAATATATATGTTTTGAGTGAAAAAAAAAAAGAAAAAAAAAGTTCAAAACATTCTCATGTTCACTTAGTGCTGTTCTGTGTATAAAAAAAATCATTTTTAAAATATGTTTTGATTTTATGGAGTGAGCAAAAACTAATACAAAGTTGGCTTTTATTAAATGTGAAGTTGTACTGTATATTGGTAACCACTAAAGCCCAGTGTTGCAATTTGGCAACATTTCCACAGATTGCTCTCAAAAAATAAAAAAAAGATAAAACATTATTTTCTGCATTTTAGGCTTAGCAAAAACATGATAAAGAGGAAGACCCTCCAGGATTTCGCGGGCATTTTTTGTGATTGTTGCGGGCTAAAATGCCTGAATTTGCGGGAGCTTTTCCAAAAAGTTGCGATGAAAGTTGCGGTGCTTTTAAGGTTTTTGTTGCGATTTTGTTGCGGGAGGAAGTGAAAGTTGTGATAAATAGTTGCGATTTTCGCTTTTTGTAATTAAAATTGAGTAATATTTTGAATACTGAGTTATTACTGACAAAGAATAATACAAAGACACAGAGATCACAGATATGGTCCTAAAACAACCTTACCAACATCGAAAATAAATTGCTACTAGGAGGGGAACTGTTTCGCCCGGTCTTTGCTGTTATTTTTGTGGGCAAATGGCGCCGCAGACATGTTTCTTTGCCATTAGAAGCCGTGTCCCAATTCCCAGAGCGCGCGGCTCGGAGCGTGGCCCGAAGGGCATGTGCGTCACACATTTCGACAGTACACCGGGGCGACGACTGCTGTCCCACTTCTTTTTTGTCCCATGCGCAGTTAACACGCGGTCCGAAGACCGCGGTCGTTAAGCAGTCCGCGGACTGCAGTCCGGGCTGAGCAAGTGTGCACCGCCTTGACTGCAGTCTGAGCCCCCTTCGGGCCGCGCTCCGAGCTGTGCGCTCTGGGAACTGGGACACGGCCGCAGTTTCGTTTTGTCACACGGAAGTAAAGCAGAATGTTGCGGCTTCCAAACTCAAACCTTTTAGCCGCCGAGAATATGAGGTTGGGTCCTATGGCTCGCAGATTTGTGACGCGCAAAGAGGAGGCTATGGTGACAGATACGCTGAGATCCAGATATGCGTTTTGTGCATTTATTACAAAAAGAGCGCACACAGCTATGACAGCGCAGCAGGATGAAATGGAACTCATGAAAACCAGCAGGATAAACAGATTAACGTGAAAGATGAATGAATGGTTTGCGTTCAACAAAAAATACGGCTACACCCCAACCCTGACTCTCTCCTCTGTGTGACAGGTGAGCGCGCGCTTTTACACGCACACACTTCCATACGTGCACACACCCACACTCACGTGACCCACCGCCTCTGCCGCACACACACACACACACACACACAAACGCACCGTGCACCTCATCTCGTTATGTCTCCTACACAGAAGGAAGTTGGTCGGCGTTCAATACATCGCCGATGATTGGTCAAAATGAGTAAAAATTGCGGGAAAGTTGCGGTGATTGGTCAAAATTGCAACACCGCCCTGAATTCACGGGGATTGGCTGAAGTTGCAAATCGCAACATCGCGAATTCCTGGAGGGTCTGAAGAGGTTAAAAAAAATTCATCCAGGAAATGAATGCTTGGGCCTCAGAGGGTTAAACTTACCAGAAATTGACCAAATCTGGCCACAGATAGAATTTATTGAAGAAATTATGTGGTGTTACAATTTCTGGAAATTCATGGAAATTAACTCAAGATTTAGCATCATTTAGTATTCAAGGCAAGTTTATTTGTATTGCACAATTTGTACACAAAGTAATTCAAAGTGCACACAAAGTAATTCAAGTTTGAAATATTTTGACATCCCCTAATATTAGTTTAGTAATGAAAACAATAGGCCTAATTCAGTCTTCACCTGGACATGTTTTAATAAATTAACTGTGAAATTGTGAATGAAACCTTGACTTTTTACACAAATCACAAATACAGTATACAATTATGACACATATTCCAACACCAAGTTTTCCCAGTTTCTCACAACATGCCCAAGCTCAAACCGGAGCCATCTTAGAGTCAAGTTTTCAGTCTCCAATACCTAATACAGCTCTGTGCAACGTGAGGCAAATGTGGCATCAAACAAGTCTTTGTTTAACACGGAACTAGGGCCTATTCGATACACCTACTCCATCGCTCCAGGATTAATCTCTGTGTGAATTAAACACTGGGGTGGTCCAAAAGAGAATTAGACTAGATCAAGTTGAAATTGAGCTGCTACAGTTCAGTTTGTGTTACTACAAAGATAAATAGGCTTATCTTATGTAACTGGTACAAAATGCAAACCTGTTCAGCTGGGACATGGTTTGCATCATCTTTGAGATAATTGTAGGCTCTGTGCAGTTACAAATCATACATGGACTTTGGTTGGAATCCGTCCTCAAACTGAATGTTACACTAAAGACAACAGAGGTAATACATGATCATAATATTCAGAGTTATAAAGCAGAAATGACCCGCACTGCAGCCGATCCGCGGGGACCAAACTTGTACATGAAGTTACAGTGAGTCTGAGGTTAAAGGCCCCTACGGCAAATACAAAGGACCGTGTGTAAACACCGTGCGTAGTGTTGTACCTAAACTAATGTATGAAAATACTTGGTGCAGGTTATGTAAACAGGTCTGGAGCTGACGCAGCTTAGCGAACCTTTACAGGCTCATTTATGTGAAATAAAAGACAGAGATATGCCGTATCCTCCAGCCCGAAGCCTGCGCTCCTCCAGAGGAACACACTGTTCTGGACCTCAGCGCACATCTCCAAACCTGAACACAGACATTTGTTGTTGCCTGGAGCTAGCGCTAGCCTCCGTTAGCATCATCACTTCATGTGGATCCTGGAGGACAGTTCCGGGAGTCTATCAGAGACAGTCCGATCACAGAGCCTCTCCTCCGGGCTCAACCTGCTCACAGAGTCCCGTGGACCCGGACACACACCGCTTTATCTGGGTTTAAACCATTAAAACATTACCTGGACCCGTTTCTTGTGCCTCCTGCGCTCCGCCATGATCCTCCAACTCAGCTCTCACGAGCACACGCCTGCGCACGCGCATTTACCACGAAGTATCGCGAGACTACAACTGATGACGTGGACATGTGGGACGCCACAACTGTAGTCACTGTACATGCCTATGCAAAAACAAACAAACAAACAAACAGAACTGTACATGCCTAGAGCAGGCCCCTGAGTTATAAATGTAATGCTAAAAAGGCAAAGGCTTCATCTTTGCACTCTTACAGAAGTCTGCAACCATTTAATATCATGGATTCTACCTGGACGACTGAGGGACTTTTCACGCATTTAATATAAACAATCCGCATCATGAGGAGTTAGGGTTTTTGAGACCCTTCCCAATTGATGCCAGCAGGTATTAAGCATTATACTGTAGAATCTGAACATATGAGTATATAATAATAATATAATAAACCCAGAAAAAAACAATGCACAAGACAAGTGTCAAAATGTATTTTTTATAAGCCTGAAAAAAATGCAGATTTGGAAGCTTTAAACTACTGTTGCTGACTGAAAGTGGACTGCAGCCGCTCGCTCAGCCGGTGTCCTGCCCAAACAGCAGCGGAGAGCAGGGTCTGCCAGCTTCTGAGGATTCATGGAAAGCTCTTCCAAGACAAGCCAACCATTTTTTTGTTCAACAGTGGATAATTAAAACACACAGATCATTTTGCATTTATTTATTTATAAAACCCTTTCCTTATCAAACACATTATTTTGGAACATAAAGACAGAACGATTCTATCATGTTAATCATATTATAATTATAATATAATAAATACAACAAGTAGATGTTATGTACATAACTTGATAATGCTGCAATAGAAAAAATAGCTCTAACCACCCACAATGATCCTACTGGGATAATTCATACTGTCAAAATCAAGCATCAAGCATCAGTTTAAAGTTCACTTCATATTCATATAAAATGTCCATTGTAATGTCCATCACCTCAGTCCAACACCCGTGACAGACTTTGTCGACCAGGACAAATAACATTCTCTGAGTTAGGTACTGTTCTGGAAATAAAAATCCAAAATAAATTCCCAGATTTTTAACCTGATCAATTATTCCCCATAACTCAAACACATAATTAGTTTAGCCTTTGTATAATATTAACAATGTCTAAAAATTGAATTGAATAATATCACCACTTTCTGAAATTATAGTGAAGAAATAATCTTAATTAATTTATCTAACTAACAGAGGAGACTTGTTGTTGTTTGCAAATATAGAGAAAACTTATGCAATATCAGAACATCTGCATTCCACTATTTAAAACTGCCCTTCATGTCAATATTAAAATACAAGCCCTTTGTTGAGAACGCTATGTCAACATATCAACACAACCCATTAGGCCCTGTGCGTTCATGCTGTCTCGCTGCTGGCAGAGGGGGGCGAGTGGTTTTCAGTCTCATGGGGGTCCAAGGACTTGAGGAGGTCCGGGTCCCGTGGACTGGCCACCATCTCGTCGCTGTTACAGTTCACAGGGGAGCCCATCTCCGAGGAGCGGTCCCCGGGCTTCTCTGGGGGTCCCTGCATCCCTGCTCCAGACAGAGGCATGTTCATTAGGTACACCAGACTGCCCATTCGCCTGGACACCTGCAAGAGAGGGTTTCAGGATGAAAAATTAGAGCTGTCGGCATAGAGATTAACAATTTTAAACTAAATAAAGTATATCTTTGAATGGGAAAATGAATGAATGAAAATGATAGCATAAGCAGGAACCTTGCAAATCTTGTGGCTTACAAAAATAATGTCTTTTGGACTGAATGATGGCACCACTTTCCATAGACTTTCCAAATTATTATTAAAAGTGTGAATGTATGTTAGAGCCTAATGAGCTATGTGGTAACTAATGACCAGAAGACCTATACTTTTATTTACAATCTGTTTCTGAAACTAAAAGAATTGGCAGATTTTTAAGTTTTATGTGTATTTGAACTGAAAACTGTGTTATGGACAAAAGCAAACACATAGCCGTTTACCCTCCTTCAGCCTGCCTTTAAACGTTTTATGGGAAAAATCTGTTTAGCTCAATTTTACCCTGTATATACAGTATATATACCCTATCAATCGTTCAGGGTTAGAGGCAAGGGCAAGGTCACTCACTATAGCAAACTACTCTATACTCTATTTGAACGATCTCTTGTAAATTCATTCATATATTCATGTTTGTTGAGGTCCCCAAGCTTCACTGCTCTAAATGTAATGGATGGTGATGTTTGGGAGAGTTTTTACGGACATTTTGAGGTATTTTACCTGAGAGCGAATCTTAAGCGCGGGGCCCAGCTTCAGCCCCAGTGTGTCCAGTAAATGTTCCTCCGAGAGCAGAGGCAGGGTCTCTCCATCGATCATGTGCTCCTTAAATGTCTGCAAAGTTACAACGTAAATAAGAACACCTTGAAATATAAAAAATACCACCTTATATAAGCCTGTCACCTTAACACATTTTAAAGGTGCACTATGTAACTTTTCTTGAGGAGGTTTTGCCAACAGTCTTCATGAAAATATTGCTATGCCTAATGTACCACAGTCTGCATTAAAGTTATCAATGTCCGCGGAGAGAAGTAGGTGATACCATCAGGTCAAGTTACAGGTCATATCTGTGGAGAAGCAACCTCACGCAGAATAAGAATGCAAGATTTTCAAGGTATATTTGACCAACAAGAACTGATATAATTTAGCAAAATGCTAAATTAGGTTTAATGCCATATTGTGGAATAATCCAGGCAAATCATGTCAAGCAGGTGGCGAACTCTCTAATCACATCCCATCAATGAGGGAATCCTAAATTTCCAAGAGGTCAATGTGTAAACTGGCTAAACAGGTGATGGCTCCTAACCTGAGCATATTCGGAGCATGTGGGAATGCTGTTGATGAAGTTGAAAACGTCATTCACAGTCCACTTCCTGATGTCCTCTGCCACTTCCTCCCCATTCAAGTAAAGGTTAGAGGGCCCTGAGGGCACAAGACAAGTTTCAACATGAAAAGAAAAGCACAGTATTATTGTAACAGTATATCTACACTCCTTGGTTGCTCTGGGTTTTGCATGCTGCATGATATCCCAACCGTCAAAGAAATGAGTCAGGCAATTGCAAAATAAAATATATAGTATGTTATTTCATTCATATTAGATTTTTTTCTCATGGGCTGCAAAGCTATTTCAATTTGGAGGATTTCCTATCCTCAGAGCAGGTTCAGCAAACTGAATCATGACTTAATCCTGATTGGAAGTTCATAATTAAATATACTGTATGATACTCCAGTTTAAAGGTGTACTATGTAACCTTTCTGGCGGCACGGTAGCTGAGTGGCTAGCGCTCTTGCTTCACAGCAAGAAGGTTCCGGGTTCGATCCCCGGGTCGCCCAGGCCTTTCTGTGTGTGTTCTGTGTGGAGTTTGCATGCATGGTCTGGGTTTGATCCCCGGGTCGCCTGGGCCTTTCTGTGTGGAGTTTGCATGTTCTGCCTGTGTCTGGGTGGGTTTCCTCCGGGCACTCTGGTTTCCCCCACCAACCCAAAACATGCTTCAGGTAAAATCCTCCAGCTTAGGTCCTGACCAAACCGAAGCAAGAAGATCATGGAGATGGTCCCTGGGCGCAGTAATGTGCTGCCCACTGCTCCTAATATATATATATATATGTATATATATATATATATATATATATATATATATATATATATATATATATATATATATATATATATATATATATATGTATATATATATATATATATATAGGATGGGTTAAAATGCAGAGAAGAATTTCTCCAGTGTGAGATCAATAAAGTTCTTCTTCTGGACAAGGGTCTGCCACCTGCTTGTCTCCATGGAAATATTATTGCTTTTCCTGGAATGACCCAGTGTATGGAATTAAACTCTCTCTTGCTTGTGGAACATTGCAGGCAACCTGATTGACTGACATTTCTATGGAGATAAGCATGTGGCAGACCTTCCTAAAAAAAATGTACATAGTGCCCCTTTAAAGTCGCATTATCACCCATTCTTATGATTATTTTTTAGATCACTATTTTGCACTCACCTGGTGGTAGAAAGCCATTGCCCATCATAGGAACCATGTAGGGCATCCCAGCCGCTGAGGGGTAAATTAACTTCTCCTGAAATGCACCGCTTGTTATGTCTTTGTCATTGGGACTTCCGTTGGCCCCATCACCACATCCATCCTGATTATTCGCTTTCCTCAACCCATTCTCCCCATCTTTGTAAGTCTTCCTACTTCCTGTTGTGAGCTCTGGGTCTATTTTGGCCTGATGATGTGTTTTATCTCCCTCTAACTCTCCTTTTGTGTCTGCTTCTTTCTCCTCTCCTGACGTTGCACCAGGACTTTGCTCCACATGTTTATCTTCGACTGGACCTTTAATATTAACCACTTGATTGTCAGAGTTCTTGTGGACAGTGGGTCTTCTTCCTGCTCTCCGCCCCCTCTCCCGATGCAGCGTGCTGATTGATGGATACGGGCTGGCAGACATGAGTATACTGTTTGAATGGAGATCATCTAAATTGGGGCGGTGCACAAAGACATCGTGGCCGTCGGGGATTCGCTGGCGCCCCCTATAGGCCATGGCGTTTGGGGGGTAGGCCATGGGGTTGTCGATGCCAATGAGACCCTTCTGATGAGCGTTCTCCAGCTCTTTCTGATGCAGTATGGCGTTCATTTCCATTCTATGCAAGATAGGCAGAGTAACATAGGATTATAAATGGATATGTAAATTATCTGGTGGAGGATCTGCCACCTTCTTGTTTTCTTCTTGTTTTCATGAAGATTATGTTCCACAATATGGCATTAAACAGATCGATCTCCACGCAGACAAGCAGGTCGAGTGATAGGTCATCGGTGGAGAGGCGACTCTGCTCACACTAAGAATGCATCTTTGTCAAGTTATTTTTGAGCAATAAAAACTCCTTTAATATTAAATTTAAGGCATATAAGTTTAATGCCATACTGTGGAACATTTCTGGCTAAGCAATAACATCTCCACGAAGGCCAGAAAGGAACTCTTGGTAGATTAACCAGGAATAAAATAGAACTAGCTCCCCTGTGCATGTCATTGGTAATCCAATCTCTATTTTGCCTTTTAGATTTCAAGTGCAAAAAACTAATAAAATTTATGGTGAACAAGCAGATAGGTTGCTCTGTCATTCCATATCGTATCAGATTCCTTGCTCTGTCTATTTCTTCTTCAAACTAACAGATTTTTTAATGGTGGCTATAATTCATTGCCACAGTCAAATGAGCTTTCTGTCTATCTTTCTATATTTCTTTGTTTGAGCATAAAATATTGCTGGTCTCACCACTATACCCTTTTTTTCTTTCTCTAATTTATTTATTTTAGGACTAAACCAGGAACAAGGAAATTAAATCAGGACTGAAATGCATGTAAACACGAATAATATAATTAAAATAAAGATATGAAGTGAACATCCACCACTGATTTATCAATATCTGTCACATTTCTCTATCAAACTTGCAGATGCCTCCTCCCCACCCTTCTTCGGTATGGATGAATGACCTTTGTTAATTTCACACTTGGATATTTTTAGTGAGATGCGGATTTTACCTTGCGATATTTTGCTTGTGAATCAGCTCCTGTCGCCGAGCAACAGTTTCCATGGGCTCAGAGGGCATGAATCCGTAACCAGCTGAAGAAAACATAAGATAAATGTTGACTTTCAGAAAATGAAGTAGGGCTTGACATAAACTACACCATGTCCTCTGGAACTGTTTTTATGTATTTGTATGCATTTTATGTTTGCATTTTTGCCAAATAAAGTTTGTTATCTTTTAAAATATATGTATTCTTGATGTTTTACACTTTTTTCCTACTACTTACAATTGTACTTATAGGCCTTCTTCATTATGTATAAAAAAATAAATCTAATGACTGTGAAATCTGTCATTTCTGTCCAGCTGTATTTATGTCCAGAAGCACTCACCAGCCCCTGGAAAGCCTCTCCCTGGCAGGACGTTGGCATGAGGGGGCAAAGGAGGTCCCAGGTGGGGTCCTATATGCATCTGTCTGGCCTCTGAAGCCACCATCTCTGAAGGAGGGAGCAGCTCTCTGAAGAAGATAAACAAACAGTTATATAAAAGGTAGAGAGTAGATGTATGGATAGATTATGTATAAAAGTAAGCTACCTGCCAAGTAAAGAAATAATAATAATGTTTTAGTGTTTACAATCATTGCACAGTGAAATAAAACCATGTTTTACACAGACCTTCTGAATTAATCAAATCTATTCAATGTCTATGATCAGCTATAACATACTTTTCTATACTGAAATAAAAAGACTCTGAATTGTGAGTCAGACCTCTCCATGAATCGTGGTTCAAACTGTGTGGGGACCCCCTGTAGCCTCTGCTGTCCCTGAGCCAGGATCTGAGGGGCCATGGACATCTGGTTCCTCATCAGGAGCTCCTGTCTCTGCCGCAACTCTGCACACAACACAACACAACACAACACAACCACAGTAATGAAGGGGCCGCAGGGAGCAAATATGGCACACAGCAGTAGAAGCTTTTAAACTTAGATCCATATTGAAATCAAATCATTTTCTATAGGTGTATATGATATTGGCCTTTGTTATTGCTGTGTCCTTCTAGGAGGTGTAAGTTAGAATGATCTGATGCAAGAAGACACTTTTTATCAATCAATCAATCAATCAAACAATATTTATAAGGCGCTTTACATACAAAATTGTAAAACAAAGCGCCCAAATTAAAGCCAAATTATTTTCCCAAATTAAAGGTGCATTGTGTTCCTTTCCTGGAGGATGATACATCACCTGCTAGTCTGCTATTGCTGTGACTAAATATGGTATTAAACTTGCATTTATTCAGCTATTCAGTTACATTTGTTCAGCTCACCTGTGTAAGCTTGATGCCATACTGATGCAGACAAAATCTCCATGGAGACAATCAACTGGCAGACCCTCCCCCACAAAAGTTACATTGTGTGGCTTTAATATCATCTGGAAAGTCCAAAATGCGATCTCTAAAGTACTGCAAAAGTGTATTTTGTAGATCCCAACCTTTAATAAGATACAGCTCTGGAAAAAAAATAAGAGACCAATGCAAAATGATAAATTTTTCTGATTTTACTACTTATAGGTATGTGTTTGGGCAAAAGGAACATTTTTGTTTGAGTCTATAAACTACTGATAACATTTCCCCCAAATTCCAAATAAAAATATTATTGTTTAGAGCATTTATTTGCAGAAAATGACAAATGGTCAAAATAACCAAAAAAAAAAGATACATGTTTTCAGACCTCAAACAATGCAAAGAAACAAGATCAAATTCATTTTAAAACAACATAATACTAATGTTTACACTTAGAAGAGTTCAGAAACCAATATTTGGTGGAATAACCCTTATTTTTAATCACAGCTTTCCTGTGTTTTGGCATGCTCTCCACAAGTCTTTCACATTGTTCTTAGGTGACTTTATTCCACTCCTGGTGCAAGAACTGAAGTAGCTCAGCTTTGTGTTTGTGTTGGAATTCAACAGACGCTGGAATGGAATGGCTGTAAAACATGTAAAGATGCTGATTTCAGAAAAAAAATGCAGCGATCTCTTATTTTTTTTTCCAGAGCTGTATATGAAGTATGCACGGCTATTAGACCAGCAGAACAATATTTAGACATGAACTGCTCATTTCTGCAATTGCCCACAGAGGGTGCTATAGGCCTAACTGTCTCATCAAATAGATTAGCTCAATTTGTATCTTGACTGGCCCATTTGCACCTTAAAGTCTACTCACTCACCCCCTGCGGACATGCCATTGACCAGTCTGTACCAGTGCTTCTCATCCATCGCGCCCTGGTCCCCCAAAGACGTTATCTTCCTCAGCTGCTCACGAGGGGTCATCACCTCGCACCTCTGCAACCTGGTACAAGCATACAAAATTAGATTAGTTTGACATGATGATGACAGACTATTATCATAATTATAAAGACCAATTCAGTCATTTTGAGAGTTAAAGGTCCCATGGCATGAAATTAAATATACAAATATACGAACGTTAATGTGAGTTCCCCTACCCTGTTTAGGCCCCTCCCCCATGGTTAAAAGTTGTGAAATGTCTAAACTGAGCATTTGCGATCCTTTTCTGCGTTACAAAAAATCGGAGCTCAAACAGGCGAGTTTGAACAAGGCACCTTATTGACGTCAGATCGAAAAAAGAAATGCAAATGCAGTTCCACCCCCGTCTGTCTGTACTCAGCTGTAAATCACGCCCAGAGAGTTTGGACTGCGAATGCGCTAGGCAATGCGAAATGCGTCCACGTCCGAGTGTTTCTAGGCTTGGAAGTCCTTTATCTGAGCCTCTGGACCTTTGAACAGCAGTGGTTTAATTTTATTTTATGTGGAAATGTGTTTATTTTTCAATGGAACGCTTCAAATCTCTCCCCCGTGCAAAAACAAGGAAATGGATCAGCTGTGGGCTCTGAGCTCTGAACGGAGAGTTTGGCCACGCCCCCACCCTCTACTATTGGCCATCTCTTTTCTCCTCATTTGCATTCAAGCAACAACGCCCGAGTTTGAGAGGGATATTTATGACTCTTTCTCATCTTATCTCTGTTTCTCATGCACTGAGTGTTGATTTTGAAGAAGGATTCATTTACAGTATTAGGGAACCATTAAGGAGCCATATAAAAGCATCAAGAAGTACCATGTCATGGGATCTTTAAATATGGTCTTGTAGCATGTGATCTCCACCTACTACCAATAGGAGGCAGCATTTCTCTGTACTTACAATAATACAAAACCACATCCAGCCTGCCAATCTCTGTAGAATATGTTAAGTTATACTATTCTTCTAATTAAATTTAAAGGTCTATTTGGTTATTTTACTTTACTTTACATTCTTATCACTCACTGGCAATGAGCAAGCTAAAGATTTATTTTAGCAAGCTTATTTTAAAAGCCTCACAACATCAAATCAACATATCTCAGTAGCGTAGTAGTCTATATTGTTCACCATCACTACAGTTTGATCCTTAAAGGTGCACAGTGTCAACCTTCTGGAGGAGGATCCATCACCTGCTTGTCTCCTGTTATTCTGTTAATGGTCAGATCTATGGAGAAGCAAGCATGCACAAAACATAGTAAGAATATATGTTTTTCAAAGTATTTCTGAGCTAAGAAACAACTATAATTGAACAGAATGCCCTACTGGGGAACTTTCCATGCAAAGAAATAATAAATATATCCATGGAGACAAGCAAGTAGCGGACCCTCCACCTTAGAAGTTACATAGTGCACCTTTAACCTCCCATAAGACTCAATAACCAATTGCCTTACACTAAATCCTAACTTACATTTGACCCTTAAAGGTTAATCCTTTCTATACTACTAAAGTCTTTTGAAACAACTCAATTTGCAGTTTTCTTATCTTTTTCTACCAGTGTGTGTATATTTAGTATGCATGACCACTTCTCCTAGTGCTTACAGTATTCTTAGCTGAGCCAGCAGACAATTGACTCAGACACGTCCAATTAGTTTTAACACTGCAGAAATCCCATTACAAATATGATACTGTAAGTGCAATAATCCACTTGTGCTAATCCAAGGGAGGCGCATATAGGAAGCTTCTAGAAATCCCGATCAATGCTGTCACTGTCTCAAATTCCCTACATGCCTGCTCATATCAACTTTAAACTATAAAATGCACATATGCACCATATAATCTTCTGCTACACATTGATTTTTCAAAGTTTTTACCACAGAAAATAAAGTATATGGCTTCTCATATAGAGCTCAGTATTTATTTATGAACCAATTGTGCATTCATAAATCATAACTTGGTCCATTTGAAAAAATGAAGACTTATTCAGTCAGATATTACTGCAGTGTTTTGGGATAAATCCAAAACTAAACTTGGACTAGAACAGGACCAAACCAAGTCTGGATCAGGAAATTAATTGGAATGTATGTTTTTTTGAGCAATGATACCCATACTACGATAATACACTACCAGTCAAAAGTTTGGATACACCGTCTCATTCAAAGTTTTAAAAAAGTTTAAAGTTCAAAGTCAGCTTAATTGTCAAAAGCCGTATGTGCAGGTTGCACACACGGGATTTGAAATTGCAGCGCCCCCTAGGCCCACAGTGAAAATAAAACATCTGACAAACAAGACAATAAACATGATGACTAAAATGTAGCAAAAGTACAGTAAACTTGTATATAGATAAAACACACAATGTGTAGCATAATAAAGCTCAGATTGTGTCATTTAAGCAGCAGTGTCAGTGTCATTTAAGTGTCATTTAAGCAGCAGTGTCTGTGCCATTTAAGTGTCATTTAAGCAGCAGTGTCACTGGGGGAGGGAGGGCAGGGCAAGGAGAGAGTTCAGCATCCTGACAGCTTGGTGGATGAAGCTGTCTTTCAATCTGCTGGTCTTTGCCCTGAGGCTCCTCAGTCTCCTTCCTGATGGCAGCAGACTGAAGAGGCAGTTGGATGGGTGGGATCATCCAGAGGGCTTTGTGGGTGAGGCGAGTGTAGTAGATGTCCTGCAGGGAGGAGCGAGAGACACCCATGATTCTCTCAGCTGCTTTCACTACTCGGTGTAGCTTTTTCCGGCAGGACACGGTGCAGGTGCCATACCACACAGTGATGCAGCTGGTGAGGATGCTCTCTCTGGTGCCTCTGTAGAAGGTGCACATGATGGGAGCTGGGGCTCTGGCTCTCTTCAGCTTGCGGAGGAAGTAGTGTCGCTTCGCTGTTGAGCTTTACTGGCCAGTGATGCTGTGTTCTTTGACCAGGAGAGATCTTCTGCTGTGAAACAATCTAGGCAAAGCAATAATATCTCTGTGGCGATTGGCGGCAGGCCATCCCTCCCACCAGAAAAGTTAGTGGACCTTTAACAGTTCTTAAGCACCCACAAGCTTGGTCCTCCTGCAGCTCTTGCACCTTATCCCCAGTCTCTCCAGTTGCCTTGAAGCCTAATCTGGGGTTGATAATCCGCATGTTAGCCTATGCCAGTCTGTTAGCCACATCTGCCAACTGACCCGCTAACCTCCCCTTCCCCCCAGTGCCCCACCCCCGGATCCTATTAGCTTAGTCCTGGCTATACAGCACTTTAAAGGGATGTGGTGGCGGTAATCCGCACGTTTAGAGTTTTACCCTCAGCAAACCTTGACTGTTAAGCATCCCGGACAATGCGACCTAAGTACTAAGCCTCTTTGCCCCATTAGCTCCGCATGAGGGTGTCCTAAAAACACCTTGTGATGGGCCTAAATATGTGGTGATTGGGTAAGAAGTGTGGAGAAGATCTACAATGAGCTAGCATCAGCAAAATTAGTATGTATTGGCATAGCATCTGCTGTAATGGAAAGAGGCCATGAAATCACAGGTCATTTATAACATAAGACTAATTAGAGTGCTTATAGAGGACTTACACTTAAAGGGCCCATATTAGGCTATTTTTTGATCTACGTTGTAATGTGGTTTCTTCATCAAAAACATACCTGGAGTTAGTTGTTTCATTCACACATGTTTAACACACAAACCCTGCATATTTAGGCTGAGAAAACACTCTGGTCACTCCACTGTTTTTTCAAACTTCATATACTGTATCTTCACCTGAATTATTTGGATGATTTCTACCCTAGAATTGCCTAAATCTACTGAACTAAAGGTAAAAGGCAACCGTTAACTTGAAAAGTACTGCTTCATGACTTCACAAGTTGGAACAGAGAGACTAATAATATAGAAATAATACAAATAATAATAATAAATATAATACATTTTATTTATAAAGCGCTTTTCAAGACACTCAAAGACGCTGTACAAGAGGTAAAATCAGTAATAAAACAAGTAAGAAAACAATAAACAATCAGAAAAACATTAAACATTAAGAAACATTAAAAGCAGTTTTAAAAAGGTGAGTCTTGAGCAGTTTTTTAAAGGTGGGGAGGTCAGAGCAGTCACGGATAGGTTGTGGGAGTGAGTTCCAGAGGGTGGGGAGCAGCAATGGAGAAGGTTCTGTCACCCCAGGTTCGGAGCTTGGTCCTGTAGGGGAGGGAAAGGAGGTTGGTGTCGTAGGAATGGAGGGAGCGGAATGGCGTGTGGCGGTGCAGGAGGTCAGAGAGGTATGATGGGGCCAGGTTATGGAGGGCTTTGTGGGTCAGGAGGAGGACTTTGAATTGGATACGCTGAGGGATGGGGAGCCAGTGGAGATTTTGGAGGACAGGAGTGATGTGGTCTCGGGAGCGGGTGTGGGTGAGGAGGCGGGCAGCAGAGTTTTGGATGTATTGGAGTTTGTTGAGAGTTTTGGAGGGTAGACCATAGAAAAGGCTATTGCAGTAGTCGATTCGAGAGGTGATGAATGCATGAATGAGTGTTTCGGCAGCAGAGAAAGAAAGGGATGGGCGGAGTCGTGCAATGTTTTTGAGATGAAAAAAAAAGCAGTCCGGGTTATGTAGTTTATGTGTTGTTGGTATGAGAGTGTGGTGTCAAAAAGAATGCCAAGGTTTCGGATGAGTGGGGATGGAGTGAGGGTTGTGTTGTCTATGGTCAGGCTGAAGTCTTGAGTGGATTTGGTGATGTTTTTGGGGCCAATAATGATTAAGTCGGATTTGTCACAGTTTAGTTTTAGGAAATTGTGTTGCATCCATGTTTTGATTTCAGAGAGGCAGTGGGTGAGGGAAGAGTGAGTTGTGGAGTTGATGGAATGTGTGAATGAAATAAAACACAAGTCAAGGTGTTTTTGATGAGGTAACTGCATTATAATAACATACAATTTACTGGATAAAACAGGATGGTTATTAGATTGTCTTAATTAGCAAGAATGCGCTATGTATATGGTTTTAAGATAAAAGGCATTATACTGTTGGAACCTACTGGTACGGATCCTATTAAAAAATAGGAATATATAAGAAAAAACCCTTAAAGTAGGCATAGACTTTTAACAGTGTAATTTCAGTGTACTATTTTAAGATTGTTAGACTAATCACACATTAATAAGCCAAAGTATTAGTAAGTTTATCATATCAAATTATTAATTCAGTGAAAACTCTAAAATTCAAATTAGTCGACTAATACCCCAACAACATGAATGTAAAGTGAAAACATGTAATTAAGTGCATCAATTCATGTATTATTATTTCATGTATTATATAATATAATTAATGCAAACAATGTACAATAAGGAATGTACCATTCAAGTTTGTTTGGTTTTTGAAGTTCATGTCATTTACTATTTGTTTATCTTCAAAGTGACATTAAGAAAATGCAAACCCCCAAGAGTTTTCTAGCATTGAAATGAGGATTTAAATGAAAGAAAAACTAATTAATGTTTGACTTTACGCAGCTCCTGTGATCTTACAGGCTTCTCATTAGCATGTCCTTATCTCACACATTTGAAAAGACTGAACTTCTAAAATTACATTAGTGCTTATGTTACTTATTGTAGAATCTTGTTTGAGTGTTGTGCAATACAATATTTAATTTTTAAAGGTGTACTGTGTAACTTTTTAGAATAGGGTAACACCATCTGTCTGTCTGTTTTGCTTTGTTTACACAGTATGGCATATGAAGACAAGCAGGTCAAGTTACAAGTCTGATCTGTGCCTAGGCGACTCCACTCAGTAAGAATGCATTTCGTTCAAACTATACCTAAGCAATAAAAACACCCCTAATCACATAAATGCAAGATGTGTTTGATGCCATAACATCTCCAAAGAAGCAAACAGGTGACACACCCTCCATCAGAAAAGCTACACACTGTTCCTTCAATTCCCACATAGATCAAATCAAATTTGCACCCCTATGGTAGATAATTATTAATGGTAGAATAAACCAAAGAGCACAGATATGACAACAAATCTGGGAATCTAACCCAAAACCGTCTCGCTATGGGGAAATAGAGTAAACCACTATGGCACAATGTAGATGTAAAGTCTAATATCACTGAATGTGACTTAATATTAACTAACAGGCAGGCCGTGCCACAGCTTCCAAATCCCGGGATTGGGCTGTGCGGATTTACAGTTGCCTTCTTAATCTCATTACAAGCGTGCATTAAAGGGAAAAATTGCTGACGATTTAGGTAAAGCCCTGAGGAGGTCATATCAGACAAGACTCAAGTATTGTCTAGTCCAGTTAATCCTCTATCTC
This sequence comes from Paratrypauchen microcephalus, assembly GCA_036785185.1. NCBI lineage: Eukaryota > Metazoa > Chordata > Actinopteri > Gobiiformes > Gobiidae > Paratrypauchen > Paratrypauchen microcephalus. The sequence goes on from JAVJIX010000032.1 coordinate 2,469,304, forward strand.
TTTATACACAAGAGTAAAGCCATGCTCCATGCTGTTATGGCTATAACAACACGACCACCCGATTATTAAATTATACAGTTCCATATGAATCTGTAATGCTTTTCTGATTTCTTTCGGGAGAGACTGCAGGTACAATTTGACCTGTTTAAACATAATGAGATAGTGGAAAAGGTCCTGTTTCCATCACTATTTTAAATCCTGACTGTTTAAAACTTTTTAAAAAAAAAATTAACAACTGAGACTTATTTTAGCAAGGATTCCCAACATTTTCAGGCCAGAACCCGCAAATTAAAAATGCAACTGACCCACAACCCCCACAACAAAATTAAATTGACAGCATGTTGTTTGGTTTCTGTTTTAAATCAAATAATCGATTCAATCAATACAGTGTCATACTTTTAAAATGATATCACGAAATCATCTCATGACGCCCACTTTGAGAATGGCTACACTGTGATTTGTGTTTTAAAAGCTTCATGAGACAAATGACTTTCCTCCATGTTTTGTGAGACAGAGTGAGAGCCCATTTTGAGAAAGTAGTAATTTTGATTTAATACATTTTTGGAATTGACTGGAGCAATAATAGGACCCACTCTCAAAATCCAATTAATGTCACTGCCCTATTTTAACACATCAATCACTTTAACACATTCCATTGACTTTGATAGACTTTGTTGCTTATAATTAGCACATTCAAAACAGAGACTAAAGCTGGGACTAAAACTAGGCCTGGCAAAATAACAACTTTTGAAGCACAATATATTTTTACAGAGATTTACTTTGATAAACATTAACATTGAAACTACTTTATGCCACTGACACAATAACAATAAAGGAGGATAATCTCAGTAAAGCATTTTTAAATAAACAGTATCATTAAAAGAATTGAGCTGCAACAAAAAATAACACAATAAACCAAGAATACAGCTCAAATTTAATCATAGTACAGTAAAAAAAATAACACAAATTTCCCCATGACAAAGAAAAAGTACTCACAATTAAATATCCCAAACATTTTGACCATACAGTAATTCTTGTGACAGGCCTAACAATGAGTAAAAAATTTGTATCTGTTTAAAAAAAAAAAAAAAAGAGTAAAAATATCTGTTATTCATCCACTGTTCTACCCCAAGTTATGAACTAGCCTCCTTGATCCTTCTCTCAAATGGTGAAGATAAAACAGATGCTCTAACGAACACGTTTGATTTGTTTTCTTGTCCGCTCAACATGAAGTGACTTATTCAACCCACTACACCTCAAATATTATCATATTACAAAAAAAAAAAATAAAAGATAAGTTGATATAGTAATTATCATGACAATAAAACTGGGACTAAACCTGGAGCTAAACCTGGACTATAGCCCAGGTCTAAACCAGAGCCTGAGGTATGAGCAGCACTAATATAACCCATAGCAATCAAACCATTTATTAATCAATCACACCCAGCATGCATCACAACGAGCAGCACTTATAATTTCATTGGCGGTATTTAGAGGCTGTGAGGTAATTATGAGTTTAATTAGACTAATGTCAAGGTGGTCCATGTAATCGTATTGGATTTGTCCATTAATCCTTTCTGCTGCTGTGAGTTTGGTTGTGTTTGCTAACCTTTAGATGATAGGATTATACAGAAGTACAGAATGACTGTTTAATACAAGCCCAGGGGTATAGTTATAGAACGAATATGCAAAATGTTTACCATTTGCAAAACTGAAAACAAAATAGTAGATGTGCAAAGTGAAAAAAATAAATCTTACTTTTTGTTTTGCCTGTATTAGTGTTAATAAATTTGTTAAAATCTTTTGGACTTGTAAAGTACTGCTACATTACTGTTACCGGTACTTACTTTTGCAAATAGTCTATAATGAGAAATTTAGATAAACCAGATAGAAATATAATGGATCCAGAATAACAGAATAAGATTTGAACAACAATTACGACATATCATGTCCATTAAGGACGACACCTCTCACCCTCTGCACCGGACTGTAGAGGAGCTGAGCAGCTCCTTCAGCAGCCGACTGAGGCACCCCCAGTGCAAGAAGGAGCGCTACCGCAGATCCTTCATCCCCACCGCCATCAGACTGTATAATTCTAACATATAGGCCAGACGTGCAATATCCTCCTTTTCATGTTGATGCTTGTTGTTACTATTATCATTATTACTATTTTCCATTATTATTATTATTATTACATATTACTATTTGCACTATTTATTACTTACTTTATCCCCTCCCTGCCTGCATGCACTTTTTCCCTCCTGTCCAATTGTCCTGGAGCTACTGTGGCGAGTAAATTTCTCCTGTGTGAGATCAATAAAGTCTTATCTTATCTTATCTTATCTTATCTTATATTTTTAAGTTATGATTTATACAAATTACACATTCATTTCATCTCAGTCAGTCAAACCAAATATTGAAATATCATCATTCATTGCAAGGAATTGTGTTATTTTAGACGCATTGTTACTTTACAATGCAACACAAATAACTGCATTTTTACTGCACTTAAAGGTTCACTATGTAACTTATTTTTGCCACTTGCTTGTCTCCATGGAGATGTTATTGCTTTGCCGGAAATGTCCCACATATCCTTGCTTCTATTCAATTAGGGGAGAGGTGGTTAACAACAGATAATGCCTCCAGGCCGAGATGCAGGTTAGATCAGTGAAGTAGCAAATTTGCTCACCATTGATATAAACACATTTAATGCCATACTGTGGAACATTTCAGACAATGCTATAACATCTCTATGGAGACAAGTGGTATACTACTCAAAAGATTTTGCTAATTACTATACAAGTTTAATGTAAACAAATATTATCCCACTTACCTTAACCACAAAGTGTAGTGTGGACAGTTCCAAGGACGGTTGTCGCTCCAGTACAGAGGCAGATACTAAAGTGTCCACAAGTATTAATATTGCTCCTATGTACTCGTCTCCTCACCTCTCCCCTAACTGGTGCAGCACCAGTCCTCGCTAACTCCTTAACTAAAAAAGACCTTTTAAACATCTTATTCCATCTCTATTAGCTGACTTGATCCCTGCACAGTAAGCCTGGCATGTCCTGACTTCACCATCCGCCGCACAAGTGTAATTACCACGGCTGCACTCGTCCTAAACCTCTTTCAACGTTTACCTCACTAATCTCCTGTTAGCACTTTAGGCCCTAGTTAAGACACCTAAATGCTTAGCTTCCTTTTCCACTGGCAAAATGGCCTCCTATGTGCTATAGCTTTGGAAACTCCATTTGAAACTTCATGCAGAGAAAGGTTAAATCTCGATGTCAAAATACTTCTCAGATCTGTCTTGTTTTTTGTTTTTCAATTGTCTAGTTGTCCAAGCAAGACCCCAGGGTGCCAGATTGGGTGAAAAACATGCTTGTTGTTGGGAATATTTTGGTGAGAATCCGGATCATCTGCACCATAATCTGGCAGTTTGAGATTACTACAGTACTGGACATTTTAAAGTTATGTCAGTACTTGAATCCTGCTTGTGTGCTGATAAATTAAAGTGGTGGAGCATTAATAAGAGGGGCAACAGCAGAAGCTGTGGGCACTCTGGGTTTGAAATAGCTTTTTGCACACAGCAGGAATAGAGTGCAAGCCAATGTTTGTTTCATTATGTTTAATTGACAGGCTGGTTAAATGGGGCCACCTGGAAGTACTTTCTGTAGGTGTGCACAGTATTACTTAAAAATCATTATGAATCTTGGGGCTACAGATATCTAGTCATTGTCTCATTCGTTCTCTTCTTGGTTACAAACGTGTTCCCACATACAGTCAGTTAGCTAACTGTGCACACATTTGCATCAATCAGTTCTAGAAAGATGGTGATTTTGTTTCTCACAGGATTTTGCTAAAGTGACAGGATATTTCTAATTTGAATAAGATTTGAACTGCATTCATTTTTGAACAGTGCAGTTATGCTTTACACAAAGAGTATAGGTTTCATTGAGGGGCCATCATAGTCTCCTCTGACATTCTAAATATTTTTCAACCTTGAAAATGTTTTTTTTCAAGCTTGCCCAGTATTTTTGGCTTTAATATTTATGTAACATTCAGTGCATGGACCACAATGTACATATGAAATTCATTTTTTTTTTCTTTTACAATTTTCAACACTAAACAGAGGTGCTGTGATTAGAAAATTATGTGTTATTACATTACAAAAACAAAAGTCATCTCTGAAAAAATAACATTGTATTTTGAGAATTATTAAAACGTAATGGAGGCATTTGTGCAGCAGAGCATTAAGTCATTTAAGCCACTAATTCAGGCTTAGGTTTCAGATAGGATTTCTGCTCTTCTTGTGTGACCTGCGCATTAAGAGGCACAGAGAGATGAGGGCTAAACACGGACTAAAAACACACATCTTCCAATTACAGACACAATCTGCTGCGGTTTGGATCAGTCTATTTCCTGGATCCACTCCATAATGTAGTTCTACTCCAATCTCCTGATCCTACTTGACCTCGCTGCCACAAATCCTGTTTGTGCCTTAATTAACAATGAGTTTGTATTGAAAATCCTAGAAGGAGTGTGTTGAATAACACGCTTACAAAATACATTTAAATATAAAATTTATACAGTGGTACCTCACCTTACGAATGACCCAACAAACGAAAATTTCAAGTTACGAAACGCCTTCACGGTAAATTTTGGTCTCTTGATACGAAAGAAAATTCAAGTTACGAAACGCGAAATCTCAAAAATTCAAATAATGCGCGCTCAGCCACACACATTATACGCTTTTCTCAGACTGGATTTAAACTTTTCTCACATTTGTCTCTCGTTTAAACACTCAAACGTTCATAGACTTTCAACAAAATTATTAATAGTGAAGTGTGGGGGGAAGGGGGAGGGGGGGGGAACTGCCCTCTGACACGCATGACCCGGCGCGGGGCTGCCAGCAGGTCTAGACCTGGACTAAACCAGGACTAAACCTGGACTAAACCAGGACTAAACCTGGACTAGACCAGGACTAGACCAGGACTAGACCAGGACTAGACCAGGACTAGACCAGGACTAGACCAGGTGGATTAAAGGTCTATTTTCTGGTTTCGTTTCGAGTCACAGCTGGAGGACCGCATGCAGTCTGAGCGCATGAACGAGACCCACGAACGCATGCAAGAGCCAGGTCTAGACCAGGTCTAGACCAGGTCTAGAACAGGTCTAGACCACCGCAGCTCTTGCATTCGTGGGTCTCGTTCATGCGCTCAGACTGCATGCGGTCCTCCAGCTGAGGCGAGCAGCGGCTCGCCTCAGCTGTGACTCGAAACAAAACCAGGAAATAGACCTGACACGCCGGGTCATGCGTGTCAGAGCGTAGTTTTCTCCCCCCTCCCCCTTCCCCCCACACTTCACTATTAATAATTTTGTTGAAAGTCTATGGAAGTTTGAGTGTTTAAACGAGAGACAAATGTGAGAAAAGTTTAAATCCAGTCTGAGAAACCAATCAGGATGCAGAACACAATGTTACACTATAAAAAAAGTTACACTATAAAAAAAAAAAACTTGGATCGGTGCCTTGGAACGAATCAGGCTTTTTCCATTGAAATAGCTACTCAAGTTACGAATTTTTCACATTACGAAACCACTTCTGGAACGAATTAATTTCGTAAGGTGAGGTACCACTGTATTTAAATGTATTTTGCACGCGTGTTAATTATTTAATAATCAGAGTTATTCATTAAAAAATCCAAAATGATGCACACAATCTATTTAAATATAACTGTTTAATATTTTAAAGGGAACATTTTTATATGTTATTGAATATTATATGTTCCTTCTTAACTTGCTCAAAGTTGTAATTGGAATAATTGCGGTGCAGTGGCTCAGTGGCTCGCACTCACACCTCACAGCAAGAAGGCTCCGGGTTGCCCGGGTTTGCATGTTCTTCCTGTGTCTGGGTGGATTTCCTCCGGGCACTCCGGTTTCCCCCATCAACCCAAAAACTTAGGTAAAAAATCCTCCGGAGATGGGTCCCCGGTCACCTTCATGTGCTGCCCACTGGTCCGGTAGGATGGGTGAAATGCAGAGGATATTTTCCCTACAGGGGTAAATAAAGGATCATAAAAAAAACAAAAACAAAATTGAGTATAATCTCAGTATACTTATATTGTCCTGCATTCACGACTTATTACTTTAAATTTGCATCTACCCCTTACCTCCAATTCTTTACTTATTCTTCTTCTCTCAAAATGACAACTTGAATTTGTTCAGATTACTAGGATTTTAGTGTTCATAGATAATAAAACTGCCAGTTGCATTGTACACTGTCTCAAATGAGTAATTTGAACTCACTTTTGTAAGTTTCTGTTAAAAAGTTGATCTTAAAGGTCCCAAGGCATGAAATTTTCACTTTCTGAGGTTTTTGAACGTTAATGTGAGCTTCCCTACCCTGTTTAGGCCCCCCCAATGGGTAAAAGTTGCGAAATGTGTAAACTGAGCATTTGCGATCCTTTTCTCTGTTTGAAAAAAACACAGCTCAAACGTGCGATTCTGAACAAGGCGACTTCGTTATGTAACATCGACAAAAGAAATGCAAATGCAGTTCCACCACCGTCTGGATCTCCACCCCCTGTCTCTGGAAATCACGCCCAGAGAGTTTGGACCGCGAAGGAGCTACGCAATGCGAAATGCGTTTTTTTATTTGCCTGGAGGCACGTGCGAGTGTTTCTAGGCTCGGAAGTCCTTTACCCGACCCTTTGGACCTCTGAAACAGCAGTGGTTTAATTTTATTTTCTGTGAAAATGTGTTTTTTCATTGAAATGCCTCTCCTTTCTGCCTTCGCGGTTAAAACGCGGAAGTGGGGAGACAGCGCTCCAGCGGCGCAGAGGAGCTGGTGGGGGGGTAGGGGTGGGGGCACCCGCTCCTCTAACCCTATCTGTGTCCTTCTCATTTGCATTCAAGCAACAAGGCCCAGAATGAGTTGTTCAGACAGAGAGATTATGACTCTGACTGTGTACATGTGTCTTTCTCATGCACTGAATGTTGATTTTGAAGAAGGATTCATTTACAGTATTAGGGAACCATTAAGGCACCATATAAAAGCATCAAGAAGTACCATGTCATGGGACCTTTAATTCATATTTTGAGTTGACATGATATACAAATTCAAGTGGACGGTAGTTTGTGCCAGGCCAACTAAGCTGCACATGCTCATTTGGAATAAAGAGACTAACGAGTCCTTTTGTCAACATTGACAATGACAAAAACGAAACGAGACGGGTTGACCGCGTGTGATCCCAGCTCCCACAGATGAGTGCTGCTGTGTCCTTGGGCTTACACTTAACCCCACCTTGCCCCCAATGTCTGCGGACACTGGTAGCCCCCATGGCAGAAGATACATCAAGGCCCGTTGTGACGTGAGCCGTCCTCCTGTGGACCCACCACCCGCTGGTGCATTGTGTTCTGGGCAGCAGAACAGTGCTTGGACTGCTGCCCTCGCAACCCAGAAAATGGAAAAGCGGAAGAAAATGAATGAATGAATGAATGAATGATTAGCTGGCAAAACTTTAAAAGCTTAGTTGACATTAGTTTAAAAGCTTAGTTTACCCAACTGGAAAAGCTTAGGTGGCATTACTTTAAAAGCTTAGTTGACCCAACTTAACTTAACAGCAATACTTAAAAACTTAAAAATTTAAGTTGATACTCACAACACAAAAACTCAGTGCAGTTGGTTGCCTTGAAAATTTGAGTTGAACTAACTATTTATTTTTTACAGTGTGGGTTCTCTGTAATGCCATGTAACCATTTTTCAATTCATAAAAACAAGTGTATTAAAATCCACTCCAGATAATCAATGTACCTGTTTCTATTACTAAACAGTTTTAGATCATTTGGTTTACAATAAACAAAATGTATAACAATGATCTAAGTATCTTAGTTTAACACTAAACCCAAATTCTTTAAGAATACTCTGACCTCATTCATATGAGTTACACTAATAGTACAGTACAGTATGTCTTCTGGCTGGTCAAAGGACGTGAGGGCCATGTCAGTCCAAATGTTGTGTAAAATTTCCCATATCACCTTCATCTTATCTGTTTTGGAGGGGTTTCAGCAGATGCCAGATCTCTCACATTTTTAACCAAGTCAACACTGCGCTTACATCACCAAAAGCCAATAAAAACGGTACTGGACTATTGCCCTGCACTACTCCCAGGTAACTCAGGTGAGGAGAGCTCTACTGCTCTTGGATACAACAGTAAATATTTGTGAATGAAACCTTTTAACTCGTTTTGTTTGATTTTGCAGGTGGTAGAAACATGAACGCTCTCCAGGTGTATTCTCTGGTTCTGCTGTCTGTCATGGCGGCTCACGCTCAGGTCATCATGCCCGGCAGGTGCCCACAGCCTGCGGTGCAGCAGGACTTTGACGCTGCCAGGGTGAGGAACAAAGAATAATAATATGCTGTACAATACATAGATTACAGTAGTAGAAAAGGACATCACACTTCATTAGAGCACTATAAAGACACAGTGCACAGAGTCTTAATCAGTCCTTTGTCCTGTGTGCAGTATCTGGGCACCTGGTTCGACATCATGAAGATTCCAATGACTTTCCAGAAGGGCGAATGCAGTACTGCCACCTACACCCTCCAGAGCCCCGGAGTGGTGGGCGTCTTCAACAGAGAGCTGCTGTCAGTACACTGCTTTCACCTGCTTGTGAAGTGCTGATGCTTTGAGATTATACAGAATTACAGACGTTGTGGCTAATTTCTCTTATTTTCCTTTTTATGTCCTTGTAGGGCCGATGGGACTATCAACACCATCAGTGGAACTGCTACAGCCATGGACCCCTCTGAGCCTGCCAAACTCTCTGTCTCCTTTTTCGAGAGTAAGAAAAACTGCACTAATACTCTTGAAAGGCCCACGTTACACTATTTGCTGATCTATGTTACGTATAATGTGGTTTCCTCATCAAAAACAGACATGGAGTTGTGCTTTGTTTCATTAACACACAAACTCTGCTTACACCTTCTCTAGAATCATTTGGATAATTTCAGCCCTGGAATTACCAATCCTTACTGAACAAAAGGTTAAAAGCATCCATTCATTTTAAAACTACAGCTTCATGACATCACAAATTGGAACAGAACATTTTGAGCTTTGGAAATGTAGACAGAGTAATTGATGAGGCAACAACATTCTAACATGGCCCTCCACGCATCTAAAAAAACAACAACATCTTCATAGCAAGAAGCAGGTGACAGATCCTCTGCCAAAATGTTATATACAATGTCTTTGCATTCTTCAAAACGCATAATCCAGAATAGTTATGGGTTTATATGATCATTATTATTAACTTGTTACCTCTCTCCTCCAGACTCTCCTCCCGCTCCCTACTGGGTGCTGGATACTGACTACAGCAGCTACACCCTGGTCTACAGCTGCACTGACCTGGGTATTCTCCACGCGGACTTCGCCTGGATCATGAGCCGTGAGCCCACCCTCTCCCCCTTCACCATGGCAAGACTCACCGCTAAACTGGCCACTATCGGAGTCAGAGTGGACAAACTGGTCCGTACTGTGCAGGATGAGGAGTACTGCAGTGCCATGTAAAATACTACTTAACACTGTTTACACTGACACTACAATATTACTTGTAGTGTCAATGTAAACATTTCATTTTCTCTTTGTGCTGTGACTTTGGACTCAGGGATTATTGTATTGTTACATGCAGACAATAAAATAATATATTCATTCAAATTGATGCTTTGGTTTATTACTTTTATTCAGTCCTTTTTGATTTGAGTTTAGTTCTATTAGGCAAAATGTCATGTATTTGTATTTATACTGTATTTAGTTAATTAAATCTATAATAAATTTAATACATTTTCAACCAACTATATTGTTTTGGTAGGTTGCATTGCTTTGTGGACCTTCTACTTAACCATATACAGAGTATTAAAAGGCACACATTATGTAAAACTGACTTTTAAAACCCTTAATCCAAGTGTTCTTTCAGCAAGGGTTAAAGAAAAAAAATCACATCAGTCATTTTTTCAACAATAGAAATAAATTCCACTGCTTGCTATGGAGAAATACCACTATAAGGGGACAGGGTCTCTCAGTTCATTCAAGCTGTTATCAAGTATGAACTTTTTTTTTTTTTTTTTACCTTTATGCAACTGGGAAGTACCTTGAGATAAAATCTTTTGTTTGAGGAAGACTTGGTTTTGGAAGGAGACCTGAAGTATGAACTAGTGTGACACTAACTTAGAGGGGACAATAGCTTAGTTGGCGTTTGATCCGAAGGCTGGTGTTTTGAATCCTGCTCTTGACATAAACATGATTGGTAGGGCGGTCATATCCACTGGTGTGATTCCAGCTCCCACATATGAATGTTATTGTTGTGTCCATGTGCAAGACACACCTATCTATCTTGGAAAAGCACTGACCATTTATCAAATGGAGAGACTATAGCACCAGGATATGCAGCCAGGCAAATTTCCCCTTTCCCCAAAAGCTTCTGACCATGGAATTAATCTCTTATAATATTAATTTGACAATTAAGAATTTGCAAAATGAAGACACAAAGAGCACATTGTGTATCTGTACATTAAATACATGTTTTATTCTTGTTTTGGTTCACTCGTCCATGGGGCTGCAGTAGTTCCTGTCCTGGTTGGTGGGCACCATCTTGCTGGCGTTGACCCCAGCAGCAGTGAGGATGCTGTGCAGCTCCTCCAGGGTCTCGTCGGGGATGGTGGGCTCACGGCTCAGGACCCAGGCCAGCTCCCCTTTAAACACACCAAACTCCTGGCACCCATAGACCAGAGAGTGACCCTCATAGTCAGTGGACAGCACCCAGTACGGGCCGGGGGGAGTGCCTGGGTGACACAGAAGAAGAGGTGAGCAGAAGTAGACAAAACTACTTCTCTATCTAATAAACTTCTTTTTTTTGGAGGGAGGGAGGGAGGGGAGGGGGGGTGCCTCAGTGTTGACTCCAACATGCTGTTGTTGGCCAGAGAATACTGCTTTGTGTACCATGTAGTGTGACTGTAATCTACTGCTAGTAGTAACAGTAGCAGTAGTAGTACTAGTATTAGTACTAGTAGTAGTATTCCCACTGCTAGTACCACTTAATGAAGACCTTATCCGTACCATTGAAAGAGACCTCAAGCTTGGCGGGCTCCTCAGGGTTCTTCACTTTAGCGCTCCCAGCAATGGAATTAATGGTTCCATCTTTACTGTGAGACAGAAGACATTATCTATATTATACAAGGCTTCAAGGCTGATCATTGTATAGGTCATGTTCACATGACATCACAACATTCTCAAATTCCTATAGTTTAAATTTGAGCTGGAGGAAAGGTCTGAATTCTGTTGTACATCTGTTAGATTGCAGATGTTTTGCCTTGGTTTATGACTATGGTTAGTCTCTGGGCCTTTCCACATGAATGAAAAACTGGCACAAAATGTATATATATATATATTTTTTTACATAATAGCTTCAGAAAGAGGTGCCATTATTCCATCCCAAGATGTAAGCGTTGCATGTTGAAAGAGCCTTAAGCCATAAGATTAATGTTTGGTAATTAGTGATGAGTTCTTTCAGAACTGCATAGAGCTACACTGGCAACTCATAGCTAAGCCTTATATACTAACAGCAGCTCTCTGTTGAAGACGCCGATGACTCCAGGGCTGTTGGGGCTGTAGGTGGCAGTACCGCACTCTCCTTTCTGAAAGCCTGTGGGGAGCTTCTGAATCTCGTACCACTTTCCAATGTACTGTAACAAACACAGAGAAAAGACACCAATAATACCGATCGACCAATGGTGAAAGAATGGAGAAAGCAGGGATAGGTATTAATGTTGGATAGCGCCATGGGGTGGTAGCAGTAGTATTAGAAGGAGAATTGTAGAGCAAGATTTAGTAGCAATTTACACAGCAATTAGTGTAGTGTTGTGGTAGTAGCAATGACCATGCCTGTATAAGTGCAGGATATGTATTTTAGTGATATTTTTAATGTAGGCTATTCCAGAAAAAGCAAGATAGCAGATCCCAAAGAAAAGTGTTAACATTTTACAGAATATTATTATCAATACATGAAATAGTCTCTAATGTTCATTAAATACCCTGCTGGAGTCAAAGTTGGCCTGCACCGCTGGTTTGGGGCATCTCCCAAAACTGATGACCTGAGCACTGGCGGCAACAGCGCAAAGCAAAGTCAACGAGATCACCTGAACAGCCTGCATCTTCAACCTGCAAAATAATATCACATTAAGTAAGTATATTTCAAGTGAATACAAATGCTTAAATGATTTGAGCTTGTGTTCACCTGTGAGGAGTGAGTCAGAGGTAGAACAGGCACAGAGCAGCACAGGGTTTTATAGTGATCTTGGACATTGTTTTGAGAGATTATTTCGACCCCTCCTCAGTAGAAAAATGTGAGAGTTGGCACCTGTTCGGCTCCTGTCCCCTCACAGAAGCAGTCATGTAATCTGGTTTCTGTAGTAGTTCTCACCTTATGTCACTACTTCATTCATCCACAATGTTTACTTTTGTTAATGTTTACTCAATGTGACATATGGTTGAAAACGTGTTTCAAGGTGGTCTCATTTTGAACTGCTTATGCAATATACAGCTCTGGAAAAAAATAAGAGACCACTGCATTTTTTTCTGAAATCAGCATCTCTACATGTATTACAGCCATTCCATTCCAGCGTCTGTTGAATTCCAACACAAACACAAAGCTGAGCTACTTCAGTTTTTGCACCAGGAGTGGAATAAAGTCACCCAAGAATGAAGAATGTGAAAGACTTGTGGAGAGCATGCCAAGACCTTGATCTTATTTCTTTGCATTGTTTGAGGTCCGAAAACATGTATCTTTTTTGTTATTTTGACCATTTGTCATTTTCTGCAAATAAATGCTCTAAATGATAATATTTTTAGTTGGGATTTGGGGGAAATGTTGTCAGTAGTTTATAGACTCAAACAAAAATGTTCCTTTTGCCCAAACACATACCTATAAGTAAGAAAGAAAGAAAGAAAGCTATGCCTTTATTAGTCCCACAGTGGGGAAATTCCAGTTCTGCATTTAACCCATCCTGTTATCAGGAGCAGTGAGCAGCACATTACTGCGCCCGGGGACCATCTCCATGATCTTCTTGCTTCGGCTTGGTCAGGACCTAAGCTGGAGTACCTATGGTGCATGTTTTGGGTTGGTGGGGGAAACCGGAGTGCCCGGAGGAAACCCACCCAGACACGGGGAGAAACATGCAAACTCCGCACAGAAAGGCTCAGGCGACCCGGGGATCGAACCCGGAACCTTCTTGCTGTGAAGCATGAGTGCTACCCACTCAGTGCAGTGGTCTCTTATTTTTTTCCAGAGCTACAAATTTGACTTTATTACAAAAATCTGCTTCAGCCTCTTTAAAGGCATGGTACTATAGAGCCCCTAAAGTCCCCTAAAAACAAAACAAAACAAAAAAAATATCTCGATTGCACAAGATATAGAATAGATACACCTAAGCTCTGAAATTTTTGTCTAATGTAATGATCTAATTGTAAAACACATCTCAGGTTTAGCTCTAAAATCAATTTTTGGACCATGGCTTCACCAGTATGATACGATTATGGTTCACAAATATCTCCAGTATCACAAATCACCACAAGAGGGTGCACAGAACATCGTTTACGGAAACGCTTTTACCCTTAAAGATGCACATTTTTCTGGTGGAGGGTCTGCCTTCTGCTTGTCTCCATGGAACTGTTACGCTTTTGCCTGGAATGTTCCACAGTATGATATTAAACGTATCTCCACGGTGACCAGATAACACCACCATTTACAAATTTACACGTCTGATCTGTGAAGAGGTAAACCCGCTCATAGTTAATGACAACATAATTTTGATCAACCACATCTCAAGATAACATCTATATGTTATTGTGGGAACAAGATAAATACCTTTTGTAAACACACTACTCTCTAAGATATCTTATTTTATCTTATTTCCAGTATGTGCCAGATTAATTGTAAATAATTAAGCTAAATCAATATAACATTAACCTTATTCGTTCAAGAGTAAGAACTCAGAGTAGATCTACTACTCCTCCATGTTTTCTTCAGGATGCTCCAAATAATGTAAACTTCAGTTCCACAATAAAACTACGGAAGTCAACAGAGGCCATATTCATAATCAATATTTTTTCTTCCTTGTTATGCCAAGATAACAAGATAATTCATTTGAGATCTCGAGAAAACAACACAATTAATTTGTGATCTCGAGAAAACAAAACAGTTATTTTGAGATCTCGAGAAAATGAAACAATTATTCTGTGATCTCGAGAAGACAACTGAAACGTCTACCGCCACCTTTCTCATTCTATATAGATGCGTTTTTGGTCATTAGAATGTCTGGAATAATAATCGATCAGCTGAGAAGGCAATATTTTGATCAGGAGTTGACACAGGGGGAAGATTGCATTACATCTTTTAATTCGGGATAATTTCGATATTAGTCCGCGGCACCTCTGCAGTCTCCCGCCTTCGTTGCCTGGCCTACAAGGGGGCGTAGTAGTAGCTAGGCCTACATCTCAGCTGTTTTCTTGAGATATCGAGATAACAGCTGTTTTCTCGAGATATCGAGATAACAGTTTTGTTTTCTCAAGATCACAAATTAATTATGTCGTTTTCTCAAGATCTTGAGTTAATTTTCTCGTTATTAAGGTGGAAAATAATCATTACAAACATGGCCTCTGTCGGCTTCCATACAAAACCTGTATGGAACCTTGCTTTACCAAGGTTTTGTATGGAACCTGTCGGCTTCCATACAAAACCTTGGTAAAGCAAATATAACATGGTAATATTTGCTTTACCAAGCAAATGGTAAAGCAAATATAACATCACCAATGCATCACCAAATGCATTGGTGATGTCACACACACTAAAACCATCACCACCAGGGCTAACCAGAAGCCATGGCTGACAGGGGAGGTTCACAGGCTGTTGAGAGCCAGGAACGCTGCCTTCAGAGCTGGGGATGTCCCCCATCTGAGGGCAGCAAGAGCCAACCTGTCCCGTGGCATCAGGAAAGCCAAACACAGATACACACAGAAAATAACCGGACACTTTAGAGACAGCAGGGACACACGGAGTCTGTGGCAGGGCATCCAGAACATCACGGATTACAAACCCTTGCCACAGACCTGTGACAATAATATCACCCTGCTCAATGACCTCAACAGCTTCTTTGCACGGTTTGAGGCAGGAAATGACACCCGGCCCCAAAAAACTCCACCACCTCCCCACGACCAGCCCCTGTGTGTGTCTGCAGCCAGCGTGAAGAGGACACTCTCCAGGATCAACACCCGCAAGGCTGCAGGCCCGGACAACATTCCTGGTCGTGTGTTGAAAGACTGTGCAGAGGAGCTCAAGGATGTCCTCACAGACATCTTTAATGCTTCTCTGAGCCAGGCTGTCGTTCCCTCCTGCTTCAAAACCACTACCATCGTTCCCCTGCCAAAGAGGCCCACTCCGGCCACTTTTAATGACTATCGCCCTGTTGCACTGACCCCCATCATCATGAAGTGCTTTGAACGGCTAGTCATGGCACACATCAAATCCATCCCCCCCCCCACCCTAGACCCATACCAGTTTGCATACCGGGCCAACCGCTCTACCGAGGATGCAATCTGTTCTGCACTTCACCCGGCTCTCACCCACCTAGACAATAAAGACTCATATGTGAGAATGCTGTTCATAGATTTCAGTTCAGCATTCAACACTATAATCCCTCAGCAGCTCATTATCAAACTAGACCACCTGGGGCTTCCAGACCTCACTGTGTAATTGGCTGCTGGACTTCCTCAGTGAGAGGCCACAGGCAGTGCGGGTCGGCAGAAACACCTCAAGCTGCATTAGACTGAGCACAGGAGCCCCCAGGGCTGTGTGCTCAGTCCGATGCTCTTCACTCTGCTGACCCACGACTGCTCACCAGCGTTCAGCACCAATCACATAGTGAAGTTTGCGGACGATACGACTGTGGTGGGTCTCATCTCTAATAACGATGAGACAAACTACAGGAGTGAGGTGAGCCTTCTGACCCAGTGGTGCAGCAATAACAATCTCCTTCTTAATGTTGAAAAGACCAAGGAGATTGTTATTGACTTCCGGAGAGGCCCCACCCAGCACCCCCACTGTCCATCAATGGTGCTGCTGTAGAGAGGGTGAGCAGCACCAAATTCCTGGGGGTGCACATCAGTGAGGACCTCTCCTGGACAGTGAATACTGTATCACTGGCAAAGAGGGCTCAGAAGCGCCTCTATTTCCTCCGCAAACTAAGGAGAGCTGGAGCCCCTCCACCCATTATGACCACCTTCTACCGAGGCACCATTGAGAGCGTCCTGACCAGCTGCATCACTGTGTGGTACGGGAGCTGCACTGAACAGAACAGGAAAGCCCTGCAGCGCATAGTGAATGCAGCTGGGAGGATCGCTGGTGTCTCTCTCCCCTCCCTCCTAGACATTTTTAACACCCGGCTCACCCGCAGAGCGTCCAGCATTGTGGGTGACCCGAGCCACCCCGCACATAGCCTGTTCAGCCTCCTGCCCTCGGGGAGAAGGTACCGGAGTCTCCGGGCCCACTCCACCAGGCTTTCAAACAGCTTCATCCACCAGGCTGTCAGGAGGCTGAACTCACACCCGAACTCCCACCTTACCCATCTCCCACCCCCACCCCCCATATCGTATTCCATAAAAGACATATCACTCTAGACACTTTAAAAAACTGCTGCTAAGGACGACTGTTGCACTGTTGCACATTTACATTTACTACTGGATTTTACTCCTGTTGCACTGTTGTTTACTACTGTTATTGCACACTTACATTTACTACTGGAATTTTTAGTACTGTTGTTTACTCCTGTTATTGATTTTTACCCCCGTTGCACTGCTGTTTACTACTGTTATTGCACATCTACTACTGGAATTTTTTTAGAATTACTACTGTTGCACATTTATTTTTATTTATCTTAACTCCAATGCACATTCTACTGCACATGACCAATTCACTGCTGTATCTTCCATTGCACATTTTGATGCACACTGCACACTTTGGAAATCTGTATATAGTATAGTTTATTTATTATGTTGCACTGTTTTAAGATTTTAGACCGTAGACTTTAGTTTTAACTTAGATCTCTGTCTTAGATAGTTTTTGTTGTGTTTTGTCTTCATATTGTATTTTGTACACTGTCTTTTTGCACTACCTGGCCAGAGAGAAACGAAATTTCGATTCACTGTATGTTGAACACATATGGCAGAATTGACAATAAAGCTGACTTTGAACTTGAACTTTTGAACTTGAATAAAAGTAGAAAAATGATTTTAAAAAATTGGCAATTTATGGAATACAAATCAAAATGTATTTAAAAAAAAAGATACTAATCCACTATTACATCTGCTTCTTATATTCAGTATTCTGTAGCGTGTTTTTCATTGCTGATCAGATCCTTTTGTGGCACGTGTTTGGTCACACTTTAATGTTGTGACACTTTGAGAATGTGGCGTTTTCTCAGGCTGCTTCTTATCTGTGAGAAATACCTCCAGAGTTTGTATCGACCAAAACAAACACCATCACTCTCCGATCAATCAGCAAAAATAATACAGGGTTAGACTAGGATAAACTTAATCCATCCAAGAGGCTTAGTGAGAACAATGAAAAATCAATGTAAAGAATGAGAAGAAAACTGAGTCGAATTTTACAAAGAAATAATATTTTCCTAACACTGGGAAAGATCAAATGCATAAGTAATTTTACCAAGGATTTTGTTGGCTCTATCCCTGCTATTTGAAATGTGTATTGGTATTTGTTATATTGCAAATTTGTGTATATAGCACTTTTGGTTCTGCTTTATACATTTAGATTGAATTGTTTTCATTAATTTATTTACTTATTTATTTTAAATAGTACATATTAATGAAAATCTTTAAATAAGCACCAGATTTATAACACAGAGCTTTTATAAAATTGGTATTTGGTCTTGTAGAAACATTGTTGTAGAAATATTTGAAGGCGCTCAAAAGACAGGAAGACTCAGGGTCTCTTATTGAGACTCTTTATACAGACAGAGATGTGAACACTCAACTCATTGTGGAAGCATTGTCCATTCAAGGCTGGCTATGCTTCCATTGTAGCGAGTAGTATATCTCTGATTGCTATTGGAAAGGAAATGTCAGTGAGTTGTGATTTCTTATGGACACAAGCAAGCGACTTCACCAGACCAGAGGCAACCCCACTCTCAGTCAGAATGCATGTTTTCCAGGTACATCTGAGTAATAACATCTGTAATCAATGGAAGATGGATACTTTTACTGTAATACCGTGGAGCAATTCAGGCAAAACAAAAACATCTCCATGGAGACAAGGAGAGGACACCTTTTATAAGCCACAATTGATTCAGTCTGCTTTTATGTTTGAAGTGCTGACCAGTTGAACAGTAATACCCTGAGTTGCAGCGTTTGAGCTTCAGGTGCTGAACCTACTGAGTGATTTTAGTTTTTGATCTCTCTTTTCTGTAATTGACTCTTTGTCAAATCTTTGTTGGACAGGGATTGGAAATTAACATATAAAGTCATGTAAAATGGGGGCAATATATCGACCACCATGCCGTTTTGTGATTATTTGTCAAATAATCTTTGCCTATAACCTCTGCAAATATATTTATATTTGAATACTACATAGTGAGACATAGTGAAGAAGGAAGGCCCAAGTCTCAACAATAGAGATACGCTAGAATTTTGGTCATTCTTTTTTATTCTAATTTTGATACAAACTATAGGCTGATTGGTTGCTATAAAATCAATTGAAATGTCTGCCTTTATTATTTATTGTTAGTACAGTTATATTTACGATTGTTCACCCAAACCCTAGATGCCAACATTATATGAACCAACTTATAAGAACCAAAAATATAAAATATAAACTTAAAATATAATTTTAAAAACTTGCTTTTTTTCCGTCTTTGACAATAGGACTCTAGAATTTGAGTGTCAGCTGACCACTCCCAAAGAACAATCAGACAATTAAATTAAAAAGAAATAGAAAAATGTAGTTATTATTTCATGTATTTAATACATGGAATAATAACTTCATTTTCCTATTTCTTTTTCATAATCATAAACCAGTCGCATTAATCTTGAAACTCAAAAACAACATAAAAGTGGGTCTTTCTATGTGTAGGACATCAGATTATTTGATAACGTTGGTCCCCCATGACTCTAATTTGCTAATGGTTTACTTCATGTCTGGAATAAGCTGCTCTTTACAAAGGCTGCTATTGACAAGGCACAGTCATAGTCAGACTACTCGAGACGAGCGCATTCAAAAAGTCCACCAAGAAACAAGTACTAAAAGGTAAGAAAGATGCATGTATATATTGGTAAAAATACAACTTATAGTAATTGTGGCTATGTTTATTTTTATTCCTCAGGTATTGATTGAATTATAAGTATGAAGTCTACTATTGCACTGGCTCTGCTTCTTGTCCCATTGGTGGCAGCGCAAGTTCCACATTGGGGTCCGTGTCCAGAGCTCACTGTTCAACCGGGATTCAATCTTAAACAGGTAAGATATTATTGTGTTATATATTTATGTTAGTGATATGCTTCATGCTGGTAATTGTTGTAAGATCAACCACTGCATCTTTCTGTGCATCTGTACCTGAAATTTGTTAGTAATACTAGTTCAAATAATTCATACACATTTCATCTTAATTGATATAAAAAAAATCTTGCTTATAGATATAGGCATACTCATGTTTTTTGGTGGAGGCTTTGACACCTACTTGTCTCCATGAAGATACAGAGATATATGCTTTGCCTGGAATGTTTCACACTGACATTAAATGTATTTATCTCGATGGAGACCAGCAGGTCAGACTTGTGGCATGGCGACCTAGGACACACAGTATTTTCTTAAGTTATTTTTTAAGCACTAAATCCACCGAAAACTGAATAAATGCAATAGATATGTACATTTATTCTTGTTATGCCAGGCAAGAACATGTTAATGGAGACCAACAGGTGGTGAATCCCCATCAGAAAATATTTTACATTATCCACATCTTATGGGCTTGGTTTTTGGTCTTCAAAGAACTTCACAGCACCAACATTGTAAAAGATATTAGTTGCTTTCCCCCCACAAAGTGGTAGTGCATTTATGGGTTATTGTACATTTGGGTTATTACTTGAATTATGTTTTTCCTCAGTTCTTGGGAAGATGGTTTGAAATCGCCAGACTTCCAGCTCAGTTTGAGAAAGGACGCTGCATCGAGACCAATTTCACCATGAAGTCCGACAGCTCCATTCGAGTGGTCAGCTCAGAAATATAGTGAGTAACTTTCTATAAACACTCTAATATTAGAGAATGTTTGTATTGTGTTTGATCCGACATAAATGCCTCTGTGGCTGATATAGCAAAGGAGAGATCAAGAGAATCGAAGGCACTGGAGTCACTGAGGACATGAAAAACCCTGCTAAACTGGGCATAAGCTATTCTTATGGTGAGTATTACAAGGTTCTCTACTTTATAATTTTGTGGTCAAACATACACACAGGGAAAACACACACAGTTTTATTTCCATAGATTTGAATAAATAAATAAATAAAATAAAATACAATACAATATAATACAATATAATACAATATAATACAATACAATACAATACAATACAATATTAACACAGTGTGGGTCCTACTTTTTGGTGTTAGAATTGTGAATCAAACATTTAGTAGGTCTTCTAAGTCACCCTCATAAACTATTACATAGTACACTATGTTATCTCTTCTCTTGTCTCCATGGAGATGTGTTTCAATGTTCCACAGCATGACACTTATTTATCTTGCATGCATTCAATTAAAGGTGTTTTAAATTTTGCTGATCTGTAACATGGCCAGGTGGTGTCATCTGTTTCTTTCCATAGAGACAGAAAGATGTGTATAATCCATTACTGTGGAACATAAGAAGAAAGAAAGAAAGAAAGCTATGCCTTTATTAGTCCCACAGTGGGGAAATTCCATTTCTGCATTTAACCCATCCTGTTATTAGGAGCAGTGAGCAGCACATTACTGCGCCCGGGGACCATCTCCATGATCTTCTTGCTTTGGTTTGGTCAGGACCTCAGCTGGAGGATTTTAAGCAAAGAATATATCTCCATGGAGACAGGAAGATGATGGCTGATACTAGAAAAGTTACATGTTACATGTACCTTTAAAAAATAATTGCTCTTCCAAACTGAGAAAAAGTTGCTGTAGGTCAGGGACAGGGTCAGGGTCAGGTTTTTTTTTTTTTGTTTGTTTTTTACCAGATCCTGTGTTGTGCCCACAGTCCTGCCCTACACTCCGTACTGGATCCTCTCCACGGACTACGTGAACACGGCGCTCATATACTCGTGCACAGACGTCCTGCGCCTCTTCCACGTGGAATTCGCGTGGATCATGAGCCGGACCCGCTCTCTGCCTGAGGCCACGGTCCAAAAGGCACGACAGACCTTTGAAAACAACAACATCGACACCACCCGGATGATCATGAGCAAACAGCAGGGGTGCGACAAGGAACTCTGAGGGAAGCATGATGGAGGTGCACCACTAGATGGCGCAATAATGCAGACGTGAATGAAGATGATAAAGTAGTTTTGTTTGTAGGCCTGTGTTTGTTGTTTACAGTACATTTGCACATGGCTGTAAGGTTTAAGCCAGCATGATTTTATAAATCAAAATCAAAGTATACATGGCCTTGAAATAGCCAATAAACCAATATTTTAGTTCTAGCTTTTTTTTCTTTCTACCCTCTGTTATATATTATTTGATGAGTGAGCTACCGTACCCAAAACATTTTCCCTTGTGGATCAATAAAGTCGGTCTAAGTCTAAGATTTCCCTTGTTAATGTAAGAGATACATTGAGTTGTGTATTTATAGGTATGGATGTCATTAATGTTACAATGAATGTGTATACTATTAAAACAATGTCAGTTATGAATCAAATGATTGAAATGTAATATTTACATACAGCAGCTGTATTTAAATAGCTGCTGTATGTAAATATTACATACAGCATTTAAATACAGCTGCTGAATAAAGCATGACACTGAAATTAAACAGAATAAAGCGCATATTTTTACTAGCAGCAGACGTAACGGAACGTTTATTGTTCCATTTGCCGTTTCTCGCCGGAACTATTTTATGTCACGCTGTGGCTGTCAGTGCTTTTTTGTTTCACATTGGACTTAAATATATCTAAAATACATCTAAATTTATACCCGTGAAAGACCGTCTCAGTCTATCAGCCATGAAACCAGCGGTGGACGAGATGTTTCCCGAAGGTGCTGGACCATATGTGGACTTGGACGAGGTTTGTTGGTTAATATTAGCATTTCGGCTAACCATAGACTGTATATATTCTTAATACAGTCTATGCGGCTTTACATCATAATTACTTCTTTTACAATAGCCAGTCGACTCTGTTTATATATGTTATGTTGTCCTCTTTCTTCCAGTGAATTGTAATTTTAATAATTTACTGTTTTCATATTATATTTTACCAACAATACAAAATAATATGACTATCAAACAGAACTTCAAAAATACTGTAGAAGAACGTGCCTAGTGTAAGTTTTGTTTCCTTATTACTAGGGACATGTTTAAGCTCCTGAGTTCTGAACATTATGAATAATATCATGCATGTTTGTTGTGCTGCAGGCTGGGGGAAGCACAGGACTGCTCATGGACCTGTCCGCCAATGAAAAGGCAGTGCATGCAGACTTCTTCAATGGTAATAACACAAGCAGCACTACAGCCATTTCAAAGCAGTCTGAAAAAGTTAAATAGTGTCTTTGGAAAATAGCAAATAGTGTAGAAAGATTATAGACACATTTATTTTAGGTGTGGACACTATAGATTCAGGCTGGTGTTAAATGGTCATTCACTTTACGATCTGGGCTAAAATACTTAACCCAAACAGCATTTTCCCCTAAACTTTAAGATGGTAAAGTAAATTTAGGCATGATATCCTTATCAGAGAGGACCAGTGCCTTGGCACTACATGTGTCTTTCTTTTACACAAACTCACAACTTTTAAAAATGTTTTCATCATGATTAGGCTATTACGTATTATTATACTCAACAATATAATGCCAGGTTATCTATTATATGCTCTCCAAAGAGCCCTTTATAAGCAGACACATTTTCGGGCTTCCTAAAGATTGTGCTGCCATCTTTAAGTATTGAGGACAGCATCTGCCAGAAGTCTTAGTTTATAAAATGTAAAATGTAAATTGTAACTCTGCCTCTCACTTTGGCATCAGTTCCTGCAGATATTGATCTACTTGTACACAGCCAGACTTCAGTGCATATAAGTCATTTCAGGTTTCCTTTGGCTATTAGACACAAAGAGGGATTTCATCTAAAACTGGTGTGGAAGAAAAAATGTTTTGATGGAAAAAAAATTATTGAATTTTAAAATCCAAACCAGAAGCCCATTTTGGTTATAAATCAATGTATTAAATAATATAAAAAAGTAATCAATGCTGCTATGTTTATTTTCTTCTTAAATAGAAAGTTTTCAAGTTTTCATTGTAATGCAGTGGTTAATTAAATCTGTGGTCATGAGAAATGCATAAATACAATTGAAATAATAAAAAGAACATCTGACATTAAGCCTACACAATATCAGTAGAACTTGGGACAGAATGTCAAAAAACATGCAAATCTGCCATGTTTGAAGCTAGCATGCAAAAGGTCCATAGAGGTGCATTAGCAAAATATTTGTAACTAAACAAAAAACATGGAACTGCTGGATCACTACTGTTAAATGCCTATATATTTAATATCACCCTATGGAGTCAGAATACTTTGATTGGTCTAACATCAGGCTAATTGAAAATTCTATCATATGTAACAACACAATCCCATGCTCTATATACCTATGAATTGTTCTTTAGTTAATATTATGAAGTATTAGTACTAGACTTTGAGTACTGGTTCCTCCTGTTTTCTGAGGCACATTGAATCTATTAGCCTGTTGTATCAGTCGTTCGTTTGGCGTCACCCCTATGTTGCACTCACAGTGGGGCCCCTCATTTACGGGCCCCCGAACATTCCTCTTTTTACAAACTTTGTTCTAATGTAGTGTGATGTCTGACCTGCGGCGCTCACATCAAACAGCCTTTAGTGTTCCATATGTGGCACACTTTTCCCTCAGCGGGCTCCTCCATGTGATCTCCACAAGCTCTTGTTCCATTCAAGATGTGGACCATGTGAGTGGGCCTGTCACCATAATTACTATATTGACTTATAATTCAATATATGACACACAGAACAATATTTTTTTTCAGGATCAGGAAGTATCAAGTATTTCTTGTAGTATTAATGGCCCTGTACCTGATTTTTTTCCTATGTGTATTCAACCAACATTTGTCTCATCCCAGTACACATGTATTGTATAGCAGCTCTTCAGATTACAATATGTCCACTACATAGTCTCTGGATCTAATTTTATAGTGTTTAATTGAACAAATATAGATTCAGGAAATGTGCATTAGAATGCTAGTTGTTGTTGTTAGCTTCGCCAAGACTGCAAAACTCTCCTCTGTTTGCTTATCAGCTCATCGCGGTGAATCATTAGGATGGAATGGCAAAAGGAGAAATTCAATTTGTCAACTGGACAAAAATTTATCAAATACGTTTCACAGCTCATCCAAGCTGCTTCTTCAGTTCTGAAGAACTGAACAAAACTGAAAAAGCAGCTTGGATGAGCTGCGAAACGTATTCGACCAAATAAATACATTGAATTTCTCCTTTTGCCATGGATTCTATCTGGACGACTGAGGGATTCTACACACATTAGGATGCAATGAACTAGTTCTGTTTTTCTTGCATTAAAAATCAGGTACAGCACATTTAGGCCTTTGTAATAACACTACTACTATTACTAAATACTACTGATACTGTACTGCTTGATTGGGCCATTTATTTATTGCTAGCCTTGAAAATAGTAGGGTAAGGATAGTAGTTTCAGTATTATTATTGAATTTCCCTCAGGATCAGTATATATCTCTCTCTCAGTAAACAATAAACAATATTATTTTTTATTGTCTCATCTCAAGTGAGGAGGCTGTGGGGATGTGTCAGGATTAACCATTTAAATGAAACATTATTGCATAGACCTCACAAGGTTACTGTGTAAGGTCATTACTAACGTTTTAAGAAACAAAAGAGTAATGTGACTGTCCTGTAACTATGAGGTTTGCAGTTAAACCCTCCCCAAACCTGTTCAAGACCCAAAATCAAGGCACACTTTACCTACCATGACGAGAAATGTTCTAAACTACTACAAGAAAATAGCCTCATTACACGACAATTAGATAAAAAGAAGCAGCATGAAGGCATTTCAAATAATCTGTTAACCAAATGTAAAGTGCTTTTTTTATACAGCTGGTTAGTTATTTATATTTCAGAAGTGATCACATAATCAAGGCTTGGCGTGGAGTGAGTGAATGATTTGAATGTACAGTATATCTTGTGATTACTGAAAAATATGAACCATGCTTTTCACAATAATTGAAAAGTTTTCCTTATCCTTTCATATATCTTTTCATCGTGGTACTCTGTTACTATGACTACTACTCATCTTGTAGCCTGTAGTAGCATTCTATTCAATCAGCAATTTAAATAATCACTGACATACAAAAATACTGTATAAGTCACATAGAGAAAAATGGTGTGAGGAGTTGTGTGGATAATTGCTCGATTATGTGAAGCTATTCAGACCTAAGCACATATTCAGCTCTTCATTTTCAGCTTTGAATGTCTATGTATTTGCTAGGTCTCTGCCTCATTAAAAAGTAAAGTTTTTGAGTCACCAATCCTGCTAGCCCTATTCATTTGCAGCTGTGTATAGTCACTCTACAAGTAGCTCTAAAAACCTGTTACATAAAAAAGTTAATGGCCACATATTGCTGTTGCTGCTGGAAAAAGTAAAAATTTAAATGGCAGGAGTTGATTTTCTAGAACCTACAGACAAATAGATGTAAAACTGTTTATAAAATCTACATCCATAAATTATTTTTGATGAAAATGGATTAAGTGAATGTGCAGAATGTGGTGAAATTTGTGTCTGGGGCTGTAGTTGACTTAATAAATTGGTCAACAACTTTAACTCAAAGTATTGGGTAGGGGTGGGCGATATAGCCTAAAATTTATATCACGGTATAATTTGAACCATAGACGGTAGACGGTATATATCACGGTATACTTTGGTATGTAACAGTATTAACTGTTCACAGTATTAACAGCTTCTTAATGGTCACCAGAGCACATGGAAAAAGCATTCAAGCAGGAAGCTGTTTTTTAAACTATTAAATAACATAAACGTCAAGAATATTACTACAAGAAAATGTATTGTGCAAAACTGTAATTGTAAAAAACATAAAACAAGTAACTTCACTTTCAAGCAGTATAAAATTTTAACAAGGCAATGTAAATCGAAAATGAAACTGCTTTAACATTGGCGCCGGTGTCAGTGCTGATGCATACCTGCAACTCTTCGTCAAGTTCCCATGACTCGAGCGCTTCCCCGAGTCCCTGGGCATTCAACTCCCCTGTATGGTCGTCAGGGAAATACGATGTTTGCACTACACATGTACTGTTGAAATGGGCCGTACACAGGCATTTGCCGCACAACTTCCAGTCGTCGTCAATAAAGTGGATTGTCAGGCTGATATACGGGTCCATAGTGCGACTCGACCACAAGTCCGTGGTGGTTGCATAGTGTTTTATGTCACGAAGCTCTTTTCCCACTTGATTGCGGACCTCGTCATGCAGTCTGGGCACTTCACCTGGCTAAAATATTTGCGGTTTGGTACCACGTACTGTTGATCCAGCGTCTTCACCATGCCTAAAAAGCCGCTTCTCTCTACGGTTTGGAAAGGCACCGTGTCGTTACACAAGAATATTGCGATGGACTTCGTTATGTCAATCTGGCTTTTTTATCATAAGCTACGCCTTTTGAAAATGCCTGGGTGATAGACTGCTGGTGTGTAGTGCCAACTTTTGAGTGTCACCGCCAATGTTCCCCCTAATGTTTTATGTGTCTGAGCAAACAGACTAACTCCCTGAGCGCTCCTTGGACTCCTGTGCGCGACATCCGACATGCACCCCCGGTACACGCTGTTGCGAAAGAGCTGCGCGTGCTCGTGGCTTACACCGGTAGAAGTTTAATACGAGACACATACTTTTGTTTCTGAATACTGGACGGTTCCCCCGTATTCAGATGACCCCGCAGCTGAAAAAAAGCGGAACTCTTTCATCCCTGCGCTGCATAGCTCCTCCTCCTCCATGTGCTCACTGCTCGCAGCGATTTTTCCTCCTTCCTTGTTGTGGTGACGCAATGAACTATCGCGATAGGAAGGTATAACCCAAATCTCTACCGTTGGCCAAATTTATACCGCATACCATTTATACAGTTTATACCGTTTATACCGCCCACCCCTAGTATTGGGTTATCAATGGTATCAAAAAAATCAGATGCTATTGATGCTAAAACTATCAAAACTAGATCAGGTAAAAGAAAGTCCCATTCACAGGACTGAAATGAACCTTTTCTGAATAGCTTTAGAATGATTTTGACTAGTATATGTTAACTTCTACTTGACTGGCATAACACATTCTACTGAAAGTGTGTTTTTATTAGCATTGTGGTATTGGTATTGGAATTGATTTTGAGTGTCAAGTCTATTTTTTAGTATCAAAATTGAGTTTTTGATTTTTGTATTATGACAACACTAATGTACACAGAGAACTGAAAGGCGTCACCGGGAGTTAAACTGTCCAGTCACTCCCAAAACTCCAGATAACTCACTTCAAGCATTCTTCATTCTACTCTGGTCTATAAAAATCTTCGATGTAATAATGAGTTGACTTGTAAAGATGCAGTACACTAAAGAGACTAAATGCCAAAAGAACTATAGCCCTGTTGAATTCATGTTTCAGTATTGTGTAGACTAAACAAGACTGCAACAGATACCTCACTGGTGCTAATGGACAGTTTCAGACCATAGTTATGTAACAATATGTTGCCTGAAATATATGTTGACCTGCCTCAAAGAAGTTCTTATAAGACCACCATGTCTGGAGGATCATGAGAGAACTCAGTAGTTGCAGTTTGACAAAAGGAATCCAGTGACTTCATATTCTGTCTCTCATTGTGGGAATGTGTTTGGCAAGGCTTTAATTAGGCCCAGAATATTGTTTTTTAACTTGTTTGTTGTCAGCCGTCTTGTGTGTTTTAAAAGCTTCAAAATACCTGCATTTGCACATGTAACAGCAGACCGCAGCGTCCTCTTATGCTCTTATGTATGTGCTGTGTGTAGAATGTCACGATATCAGTTTTGAGTGTAAAGTAGTTTAGGATTATTCACAATTTTTGAAAGCCAAATAACTGTGAAACCTTGAATTTTATTACATTCACATTATCTAATACATTATCTTTCCAGCTTTATGAAATCAAACCTTCTGAACAATAAAGTTAAGTTAATCTGACATGAACAAGCAAAGAACATTCAGGATTACATATTAGAGTATAGCATGAATTTTGATTTAATTTTGCCTATAATAGTCACAAGTATTATTTTTTAGGTCTTATAATTCTGAAGTCTCTGCTTTGTCTGAAGCTTTATTAAACTTTAACTTGTGCTTTATTTGAACACAATCTGAACATAATGAACTGATGTAGCTGGAACTACAACAGGTGATCAGAATTTTGCTTTTAAACAAGTCTTTCTCATAAAATTACAGTCACAAACTAACTAGCATTAACCAACAGTTTTTCAGTTACACATGCCTAAACAGGACCATGAATACTTGTATTAATCACAGGCTCCTGAAATTTATTTTTATTTTTTAAAATTCATTTTGTGTGTTTTTTCTAGAGTTTTCATGCAATCTTTAAACTTTTTTTTCGACAGTGTTTGCTAATGTGTGCGTTGTGTCACCATGGCCACTCCTAAACATTCCACCATCAGAGGTACATGTAGAACGGCCCCAGAATAATCCCAATTATGTATGGACAGAATAAGATTGACAGTTTTAGTTGTATGCAATACAGACTGTAACTGATCCTTGTAACAGGAAATGCCTTTTTGGCTGCTGGTTTTATAACACGTATTCCCTCTCTGTCTGTTTTGGGGAAAATGAAAACACTTGATATTCTAGACGAACCATCTTTTATCAATCATACAAAATCTATGGTGCAGCACAGGGTAGATTTATCTCCTGTGCTACCGTCTGGAGTTACAAGTACATTGAAGTTCTGTTTCCAATAGGACAACAAAATGTCACATTTCTTCTGTGTTTAAAGGTGAACTTTTCTGTTGAGGGTCCATCACCTGCTTGTTTCCATGGAGATATTCTACAGTGCAGCATTAAACCTCTTTCTCTATTGAGACAAGCGGATGATGCCACCATGCAGGCCAAGTTACAGGTCAGATCTGTGGAGAAGAAACACAGCAAAGTTGAACTTTAGAGGATGCAAATTACCAGCATTTTTAATTTACTTGGGTAAATTAAAAATGTTTTCTTTTATACAGTAAATCATTTTTTAAACATAAAGTAAAAGTAAAGTCACTTCTTGGCATACTCAAACACACTTAATTACACATAGACACTAAATTATTAGAGATTTGGTACAATTATTGAAACCTTTTTCACTATATTCATACTACATTCACGTCCCTGCAGAGTTCCATAGTTGCACACATGCTCTAAAAATGTCACAATCATGAAACTTGACGTACTGTACGAGTCCTCCCTAGTGAGGTCAGTTACTAATGACTCCACTCTGTCCCTGGTAGTAAATTTCATGTTGAATTTTTTACTGGTTATTTGACAGAGTTACTGCACTCGGCAATGTCAAGCAGATGTCTCGCCTGGATTTAAGTAGGTCCACACCCAAAAAGAGACAAGATATATGGGACCCTACTTGGTGAAACTAGGTTAGACCCCTTAAGCGTGTACCAAGTGTGCAGACTCTTAAATGTAGGCTGCACAGGAGAGCTGGCAGAGTTAAGGATCCAAAAAGTGTACTAATAGTGTATCTAATCGTATTTCTTCAGTGGAAGTAAAGGTGAAAAGTTTCTTGACTACTGTGTAACCTTTTGAACATAGTCAATGCAAATAATATGTAATGTGAGTTTTAACAAAGACCTTAAAGGGACAGTGTCTAAGATTTTTACCCGTTAATTACTGAAATTGAAGATACCCATTCAAAAATACATTGTTTTCCAAGCCTTTTCACGTCCATCATGAAATCAAAGTATTCTTTTGGACTTAGATATAGTCACATAAAAGGGAGATCTTCCCCATGCAGAGGCAGCCATTTTGAATATGAGAGCCGCAGAAGCCGCATTTGGGCTCCGCCTTCGCCTTCGGCAAGGCTTGTGGTTTTGGGTAAACAACACAAGCATGCTGCCGGATCAGACGTCGTAATGGATCTAACACGTGTTTTGGACTAAATTGTTTTACTGGATTTTATTCGCTGGATCCTTACGGACAAATTGAGAGCAAGTTTATGGTGAAATACAGAGTTTGACCTGTGCAAAGCATTCTAAGGTAAGCTAACCTTGTTTTGTGCTTTTCTGTATAAAAGCCCCATGTGCTGGGGGAGTGATTGTTTTGCAGGGAAATGAATTGCATAGTCAAAAAGAGGAGACTGTAAGGTTTCATTTGATGTGTAGAGTGTCATGGTACATGATCGGGAATGTGTGTTTTCATGAGAAAAGAAAAAAAGAAAAAAAAACGGGACCGCGTTTTATTTATACAGTAGCGGCGCGCGGCTCGTGCTCGCGTTACAGCGCGCCCGGGTGACCCTCAAGGTCTGCCGTAGCTAAAATAGAAAGTGCAATAGCACCATCCACCTATGCGCCACGAATCCTACACACTGGGGCTTTAAGACCTAAGAACGTATTCCTGTAATTTCAACAAAAAGCATATATTTTATTGTATTGCTGTTGCTAAATCTTGCACTTCCTTTGTGATATTGTTTGTTAGCATATCCATGAAAAGTAATACTTGAGTATTTTGAAGAAACTAAACTTGTTTCTTCAAAACAATATTTTTTTCCCCCCAAAGTTACTATTAATTTGATGCCCAAAAATGCAGAGTAGCTCCCTTTCTCCTGCAATAACCAAAGGTGCACTGTGTAACTTTTCTGTCTACAGTATGGAATTAAACTAATATGTATATATTTATTCAATTACAAGTGTTTTTATTCCTGAAAGTTCTGATAAAACCATGCAATCTTACTGTGCTTGTCTTCCTGGAGATGTCTAGTGTCATATTGTAGAACATTCCAGTATAGCAATTGCTGCTTTTCAGATATAGATCTATAAATAATACAACACAAATCTACATTTCAACAGAAGTCTTTTTAGTTGCCCCCCATCTATACTAGACTTAGACAAACTTTATTGATCCACAAATTGTTTTGGGTACAGTAGCTCACTCATCAAATATAATATATAATATATAAAGAGGGTACAAAGGAAAGAAAGAAAAAGAAGTAGGTGGGAATGAGGAAAAAAATATACATGGAATAGCAACCAAAGAACAATAGACCAGTGTCAGATGAGACATAATTATATACATAAAAATAATGATAATAAATATATATGTACAAATCAGATTTAAATAGAAAAGTAGTAGTCAAATATAAAATACAATATCAAATAAGATGTACCAGCTATATACAGTTAAAAAAAATCAATCAATCAAACATTTATAAAGCGCTTTTCATACAAAAAATGTAACACAAAGTGCCTTACAGTGATTAAGGATTAGAAGATTGACTTTTTATTGATCTCACACAGGAGCTGTATACAGTTGTAGGGAGTATTGTCTCCGGAGTGTTATATTCTCTGTTACATAAGGGTGAGTTGTTGTACAGTTGTATGGAGTATGGTCTGAATGTAGTCCTGTATCTCTCACTGTTTGAGAGGAGCTGTAGGAGCCTGTTGGAGAATGAGCTCCTCTGTCCCTCTATGGTCTGGTGCAATAGGTGAGCAGGAGTGTCCATGATGGAGAGCAGTTTGTCCAGTGTCCTCCTGTCCCTTACTGTGACAAATGTCTCCAGCTCACAGCCGATCACGTGACCAGCTTTGCGGATCAATTTGTCAATCCTTGTGCCTGAAAATGTGCCTAAAGAATGTTATGATTTGTCTAAAACCAAGCACCAACAGAAAAGTTACATAGTACACCTTTAAATGTTTACACTGCACTGGAGTGTTGGAATGTCTTCTTAAGAACTATACAAATGAAAATATTATTTGCACTGAAATAAAAAAATCTACTGTGATAATGAATCTACTACTATGAAATGTTCAAAAAGTTACCTTAAGTAAGTATGTGTAACTGATTCCTCCCCAGTGCCCATGGCAGCTGTAGACATAAGATACACAGATAGTCCTGTGCGTGTTGGTACAGTTCACCCTCTGATCTTTGAGCTCACAAACCAGAGGACCCACGGGAAGACCAAGTGTGTTCCAGATTGCCTTTATTATTATTATCATCTCCTTTTCTTCCTGCTTCATGACAATATGGTTAACTTTAAAGGGACAGTGTGTAAGATTTTTACCCCCTTAATTACTGAAATTGAAGATACCCATTCAAAAATACATTGTTTTCCAAGCCTTTTCACTTCCATCATGAAATCAAAGTATTCTTTTGAACTTAGATATAGTCACATAAAAGGGGGATCTTCCCCATATTAGAGGCAGCCATTTTGAATACGAGAGCCGCAGAAGGACATTTGGGCTCCGCCTTCGGCAAGGCTCGTGGTTTTGGGTAAACAACACAAGCATGCTGCCGGATCAGACATCGTAATGGATCTAACACGTGTTTTGGACTAAATTGTTTTACTGGATTTTATTCGCTGGATCCTTAGGACAAATTGAGAGCAAGTTTATGGTGAAATACAGAGTTTGACCTGTGCAAAGCATTCTAAGGTAAGCTAACCTCGTTTTGTGCTTTTCCGTATAAAAGCCTCATGTGCTGGGGGAGTGTTTGTTGTGCAGGGCAATGAATTGCATAGTCAAAAAGAGGAGACTGTAAGGTTTCATTTGATGTGTAGAGTGTCATGGTACATGATCGGGAATGTGTGTTTTCATGAGAAAAGAAAAAAAACAAAACAACCGGGACCGCGCGGCTTTGCGCGCGCCCGGGTGACCCTCGAGGTCTGCCGTAGCTAAAACAGAAAGTGCAATAGCACCATCCACCTATGCGCCACGAATCCTACACACTGGGGCTTTAATACTTGCAGTCCTCTGAAAAGTAGAAAAGTAAAGTATTATTACTGCTAAAATTAATAAAAAACTTGGGCCTATTTCTTTTGGCTTTAGCGGGATATAATGTGGTTAATGTCGCTCCTCACTCTTCATCCTCATTCCATGCTTACTTTTGTATGGTCTGTTAAAAGGCATGACTTTTATTGTTTTTAGTTCAGGAAAAATACTTTACTTCGTACAGGATATTGTAAAAGAAGCAATTTGTGGGGAAAAAATTAGACTGAATAGTATTACCTATATATTTTAATGGATTTTTGTAGAATGAAAATCATAAGAACACAGTTTTATCCAATTAGACACACACAAGAACCATGTAGAACCCATAACTTTCTTTGTTGTTTCTCTGTCATGGTTCAACATGAGACTGGAAAAGGGATAAAATGGGCAGGGAACAGTTCATTCTTAAATACGCTTTACGGATCAAGAAATGATGACTTTATGTTGAAAAATTGTCGTGCCTTTCTGTAACTGCTGCTGTGAGCCTCATTATTTTGGTCTAAAAATGTTCGAAGCGAATTGCTCTACATGATCTCTGTGTTACTTTGTCCATAAATAAATTCATATTCCTAATATGGAACACTGTGGGTGATGTCACACTCTCTTAGGACCATAGACTGTATAAAGACATGGACTTTCTCGATACATGGGATCATCTAGCTCCTGAGAAAATGTTTTTTGGTTGAACAATAAATACTTGTATTTTAAAATTATGTGTAATAAAAGCAAACTGACTAGTTGGTCAAGTAGGAGATCACCCATTTGACTGTTAAAGCCTATTACATAAAAATCTTAAGAGAAATAAATTGTACAAATTGTCAGGTAGTCCCAAGCCTGAAAAGAGATGGAAGACAAATTAATGTGCGGTTCACTTTCCTGTAATACCAAAGTAGTAGCCATTTTCCTTGTTACATAACTTATTTTGTACATTTTGTCTCCAGATTTTGAAGACTTGTTTGACGACGATGACATCCTGTAAGAGAAGCTGTACATCCTCTGCGCGCTGACGGACCATATTCAACCCTCTTTCCCCCTCTTAACTTTTGTAGACGCCAAACCTGACATTTTCTACCCTAATAACATACAATTTGGCTTTCATAGTTGTCCCATTTCTGTTGGGTTTTAAAGCATCCCTGAAAAAGTGGCCATGAGATCCAGATGTCGTGAAATAGTTAACATCGCAGGGATTCTTTCATATGCTTAAATTATGAGGCAGTATCGCGCTGGCGGCTCAGACCCGGTTGAAGCTGGATTGTAGGTTTGTGCGAGGCTAAAACACCTGTTAGCTTCAGCAGTAATTACATGTGATGGGGCAGAAGCTCCAAGGCCCTAAACTGCTGCAGCTGGGATCATATGATAAATGTGCAGAGCAGAAGGAGACTGAAAATATGTAAAGGACGACTATGAAACTTTTCTGGTGGAGGCAGGTTAGCAACCAGCCTGTGTCTATGGAGATTGCATGATTTGCCTGGAATGTTTCACAGTATGACATTAAAATTACTCTTTTTACATGGAGACAAGCCGGTGACGCCACAAAGCCAAGTTACATATTAGATCTGTGGAGATGTGACCCCCGCTTACTGTAATATTGCATGTTTTTAAGGTGTTTTTGAGGAGTAAAAATGCCTTTAATTGAATTTACTGTTTTGTTACTTCAAAGATGTTTATTTTTTTCATCTTCCAAGGTTACTTTTGAATAATTCTTGAAATATTGTTAGAACAATTTAACTGTGGAACATTCCAGGTAAAGCAGTATATCCTTGGCGGAGCCCAACCGGGAAAGTTACGCAGTGCACCTTTTAAAGTAAGATAACGTTTTATTTATCTGACAGAAACAGGTGAGTTCCCTTGTTAATGACACAAGGAAATGTGTTTTTGATGAAAATTTGTCTGTAAAATAATCAGGAAGGCCTCAGGCGGCTTCAATTTATCAGGCCTTTTGGATTGTAAACAAAAAATTGGTTAATTAAAAGAATAATTGCTACATTAATTGATTATTAAAATAACTAATAGTTGAAGTAGCCGTACTTGTTAATACACGGAGATTATTATTTACATTATTGATATAAAGAGTATGATCTTAGAGGTGGAATATATATTGAAATGAACAGCATTAAAATGGTGTGTTTGGAGATATGCAAAAAGAAATGATAAGATACAAGGGAAAAATGACATTTCAGCAAAATTATTTTATAGTTTATCCACTTTGTGTGAAATTGAACTTCAACCACAACATGTACAGATGCTTTTAGTACATTTTGGATGCATTACTAAAATATCTTCTGATAATCTTCAATGGGATAGAAAAAAGTATTTTTGTCACTATTACCCACTTCTGTTGCTCCTGTATTCTGAGTACGTACAGTCAGGATTCAGCCACATATCTATTTTTATGTTGTACTGTATATTTGCATCTATGTGAAGCACTTTCAGTTGCTTGTAAATTAATCGTGCTTTTATAAATTATTTTGCCTTGTAATTTTGTAACAATAAAAACAGAATAAATAGCACTTTGTTGACTTTTTTAAAAATAATTTTTTAACATTTTATTTTCGATGATGGCGAATTTAACCATTAGGCCATGGAAGCTTTGAGGTCCACTCATGCAAATACAGCTCTGGAAAAAATAAGAGACCACTGCAAAATTATCAGTTTTTAAAATTTTACTATTTATAGGTATGTGTTTGGGCAAAAGGAACATTTTTGTTTGAGTCTGTAAACTACTGACGTTTACCCCAAATTCCAAATAAAAATATTATTGTTTAGCGGATTTATTTGCAGAAAATGACTAATGGTCAAAATAACAAAAAAGATACATGTTTTCAGACCTCAAACAATGCAAAGAAACAAGATGAAATTCATTTTAAAACAACATAATATTAATGTTTACACTTAAGAAGAGTTAAGAAATCAATATTTGGTGCAATAACCCTTATTTTTAATCACAGCTTTCATGCGTCTTGGCATGCTCTCCACAAGTCTTTCACATTGTTCTTGGGTGAATTTATTCCACTCCTGGTGCAAGAACTGAAGTAGTTCAGCTTTGTGTTTGTGTTGGAATTCAACAGACGCTGGAATGGAATGGCTGTAATACACGTAGAGATGCTGATTTCAGAAAAAAATACAGTGGTCTCTTATTTTTTTTTCCAGAGCTGTACATTGACCATATTTTTTTAGCCCAACCAGTTGACTGCATATGCAAAAAGAATATGTGCAGCTGTATTAAGACTCTTTTAAGATAATACTGCAAAAATGTGACTACAGTTCTCACTTATTTAGTCTGTAGTAAAACAAGGTCTAAGCAATCGGTATTGGCATTAGGCATGAAAAAAAAGACATCGGTCTTTTTTTTACTGTTATTGTAAAGGAGTAAAAACTATTTGTCAGACTTTTCTTGGCTGTTATGGTAGTAATGCCCTCAAGTGCTACAACTGGCCAACTACAGTCTCTTGTATACAGTTTACACAGTGTATATTTTATTTATACTACATAAGCCTTAACTCATCAGCACTTGTTGAAATCCATAAAAATCAAACTCCATTTCCAACAAAAAACAGCATTGAGCACACAACTCTGCAATGATCACATTCAAAACCGACTATACTGTGAAATGTGATTCTAGGCCAAACAATAACATCTCCATGGAGACGACTGAATGGCAAACCCTTCCCCAAAGTTACACAATGTATCTTTAAGCATATCCCTTAATGTAACAATCGCTGAAGCCTCTATTGTACTGTATTGTATTGTCGGTATACCACAAAGCTTAACAATGTCCTTTGTGATCTGTTTGTCAGATTCTTTCAATCTTTTATTTTATTCCAGTAACTCTTTTTATGTTTTCTGACATCTCTTTTGCTATTGGCACTATCGCAACAACAATTTTTCTCCTTGATAACCTTTGATTTTTCAATATGTAAATTGCTAGCATCATAGTTTTCACATAATCTTACATTGTACAGGAAAAATACATGCATTCTATTATAAAGTACTATGCGGTATTTGTAGCTTGGCATAGACAAACATGTTTACCGCCAGTATCTGTCTGGATGTACATTTATGTAGGTTGGATCCAGGAGCCCGAGGCCACGTGGCAGTTCCTCAGCCCAGCAGTGGAGCTTGGATCTGGGATAATGGTTGGACAGCAGCAGCCTGGTTCATTAGTGCTCCTACGTGTGACGTCTTTTTCCACTAATGACTGCAGTCCTCACTAAAGCCATGGATGTGAGCCAAGATCTGCACATATATGAAAAAGAAACGAGGGAAATGGTCTAATATTTAACTCTCGGGCAGTCTGTGTAATTAAATGATTTTTACATAACATCAACTCATCATCATCATTTAAAGCTGCACTATGTAGCTTCAAGGGGGATGTTCAGATCTGTGGAGAGGAAAACATGCTCTAGGGTTGTTAAAAGTATTGAAAATCAGTGTATTGATATTAAAACTAGTATTGAAACTATGTACTCATTTGAGCACTAATTTGATATCGATACTAGAAAAGCCACATCCACAGAACAGAAGCAAACCTGTCCTGAAAAGCTTTAGAATGAGCTTGTGCTGCATCAGTATAAGAGTACACGGAACCTACCTGGATGACTGAGGGATTACACAAATATAAGACCACATGGTAATATAAATGAAAGTACTACAGTTTATTGTTTAAAATTAGGTTCTGTTCTATAAACAAACACTCTATTTTCATGGTTGTGTCGGAATCAGTGAGTATTAAGTCTATTCCTTAGTATCAAAGTCAAGTTTGAAATTTTAGTATTATGACTACACTAACACGCTCACAGTGAGAATGCATATTTTTATAGTATTTTTTTTTAAACAATAAAAAACATCTCAAATCAATTCAAGATGGATATTGTGTGTTTAACGGCATTGATTTTAAAGTAATTCACACGTGTTATGGCTATAGTTGCCCTGGGGCAGACAAGTGGTGATGTGGCTACCATTCTGTATCCACTAACTTCCCAAACACAATTAATACTCATTCACACAAAACATAAGTAAATTATGTGAACAGTAGTTGTTTCCTCTGTAGGATGTTGGATGGCTCTCTGCCCCTCTGATGGTTTGCCTGTATTCAGCCTCACTTTTTACTATATGTAGGTTTATGTATTTTAGCATGTTAGTATGTGTGTGAGTGTGTGCATGCGTGTGTGCGTGCGTGTGTGCGTGCGTTACTGTTTGGGTTGTTTGGTTGTGTGGTGTCAGGCAGCTGTGGGGGCTGGTTGAGTGGGTGGAAGGGAGTGTGGGCTGTTTTTAATCACTGTAAAGCACTTTGTATTACATTTTTTTGTATGAAAAGTGCTTTATAAATACAGTTTTGATTGGTTTGATTTTGATTGAACAGTCAACCACTAGTTTTCAAATTTAGATTTTAGGTCAAGAATCCCTCAAGTTAGTACATGCCTAACAACCAAAAGAGAAACTTGTGTACAAGAATTCAACCCACAACCTCCTAGTGCTAACTAGGTCTGCCACAGCATAACAGACATTTATTCTGTCGCTTACTTCATTAAAAGCATTGATCTGCGAGGCAGATGCTCCCTCCTGTCTTATTATTCATATTTTAGTCAATTTTAGTCTGACGCAACATAGAGATATTGTAAGAAATCTGTGTTATTTAAATAGAGTTTCCTGAATAAAGCAGTGATACAAAAACATCAGATTTTTCACTTCATTAGTTTGCCTCCTCTGTCATCTACTGCTTCCTATTTGTCATATCCTTTTATTTTACTAATCCTAGTCTCTCTTGCTGTCATTACTTAAATGGCCAGTAAAAGTCAGACAAGAATAATAATCGAATAACTCAATAATGTGTGTGTGTGTGTGTGTGTGTGTGCGTGTGCGTGTGTGCGTGTGCGTGTGTTGTAATTGTTGTATTTGGAACACAATGTACAATGCCATTTGAAATAACTCTTTCAATCTTTAAAGATCCTATATTACCCAAAATTGTCTCTTGTGATCTTTAAGCCATGTTAGAATATTATTCATTCATTCATTCATCATTCATCTTCTTCCGCTTTTCCATTTTCTATGAATGCACATAGAATGTTATTATCTCCTTAAAAACATATCTGGAGTTACATTCACTCATGTTTAATTAAGTAATCCTGCATGATTTTTTCCACCTTATGATGTCATGAAGCTGTAATTTTCAGGTTAAAAGCTTCCTTTTGCATTTTGTTCAGTAGAGATTGGCAATTCCTGGAGTGAAATGACCCAAATGATTCTAGTGAAGGTTTATGGAATTCAAAACTGCAATGGAGCACTTCCTGTATTACCACATGACATCACAAGGTGGAAGAACTCAGCTTCAATATACAGGGTTTGTGTGTTAAACATGAATGAAACAAAACACAACTCCAGGTGTGTTTGTGATGAGGAACCAACATTATAGCATAGATCAGATAATAGCGTAATATCTCTCATTTAATTTTTGTTTTTATTACACAGTTTGCCCTTTTTGAATAATTATCCTGTCAGAAAGAAATCAGATTACTCACTTCAAAGGTAACTGTGACATTTCATTAATCTGATAACTTCAGAATCAGATAATGATAAGATTTTGGTGTGAATGTAAACATAGCAAATGTAGCTTATAGTAGTTTACTTATAAATTGCCAAATGTGCAAACAAGTGTAGATTTTAGGTATTACTGCTCCATCACCTCTGCTAATAAACATATCTAGAGTACTACTGATAATACTATTAACGCAATACCTACTGTCACTACTTTGGTACCTACCTTCTGCTACCACTGGTCTACACATTTTTGGACCCGATCTGCTTCCGAGATAAAAGTGGTTAAATCTCATTTATATTGATAAGATGAACTGAATTATTCAAGATATTTAATGATATTGTTTTATATCAAAATCACATCTGTTTATACAATAGATTTAGGCATTTTTGCTTGAAAATAATATTTATATTTTGAAAATATTTAACTTGCACTTCTTTATCCGTCAAGAAATAAACAAGAAATATCTTAAGACATCAGGTGCGCACAATATCGAGGCATCTCTCTTATGTGATACGAAAAAATATTTTATGTTAAAACTCTAGATATATTAAAATGAATGTATTGGAATGTGCAGACAGGCTTTCAGATAGAACTGGTTGCTTGTAGACACACTGTACCTTCAGATAAACTATTGTTTTTGCCTTATTTTGCATAAATTTCCTATTTTGACACAATACTATATCTTGGAAACTATAGCAATCAGCACTTCTGACTTACTTTTTCTTTATTAGTGACTTTAACCAAGAAAAATTTCACATTTTTTTTCCCGGAAGCATTTTGCTTGTAGACCAGTGCCTACTACCATTTCTCCTTATTCTTGTACTGTTCACACTGCAACTATGGCCCACACTATACTTTTAACACTGCATAACGCCTAAACAAATGTACAAATTATGTTTTCATACACTCTAAGAAATAACACATTGCCAGAACTTAAAAAATTAAGGTAAGTATTTGCATCGCTCTTTTTAAGTTTTCCCAACAAAGCAATAATTCAGTACTGCCAACTCAATTTTTTGTTAGTGCCAACTCAATTTTTAAGTAGGCTA
Source organism: Paratrypauchen microcephalus (assembly GCA_036785185.1). Taxonomy (NCBI): domain Eukaryota; kingdom Metazoa; phylum Chordata; class Actinopteri; order Gobiiformes; family Gobiidae; genus Paratrypauchen; species Paratrypauchen microcephalus. The sequence continues at coordinate 2,510,232 of JAVJIX010000032.1, forward strand.
AACCTAAATTCAGCAGGCTTTTAAAAGCTCAGGCCTGTTGAACAAACTTAATTTCCTAACTGCCAACTTAAATTGTTCAGTAAGCTACACTCAATATCCGTTGGCTTTTAAAAGCTTCGTTATGTTGAACACACTTAACTTCCCAAAAACATTTGTAGTATAATCTGTGAAAAGATTATTGTTGTGAGTAATTCTAACTAACTAAATTTAATATCATTCAACACCCTTTTAAATGATCTCACTGCATTTTTTAAGTTTTACCAACTTATTTTACTAAAAAATAGAACACACAATTCGATTTTCAAAACCAAAACTTTTTATTTTGCAATTATTATTCACATACAAAATATAAAATGCATATATTCACACACACACACACACACACACACACACACACACACACACACACACACACACACACACACACACACTTTAAACTTATTTTGTATATCAAACAAAAAGCCCCCAGCAAAGTCCTACTTTTTGTACAATTTTGTAGAGGGGGCTTATAATATAGACTTCAACTGTACCATGAACCAAGAACATATAGAACATATGCCAAGAACATATAGACTGGCTTAGTCAACGTTTTGTTGACTGATGAAATTAAGATAGTTTTTTGGATTCAAGGGCCACAGAGGGTTTGTCAGATGACCCACAAACACTGAATTGCAGCCACAGTACACTCTGAAGCGTGGTATGGTGGAGTAAGCATCATGAAATGGGCCTGTTTCTCTTACTATCGTGTTGGGCCTATTAATTGCATACCAGGGATCATGGATCAATTATCTTGTATCAAAATACTTGAATAGGTCATGCTGTCTTATACTGAAGAAATGCCATTGAAATGGGGTTTTAACCAAGACAACAATACTCAAACACATCAGTAGGTGTGTACCATTTTGCTTTCAAAACAAACAACTAAGGTTATGGAGTGGCGTGCTCAATCCCAGAACTTAATCCAATATAAAACCTGTGGGCTGACATCAGAAATGCTGTTTTTGAGGCGAAACCAAGAACTGCAGAGGAATTGTGGAAGGTTCTGAAATCATACTGGGCTGAAATACCCGCTTACAGGTACCAGAAGTTTGCCTACTCCATGCAGGACAGACGTGAAGCAGATTTCAAAAACAGTGATTATATACAACTAAATATTAGTTTTGTAATTCACAGGGATGCTTTGTAATGAAAATGCAGACACTATTTTCTGACCACTCCTGTTTCAATTAATTATCCAATTACATGGATTCAGGAGCATGCATATTATGAATGTTGGGTCTCTATTGGTTTCTCCGACTACTACACCTACTGGTAAATTATTTGACATGTAATACTATAATTTCTACCAAAAACAGTGATTTATTTGGTCAGTCATGTGGCACTGCTATTATTTTACGCATTGCTGTAGGTTGTCTGTGATGACTGAGACATTCTGATCATAATTTGGACATTTGCTGCTGAACCGAGCATTTTAGGTTTCTCCGAGTACAGCCCCCCACCTTTACATTGACTCCAATGGTTCACTCGAACAATCGTTCATAAAACGGCATTAAACTTTCATTTTCAAAGACATGGAACTCACCAAGTGTTCAGTGGTGGACAGCGATGCGTTGACCCGAAAATTGCTGGAAAATATGCATCCAGACAAGTTATATTTGCGATTTCTGTCCTCTCCGCCGACTGGAAACGGGACCGGAAAAGGGTGTTTTTTTTTAAGCAGCCTGTAGTTTTGGCAGTTGTGGTGACTTCCACCAAATGCTAAAACAACTGTTAGAAGGCATGCTTCGCAACGATTTTTGTTGTCAACGTATCACCGTCAGCCCCTGATAACACAGTGAGTTCCATGTCTTTGAAAATGAAAGTTTAATGCCGTTTTATGAATGATTGTTCGAGTGAACCCTTGGAGTCAATGTAAAGGGTGTACCAGAGAAACCTAAAATGCTTTGTTCAGCAGCTTATGTCCAAATTATGATCAGAAATGGCTCGAAGTCTTCCCAGACAACCTACAAACAGTGTTTTATGTGGACAATGCCGAACTACCACTTTAACATAGGCAATGTGATGCAATGGACCTTTCCGCGGCCCCACCCCAAAACAGCTACTGACCAATCATAGAAAAGCAATGGTGTTTAAGTGTCTTCAGTCAAGCCAGCAATAAAAATGAATGGGAGTCTATGGGAGAGAAGCCCTCTCATCGAAAGAAAATTAAACGCTGTGCCTTTGGAGTTTGCAAATCGGATAGCAGATACCCAAAATGTCTCGAACGAGGGGTTAAGTTGTATCCCTACCCAAAATCCAAAGCCCAAGAACAGAAATGAAAGCTGTGGATAAAGAAGCAGAGTGGCGATTTTTTCTTTGAGCAAATATGAAATTGACGCGAAAACATATCACCCCTCCATTCATTTCAATGCAAAGACACTGGAAAGGCACCTTGCTTGCTTGATATAGCAACACATGGTAAGGGGTGGGTGGGGTTGTCGTGACCCAAAAGTTCCGGGCTGCCAAAAAGTTCCGGATGACGCAACAATAGCCCTCTCCCAGCCTTTCTTTGCACTGCCAGACCGTTATAGAATGTTGCCATTGTCACATTGAACTGGCCGCGGCTGTATGCTGACCCAGAAGTTCCGGGCTGCCAACTCAGGCTATTTACATTAAAATGTCACCCTTTTCATTCATTTCATTTACCATAAGATACAAAGTTGTACGGTACATCAAGACATTTTTACTTTTTTTTCATCTGCGCTGGCAACTGGTTTCAAATTCCCCGTGGTCAAAGAGGATGCTAAAGGGCATACGGCAAAAAAAAATACATCAGAGTTTCGCTGTTAAGAAATTGCCCCCTTGGATGGGTGCGGCATAAATACAGTTTTGTTGTGCACTATGGGCTGTGGTGTGCTGTGTTACAATAACAATGGGACTTGACCACAGGGAATTTGAAACCAGTTGCCAGCGCAGATGAAAAAAAAGTAAAAGTGTCTTGATGTACCGTACAACCTTGTATCTTATGGTAAATGAAATGAATGAAAAGGGTGACATTTTAATGTAAATAGCCTGAGTTGGCAGCCCGGAACTTCTGGGTCAGCATACAGCCGCGGCAACTCCGCGGCCAGTTCAATGTGACAATGGCAACATTCTATAACGCTCTGGCAGTGCGAAGAAAGGCTGGGAGAGGGCGATGGTTGCATCATCTGGAACTTTTTGGCAGCCCGGAACTTTTGGGTCACAACAGCGCCTCGGAAAGGTCCATTACGCACATTACACCCGAAGTTTGGCTTTTAAAGACATCACCTTGTGGCTGGCTTTCAGGCTGTCTAACTCCAGAAAAATTGCTTGGAAAACCTCAAAAGTGTTCTTCAGCTTTTTGGGATAGCACAGGTTTAGCGCATACATCAGACCCATCAGCAGGGCACAAGCCCTCGGTATGTCAATGTCTTGGAGGACGGAGGTCCCCTCAATGACAACTCGGGCCCTCTGTGGGTCGGCTCTGGTGGTGATGATTTTAATCACTTCTTCATCTTCAACATCCTAAACAGGACAAAAGAAATTTAAAAAAAAACAGGAATGGGATGACACTAAAGTCTATATGTGAGTCAAGGGAGGTGATCAAATACTTTTGGCAATATAGCGTACATATTGACAGACTATGCTTGTACCTAAATTCTGTCCTGGAGAGTGTCGATAAAGGGGGTTCTTAAAAACTCTTTCAACTCTTCACTGACTGTATAACTAAGATAACCCATTACAGTGAATATGGAGAAAGGTACACAACGTTATCTGGAGGTCATGGACAATGTTTATCCACAACCAGAATTGGACACCCATAGAAGCAAGGCTTCCTGTGTCTGAGGTTGCCACAGAAAGATGCTACCATCACCATGTTTAACTGTTAAAACCACGTTACCATGGTTTAAGGCCTATCCTTTTCTTCACCTAATGACTATTTCATTCCATGTCAATTCACACGATTTCCCAGAATTTCCCCAGGTGACCCTCATCAATTTACCAATGGAAAGAATCCTAGATTTTAGCATCTTACATCTAGCTGTTTTGGAGATGAGGCCCTCCAAAGTTAGGGTGCCCTGTCCACTTTTCAAGCCTGTGAATTGCATACAGAATTTACAGGCAGATTTGGACACCTCTAGTTTTAGATTGAAGGAAGATACAGGCCTAAAAAACATCATGTCCCCTCAGTATTTGAGACATTGTACTTAGGAATAGCATAGCTTGATTATTTCTGGATATATTAAGCCTTGATAACTGTATGTGTGAAAAGTGTGATGAGTCTTGCCATTTTGGGCAAGGATCTTGGAAACTGTGTTACTGTGGGAGCCATCATTGATTTTCCCTCATATTTGGTAATTGTACAGTGTATTCAGTGTCGGCACTCAGACCTTTAATGACATATGCAGTGCCTTCAGTAAATGCGTTCTACTGTGATGATGGCCCTAAAGGCATACAACAAGCCCTCACACCTGTCTTCAAAAGCCAACTCTAGATGAGGCCAGGTCAGCAGAAATCATCTAGGCAGGTGTCCATGCCTCCTACTTGTGTTATATAGTTTAAATAAATGTTGGTGTGAGTTGGAGAGCTTTACTTACCACATCATCTTTAAGTAGATCATCATCCTTTTCTCCAAGGTACAGGATTAAGCCCCGGATTGCAGCCTCTCTCTTTTTCTCAATTGAAGATGGCTCCTCCTGAGGGTGAACATCATAGTTACAAGAGGCACCAAACTCTTTGTGCGTGTGCACACACACTGTCACACGTAGTTACCCAAAGTCAAGGACAATGTATAAATTATAACTGACTAATCCTCTCACTTTATAGAACAAAATGTGTTAAAAAATATCAAGAGAAAAAAGCCAAATAATTACCTCTAGAAGCATGCTCTGTATGCGATGGATCTTCGGTTTTGCAGCTCCCCCTTTTGAGGACATCAAGGAAAAGATGTTATCTCAAGTCTACATATTGTGTTAAGCACTGTGGTTGTATGTGATGCTAAATCAGCTTAGCCTAGATAGCTAACTGTTACGGCGAAAATAATTCATAATCACAACAACAACCAATACAAACGTTTCTAAACGAACATAAACAAACTATAAATCAATAACATTACAACAAAACGTTTTAAGTCAATTAGACGGCACCACATTTACATTTTGATCTTCAGATCGTATTACCTAGAAAGTGAATACGGCATCCATGTTTGTGACGTTTCTCCCGCTTGGCCAGTCAGAAGTTGCGGCACATTCAACATCTTGAGTTCTGGCAACTAAATTCGGGGCTGTTGTTGGGAGAACAAAACTATATTTGCTTGAATTAGATAGATTATTGAATACGTGTAGAACCTCAATTTTATCAGTATACCTGACTAAATTAAATGATAAACTCAGTAATTCACATAATTACAGAAAATGCTGTTTTTATGCTATAAATACTGCTTATTTTAGGTTTAGTGAACAAATCACATGAATTATTTTTTACCGCCTGTGGAGCACCACGTGGTAAAGGCCTAAAACCTGTGTGTTTAATGGCGTCGCCCCAACACCAAACCTTCTCTCAAACTTCCCCAAAGTCCACAAACCCAGTCCGATATTTACCAGTCAATTTTCCACCGTGCAATCTTCACCAATGTCTGCATGTCGTGTATGTGCATGCACGAGTGTGTGAATGAGCAAGGATCTCTTTGTCTCTCTATCCCGCTTTCACGGGCATACATTGCTCCAAACGATTTACATACCTCACCTTAATCAAAGTTACGAAACGCCTTTAGGCTACGTAAAGTTTTCGTCTCCGAATACAAGTGAAACGCGACATCTCAAAAATTCAAATAACGCGCGCTCTGATGCGCGCTCGGCTTCGCAGCAGCCCGACTCTCCTCTCTCCTCCTCTCGCCCAGAGAGCAAACATTCCCTCAAACCTCCCCAAAGTTCACAAAAACACGAACCCAGTCCGATATTTACTGTTCATTTTCACCGTTCAACCCAAGTTACTTTGGAGACATTATCTAAACGCTGAGGACAAAGCACGCTGTGGACGCTTCAGTTTTAGTGTTGTGTAACTCGACTGAGCGCTGCTAGTTACTTGCTGATTGGACATAAAATTAAGAAATTAAAAATATATAATTACTCACCAAATCAGGCGGTCTCCCCTCGCTGTTGCACCTTGCAGTCTGGCAGCATACGTAAAATGGGCGTTGATCACTTCCTCTGCATGCGTATATGATTGGAAGCTGCACTAACTTAATATTATGAAGTTTTACTAACTTAATACTTTTCCTTGTTAAGTGAAAGCAAAAATGCTTATCCAAAATCAATGTATTTCTGAGTTGAGACAGCTTTCTTTATTTTTAATTTAGATCAACTTCTTGAAATAAGCTCTCAACTTAATAAAATAATAGGCATGTAACAAATTGTGTTTTTTATGCTGAAAAAGCTCATGTTTTTAAGTAATTCAAACTAACCTCCTGAATCATTTTTCTCAGTGTACCCTCTTTCTAAACCACAAATGTCATTTTACATTTATTTTTTTTTTTTTTTTGCCTACTCTTTGCTCACACCAAACCACTAAAAAAGCTCAATCACACATTCAAACAAGTTTATTTATTTATTTATTCTGCACTTATATAACATTTTACAACAAAAAGAGCACGCTAGATAAAAGCGTAGGTACATTGAAGCCTACATAAAATTATAGCCGTGCTTTACTTGAAAAAATTACATTTACGCGCCTTAAAATAATTAATTACAAACATGGATTAAAATTCAGTGAAACATCCAAAATGCTATTTTCTTTGTAGGGATATTGTTGTTTGCAACCTGCCAGGAACAGTGGGCGCAGAGGAACCCATCTCCAGATTGTGAGCTAATCTTGGTCAGGACCACTTTAGCTGAAGGATTTTAACTTGTTTTGGGCACCCAGAGGAAATCCAGTCAGACACAGGGAGAAGCATGCAAACTCCGAGCATGAAGGCCCAGGCAATCAGGGAGTTATACCTGGAACCTTCTTGCTGTGAGTCCTAACCACTGTGATAGTTGGTAGTAGGGTTAAGGATTACGCAGCTGGCATTAGCTTGAGTTTGTTAACTACATAACTGCAATTGTAACGTTTTATTCTGTTGTGTCTTATGGCATAATATACGTACATTCCTGGCCCGCGTGGAGGAGCTTGGCTTAAATGGCACCTTATTAACGCTGCTCTCACCTCTGCTAATTACAGGACCCCTATTGGTGGGACAGGGGCTGGACAGGAGCCAATCCCGGAGCCAATCCCGGAGCGAGGAACAGCACGCGGCAGCCCCTCCGCAGGTCTGTTTGTTTTTAATGATCCAGCGACGCGCCTTAAAAATGTCAGCCCATCCCAGAGTCCCATACACGGGGAGGCCAGAGCAGACCGGACACCTCCTCACAGCACACAGGGGGTTAGACTACTCCGAGAGTTACAGGTAAGAAATTATACACTTACAGAGCAAAGTTTAACTCTTTATTCATATAGACAGACATTTAAAAAAAAAAATCACATTTATAAATGAAGCCTAAATGGAGAGTTCTATTTGAATTTAAATGGCCCATATTATGCTGTTTTCTCTTCTCTGTTATAATGTTGTTTCCTCATCACAAATATACCATTTTAACTCACAAACCCTGCATATTTAGAATTGCCAATCTCTACTGAACCAAAGGTAAAAGTTTGAACTTGAAAACTACCACTTCATGACATCACATGGTGGAATGGAGCATTTTGAGCTTTGGAGATGAAGACATAATATATAATGGGTTTACTCAAACATGTGACTGAAACAAAACACAACTCCAGGTATGTTTTTGATGAGGTAAGAACTTTATAACATGGCTTAAAGCTCACAAGAATAAATTTTGCAGAACATTTAATAAGGTTATTCCATTGTTTTTATAATGTAATATGCATGTAACAAAATGAGGTACTTTTGATGATACTGTTGAATTATCTCTACAGAATTACTTATACATTTAATTGCTACTACTACTGCTATAACCACCAATGCATTGCTGTTATGTAACTTTCACATAACGTTTATATAGCATGGTTCTATTCAAGGATTTTAATTTTCAAGCTTTAGAAATAGACCTTTTATCACAAAATGTCTGACTTCTTTTCATTTTTGCACTGACTGAAATTTCTCTACAGGCTAACAGTAATACCTGTGTCGGTCTACTTTCTGACGCAGCCCTTACAATTATCCAAGTCTTGACATTTTCTACTTTAATGAATGAGTCTATTCCTGTCTTGCGGCAGCTCTTTTGTTATTTCGATATTCAGATTTCAGTCCTTTTTCTCTCCATTCTAATCATAAAAAGTACAAATTACTTCTTGCCCTCAATCCAGTGCATTGTCTCAACAGCCTGTTAAATAGAGGGAATTATGTGCCAAGCTCTGTTATATCATCAAATACACACTAATCCTTCAAACAACCCTCAACTAAATCTGGACTAGACCAAAACTAGACCAGGACTAGAACAGAACTGATCCAAATTAGAGCTAAACTGGCCTCAAACCAGAACTAACCAGAACAAGTGTAAATGTACCCTAGGCTATAATGGAAATGGTATAAGAAATGGTATAAGAATCTACATTTACATTTTAATGCAGATGTTTTACTTATTTTTTTTACTTAAATGTACATGTTTAAAATCCACTATCATTCCCTTTCTTTATACGCCCAAAATTTTGATATTGAAACCAGTCAGTAGAGGTTTGAAACAAGCCCCAAAATCGATTCTAAATCCAAGACATAAAAATAAACAAATGAAGGTCAGTCTCTATTTGCTAACTTCATGAATTAACCTTTGCTGATCTTTTGTTTTGCAGGAGGCACAAAATTAGAAAATGGCGCGACTATCTACAATCCATACAATATTACTCCTAGGGCTTGTTGTGTTGCCAGGTAAGGATTAAACCATTAGCACACAATTATCCATTTAAGTTAAGCCTGCATGTGTTTTCGTAATAATAGTAATTAAGAAATGCAGTGTGTAAAGGTACTTGATAATTATTCCCTAAGGTTAGAGGTTGTTGGCAAACACCCACATGTCTGCTGAATTTATTTGTCTGCTTTTGTATTTATACAACTGAGGAAACAGTTATCATGCACCTGAATACTTAATACTTTCCTCCCACACATACACCTGCATGGTACTTGTGATTTGTGTTAGCTAGCTTCATTCTTTTTTATTTTATTTTTTATTTTATTTTATTTAGCACATACATAACATAATAAAAAAGAAAACATTAGATAAAGAAATAGGTGCAGGAATAGGCAAAAAACAAAACAAAATGGCTTATATTAAAGCCTCCACCGTATGAATACATTAAAAATAAACATAACTGTGCATTACTAAAGAGTTACATTTATACACATTAAATACATTTGATTCAGTCAGGCATTAAAATACAATGAAACATTCCACAGTTGAATGATTTTCAACCACTATCATGAAATATCAAACATTTCCTCCTTTTCAGGATACAGTATCAGTATCACATAATACATACATACAGTGCATAATATAAATTTGAAAAGCTAATATGTAATTATTGTATTGTGTTATAATATATTAGTGAATCTTAGAGTGTAAAAAAGTTTTTTAGACCAAGCATGGATGGAATATACTCTAATATTGAGTATGTCCAGTCTGACCTCAAGCATGTGTCACTGATCCTCTGATTTTCCTTGGACAATGCTGAGAATTACATTCAGTATACACCTCAAGTACAGCGTTTGCAAAATTTGGGATCTGTATTTGAGATCTGTATTTAGACTAGGCTCAGTTATCGTCTAGGCCTAACCATAGTTTTGTCTTCTTTACTACAATAATGTATTGTACTTTCACTTATAATAATTGTACTTGAAAACAACTTTAAATGTTCAATTTCATGGACAAAAATGACTGCTACTACAGTAATTGCATTTATACCTGGGCATCATTCAGGCCTTAATTACATTAAGTACATTGCAATTTTTGAACAAATCACATTGAGAATTCTTGCATTGAAAGAAAAAAATGCTACTTATTAATTCTAGAAATAATGAATATAGATGAATACTAAGTCTGAAAACATTCTTTTCCACATGCCTAAAACATTGTTCTTACAACAAATCAATGCATACTATATGTTCCATCTTGGACCATTTTTTTATAATATTTTTCTAAAAAAATAAATAATAATGTGTCGACGTGGAACCCAGTCGGGAGACCCCCATCCCTGGAGTTTTTTTTTTTTTTTTACAATGCAGAGTTTGTGTGAGGGCCCCACTTTGTACTTTTACAAGTTTGGTTTAAACAGGCTCCCGTAGCTGTGGTTCAAAGCCCGGGTCTGTAACAGGAGTTTAATGTTCAGGAAGTCATCTGCACCTGCTGAGAGGAGAGCCTGCATGACATGCTACCCCTCTTATCTTATGTGTAAAAAGGGAGAGAGCGAGGGGCAGAGGAAGAGTGGAAAAGAAAGGGAGGAAGAGAACAAATGGAGAGAAAAATTAGCAAATGCAGATGAGAGAGAGAAAGAGAGGGAGGCAGAGAAGAAAGAGAGAGACCTGAAGCAGAGAGAAAGACGTGAAAGAGGGTGAAGGGGAGAGATCATTTTTGAGCAATATAACCTATGAGAGAGAAAGAGAGGATAGAAAGAGATGGACAAAGTGAAGAAGAGAGGCAGATGGAGAGAGAGGAGCTGTAACCCAGTGTGGTCTGTTTTACAGAGTTCCTGAGGGCAGTGCCAGTCAAGCATGAAGCTGAACAAGGTGAGAGACTGAGATATAGCGCTCAATTAAAAAATACAATTAGGATGATCCTTTTTCCTTTATTCCTTTATTTCACATTTAATAATGACGGGAGGTCGTCATTCTAAATGAGAAGTTGTCCACACTTGACTGACCTGTTAAAATATTGAATGAATGATTAAATACATTTTAAGCATATTATTACATTTAACACTACCATATATACTGTATGTGTATTTGATTTTTGTTGTTAGCAGAAGATGGCAGATGTGAAACCCTCCCCCCTCTTCCCTCACCTGGCCTTTGTTCAGACTCACCTGTGCTCTTTAATATCAGACTGCATTAAAAGCATCTGGTGATATGTGACAACACAACAGGGGCTGGTCAGTCAATCTAATGACAGATGGTAGCTTAAAAAAATCAAGTCATAAAAATAGTTTATTTATATATTTTTTTTACTAATAAGGCATTGATGAATCATTGATTACACCTACATAGTTTTGAATAATGTGAAAATAGCTTAAGAAAGAAGGAAATGAAAGAGCTACATTTGTGCCTTTGCAAAGATGTTTTTATTATCTTGCTGTTCCATTTGGGAATCTGATTTTACAAATGTGCTGTTACTTAAAACTGTATCAACCAGAAAAGTACAAAAGCTTCTGTGAAACAAAAATACCTGCGCATATGGCATTTCAAAAACGGGAGTAAAAAACTGAATTTAGTTTTAACATAGACAATAATCATCATTTTGTGTTTGGGGTGTGTTTGATAGAGCACAAAAAGCACTTGCCTTTTATGTGAACAAGTCAGTAAACAATGGTGCTCTCATGAAAAAAAGATCTGACAAATCCTAAAACTTTAACAAGACTCTATATGTTTTAATTAAAGAAATATTTTGGCTCCCGTCAGCAGCTTTGCCTCCTCTCAGCACACCGCTAAATTAGCATGTGGCTTTAAGTACATGCACTTTTATAGTTTTCTTTAGACTTCTGCTTGTTTATTTTTACTGCCCATCTGGCCACATTAGTGATCATACCTCTCTCCTGCTCTCTCTCTTCTCCCCCAACTTCTTTCTCTCTCTCTTTCTCTTTCTCTCTTTCTCTCACTCTCCCTTTGTTTTGCCTTTATCCTTCTCTCTCCCCTGCTTCCTCTGTCTCTCTGTCCCCTCCTTCTCCTCGCTCTACCCTTGCTCTCCCAACCCCTCTCTTCTTCCATCCACCATCCTCTACCTACATCTTGTTTCATCTCTCCACCTCTCCTCTCATCTCTTTCTCTATCCCCTCCTCTCCCCCTTCTCCCATTCTTTCACTCTCTCTTCTATGTATCTTTTTCTTTTGTGTCCCTCTCTTCTCTGTTTCTCTCTTTCTTGTCTCTCTCTCTCTGTCTCTTCTATGTCTATATTTTTCTTATGTCTCTCTTTCTTATGTATGTCTCTCTCTCTCTCTCTTCTATGTCTCTATCTTTCTTCTCTCTCTCTCTTTCTTGTGTCTGTCTCTCTCTCTCTTTCTTCTATGTCTCTATCTTTCTTCTGTCTCTTTCTCTTCTGTGTCTCTTTTTCTTTTTCTTTCTCTTTTGTGTCCCTCTCTTTCTTCTTTGTCTCTCTCTCTTTCTTGTCTCTCTCTCTCTTTCTTCTGTGTCTCTCTTTTTCTTTTGGTTCTTTCTCTTTTATGTCTCGCTGTCTTTCTTCTTTGTCTCTCTCTCTCTCTTTCTTCTATGTCTCTATCTTTCTTCTGTCGCTCTTTTACTTTTGTATTTTTCTCTTTTGTGACAGTGTCATTCTTCTTTGTCTCTCTCAGTGTTAGGTCTCTCTCTCTGACTGGCTCTCCTTCTTTTATGTCTCTCTTTTTCTTCTGTCTCTCTCTTTCTTCTGTCTCTCTTTTTCTTATGTATCTTTCTGTTTTGTGTCCCTCTCTCTCTTCTATGTCTCTCTCTTTCTTATGTCTCTCTCTCTCTCTCTCGCTCCTTCTTCTATGTCTCTATCTTTCTTCTGTCTCTCTCTCTCTCTCTCTTTCTTCTATGTCTCTTTTCCTTATGTATCTTTCTGTTTTGTGTCCCTCTCTCTCTTCTATGTCTCTCTGTCTTTCTTGTCTCTCTCTTTCTTCTGTCTCTCTTTTTCTTTTGTTTCTTTCTCCTTTGTGTCCCTCTCTTTCTTATGTCTCTCTCTCTCTCTTTCTTCTATGTCTCTCTTTCTTCTCTCTCTCTCTCTCTCTCTCTCTCTTCTGTGTCTCTTTTTCTTTTGTATCTTTCTCTTTTGTGTCCCTCTCCTTCTTCTATGTCTCTCTCTCTTTCTTCTTCTCTCTCTCTCTTTCCTCTGTGTCTCTCTTTTTCTTTTGTATTTTTCTCTTTTGTGTCTCTCTCGTCCTTCTTTGTCTCTCTCTTTGTTATGTCTCTCTCTCTCTCTCTCTCTCGCTCCTTCTTCTATGCCTCTCTTTTTCTTCTGTCTCTCTCTTTCTTCTGTCTCTCTTTTCCTTATGTATCTTTATGTTTTGTGTCCCTCTCTTCTATGTCTCTCTCTTTCTTATGTCTCTCTCTCTCTTTCTTCTATGTCTCTATCTTTCTTCTGTCTCTGTCTGTCTCTCTCTCTCTCTCTCTCTTTCTTCTATGTCTCTTTTTCTTATGTATCTTTCTGTTTTGTCTCTCTCTCTCTCTCTTTCTTCTCTCTCTCTCTCCCTCTTTCTTCTGTGTCTCTTTCTTTTGTCTCTCTCTTTCTCACGATGTGTGCCTCTTGTTTTCACACCTCTCTCCCTCGCTCCCTCTCTCTTCTCTCCCTCTCCCTCCGTCTCCACAGCTCTTGCGGTGTCAGAGGACGTGCAGGGGGAGGTGTTGTCCAACCTGAAGAAGCTGGTTCGTGACAGGAGACATGTCCCGGGCGTGTTGGCGGTGCCTCAGTTCAAACGGCTCCCCGACTTCTGGGGCTGGTACAAGTACTTCATGGACACTCACAACCAGGAGGGAGTGAGTCAACTTATATTAAACATTAACTTTCATAAACTGATATATTTTATTTATGTATTTTTTATTTATTTATGAGACTGGGACAGTGCACAATCTACATTAACCTTAACAGAGATGCATTATGCCAAGTTGTAGCACCAAAGCTAATTTCCACTTATAGTCCCTCGTGCAGGTTTTTAAAGTTTATAAAATGTGATTTGAAATAAGCTAAGAGAGTGCGCTTTAAAGTGGGGTTATCATGCAGTTTTTAAAAAGCTTTTTACTGTGTTATATGCCTGAAGATGCATGCATGTTTCAGTAATTTAGCGATTTCTCCTGAGCCCTATTGAAACCTCCTTAAACTTAGACAAATTTTATTGATCCACAAGCGAAATTGTTTTGAGTACAGTAGCTCACTCATCAAATATAATATATAACAGAGGGTAAAAAAATAGATGGAATAGCAACCAAAGAGCAATAGACCAGTGTCAGATGAGACATAATTATATACATAAAAAATAAAGATAATAAATGTATATGTACAAATCAGAATTAAGTAGAAAAGGAGTAATAAAGTGTAAAATACAATATCAAATAAGATGTACAATAAGATGTAAAATTCCAGCTATGTACAGTTGTATCCTTACGAATAGCTTTAAGATTCTCTCCAATGGTCAGTTCACAAGCCTACATCACCCATGCTCCCAGACAACAATTCTGCATTAATATACAAAAGCATGGTACAAAACTGTACACAACAAACCTGATGCGATGTGCAGTAGTTTCATTAGCAGAATGCATGCTGTAAACGGAAAGTGGAACTTATAAAACATGTCAATATGTTGTTTTAAGCAAATATAGCATTTTCAAAACCATAAACAGTGATATAAATATGTTATGTGTTAATACAGTTAATACCCCGTAGAAGTAAAATACCCCCTTCTTTAAGGCAAGACAAGTTTATTTGTATAGCTCAATTCATACACAAAGTTATAAGTGCTTTATAAAATAAGGAATACATTAAAATCACAGGACAAATAAAAATTAAAGAGTAACTTTTGTAGAGAATAGTCCACCACCTGCTTGTCTCCATGGAGATGTCCCACAGTATGGCACTAAACTTATCTAACTGCATGACGACCAGCAAGAAGAAGTTACAGGTCAGGTCTGAGGAGAGGTGAGTCCTGTCTCAGTTAGAATGTCTGTTTTTCAAGGCATTTTCGAGCAATACAATGCCTGTAATTGAAGGCAAGACAGATAAGCTGAAAGTCTGAGTACTTCCATCCGTTTGTTCATAGTGAAAATGAGCAGCATTGTGTCTCAGTGGGAAAGTTCTGTCTCCAAATGCTCCCCTTTCTATGTCCCCCATTTCCACTGCATTCACAAGGCCTACTATTTTATTGCCTTAAAAATAAATACATACAAAATAAGGAGTTGAATGCAGTACCCCACGCGGAACAGTTACTCAAAGCCTAACGTAGAGTTTGTTATTTATTGTCTGCTGACAGAAACTTCTTCTGGACATAAAGCTGATTCAGAGCCTATAATGTCATTGTTAAATTTACATGAGAAAAACAAATCCTGGTTTGTTTTGTTTTCTTCATTGAACACTCTGCAAGGTCAAGGCTACTGCTAATGGATTCCAGCCTTTTTAATTATGCATACAGCTTTAGAAGAACAGTCAAGTATTTAGAATAATTGGCTTTTTAGCCCTATTTTCTTGCATTTGTTGAGAGCAGACAATTAAGTCTACTTATAAAGTCTAAGTCTGGAAATCTTACTTTCCTCGGAATGTTCCACAGCATGTCATTTAAATCTATCTTGCTTTATTCAATACCAGTTATTTTTATGGCTCATACATATATTGAATAAGATGATCGATTCTAACTGTGAGCGAAGTTGCCTCGCCCCCGATTTGACCTGTAATATGGCTCAGTGGTGTCACTCGCTTGTTTCCATGGAAAAAGATATGTTCAAAGCCATAGCGTAGATCATTCCTGGTAAAACAACATTTTCATTCTAGATAAACAGCTGGTACACCCTCCACAGAACGGTTACACATTGCAAATGTAATGATTGTTGGTATTAATGACTGTTGTCAGGATACAAAAATTTCAAACTAGATATCAAAACTTAGGAAAAACTCAATGCACAATACAGATTCTGATACAACAATGATAATTATAAACACTCTTTCTTCCAGGTATGTTTTATTGTGGTCCATGGGTGTGTACTAGTCTGTGGTTTTCTACTGATACAGCTCGAGATCTTTCTAAAGCTATTCAGAAAAGGTTAATTTCTGTCCTGTGAATGTGATTTTTTAATATCGACACCTGCTCAAATGTGTATCTAGTTTTGACACTAGTATTTGTATCAATTAATATCTAATTTTTTGATATTTTGACAACCCTAGTTTTAATAATTGTTTAAATTCAGTCATTCATTTTCTTCCGCTTTTTCCGTTTTTTTCTTTGGGTTGCGGGAGCAGCAGTCCAAACAGATCTGTCGCCCAGATCTCAGTCCACCGGCCCCCATGGATCCTCCTGCGGGTGGTGGGTCAGCCCACAGGAGGACAGCCCCACGTTGCTTGACACAAACGGCCTTAATGTAAAATGATTTAAATATTGATTTAATTTCCCTCTGTATTTAGGTGGAAGACTTGGACCGCCTGTACATGGCCTACCTGCAGAACAAGCACCGCTCCGAGGAGGGCCCCACCTTTAACCACTACTTGTCCCACCTGAGCGAGATCTACAAGAGCTGTGCCAACTCTGATGACCCAGAATGCATTGCCGAGTCCACCAGCAAACCCAAGGCTGCCGTCGTCATGCCCGCCCCGATCAAATCCGCTGCTGTCCGTCTCTGCAACCCGTACGTCGACCCTTACTGCCTGTTCCCTCTCCTGCCCCACGCTGCCGCGCCTGCCCCCGAACCCGCGCCTGAACCTGCCCCGGCACCTGTCAAAGTCCCTGCGCCCATCCTTACTCCCTTCCTCCCCATGCCCCTCAAATCCCCTACGGGCTACTACTACTACGCCCCCGTCCTGGAGCCATTTCTGAGTGCTGAGCAGAGAGCAGAACTTCTCAGAATTTGCAACCCCGAAGATGTTGAGTGCCTCCAGTATCACTTAAGAGCTGCTTTTGGATACCGTCCCGCACCTGGTCCACTCCCGTCCTACGCTGCTCTCAAATGCGACCCCAAGGACCCCTACTGTATGCCCCTCCTGGTTCAGAAAGCTCTTACTGGGTACTACCACCTCATGTACCCAGCGTGCGACCCTAATGTTGACCCCCTCTGCGTAGTCAACGTCGCGGCTCCCCTAACTGCCGAAGGAGCGCCAAAAGAGCAGCATTGTAATCCTCTTTTTGACGCCGGTTGCAATCCGCTCACTGCCTCCAAGCTGTCCGAGCTGACCAAGCCCGTCCTGGAGTACCCCCTGAAGGACGCCCCCGCTGCTGCCGCCCCTGTTGCTGCTGCTGTGTACAAAGGTGCCCCTTTGTCATGTGACCCCCGCGTGGATCCCTACTGCCTCCTGACCGTGGCCGCTGCCCTCCGCAGACCACCTCCACAGATCCCCGAGCACCAGGTCTGAAACAGGCTCTTTATTGGGGAATCTATGGGGTACTCATTATCCTGCTTTTTTCTTGTTCATGAAGTGTGCTTTATTCTAGCTTCTAGCTTGGTGATTTGCATTTTAAAGAGTTTATATTATGCCATTTTCTGAGCTATATTATAATGTTTTCTCATCAAAAACATGCAGAGTTTTGCTTTGTTTTATTCACACATGTTTAACACACACATCCTGCATATTTAGACTTCTTCTCTCAAACTGAATACACTCCACTTTGTGATCGACTGTGTTTTAAAACTCCATAGACTTTCACTTGAATCATTTGGATGATTTCAGCCCTGGAAATGCCTTTCTCTGCTGAACTGAACTGAAGGTAAAAGGTAGCTGTTAACTTGAAAACTACCACTAAGAGCATTTGGAGCTTTGGAGTCAGACTAATAATAAAGGATCACTCAAACATTTGCAAAAAAAAAATAAAAATAAATAAATAAAATAAATAAATAAATAATAATAAAAATAAAACACAACTCTGGGTATTGTTTTTGTCCCAACATTATAACATGGCTTAAAGCTCACAAGAAACCATTTTGTGTAATTCAGGACCTTTAAAGTGATATTGGATTGATCTTGTAGAATGTTTGTTGTTTTCAATACTCAAACCAATCACCTGAAACAAATGGAGTTAATGCATGTTCTGGTAAATGACATTCACACACCATTATCAACCAGTTTTGAATATACTAATAAAGCTATGAGCTGCATTGAAATCTTAAACTATGCTGGCAATAACAACTATATGTTAGAAGTATAGTACCATAATGGGAAGAATAGAAATATCAAATGATATATTATGTAGTCATACTCATAAAATAGAAGTACAACGAAAGTGCTGACCTCCGAACTCTTGCAATGGTAAGAAATAGTTTTCAGCAGTTTAGAAGTGAATTCCTCATAATTTAAAGTCCTTACATTTTTACAATTCCTTTTTCATTGCTGGATTAAGGTGGTCATTTTTGCCTATTTTTATACAAACAATTCTGAAAGCAATCTATAGCCCCTATTTTACCTAAAATATTACTTGTTTTCTTTCTTCGATGTAGTGAGTAGTGAGTTTTGTACAGACTAAAAAAAAAACAGAGGTGATGAAATAGTCAGCCAAGCCTGTTCCAAATACATGCACTTTTTTAATTATGGGAACACATCTGAGCTACATCCAGTTTCAATAAACAGTAAACAGCTTGCCTTTCCTCTGACTCTTGTCCATGTATCTGGGTGTTTGCAGAAGTAACTCCATTTCTTGTGGTGATTGGATTGACATACATTGATATACGTCTATTTGAACCCCACCACTCATCACCAACCATCAACCACCCACCCAGGTCCGCTACCGGCTGGGGGTCCCGGGCAAGACCAAGGAGGGCTACGACTGCTACCTCCACTACGACAAAGACTGCATCGCTCTGGATACCGTAACTAAGGGCGACCTCAAGGCCCCTCCCAAACCTCCGTGCCATCCCTTCGACCCGAACTGTGGTAAGTTTGTAGTCCCACCTGGTACTGCATCGAAAACTATCAAAGACGGTATTATTTACCCCGATCCACACTGCGATCCCGAGTACGACTACAACTGCCGTCTGCGGAAAGTTGAGTCCGAACCTCAAGCCGATAGCCCCGCCCTCGAAGCCGATAGTCCCGCCTCTGAAGCTGTGGAAGCTGCCCCATTGGCTGAGGAGAAACAAGCAGATGACGCCAGCCCGTCGTCGTTTGATGATTTTCTGAAAGGTGTGATAAACAAAAACCAATAGAAAGTTTGGAATTTTTTTGGACATTTTTTGGTGAATAGTTCTCTCTTTTTTTTCTTTTTTTTTTAAACCACAGTGATTAAAAAGTTGGCTTAATTTAACTCAGTATTCTCAAATTTAGGTGGAGGGCAGGTCAGTATTGTATGGTGGAATTTGCCTTGTAACTCAAAATGCAGATTTGTTTATGGCTCATACCTCTGTAATTACAGGGCCGATGAACAACATGAAATAAAAACTGACTGAAAGTTGGATGTCTTCTCTGTAAGCACAAATTAACTACGGTTACATTTATTTTTTTTGGAACTATATCAGAAAGTAGTAATGAAATGAAAACACAAGCAAGATTATTATCAAGCCATTTTCCCCATAGAGTTATATTGATTCCTGCCCCCCATTTGAAATTAAGATATTGTGAACCCAATCTATTGTTACAGCACATTGGAGAATTGCAAGTCGGACAACCAAGGCAATAGAAGTGTATCAAATGATGTGAATGAAAATGCATATGTAATTAAGTATGTAGAAGCTAGTCTGTGTAGAGCCTTAGCCTTAGGTGTAGTTGTGGGAGTAGACTGTTGTACATTTGTAGTTTCCATTAGGGTTTTCTGTGCATTATTTGTCTATTTAATGTTTTTTCCACTGTTTTATGCCATGTTTAACCTCAGTGTCTTGTGTGTTTCCAAAAGTTTTAATTAATAATAAAAAAACTCTTTTATCTGAGTTTGTAATGTTTATTGAATGGCTTTAGGGTGAATTAAACAGCAAAACTATATGGTAAAATATATAGATTGTTAATAAGGAATTCAGTATTTAGTTTTTCATTTATTATTATCACAACACACAAAGTAGGGCATTCACCTATTTATTTTTTATATACTTTGGTTTGACTATCTACTATAAGATTCTCTATATTGTTTATAAGCCCAGTATGTGAAGAAACATGAGCCATGAAGAATTCCTATGAAGTCAATTGATACAGTACAGATAATTTTAACAATTGCAGCAGTAGCACATTTTGTTATATCAAGGGCAAATGAGAGCCTTACATCACAAATTAAAGGTACACTATGTAACTTTTCTGGAGGGTGTCCACAATGTGCTTTTTGGAGACATGAAGATGTTAATGCTTTGCTTTAATTTGTCCACAGTACAGTATTAAACTAATCTGTTTTATAATCATTTATTTAACAGATGTTATTTATAGCTCAAAAATATCTTTAAAACACCCTGTCTAGTAATTAAGTAATTAAGCTTGCAAGTCTCTTTGGAGATTCATAGGTTTATGGCCATACTGTGGAACATCTAGGCACATCTCCATGGAGACAAGCAGGTGACAGGCCGACCAGCAGACAAGTTACACAGTCCACCTTTAAGTTAATATGCTTGTTGAAAGAGCAGTAACTTACTGTGTATATTAAGATTACTAAGATATTTTTTCTTCATGTATTCCAGTCACTTTTTCCTGGTTTCAGCTCCGTGTTTATAATTGACACTTTGAAGACTTTGCACCATTCAAAAAATACTTTCAGTTTCAAACTTGATAATTGGTTTGGTAACAGTTCTACGTATTCATTATTCTGAAACCCATGCATAGGTGCCTTTTGGACCATACAAAAGATGTAATAATTTATTTTTAAACTGTGACACAGTCCCAATTTTTCATCTCTCTCTCTCTGAAATCCATGGATAGTTCAGGATATATAAAATAAAAGGAAACATTTTTCAAACTACCTTCCTGTCACCTTTAATATCTTACAGGGCAACATCATAAATCTGGTTTTGCTTTTCGCCTCCATCATCTTAAGGCTATTGATAAAAAGTTTGTTTCTCCATCTATTTGTCAGTGTTTGCAGTGTTTGGACCGCTTTTGGACAACACATTTTCACTCCCCTGTTTCTTAAAGGTTATGTTTGATAGATGTTTGTGGGCTGCTCCAGCTGCACTGTGCTTTTCAATAAGAAGCTGCTTTTTTTTCTACAACTCGGCATCCTCTAGTCTACTACTTCACTGACAGTTTAAAGGCACTGTAATAAGTAGCCACAAACATGAAATAGCCCCAAAGTATGTCCATAATTGTAGTGGTCCAAAAATGCACTGATGGTGAGGCAGGTTTGGTCAGGTTTAGGCATTTGGTGTGAAGATGAATAGATATTTGGTGGACATAGGGTATTCATCATAGTAGAAACAAAGTGACAAAGTGTTATTCTGTTCACCAGGGGGTGCTACTTTGTCAAACTGCAAAAGAAAACTTTTGAATCTGCTTTTAGGATTGTATATGTTTAAAGTTTTAAAGAAGCTCTATCTAACATTTCTGACAAATTTTCCACCATGTGCTTGTGAGATCCTTTGCCCATTAAAAGTTATTCTGATTAGATTTTTTTTTTTTTTTGGCTTAATTGCTATGGCGATGAAGGACCTTTGCCATAGCTTAAAGCCCGTGGATACATGTACAGTGAAGAAAATAAGTATTTGATCCTTGTTGATTTGATCCTTGTCACCTGAATTAGAAACATGTTTTAACTAGTCACTTGTATAAAAGACCCCTGTCCACAGAATCAGTCGATCAATCAGGCTCCAAATTCTCCAACATGGGAAAGACCAAAGAGCTGTCAAAGGATGTCAGAGACAAGACTGTAGACCTGCACAAGGCTGGAATGGGCTACAAAACCATAAGCAAGAAGTTGGTGTTAAGGAGACAAGTGCTGGTGCAATTGTTTGAAAATCTAACAAATACAAAATGACCATCAATCGACCTCAGTCTGGGGCTCCTCACAAGATCTCACCTTGTGGGGTTTCAGTGAGAAAAGAGAGAAATCAGCCTAGAACTACACGGGAGGAGTTAGTTAATGATCTCAAAGCAGCAGGGATCACAGTCACTAAGAAAACCATTGGTAAAACTTCACGCCGCAATGGATTAAAATCCTGCACTGCTCGTAAGGTCTCCCTGCTTAAGAAGACAGATGTGCAGGCCCGCCTGAAGTTTACCAATGAACACCTGAATGATTTAGAGAGTAACTGGGAGAAGGTGCTGTGGTCAGATGAGACCAAAATCAAGCTCTCTGGCATTAACTCAACTCACCGTGTTTGGAGGAAGAGAAATGCTGCCTATGACCCCAAGAACACCATCCCCACCGTCAAGCATGGAGGTGGAAACATTATCTTTGGGGGTGTTTTTCTGCCAAAGGCACAGGAAAACTTCACTGCATCAATGGGAGGATGGACAGAGCCATGTACTGTTAAAATCCTGAGTGAAAACCTCCTTCCCTCTGTCAGGGAACAAAATGGGTCGTGGATGGGTCTTCCAACATGACAATAAGATAAGATAAGATAAGATAATCCTTTATTTGTCCCACAATGGGGAAATTGCAGTGTCACAACGCAAGTTTCAGAAACAGTTGGAAAAAAGAGCATGCATCAAAAATTAAGATAAATAATAAGTATGTACAATCAACTAAAAAAACACAACACTGTAAGGTTAAAAGGCACAGGAACGCTGCACAATAAATGTCTTTGATTCTGAGCAGTGAACAAACAGCAGTTAAAGTGACTCCAGTTCAGTAATATATAATATCACTACAATAAAGTGACTCAGATGATTGTGTACAGTGCAGTGATGGACAGTGATTGTTACACAAATAAGTAGCAGGTAAAGTGACTTTAAATAATATTGCACATGTAATTATTACTATGGAGATGACACATGGTTACTATGGAGATGAACATGACTAGCATTGATCATTGTACAGTCTGACAGCAGCAGGAAGGAAAGATCTGCGAAATCTCTCTTTAACACAGCGAGGGTGAATCAGTCTGTCACTGATGCTGCTCTCTAGAGCCGACAGAGCGTCCTGCAGGGGGTGACACTCATGGTCCAGCATAGACATGAGTTTAGCCAGGACCCTCTTGTCCCCCACCTGCTGCACCGAGTCTAGAGGACAGCCCAGGACTGAGCTGGACTTCCTGATGACCTTGTCCAGTTTCTTCTTCTCCCTCTCTGTGACGCTGCTGCTCCAGCAGAACACACCGTACAGGATGGCTGTTGCCACCACAGAGTCATAGAAGGTCCTCAGGAGTGGCCCTCTCACTCCAAAGGACCGCAGTCTCCTCAGGAGATAGAGCCGACTCTGGCCCTTCCTATACAGTGCATCTGTGTTATGAGTCCAGTCCAGTTTATTGTTCAGATGAACACCCAGGTACTTGTAAGAGTCCACTCTCTCAATGTCCCTTCCCTGGATGTTCACTGGTGGGGGCGGAAGTCCACCACCATCTCCTTGGTCTTACCCGCGTTGATGAGAAGGTGGTTCCGCTGACACCAGTCCACAAAGTCCTGCATTAGTCCTCTGTACTCCGTGTCATCATAAGATAAGAGATAAGATAAGCGTTTATTGATCTCACACAGGAGAAATTTACTCGCCACAGTAGCTCCAGGACATTTGGACAAGAGGGAAAAAGTACATGCAGGCAGGGAGGGGATAAAGTAAGTAATAAATAATACAAATAGTAATACGTAATAATAATAATAATGGAAAATAGCAATAATGATAATAGCAGCAAACAAGCATCAACATGAAAAAGGAGGATATTGCACGTCTGGCCTATATGTTAGAATTATACAGTCTGATGGCGGTGGGGATGAAAGATCTGCGGTAGCGCACCTTCTTGCACTGGGGGTGTCTTAGTCGGCTGCTAAAGGAGCTGCTCAGCTCCTCAATAGTCCGGTGCAGAGGGTGAGAGGTGTCGTCCTTAATGGACATGATTTGGCCATTACCCTCCTCTCAGCCACCTCCTCTACAAAGTCCAGAGGACAGCCCAGGACAGAGCTGGTCCTCTTAACCAGCTTATTCAGTCTTTTTCTGTCCCGTTCTGTGCTGCTCGGGGCCCAGCAGACGACAGCGTAGAGGAGAGCAGAGGCCACCACAGAGTCATAAAAAGTCTTGAGCAGAGGCCTGCACACTCCAAAGGACCTCAGTCTCCTCAGGAGGTGGAGGCGACTTTGGCCCTTCTTGTACAGGGCGTTGGTGTTGTGGGACCAGTCCAGTTTATTGTTGAGGTGAACACCCAGGTACTTGAAACTGTCCACAGTCTCTATGTCCTGCCCCTGGATGTTCACCAGTGAGTGAGGTAGTGTTCTCCTCCTGAAGTCGATCACCAGCTCCTTTGTCTTACTGGTGTTAAGGCACAGGTGGTTGCGCCCGCACCAGTCCACAAAGTCACTGATGACCGAGCGGTACTCCAGCTCGTTCCCCTCTTACACACAGCCCACAATGGCCGAGTCGTCGGAGAACTTCTGGAGATGGCAGCTGTCCGTGTTGTATGTGAAGTCCGAGGTGTAGATGGTGAAGAGGAAGGGTGAGAGGACAGTACCCTGGGGGGCCCCAGTGCTGCAGACTACCACCTCTGACTCACAGCCGCGCAGCCGCACGTACTGTGGACGGTCAGTGGTCTCATCGTCTGTGATGAGACCAATGATGGCGGAGTCATCAGAGAACTTCTGCAGGACACAGCGGTCCGTGTTGTGTCTGAAGTCTGCAGTGTAGAGGGTGAAGAGGAAAGGCGCGAGGACCGTGCCCTGGGGAGCCCCCACACTGCAGGTCATGAGGCCAGACACACAGTCCCGGGCTCTCACAAACTGGGGCCGGCTTGTGAGGTAGTCCAGGATCCACTCAGCCAGGCCACAGTCCATTCCTGCTCACTCCAGCTTGTCCTTCAGGAGCAGCGACTGGATGGTGTTGAACGCACTCGAGAAGTCGAAGAACAAGATTCTCACAGTGCTGCCGGGCCTCTCCAAGTGGGACAGCGAGCGATGCATCAGAGAGAGATGATGGCGTCCTCTACTCCGATGCCGGGCCGATATGCGAACTGCAGCGGGTCCATCGCCGAGCTCACCGTGGAGCGGAGGTGACCCAGGACGAGCCTCTCCAGAGTCTTCATCAGATGAGACGTGAGAGCCACTGGCCTGAAGCTGTTGAGGTCTTTGGCGTGCGGTGTCTTGGGCACAGGTACCACACAGGAGGTCTTCCAGAGCTGTGGCACCACCTTCAGCTTCAGGCTCAGGTTGAAGACATGCTCCATAACTCCACACAGCTCATCTGCACAGGACTTAAGGAGCCTGGGGCTGATCCCGTCTGGTCCAGCAGCTTTTCTACTCCTTATCCGGCTCAGTTCTCTCCTAACCTGAGCTGTTGTGAAGGACAAAGAGCGAAGGCATGTGGTGGAGGTCTGGCTGAGTACTTGATGTGGATTCGGGGGCTGGGGGAATGAGGCAGAGGTGTGAAGAGGTGACAGACTGGGCCATTGTGCAGGGGACAAGGTGAGCCCATGCAGCAGTGCGGGGGGAGGGGGGAGTGATCGATCAAACCTCAGGAAGTGTGAATTCAGATCGTTACCCACTGTTGATCTCCCTCTGTCTGGACGGGCGGAGGATTGTAGCCAGAGACACTCTTCAGACTCCTCCACACCTCCCTGACATTGCGCTGCTACAGCTGCTGTTCCATCTTCCTCCTGAAGTTTGATTTTGAGTCTGATTTTCCTCCTCAAATTCTTCTGTACAGTCTTCAGCTCCTCTTTGTTCCCGGACGTGAAAGCTCTCTTCTTCTCCTTCAGCAGAGCTTTAATGTCCGAGTTAATCCACGGCTTGTTGTTCGGAAAACACCGTACCGTCCGAGAGGGTACGGTGTTTTCAAAACAGAAGTTGATATAGTCCGTAATACAGTCCGTGATTGCGTTGATGTCCTCCCCATGAGGCTGGCAGAGCTCAGTCCACACAGTGGTGCTAAAGCAGTCCCTCAGAGCCTCCTCGCTCTCTGCTGTCCACCTCTTCACCACTCGGGGCTCTACAGGCTGCCTGCGTACGAGGGGTTCGTACACAGGCCTCATGTAGATGATGTTGTGGTCTGCTCTTCCTATGGGGGGGAGGGGTGATGAGATATAGGCCTCCTTGACATTGGCAAAGAATAAGTCCAATAAGTCTAGACAATGACCCAAAACATACAGCCAAGGCAACGAAGGAGAGGCTGAAGAAGAAGCACATTAAAGGGATGGTTCATTTTTTTTATGTGAATCTGTATGGCATCCCCTTCAGCAGTGTCGTGCATTAACACTGGCTTACTCCTGACAGTGTCCTCTGAGCCGAGTTCTGCCCCGGTTCTGGAGCTGACGAAAGTAGGTCCGGCAAGTTAGCGGGGACAGTTAATAAAGCTATGTTTTTATTCTCAAAACAATATTTGTCCAAAAAGTGATATATTTGCGTTAGAAAACAGTTGCACATGAAAAAGTCAGCAGTCTAAATCGCTTGGTGCTATTTTCTCTCAATTCCTATCACTGCCTATTATTATTATTAGCCTGTTCACTTGTAAGTGGCGATGTTTACAATAGTGAACATCGCGTCATAGTGAATAATGAACAGGCTAATAATAAGTGTTAATGCACAACACTGCTGAAGGGGATGCCATACAGATTCACATAAAAAAAATAAAAAAAAATAAAAAATAAAAAATATCACTTTAAGGTCATAGAGTGGCCCAGCCAGTCTCCAGGCCTCAACCCTATAGAAAACCTATGGAGGGAGCTGAAGCTCCGAGTTGCCAAGGCACGAAACCTCAATGATTTAGATATGATCTACAAAGAAGAGTGGACCAAAATTCCCTCTGATATGTGCGCAAACCTGGTCATCAGCTACAAGAAACGCCTGACCTCTGTGCTGCAAACAAGGGCTTTGCCACCAAGTACTAAGTCTTTTTGGGTAGAGGGTTCAATACTCATTTCACTTCAGTTTATATATATTCTTTAAAGTTATTTTCTGGATTTTCTTTTTGATATTCTATCTCTCATTGTTAAAATAAACCTACCATTAAAATTATAGACTGTTTATTTCTTTGTCAGTGGGCAAACCTACAAAATCAACAAGGATCAAATACTTATTTCCTTCAATGTATGTCACAGAGACAAAGAACACAGAGGTAGAATGCGTGATTTTATAGCAATAAAAACACATGTAATTTAATCAAGCATTGCAATAATGTAACTCTTTGTAATAATTAATTAGTCTTAAAGGTCCTACATTAGGCAAATTTGACTTCTGTGAGCTTTAAAGGTCCAGTGTGTAGGATTCGTGGCGCATAGGTGGATAGTGGCTATGCACTTCCTGTTTTAGCTACGGCAAACCTCGAGGGTCACCCGGACGCGCCGTAGCGGACAGCTCGCGTACCCGCGCGCGCTCCCGTGCGCGCACCCGCCGCGCACGGCCGACAACAACGGTATTAATAAAACGCGGTCTCCTGTTCAGTTTTTTTTTCTTTTCGCATGAAAGCACACATTCCTGATCGTGAACCATGATAATCTACATATCAAATGAAACCTTACAGTCTCCTCTTTTTGACTATGCAATTAATTTCCCAGCACAACAATCACTCCCTGAGCACATGGGGCTTTTATACGAAAAGCACAAAACGAGGTTTGTTACTTTGCTTACCTTTGAAGGCTCTGCACAGGTCAAACTCTGTATTTCACCACAAGCTTGGTATCAATAGGTCCGTAAGGATCCAGCGAATAAAATCCAGTAAAACAATTTAGTCCAAAACATGTGTTAGATCCAATACGACATGTGATACAGCAGCATGCTTGTTGTTTACCCAAAACCACGAGCCTCCCCCCACCCCACCCGCACCTCTCTCCTTCTCTCCTTCTCTCTTGCGCAGCGCGCCGGAGCCGCCTGCTGCTTTGCCTCCGGTGCTACCACGAGCCTTGCCGAAGGCGAAGGCAGAGGAGCCCAAATGTCCTTCTGCGGCTCTCGTATTCAAAATGGCTGCCTCTATATGGGGAAGATCCCCCTTTTATGTGACTATATCTAAGTCCAAAAGAATACTTTGATTTCATGATGGAAGTGAAAAGGCTTGAAAAACAATGTATTTTTGAATGGGTATCTTCAATTTCAGTAATTAACGGGTAAAAATCTTACACACTGTCCCTTTAAGACATGTAATTGTGTTACCTATTCAAAAGAATACCTGTAGTTGTGTTTTGTTTCATTCACACAAGTTATCCATTATTATTAATCTGTCTACATCTCCCAAGCTAAAAAAAAGAGAGAAAAAGGTAGTTTTAACAAAGATCAGAAAATTTTATAATACAGGCCCTTTAATACAGCATGAACAAATGGAATTAAGACTTATTTCATAATGAACAAATAGTTCATTAAGACTCAGGGTAAGTAGAATTTTTAGGTATCTGTACTTTACTTAAGTAGATTTTAAAGTGGATACTTTTTACTTTTACTTCACTATATTAGACTGCATATCTGTATTTTCTACTCCAATACATTTTTCAACTGGACTGAAAAGTGAAAATGTACTTTTTATATGATTTGATTGGTTATTTTTTCCATGTTTGTTGTAACATTCTTACTAATGGTTTTGACTTCATAATTCATTAAAAAAAAATCCATATCACTACATTGAATACTTCAACGAATTAACAATGATGAGCATTCGAAAAATGAGTACATCTTTAAACCTCATCAATGAAAGCGCTAAACACCTGTCTCAGAACAAAAAGACAATTGAAATAAACCAACGCGTCATCTTTGATTCAACCAAGGATTTTATCAACAGCACATCCCAGTGTCAGCTCCTGAGCTTTTCTCTAGAGCCCAGATTCAACAGAGCGAGGGGACTTTAGATCCATTTCACGCTCTGTGCAGAATAATTGGTTTGTATTTTGAAACGTTTTGATTTCAGGATAAGAGGCTTTTAGCTTGTCACAGCACGATGCTCCTGGTTAGTCTCTGGATTTTCTGTGAAGCTTCACTGATAATTATTCAACAAGCAGAGAATTCACCTGGGCTGGAAAATAACAGTCCTCTGCTGCAAGCTTTACACACCGGTATTTAGATGAGTTCTGACTTATTAAGAAGTAATAAATAAAAAAATGAAATATTGGGGTGTTATAGTTAATAAAATTATATCAAAAGTTAAATGTTAACTGTCCAAATCCCACCTTCATGCACAGCTCAGGATTGGATTGGTGACTGAAATAGACTAATGAATTATAATATAGCAGTAAACAAATTTTATAGTACAAAATATAAGTCTAAAAAAACCCTTATGTAACAGATAATACTCCCTACAACTATATATAGCTGTGACTGGATATTATATTTGATATTGTATTTTATATTTTATATTGTATTACTTATTTTTGTATTTTATTCTGATTTGTACATATACATTTATTTTTAATTTTTATAATTATGTGACATTTGACACTGATCTATTGCTCTTTTTTGCTATTCCATCTATTTTTTTTATTACCCTCTGTTATATATTATATTTGATGAGTGAGCGACTATACCCAATTATTTCCCTTGTGAATTAAATAAAGTTTGTCTAAGTCTAAGTCTAAAATGTATTGCAATTCATTCTAGTTATGCTACTTTGCTTTTTTAAAGTCCCTTGACCAGACTTTGGTGTGAATCAAGAGGAAAAAAGCTTAATAACAATTTCTGTCTGTTCTGAAATGGACCAAAGGATCATGATTCTCTTTGTTTTTACTGCTGCTGTGTCAAAACAATTAATTTAAGCAACGGAGCTTAATGAGCTATTTCTGTTATTGCACATCCAAACAAATTATATGTTCTCCATCTGTGTCAAGCTTTGTTGGCAAATGCTAATTCAGCCTAAAAAAATCAATCAATCAATCAATCAACTGTGTTGGTTCTATCCTTGTCCATATGGTCTGTCCATAGACTGTATATGGACATAGCTAACCTGCTATTTGAGTCCCAAACAGGAAGTGAGCATGGGGGTGCTCCATCAACCCAATTGCTACCCCTCTCTCTGTAACTGCTGCAGTGAGCCTCGGTCTTAAAATGTTCGTATTAACCCGCTCTACATGATCCTTGTGCTTTTATTTAGCAATTTTGTCAGTAAATAAATTCCTTTTCCTGATATGGAACTTTCCAAATTTGCTTCTATAACTGCTAGTTACTTGATTTTAATTTATCTGGAGCCAAATGCTATGGGTGACATCACACTCCCTTACTCCACTTCTTTATACAGTCATGGGTCTGCCACTGTGTCCACTGGCAAGACATCTGCACCTGAAATTACCTGGACACGGTTGCTCAATGATACAATTAAAGAAATATCAAAATGAAATATGTTAAAATAATAACGTTTATAAAGACAAATTGTTTTTAAGAGCCCAGATGCCAAACAGAGCTGAGTAAAAGCAGTTTTCAGTTGTTAACGGCCTGGCAGTGTCTAACTTCAGCACACACAGCCCCCCTCAAAGAGCAGACACAGGGCTGTGCCTCTCTCTGTTTTCCACCACAAACGTTTACTCTAATAAATACAACCTTTAGACTACACTTCCCCTACACTTCCCTTCCCTACACTTTCTTAGCAAAGAAAGTGTAGGGAAAATCTCAAACCAAGGCAGAGAATGGAAGACAATTATTGTTTTGTCACTTGATTTATACAATTTAAATGGTTATATATATGATGGGAATGGTCTAGTTTAATGATAGTACAGAGTGAGATGTTGCTTTGTGTGAATGTGAAAGAATTGGAGTACTCAAAGAAGGTAGAAAGAGCTACTTACCATTTTTATGCCTAAAGTAGACATCAGCTTCATAAAACATAATTGAACTGTATTCCCAATGACGCAATTCATAATTTTAATCATAATAAAAATGATTAATTGCACAGACCTTGACAATTGTTAAACTAAGATCTTCACTCAAAAAAGAAAATGTTTTTTCAAGGGCCCATATTATGCTACTTTCTGATCTATGTTATGTATTTATGTATGTGTATGTGTATGTGTGTGTTTTGTTTAATTCTCACATGTTAAGCACACAAATTCTGCATATTTATGTGGGGTTCTTCTCTCAAAAAGAAAACTCTCTGTTCCACCTTGTGCTCCAGCGTGTTTTTAAACTCCATACATCTTCACTCGAATCATTTGGATGAGTTCAGCTCTGCAACTGCTGAACATACATGTATTACTAAACAAAATGTAAAAGGTAGCTGTTAACTTTAAAAATAGAGATTCATGACATCACAAGGTGGAACAAAGCATTTGAAGTTTTGGAGATGTAGACAGACTAATAATAAAGGATGACTCAAACATGAATGAAACAAAGCACAACTCCGGGTATGCTTTTAAGGGGGTGACAGCGTAACTTGAAGGGTACCTACTTGTCTCCATGATGTTATTACCGGGATGTTCCACAGTATGGCATTAAACTTATCTTGTGTTTGTTCAATTACAGGTGTTTGAAGAATGTGTATTGTTACTGTGAGCGGGGTTGCCTCGCTACAGAACCTGTAACTTGGAGTTTTGTCTCTAGGTAAGTACTGTATAATTTAGGTCAACTTAAAATTGGAATTATTTACTTTTGATCAGCGTAAATTAAAGGGGCAGCGTCCATCAAATGCTTTTCTCTGTGGAGATGTTATTGCTTTGTCTGTCTGGAATGTTTCACAGTATGGCATTAAACCGTTCTATCATCATGGAGATCAAACCAGACCAAGTTACAGGTCAGATCTGTGGAGAGGCGACCCCACTCACAGTCAGAATGCTTGTTTTTCTAGGTAGCAGTAAACCCACCTGTAATTGAATAATAAATATATTATAGCGCTATTTAATGTCATACTGTGGAACATTCCAGATAGAGCAATGACATATCGATAGAAACAGCAGCACGTGACTTTTAAGTAGCCTTATTGAAATTTTTTTATTCCTTTTTTCACAAGTTGCCAATATTTTAAAGGCCCTATACCTGATGTTTCTCCATGTGTTTAAGGAAAAAAAAGTCTTGCACCAGTACATTTATATTGTATAATCAGCACTCAAGGTCAAAATATGTCCACTGTGTGCTGTCTGCATTGAGTTATAAAGTGCATGTTAGTAAACTGTTAGCTTTACCATCATGACAAAACTCCACACTGTCTCTGGGAGCTGTGATAGCGATTACAAACTCACTGCCGAGAAAAATTAGGATGTATGGAATGTTAAAGTTAAGTAAAGGCTAGGGCTGGGAATCACAGGTTCCCTCACAATTCGATACATATGCGATACATGGTTCATGATATGATATTAAACGATACAGAGATTAGGGATGTCAACAATTAATCGATTAACGGTTAATTGTCGATTAAGACGTTGGTCGATCAAAATGCATTAATTGTAATTAACCGCTAACCGCGGACACGCGGACATGCGCACCCGCGTGCTCATGAAACAAGGCAACCGCGCTGCGCCAAGATCGACTCACAGCCGACCGCAGGCGCCAACGGCACTGCGCAGCAGCCCTGGGTGTACGCGCGAGGCGAGATCTAACCCGGAATGCATGCCGCTGCTGCCGGTTTCGCTGCAGCCTGCGCCCCGAGCCCCGAGCCCCGCGCGGCTGGCCTGCGGCTCGGAGCGCGGGGCGCGGCGAAACCAGCACGCGCCCCAGTGGTTTAATCCTGGTCTAGTCCAGGTCTAGACCCGGTCGAGTCCCGGTCCAGTCCAGGTCCAGTCCAGGTCCAGTCCAGGTCCAGACCTGGTTCAGACCTGGTCCAGTCCACGTTTAGTCCTGGTCTAGTCTCTTAGCCAATCAGGACAGAACACAATGTTACTCTATAAAAAAAAATTTACACTATAAAAAAAAAAAATTGGATAGAGCGAGGGATTACTGTATTTTGTTATTCAGCATCAATACATTTGTCTGCTTTTTACTAAGGAATAATTAATTGAGGAATATACAATATAATAATACTATGATATATTTATGACTCAGTGTTATGTTACTATAGCTTATATTCTTAAAGACCCTATTGAAACACTAAAATTCAGGTGAAAAACGCCGCTTATCAGTTAATCGTTAATCGACCGATAAGGTCAATCAACTATCAGTTAATGAATTAACCGATAATTTGCATCCCTAATAGAGATCCATCTGATAATCGATAAGTGCACATGATACTCTGTGATATATTGCTGTTTTTTAGGAACCAAATACATTTTAGCAACAATATTTCTTAAACCAATACTTGTGCAATGTTAATATGAAATACATGTAGTTTAATCATCAAAAGCATGAATATGTCAAGTATTGCATAAACAAGATTCCTTCCACTAAATAAGCAACAAAATCCGCGAGACGATTTTGACGATATTTAAATATTTAAAAACATTTAAAAATACCGCAAAATACTCTTGGTGATATTTCGATACAGCAGTTCACGATATTAATACTGCATCACCAAATTTAGTATCATACTATATCAACACACCGGAGGAGCTCGGAGTAGAGCCGCTGCTCCTCTACGTCAAGAGGAGCCAGCTGAGGTGGCTCGGGCATCTGGTCCGGATGCCCCCTGGACGCCTCCCTCGGGAGGTGCTCCAGGCATGTCCCACCAGGAGGAGGCTCCGGGGAAGACCCAGGACACGCTGGAGGGACTATGTCTCCCGGCTGGCCTGGGAACACCTTGGGGTCCCACCGGAGGAGCTAAAGGAAGTGTCTGGGGTGAAGGAAGTCTGAGAGTCCCTGCTTAGACTGTTGTACCCATGACCCGGCTCCGGATAAGCAGAAGAAAATGGATGGATGGATGGAATATATCAACATTTTGATATTTTTGCACACCCCTAGTAAGTACCACTGCAAACTAAATGGACTAGTTCTTTCCGCGGACATTTTGCCATAGAAAACCATTAACCGGAAGTTCCTCAACCCTACGGCGTGGCACTTCCGACCGCTGTGAAAAAGGTCAATTGACACCAGTCTCTTGTTACTTTTCATTGCCACTTATTTATAAGTATTTAATTGTTATTGTAATATACTGTGATATGTGAGCTACTGTGTCCAGCTATTTTCCCTTGTATATTCCATGTATCAGTAAAGTTTGTCTAAGTTTAAATCTAAGTTCTGTTTTTCACATTTTTAAGACTGTAAAAATCCGGTAGCCTATAACTTTACTTTACTATTACTTACTTGACTTCGACTATTGCTTTGTAGCATTACTTCGCATGGCTTGACTTAACTCCATGCTATTCAGCTCTGTCTCAGCTTCCTGTCTATCTCCACAATAGCTGTCAATGAAGAATGCCTAAAATAAAATGCAATATAAATATGAAGACTCTGAATGACTGACAGGACCTGGGGGAGCTGGGGAAACATGGGGAATAATTTGACAGACGTACAGGCACAGCGAAGGGCCAAAAGATCATGATATACTAGCCTCTACTCAATGATTGCTATTCACTGGGCATACATCCAGCTATGGCCTACCATTTTAAGCTGACTTGCTACAAATATGCTACACGCTAACTTTAGGCCTTGAAGTCTGAAAGGGGGTAGATCTGCTTGGCATTGTGGGAGTTAGAGTCAGCAGAATTATAGGGTAATGCTGACCGGGGTGCCTCCAGAGACCACCCTATATCGTTAGCCCCAATCAGAGATATGCCACGTGAATGGCAACAAGGCGAAACTGGGTTATGCATGTGGGATTCTTTCAATGGAAGAATATGCCTCAAGTTGGTTCATGTTTTTGGTGTAAAAAGTTCAGAAATATGTGATTGTGAATATTATGCATTAGATTCTGGCTGCAAGAAGGTGTAAGAGAGGAGTTATTATTATTTTTGCTTGAATTGTTTACTATTTTTAATACTAAATTGCATTCAAGTTCATCATTGGGAAAAAATAGTTGTGTTTTAATTGTGATTCAAATTCTAATCAATATAACACAGGACGAAAAGCCAGTTGTCACTTACTACATTTGTTGTTGGTTCAAATCTCACTCCCCCACTGCTTACTGACAATGAGTCCTTGAGCAAGACACACCACCTCTTTGTGAATATATATTTATATTAGTTAGTTTGCTTCAGTTTGGTTGTGGATTATATGAAGAAACTGACAATAAGTGAACGGAAAATAAATATATTATAATGGGCTAATGTGCAAGATTTTACTGAAGAAAATAAAAATGCTTGCAATTTTTTTTTTTACAGATTGTGCTATTATGTAGCTCTGCTGGGCATCTGCCATCTATTTGTCTACAGCTCTGGAAAAAAAAAGAGACCACTGCATTTTTTTCTGAAATCAGCATCTCTACATGTATTACAGCCATTCCATTCCAGCGTCTGTTGAATTCCAACACAAACACAAAGCTACAATTAAAAATAAAGGTTACTGCACCAAATATTGATTTCTGAACTCTTCTTAAGTGTAAGCATTAGTATTATGTTGTTTTAAAATGAATTTGATCTTGTTTCTTTGCATTATTTGAGGTCTGAAAACATGTATCGTTTTTGTTATTTTGACCATTTGTCATTTTCTGCAAATAAATGCTCTAAACAATAATATTTTTATTTGGAATTTGGGGGATATGTTGTCAGTAGTTTAGAGACTCAAACAAAAATGTTTATTTTGCCCAAACACATACTGTACCTATAAGTAGTAAAATCTGAAAAACTGATCATTTTGCAGTGGTCTCTTATTTTTTTCCAGAGCTGTATAGTCTCCATGGGGACTTATTTTGTAGGCTATTAAGTCTGCTAACCCTCACATATTTTGAAATTCATGAGGTTGTTGTATGGCTCGCACTTCATTTTTCAGTTAGCAGGTTTTAATGTTAAAGCTACCTCTTTAAAGATACTCTATGGAACTTTTCAGTTGGGCATCTGCCATCTATTTGTCTCCATGGCGATGCTGTAAGTGTGGTCACCTCTCTGTCTCCTTGGAATTTAGCCTGGAGACAGAGCACAGTCTAACGAGTGGCGTTCCCTCCTCCAGAAAAAAACAAACCTTTAACAAACTCTTCCTAAAAGCATATTGCAAATCTAATCACAGTTGCAATGTTGATGACAAAAATTACAAATATATAAAGCTTCTTTTTCAAAAATCGTTCTGCTTACCCTGTGTAATTTTGTTAATGATAGGCCATCTTCTTTTGTATTTATAACTATACACATTTGTTGACACTAAACTGTATTCATTCCTTTTAAATTTCACCACATTTCCAGTGAAGGTCTACGGATTCCAGTTGCCGTCGAGCAGCTGAAAGGACACAATAGAAAGGACACAAGCGCCAATAGGACAGTTTGCCTTTTGTCTGGGAGCAGACCATCGCCATAGTGATAAGGACGAAGTAAAACAGCTCATAATACTCTCATATCTACAGCCACAACTGGAGAAATGCAATATGTTTTTTTATTTCAGTACAGGAAGTCATAAAACCTCACAGGAGCGCAGCTTACATATTTTGAAGTCTTTGTTTTGGTCTTCTTAAGGGCTCCAATGCTGTTCAGGTCTATGTGAAAACACTGAATTGAGTTAATGAAGAGTCTACTGTAGGATTTGGGTTATGCAAAATATCAGGACAACCAGCAGGCTTACAGCTCTGAAAAAAAAAAAAAAGAGACCACTACAAAATGATCAGTTTTTCTGATTTTACTACTTATAGGTATGTGTTTGGGCAAAAGGAACATTTTTATTTGAGTCTATAAACTACTGACAACATTTTCCCCAAATTCCAAATAAAATATTATCGTTTAGAGCATTTATTTGCAGAAAATAACAAATGGTCAAAATAACAAAAAAGATACATGTTTTCAGACCTCAAACAATGCAAAGAAACAAGATCAAGTTAATTTTAAAATAACATAATACTAATGTTTACACTTAGATGCTGGAATGGAATGGCTGTAATAATGCAGTGGTCTCTTATTTTTTTTCCAGAGCTGTATATTGAAAATTGGACTTGATCACAGTTGTTGGTAACACATTTTAATAACACTATTAACAGCATTATTAATACAGTATGAACAACAACTCAATTCCTAATGAACAAATGGTTTATTAACAATGATTCTAGCTTAGTGGCTACTTCATTCAATCCTAACTCCTTAATGAATCATTCTTAAAACATTTCTGGTGGTGTTTCTGTCATCTGCTTGTCTCCATGGCGATGTTATTGCTTTGCCTGGAATGTTCCATGGTATGACATTAAACACATCTATCTAGCACTTATTTATTACAGGTGTTTCTATTGCTCTATTCCCTGTGAATAGTGTTACATCTCCACAGATCTGAATTGTAATGTAGCCTTTAGTTGTCTCCCTTGAGATAATTCTAGACAAAACAATAACATCTCCATGAAGACAAGCAGGTGGCGGACTCACTAGAAAAGTTACACAGTGCACCTTTAATCATTTATTAAAGGGGAGGTGTTATGCAAAATTGACTACTTTGAGCTTTCTACCATGTTATAACGTTGTCATTCATGAATATTTCAGTAATTTAGCGATCTCTCCCAGGCCCTATTCCCTCTCTTTATGGTCAGCAGCACATTTCTGTCCAATGTGTGTAGAATCTCTCAGTCGTCCAGGTAGAATCCATGGCAAAAGGAAAAGTTCAATTTGTCAACTGGACAAAAGTTTATTTGGTCGAATACATTTCACAGCTCATCCAAGCTGCTTCTTCAGTTCTGGCTGCTCCACCAGCACTCTAGCCAGAACTGAAGAAGCAGCTTGGATGAGCTGTGAAACGTATTCGACCAAATACACTTTTGTCCAGTTGACAAATTGAATTTCTCCTTTTGCCATTTCATTTTGCCCACAAGCCTACTGTATGTCACCCATGTTCTCGTACAGCAGTGTTCTATATATAAAAGCAAGATACAAAAAAATATATAAAGCATGATACAAAAACAAACAAACAAACAAACCAACAAACACTACAACTTCATAAACCTGTAGAGTAGTTTCGTTAAATCATAATTAATTGATTATAATGTGATAGAGCTCTGAACGGGGAGTGACTTACAGCAGAGAGTAAAAGGAGTGGGGACTCAGAGCATCAAAATCATAACAATAAAATGTAATAAAGTGATCTAAATATCTTATGTGTAAGCAATTAATATCCCATACACGTGTAATACCCTGTTTAAAGGTTAATTAAAGTGTATTTTATTAAATAGTGGAATCCAGCTGTTCTTTGTTGGATTTGCATAATTATAATATTGAATAAATAGTAAAAACTAACAAAGGCTGCAAATGGGGCAGATTAAAATACATATAAAATCTTGCGTGTAATCTTTTCAAATAAGATTAGTAATATTGATTTTGTAGTAATATAAAATCACGTCAATTGATTCATTGGTAGGACTGCCTTAATTGTCTGTAGCCTGGTCAAACCTGATTGTGCAATCAGATTTGTTTTTTTTTCACTGACCGCTGTGACACGAAGGAGCTCACTGGTCACCTATCATTTACAAATAGAATTTACACATTTCTCTCACCTCAGATTGCCAGAGTTTAGTGCTTGGCTCATTGTTTCTGAAGAAATCTGCAATGTTTTTCAGTTTCCTGTGATATATTTTTTCTTTACTTTTTCTGAAACGAACAGACTATGCGTGCCCCTGAACGGCTAATCCACCTAATCCCAGGCAGATAATCCAAATACATTTCAAGATATTACTTTTTGTTAATATTGCTGATGTCTAACTGCTACGAAGACTTTCTTTGACTAATTGTTTTTTGAAGGCTCATTTGCATATAAAGCTTAAAGAAGTCCCTTGATAATTATGTGTCAAAACATTTACGCATTACAGTCAAGAGACATTAGTGGAGGAAATGCTTCTAGCCTAGTTAAGGAGCCGCTGGCCTTAATTGTTCTATGAGATTGACATCGATTGTACATAAACAGATCTTCGAGTTTTTCTTTCATTTATATAGGCCAGTGCCTCTTATAAATAAAACGTATATATACTAGTATTATCATAATCTTTTTGCAGCAAATCCAAAATATCTATACCATGTACTCTTTCAAATCCACACTATAGAGCTACATGTTTAATCAATCTCACTTTGGGTCTTTTAAAATACTCTTTTTTCCCACTAAAATCAATGGAGTGGTGTCATGGGGGGGTTTAGTGAAAGTGGTTGTAGAATTGAGATCCTAATCACAGTAGAAGGTTGTTTATGGTGGGGTTATGTGCATTTACATTTAAACCGCCTCATGGGGACAGCTCAGAAATACTGTAGTTGAAAAAGTGCATAATGATAAAACAGACGCTGGGCAGATGTGCGAGTAGAAGTTGTTGATGCATAGTGGTTAAAAGAACAGACACGCCAACAGTTTAATTACTCTTTCTTAATTTGAGAGGCTGCAGTTCAATCCCAGCTCAGATCACTGTATACTGTCCTGGTGTTACTGAGCAAGACACTTCCCAGACCCTGTGACATGCTTGGCAAAATAATCCTAGCACAAGTTAGAACAGCTGTTTTATGTTTATTAATGCACCTATAGTGTCAAAATCAAAACTATTATATTTCCAGTGCATAAAGCATCAAACATTAGTAAAATACAATGCATTACATAAAGAGATGTTAGAATACAGCACCGAGGCACAGAGGAGAGAAATTGGTCAAAACTTCACAACAGTGGAGCAAGCTGAAAAATCTAACTTTTGTTAGATCGAGTTGAGAGAAAAGCACATAAATCTTCCCTGTCCACAGATGCACAAAGCGCTCACCTTCCACACGTTTAAGAAAAAAAATAAACACACACACACGCACGCACACACACCCACACACACCCACACACACACACACACACACACACACACACACACACACACACACACACACACACACACACACACACACACACACTAGTACTGGTGCTAAAATGGGCTGAAGTACGCCTGTTGGTATCTCCATGTTTGTTTTGATTTATTTAGTTGCTTCGCCTTCAGCTTCCTTAAGCTCCCTTAATGCTGCAACGTGATTTTTGCCCACCACCTGTTGGGCCCTATCCCACCAGCAAGCATATACAAAGAAGGTTTGAGTTTGTCAACTGGAAGTTTGTTTGGTCGAAAACGTTTCGACACAACCAGTGTCTAACCAGCACTCGAACGAGAACTGACGAAGCCTCTCGGATGAGCGGCGAAACGTTTTCGACCAAACAAACTTTGTCCAGTTGACAAATTGAATTTCTCCTTTTATCATGGATTCTACGTGGACGACTGAGGGATTCTTCACGCATTTGAGTTTGTCATTCACAAATATTGTGAGATTCCATCTAGGATAGCTGAGGTTGGGCTTGTGGTTAAAAAGTATAATTCAGGTATGAGTTAAATTTTATTAATTAAAATGCCCAAAGTTATGTTTGGGTATTTCCATGTTATTTAGTTTATTGTGGACATGGACAATCTGAGGGTTAAGCTATCTCAATTTTGGCAAATTTGGGGCCCTCAATAAGAACGTGCATAGGGCCCTCATAAAGCTCAGAATGCTCCTGCCATGCAAACTCAGTGGGTGTAAAAATTGTAGAAATCAAACTCATGAGACAGTATTATCTTCCCAGTCATGGTTGTAATCCTGATTCTATCGGAGCAGAATCTTCCCTGTCCAGGACTCCGATGACAAATGAAGACACAAAGCAACAACTTTGTGCCTGGCCCTCCTGTCTATGTGCTGTTATGGGATCAGCGTGGGTCACTAAATCAGAGTTGTCAAGTTTGTATAGTGTCCTTCTTCCTCTAATGGGGCACAGGGGCCAGAGCCTCATGGACCCCAAACCAAGCCCCAAACCAGGACTTGAATTATTAAACTTGTTCTAGGCCGCCCTCCAAGCGACCTACAGAGAGGACAGACAAGAACAGGGGAATTAGTGCAAGAGGCATAAATAAAATATTGTCACGACAACAGCACTAGAGACAAGGGCAAGAGCTTTATATGTGAGTTTAAGCATTGACCTACTCGAGACAGGCCCTGAGTACTGCTTTGTAAGCTTAGATTCAAATGCATTAAAGGAAACACATTTAGCAAAATTGACTTTTAAGAGAGTTTAACTATACAGTACAGTATATTATAATGGTTTTGCCTTTACAATAAAGCTACACTATATCACTTTTCTGGTAGTAGGTGGGGTTTTGCTTTGTTGGCAAAGACAACAACTAGCATGCTAACACTTACTTCCTGATTCTTGGATAGTAAATTGCCTTCTAATGCAGACACCATGCAGCTGACTTAGGCTACGTTCACACTGCAGCCTGAAACGACCCAAATCCGATTTTTTTGCCTCTATGCGACCTGTATCTGATCTTCTAATGACAGTGTGAACGACACAGATCCGATTTTTTCAAATGCGATCCAGGCCACTTGGATATGTGGTCCTAAATCCGATACATATCCGATCTTTTGGCATGCGACTTCAGTCTGAACGGCCAGGTCGCATTCATCCGACCTGAGTGTGTTTCCTCCAATGAGAGTGGTACAAGTAGGCGTTCACAAATGTGCACAAACGTTCTTCTCGTCATGCGAAA
Source organism: Paratrypauchen microcephalus (assembly GCA_036785185.1). NCBI lineage: Eukaryota > Metazoa > Chordata > Actinopteri > Gobiiformes > Gobiidae > Paratrypauchen > Paratrypauchen microcephalus. The sequence goes on from JAVJIX010000032.1 coordinate 2,551,605, forward strand.
ATAGTATATAAACTCATACCAGTGAAGTGGCGAAGCATGTCGCAATCCCACCCCTCCTGCCTGTGACTCCGCACCCACATGTTCCTTTCTGCAGACGTTGCTGCCACTGCCCCGCAAAACGCTGTGGCCAAAAACCTCGTCCTTCTCCTTCTCCTCCTTAAAACAAATAAGCTGTACATGTTTTGGCTCCGGTACGAAAGCAACTTTAGGCTACTTCCGCAAACATTGAGCGTGTTCGCTGCGTGTGACGTCATCGTGTCCTCCAAGGCGCATGCGGGACACTTTTGGGGAGTTTAGCGTTCACACTGGAGATCACATACAATTCGCATTTAACTGGAAATGTGAACGGCCTTGCAAAAAAATCGGATTTCACAAAAAAAATCGGAATTGAGCATTAAGCCCTGCAGTGTGAACGTAGCCTTATTTTGCCCTCAAGAGCTGCTTATACAATATCTGTACTGAGGCAAGACACATTTTGTTCATATACATGATGAAAAATCAGGTACAAGGCCTTTAGCCTCATCATATTCAATCACTATGATTTGCTCAAAAATATCTCGACACATACTTTGAGCGAGGTCACCTCTCCACAAATCTGACCTTGGCAATGACGCCTCACTGATGACAAACAAGTGGCACACCACATATACACCAAAACTGCGTAGTGCACCTTTAAAAAAATGCTATTTGTTTGGTTTGATCTGATGACCAAACCAATGTAAATGTTAAAAATATGCACAATTAAAATCTTGATTAGATTGTGAGTAAAATCCTCAAAAGCTATAATGTTCTTTTGTGCTTGTGAATGTTGCCAAATGTATTAGAGAGGACAGAAACTACAGTTTTAAAGATGATCTTGTTTGAGGCTTTACCTGAGAGATTCTAGTCTTTCCACAGTAATAAAAGACAAGACAGTGATTTCCTCCTTTACCGTCAACATGAAGCAGATGGCTCCACACATGGGAAACACACTGTCAGAGATCACAAATCTGATCTGAAAACTGCAGTACATGTTAAGTATTTTCTCCAAACTTTTAAAATGATAGCATTGACTTGAACCAGGGATATTTATATAACTTATACAACTTATTTATTACAGGAAACAGTAATATAACGTCAGCATTTAACATTTCTTTTACTGTAAACTTTAACATTTTGTAACATTTTAACATTGCATAACATTTCTGATCTGTCATCAGTTTATCTCCATAGAGAATTAATGCATTGTTTATTGCAATTAAACATTCCAGTCAAAAGCAATAACAACATTTTCCAGTTATTCAGTTGCATGAAGAAAGTCACATTTTTTGTTCAAATAGCCTTCAACTTGGAATGGAATTTGCATTTACAGAGAATCAAAGCTAATGTAAAATTCTTCAGTATATTTACAGAGAAAACAATGAAGTGAATGAACTTAACTCAGCCTTCACTGCAAAGATGATATAACACGTTCCAGTCCCCACAGTTAAGTCTAAAGATGGACTAAACTAGGTCTAAATACTTAAATTGTACTAAACCAGAATAAAACCAGGTCTGAACCCAGTCTAAACAAAGCCTAAACCAGGACTAAGCCAGGTCTAAACCAGGACTAAACCAGGACTAAGCCAGGACTAAACCAGCTCTGTACATAACCAGGTCTAAATCAGGACTAAACCAGCTCTGTACATAACCAGGTCTAAACCAGGACTAAACCAGCTCTGTACATAACCAGGTCTAAACCAGGACTAAACCAGCTCTGTATACAACCAGGTCTAAACCAGGACTAAACCAGCTCTGTACATAACCAGGTCTAAACCAGGACTAAACCAGCTCTGTACATAACCAGGTCTAAACCAGGACTAAACTATCTCTGTATATAACCAGGTCTAAACCAGGACTATACCAGGTCTGTATTATACCAGGACTAAAACAGCTCTGTACTAAACCAGGATTAAATCAGTTAAACCAGGACTCAAACTAGTGCCATACATAAACAAATCTAAACTGGGACTAAACCAGGTCTAAATCAGGTTTAATACAAGACCAAAGCATGACTAAACTAGGACTATAAGCCAGATCTTTTCCATGCAAGGTCCAAAATGAGTAAACAAGTGCTTTATTGTTACATATTTTAGTGTCGTGAGATTTGTGGTATGATTGGCATGACATAGGGTAAACACATCTTGTCAGTCATCTTGATTTTAACATTTCTATGACAGTTTAATTGATCATATAGCAACACACAGTCCCTCCTTTCTCATAAACCTAGTTAAAATCCTGCTTTCTCCACTATAGGCCTGTATCCCCAGTGCACCATCACACATTATAGAGTTTGCATAGCAGGCAGTCAATTTGAAATTCATATAATGTCTGCAGTCTGCAGCTCTCTGGGGCAACAGACTGGTGTCATTGATGAGTCCCACAGGAACACTCTCTCTCCCCTGTCCCATCCCCTTCGATCGTCCATGTCCTCTTGATTTACATGATAGACAGGGGCTCAGGATCAGAGTCAATATGTATTTTAAATGAGAAACCCCAGGGGCAATGCAACGGAGAGAGTGGTAAACAATTACATTTGTATTGAGTAAGGCCAAGGAAGATTCTGGAGAACTTAGTGTATCTACTATTTCAGATAAATCATAAATATGATGTACTTTAACAAGGATATATTTGATCTATTTTGCATGTTTTACTTTTAGGGTTACAGACTACAGCATTTGAGTTTTTAGACATAGATTTGCAGTGACATCACACAGGAGTGTTCTGCATGTATTTCTATGGTTGAATGTTCAGCCGTTACCATGATGACACAATCTGCACATTTGCAAACACTGCTCAAAAGTTTTTTTAATTAAATAGTCTGAAAAAAATAAATAAAAAATACAAAATACAAAATGGATTTAAACAACCCTTTTTCAGGAGCCTGTGTTCAATATGAGTGTTCATCGTCCTGAGGCGAGAGTGACTAAAGCTGGGCTTACACTGTGTGATTTTCGGTCCATTTTGACACAACTTTTAGTCACACAACAAAAAAAATCTGGCAGAATTTCTGCTCCTCTGTGTGTCTGTGTCACACAGTGTACAGGGGGTTATGAGCTGTGATTACCTGCTCACGATGAACACACAACAGCTGATTGTGCGGTAGGGAGACATTTGATGAGTGAGTTGGGAGTCCGAGCACTGAAGAGAGGCATTTTGTGTACGATAAGTGGACTCAAACACGACTCTGGTGGCTGGAGCGAGACACTGGAGGTTAGCTGGGGCAATAAAGTGCCTCTGATGTATGTTCTGAACAAATCACCACACACAGTTAAAAACACCAGCAATGTATTAAATCAAGCGTAAATACATTTAATGCCAGACTTTGAAACATGTACTATGTATTATTATTATTAAAATGTGAAACCTTCCGGTTGTGATGCATAATGGCTAACTATGCTCTTGCCATGTCTAATAAAACCTTACAAAGTATCAAAAAAGGGCTGAAAGCTATAACAAGTGAATTCAAAGTCTTTTTTTCTTTTTTAGTGTTCAATATGTCCTCCTCTCCTGGCATTTGTACCAGAGCTGCAGACTTCAATGGCTTCTTGGCGTAAAAAACAAACATCTGCGTAAACATAGTCAATTACATAACTTTGTTCAGTGACAAAAAGCGCCGTCATTTTCAGCACCATCATAACACAATGTGGGATTTGAATTTCAGCCATTTTTGTCCTGATGATGTCCGATTATAGGCCAGAACCCAACATTATCCACACACCAGTCAGAGGTTGAACAGAAAGAGGAAGACTGATGAAATGATTGGTCCCAGCGGTGCCAGGTCAGATTCAGAAAAGGTGCTGTCAATGAATAAAATAATCCAGTTTGTGTAATATATTTTTGTTATCTGATGTTGTTCATAGACTCACAGGCAGCGTCCCTTCACAAATACTGTAATGTGCATTTTTCATTTGACAGCGTAGTGTGTGGTAGTGTTGGTTTACTCTTGGTTTAGTCCTGGTTTAGACCTGGTTTAGACCTGGTTTAGTCCTGGTTTAGTCTGGTGTTAGTCCTGGTTTAGACCTGGTTTAGTCCTGGTTTAGTCTGGTGTTAGTCCTGGTTTAGACCTGGTTTAGTCCTGGTTTAGATCTGGTATAGTCTTGTGTTAGTCCTGGTTTAGATCTGGTTTAGTCTTGTCTTAGTCCTGGTTTAGAGCTGGTTTAGTCTTGTGTTAGTCCTGGTTTAGACCTGGTTTAGTCCTGGTTTAGTCCTGGTTTAGACCTGGTTTAGACCTGGTTTAGTCCTGGTTTAGTCTGGTGTTAGTCCTGGTTTAGACCTGGTTTAGTCCTGGTTTAGTCTGGTGTTAGTCCTGGTTTAGACCTGGTTTAGTCCTGGTTTAGATCTGGTATAGTCTTGTGTTAGTCCTGGTTTAGATCTGGTTTAGTCTTGTGTTAGTCCTGGTTTAGATCTGGTTTAGTCTTGTCTTAGTCCTGGTTTAGAGCTGGTTTAGTCTTGTGTTAGTCCTGGTTTAGACCTGGTTTAGTCTGGTGTTAGTCCTGGTTTAGACCTGGTTTAGTCCTGGTTTAGTCTGGTGTTAGTCTTGGTTTAGACCTGGTTTAGTCCTGGTTTAAATCTGGTTTAGTCTTGTGTTAGTCCTGGTTTAGATCTGGTTTAGTTTTGTGTTAGTCCTGGTTTAGATCTGGTTTATTCTTGTGTTAGTCCTGGTTTAGATCAGGTTTAGTCTTGTCTTAGTCCTGGTTTTGAGCTGGTTTAATCTTGTGTTAGTCCTGGTTTAGATCTGGTTTAGTCTTGTGTTAGTTTAGGTTTAGACCTGCTTTAGTCTTGTGGTAGTGCTGGTTTAGACCTGGTTTAGTCCTGGTTTAGTCTTGTGTTAGTCCTGTCTTAGATCTGGTTTAGTCTTGTCTTAATCCTGGATTAGATCTGGTTTAGTCTTGTCTTAATCCTGGTTTAGAGCTGGTTTAGTGTTGTGTTAATCCTAGTTTAGATCTGGTTTAGTCTTGTGTTAGTCCTGGTTTAGATCTGGTTTAGTCTTGAGTGGTTGTCATGTAACTAGTAGGTTGGAGGTTTGATTTCTGCTCTTTTACTGTTGTGCAAAAAAAAAAAAAAAAAACAATAATAGATAAGGATGCCAAAAATCAACAGCAGTATTGATACTTTGCAGCTGATGTAATTATCAATGTTCCCTGGAGGTGTGAAGCTAACTGGAGGCACTGCTCTGTCTGAAGCTCTGTTGCGCAAGTTGGACTTAATCTGAGTTTTATTTTAACACAATCTGACCAGAAAGAGTTGATTTAGTTCAAACTACAACAGTTTTTGATGATATAGCATTAGCCAATACTTTTTCAGTTAGTCACTCTGACCTTTTTGTTGCAAAACAAACACCTAAAAAAGACCATGAATGCTTTTTATTAATCGCAGGCTCCTGAAAATGTGTTTTTAAAATTCAGTTTGTATTTTGTCTTGCATTTTCACACTAAAATTATTTTGGTCTGTGTTTGCTAATGTGTCAACTGTATCACCATGGAAACTGATAAGCATTCCGCCTGTAGAAATCCATATAGAACACCACCAACGTGATGTTGTGGATGACAGTAGTCATCAATTTATAAACCTTTTAAAAACATTTTTTTAGTATAGTAGTATTAAAACTATTCAGTTGTATTTTTTGTTGTTGTATTATTTATTCATATTTAACCAGGAAAGTCTCACTGAGATTTGGAATCTCATTTTCAGAGTGAAGACATTTTTCATAATGACATAAAAAAAGCAAAAAAAAGTTTGTTCTTCTGGATCCCATTGTCTACTTTTTAATTATTGACAGAACTAAACTAAACATTGAATCTTTTAATATATCTTTTCATCTCAAAATGTTGCAAAATGAAGTTAGAACACAAGAATTTTCAAATTCACAAACACACAGGCTATAGCAAAGGTGTGAATGCAAGCACTGAGAGAGAATATGGAATACAAGAACAAATCTTTATTTAGGTAACCGTGAAAAAAGCAGTCATACCATCTGTTAGATTTGGTTTGTGCTGCTGCATTCAAAATAACACATATCTTTGGATAGCACAGCGCATGCACAGTCCGCAGTGAGGTGAGAGGTCCATGTAGTTTCACAGTCAGAGCAGATGGGCAGCCATATTGAATCTCCTCTGAACAGATGGTTAAGTCCACACAGAGACGAGAGCAGGGGCCATTTAAGAGGTACTTAAAATAAATGACTGCATATCTCAGAACTCAAATGTCCCTATGTGCTATTCACTAATTATAATCTTATAAGAGAAGTGTATTTGCATTCTGTAATTATACCAATTTATAGCACAATCTCTGATTTGACCAAGTGTTTGTTTCTGTGGAGGAAAAGATGTTTAACAGGCCCATACCCATATAATGTTGTTTCCTCATTACAAACATACCTGGAGTTGTGTTTTGTTTCATTCCACACAAACCCTGCATATTTAAGATGAGTTCTTCCCTCAAACTGAAAACACTCCGTTCCACCTTGTGATGTTGGTTGGTAATACAGGAAGTGCTCCAATGTGTTTTTAAATCCCATATCCCTTCACTACGCATCCCTTCACTAGATTCATCTGGATCATTTAAGCCCTGGAATCTCCAATCTCTACTGAAGCAAAAAAGAAAACTCCAAACACAACTCCAGGTATGTTTTTGATGAGGTAACAACATTATTACATGGCTACAACCTTACAAGAGACAATTCTGAGTAATATAGGATCTTTAAAGTTGCATACACTTTTCACTTGTTTGTCTACAAATAAGTGAAATTAGAAAATTAGCTCAGTGACATAAAAAAAAAAAACATTGGTTGAGCGATCAGATCCACTGACGCACAGGTTGGCGGTACGATTCCAGCTCCCACAGATGAATGCTGCTGTTGTGTCCTTGAGCAAGACATTTAACCCACCTCGCCCCTAGTGTCTGTGTACACTGGTGTGTGAATGTGTGTGAATAGGTGAGTGGTTCCTTGTTGTAAAGCGCTTTGGGTGACTTGAAGATGGAAAAGCGCTATATAAATATAGCTGCAAGCAGCAATGTGGGGCCAAGCAGTAACCCAGCCTAATTTGATGACGTGCGTTGGATCAATCTTTGCCCAAAACACATTTTTTTACATGTTGTAGCGCCCCCTAGTGGCCAATGTGCACCAAATTTGGTATGGCTAATTCTGTATGGATTCTGTATTGGATTGCATTGGATTCTGTATTGGATTCTGTATGGATTGCGCACCAAGTTTCATTGAGAGAGCTGAAACGCATTTGCCTGGAAGAATCCATGACTCATCGCTGTACCAGCGAGTGAGTCTGGTAACGCTTGGTCCAAAATGCGCAGCGGTTGCGCGTAAACAGACAGCTAAGTGAACCAATCAGAGATTGCGCCATCTTGATTCAAAACTGAGGCGGAACTTCCGCTGCCTAAGAGTGACTTTGCGGGCAAAGGCGGGTGCACTGACGTCACCATCTTTGAACGAATCAGAATCGCGAAGTCCGTTTGGAACCGGAGGAGCGAGGGTGGATGGAGGGTGTCCAAATGGTATCGCGGTGTATAGGAAATACAGAGAGATATCATTTGGCTGGCCAGGTAAGAAACGCATGTCAACACACGTCAATTTGATGATGTGCGTTGGATCAGCCTTTGCCCAAGGATCCCAGGGATAGTCTTCTTTTTGAAAATCGGACTTACGGTTCAAAAGTTACAAGCAGAAATGAGGGAGGAGAAGCATTTTGAGTGTTTTTCATAAAATCTAAGATGGTGGACATTCTATTTCGGCGGACATGACGTCATAGAATGCGTTGGATTCGTCTTGGCCCAAGGATTCTAGGGATTCCAATTTTTTGCGAATCGGGCGTACAGAAGGAATTTTCAAGTACATTTCTGCGTGTAACTTTTGAACCGTATGTCCAATTTTCAAAAACGTGGCATCCTTGGACTCCTTGGGCCAAGCCGAATCCAATGCACTATATGACGTCACCCTATGACGTCATTTTCCGCTATTTTGAATTTTATGAAAAACACTCAAAATGCTTCTCCTCCCTCAATTTTGGACCAATTTTGCTCAAATTTGGTACATAGCATCTTTGGATTGAGCCTCATCAGAAATATGCCTGGGATTTTTGATATCTCTTATCGTTTTGTTGTGACAGCCAATCAAACGTAAAATTTTGACCTGCTGGTGGCCCTAGAGGGCAACTTTGACCTGCTGGTGGCGCTAGACAGTTGGGGGTGGGGGCCTATAAATTGCTGTGGGTAATGAGGAGACTGGCTGGAATGTGCATGCAAAATTTCACAACTTTTTACCAGACGGTTCGAGGGGTTGCCATAGACTCCCAGAGGCGGAAGAATATTTTATAATAATAATAAGAATCAGTAGAAACACTATGGGTGCCTCGCAGCTTCGCTGCTTGGCCCCAAAAATGTGACCATTAACAAATGCCTTTGCTGGAATGTGAAATGAAAATGTTACAACGTGATTTTATGAATTGATGAAAATGATGCACATGTCTTGGTTTTCAGAATCTACATTATTTTAAAGCAGACCTATTATGCAAAGTCCACACAGAGCTTTTAACCATGTTATAATTGTTTCCTCTAAAATTTCTCACTCAAAGTTGTATTTGGGATGATTCATGCATGTTTGCGCAATCTTTAATCACTTATTTTCAAGCCATATTTGCAATCAACTTATTTTATTTTCACAGCCACAGGCATAGTCATTTTGGCAGAAATTAAAAAAAAATAAAAAATCAGCTGCTTGATAGTGTGATGTGCAGCTATCCATCTTTGTTGTTCACAGCGACATCAGGGCCCATCGGGCATCACCGCTTTCTAACGCGAGCAGCAGCGTTGTTTCTTTTATGAAGTCGTTTTAGATGAATATTGTGATTTAAAATCCAAACTATAGCATAATGATCCACAGGTATCATAGAGTATATCTGTATAGCAGACATAACCACATCAGGTCTTCTGTAAATGAATGCAGCATGCAATACTTATACATATGATAGGAGATGATGTAATAAGAAACCAAACCACTGAGAAATGTTTTAAAATGTCATATTTAGTTTGTGGATAACACCTGGACTTACTACTACAAGGGCCATTCAAAAAGTTCTAAGACAAATGCCATAAATTCAAAATGAGTCGAACCAGTTTAACAAAATGACCTTGAATCGTACCACTGATGACTTATAAACAAATTTGACAAGTTTCGGCATTCTAGCTTTGTTATTCAAAGAGTGCACAACCCACTTTTTAATGCCTAAACCCAAAATAAAGGCTAAATGCAGGTAGACAGCCACTCACCCCCTCTTTATCTAATCCTTATTCAGCAAGTACTGGTTTTATGAATCACAAGGCCTTCATGGCTACTTTCACCACAATATATTTGCAAAAAATACATAAAATGAAATATTAAAACAACATCAAAAGCAGTCCACTATTTAAAAATTTTGTGCTTGCAGACACTAATTCAGACGCTACTTCTCCTGCACTCAGCCACCTGCCTCTGTAACCAAATTGTATTTAATAGCTCCAATCAGAAAGAGAGTGGGTCCCTGTAGCTAATGCACTGTGTGAAGGAAAAAGGCACAATAATAAAGGCCTTTTTGACATAAATATTGCATTATGTGTGTTCATCTTACAGCGCTGAGAGAAGCCTGACTCCATTTACTGTAATTATGAAGTGGTTTACAAGAGCCACTTTGTGTATTTTTGAGTTTACAGACTTGAGCTGAGTGTTATGTTGTGTTTTTTTTTCTACAATGATTGCAATTATAAGTATATGTGGTCCTAATGAAAATGCCTGACCGTTCAATAGTGAATAAAACATTTTAGGTGGTCATTTGAATTATTATAAAAAATAAAATAAAAAAAGACGGCAACTTGCCTACAAGGAGTAGAAGTACAAGTAGTAGTAGGAAGAGGAATACCATGGGGGTAATTAAGAAGGCTTGTAATAATATTTTAAAATACCCCCTCTTTAAAGAGGGGGTATTTTATTAACTGATAGCACATAACATACTGTATTTAGATCACCCTCTTACATTTTATTGTTTTGAAAATTATATATCTGCCAAAAACAATGCATTAATCTTTTATGAGTTTCACTTTCATTTTTGACAGGTTTGTCAAGCTGTTGTAGACAGTTTTGTATCATTCTTTTGTAGGCTATATTGATTAAAAATTGTTATGTGGGAGGATGGATAACACAGACTTGTGGGCTGAGTATTGGAGAGACTCAGACAACTTTTTCAGGCATGCTTAAGATGAAGGAACATCATGGTAGAAATGTAAAAGAAAAAAACAAAAAACAAAACAAAACAAAAAAAAACCCTCTTTAAAAGTTCTTATTCTTTTCAAAACATTGGTTCAAGTTTCCATGGAAATATGCAGACTTGCTTTGCCTGGAACATTGGATCTTGCAACTTCCAGCTGTTGTAGTTACAATGATAATACCTTGAAAAACACATTACTACTATGAGTGGGCTTGCCTCTCCATAGATGTGACCACTAACTTGGCCTTGGGGAGTCACTTGCTTGTCCCCAAGGAGATGGATAAGCTTAATGCCATACTGTGGAACATTTCAGGAAACGCAATAACATCTCTATGGACACAAGCTGCAGAGGACATATACAGTACAGTGTAACTTTAAGAAAATGTTTTTTTTTTTAAATAAGTACGTCTATAAAGAAACAGTTGAGGACAGATGAGAGCAGCAGAATTGTACTTTTATGAACTTTTTGAACTAGTTATAGAGTAGAGGATTGTGAGGCAGTGACGATTTTTATCAGGATTCTATGATTGGCTAACTATGCGTGGAAAATAGCCAAAAGAGACACGGGGATAACAAGCACTCAGACAGGGGATTAAACACTCGACCTTCTGGAGCTGATGTGACAACACCCACTATTTGCATTATTGGTGAACTTTGTGCCCCTTTTGTGGAGTTGTGCAGCACATGCCCTCACAGTTCTATGAAGAGCAGCCAGAGCATCAGATGTGGATTCAGAGCCAGACCGAGCCAGACAAGAGGATATAACCCCCCAATCCATCCTTAAACAATAGCTCCACCATTATGGCTCTGAGCAGGCTTTCTATACTTACCTCTTACCTCTTACCTCTGGTTGCTCTTTCCCCTGACCCAAATATTTCTATAATAAAACTGTATCAAAACTAGACTCTCATTTGACCAGCTGTGAGTATGTCTAAAACTGATCAGACATGTATGACCACACAGTAAAATTAATGAAATATATTTTTGTGTGTGTCAAAGTGTTCATTATATTGCATACAATGGTGGTTATAATACTGATGGTAATGAAGACCGTAGTTCAGTTTATATACTGGCATATCAATACTTTTATTTAAGTAAAAAGTGTGTTTTTTGAAATAGACAGCACAGATAGAATGAGATGTGCGCTGTGTAACTTTTCTGGTAGAGGGTCCATCGCCTGACTGGCTCATGAAAATGTCAATGCTTTGGCCTGAATGTTCCACAATGAAATTAACTTCTCTATCTAATCTATGTTTAATTTAGTCAATTATGGGCATTTTATTGCCAAAAAATACTGGCCTTGGAAGAGTCACCAGCTTGTCACCATGGAGAATAAAAGGTTTATGACCATCCAACATAAAACATACATAGTGCCTTTAAAATGTCTTTAAAATGTCAAACGTACTCAAAATGGTGCCTAAAAATGTATATATAAGAAATGTAGTTGATTAAATAGAAACAGGAAACAGTATTCTTACAGTGTAATGTCTATCATAGGTCTATTAGCTTGGTTTTCATAATGTTAGCATGTGGGGATGTGAGAAGTAGGCACTGAATGTAACTGTTTACATAAATAGCACAGTGACAATAATGTATTTCTGTCTTTCTTAGATGATACAACAAAGGCAGCAAAAGCAGCAGTCAAATCCATAAGACACTGCAGCCAAGGCATTCTGGGATTTGCTTTGGGCACAGTTATGGACTATATGAGCTGAGGTGGGTATACAACTCACTTACAGCTCTGGAAAAAAAATAAGAGACCACTGCAAAATTATCAGTTTTTCTAATTTTACTACTTATAGGTATGTGTTTGGGTAAAAGGAACAGTTTTGTTTGAGTCTATAAACTACTGACAACATTTCCCCCAAATTCCAAATAAAAATATGATCATTTAGAGCATTTATTATTTGCAGAAAATGACAAATGGTCAAAATATCAAAAAAGATACATGTTTTCAGACCTCAAACAATGCAAAGAAACAAGATCAAATTCATTTTAAAACAACATAATATGAATGTTTACACTTAAGAAGAGTTCAGAAATCAATATTTGGTGCAATAACCCTTATTTTTAAGCACAGCTTTCATGTGTCTTGGCATACTCTCCACAAGTCTTTCACATTGTTCTTGGGTGACTTTATTCCACTCCTGGTGCAAGAACTGAAGTAGCTCAGCTTTGTGTTTGTGTTGGAATTCAACAGACGCTGGAATGGAACGGCTGTAATACATGTAGAGATGCTGATTTCAGAAAAAATGCAGTGGTCTCTTACTTTTTCCAGAGCTGTATATTTACTTTAATAACTTGTAGTACCTGAGTAGTTTCCAGTTTACTCCTACATGAGTAATCTATTTCACAGTTTAACAGTAGTCTTACTTGACTAAAAAGGGTTACTCTTAGCCCCTCCCCCCAAACTTCCCTTCAGATTTGCACCACTCCATCAAATTTTTATTTTTCCTCATTGTCATGGTATTCTTTGAAAATACTTGATTTTCCACATTAGTTCATATTTTTGTCCCTTGAATCACACTAACTCTCTCTGATTTTAATGGTCAATACCTAAACCCCAGCAGGCAATCATGAGTCAGCGCTAGTGCAGCCTCTGCAGCTCAGTGATGGAATTCTGGAGATTCTGAGCTTTTACCTTAGGCCTGTCTATATACTGAGAATGAAAAAAAATAGTATGTGTCCTCTATCTGCAGATTAAGGCACTGACAACCTAGGTTCAGTTATGATTGTAATACCTTTAAAAAAAAGGCTGCATACTGTATTTTCCATCACTCATAACAGGTTTGTAAAAGAAAAAGTGAGTCTTTTGTTGACTGAAAAGAAAACTGGAGAGAATCACCTGCATACACAGAGAGAAGATGCAAATTCCACACAGAAAAAAACCCTAGGAATCAAACCTGAGGCCTTGTTGCTGTGTATTGTTTTGGATTGTTTGTTTTATAGTACATTGTGTCTGTGGCCTGACATTAAACCCCGTTCATTTAGAAGCGGAGACATCTTCAGCCATGATCGATATTTTAATAAGGCCGACTAGGATCTTGATTAATCCTTTAAGTGTTTTTTAATGACAGAGCAGCACTGGGAGCGGGACATTGATCTGAGGAAACCTTTTTAACCAATCACAGCAGACACAGCCTTCAGCGCAGAGGTGGAGATGATAATTAGCACAAATCTACATAAATGACCAACTCACAAACGGAAATTAAAGTTCAGCAAATATCAGTCACAACATCGCAGCAAGTGATTAGTTGGAAGTAGTATCATTGTTTAGCTTGTGTTATCTTTTATGTGGAATGTCGTGGTACAGTGCAGGAGTGTGATACATAAATTTCACATTTAAATAATATCCTGTCATATGAATAGTGAACAATCCTCAAAATGTTGCCTATAACAGGAAGCTGCTTTGTCTTGAATGTTCTACAGCAGGGGTGTCAAACTCATTTTGGTCCGGGGGCCGTATCCAACCTACTTTGATCCCAAAGGGGCCGGATCAGAAAACTCATGAGATATATACCCCAAAAATAGCAATAAGTCCAAATATTTGTGCAGAGAAATGCAAATCTATTACAGAAGACTTTTTTTTTATTTGGTGAACTCTTTCTTTTACAAAATATTACAGTATTATAAACAACCTGAAACTTTAAGAAAAATGCAATTTCAACACAATGTTTTAAAGGTCCCATGGCATGAAATTTTCACTTTCTGAGGTTTTTGAACGTTAATGTGAGCTCCCCTACCCTGTTTAGCCCCCCCCAATGGCTAAAAGTTGCGTAATGTCTAAACTGAGCATTTGCGATCCTTTTCTGCGTTTGAAAAAAACACAGCTCAAATGGGCGATTCTGGACAAGGCACCTTATTGACGTCAGATCGAAAAAAGAAATGCAAATGCAGTTCCACCATCGTCTGGATCTCCACCCCCTGTCTCTGGAAATCACACCCAGAGAGTTTGGACCGCGGAGGAGCTACGCAATGCGAAATGCGTTTTTTTATTTGCCTGGAGGCACGTGCGAGTGTTTCTAGGCTCGGAAGTCCTTTACCCGACCCTCTGGACCTCTGAAACAGCAGTGGTTTAATTTTATTTTCTGTACAAATGTGTTTTTTTTCATTGAAAAGGCTCTCCTCTCCTCCTTCGCGCTTACACACGCGGAAGTGGGGCCAGCACACAGCGCAGCGCTAACACAAGGAACCAGCGGCGCATTTGCCCGCCCCCCCTTCCTCTTACCAATCTGTGTTCTTCTCATTTGCATTCAAGCAACAAGGCGCAGAATGAGGTGTTCGGAGAGTTATTTTTTGACTCTGACTCTGTACATGTGTCTTTCCCATGCACTAAGTGTTGATTTTGAAGAAGGATTCATTTACAGTATTAGGGAACCATTAAGGAGCCATATAAAAGCATCAAGAAGTACCATGTCATGGGATCTTTAACATTAACTTGTATGCATTTCACAGAATTTAGTCATGCTTTAGTCTTCATTTGCTGCTCTGGTGGGAGGCGCTGGAAACACTACTATGCTAAGATGCCCAGAAAATTAACAATATTTTAATAGAAAATTTTAATATAATTAAAATATCTTAATAGAAAATCAGCCGAGGGCCAGATTAAAGGTCTGGCCCTGGGGCTGCATGTTTGACACCCCTGTTCTACAGTATGGCATTAAACTTATCTATCACCACGGAGAAAGGGGGTGCTGCAACCAGGGCACTGTACAGGTTAGATCTGCGGAGAGACGCTCAAGGTAAGAATGGATGCTTTTCAAGATACTGTATGTTTGAGAAATAAAGGGGCAACAGTAGCTCAGTGTTTGTTCACTGATTCAAAGTTTGTGTCTGTATACACTGATGTAGGAAAGGGTGATTGAAGATAAAATATGACCAAAATATAGACACCAGGTTGGTTATTTCAGTCATACCAATAACACCTCTATGGAGACAAGCAACTCACCACCAGAAAAGTTACAAGGTATTAAAAAAAAAAAAAAAAAGACTGGCAGAATACATAATGTTTTATTTATGCAGCACTTTGTAGATTGGTGTATGTTTATAAAATGTTCCACAACAATAGATGTCAATTTGGTCTTTGACGTGGTCTTTTTTTGTAAGTCACATTTTTCACCAAACTGAATGTACCCGTGCAGGATAATGTGGATCCATAAACAAACAGTAGCAGCAGATCTCTATTGAATTCTCTGTCTGCGTTTTAGCGGCAGAATAAATGGCCCAGCGCAGCTCTAACATTATCAGATGATGAATAGTTATTTTCCCATCTCACATTAGATTTTCAGTGAGGTGAAAAGGTGACTTTCAATGCACCGGAAAATGAATCCAATTTGAATAGCAAGCCCAAATAAAAGTTATTATGGCATAAATATTTATTTTTCTTTTCATTACACCGTCTCTTCTCTCATAAAACTGTGGTTCTGGTTTTGAGCTATCTAAACTCACCGTGCGTGTTACTGCCATGGGATTTTTAATTAGATAAATTATTATTAGCATTTGGGTAATGGTTAGGAAAAGCAAACAGGGGCAGAGGTGGAGGTAAATAAATAAATAGCTACATTTCTATTGCGATTTTCTATCTCATTTGGGCACAACAAGAAGCCACCCATTCAAGCATATTCCTCTATATGTGCACACAAACACTGAAGGCAAGATGGATTAAGTGTCCAACTGGTCCAACTGCACAACAGCAGCAGCCCCCGATGAAACTGATCTGCCAATCTTCTAGTCCTGTGAAAGTACTGCTACCTCTACTCTATTCATAATTAAACATGGTAAACAAAAATCATACTTGAGTGAAGTTTGAAAAAAGGACTGGATGTGAAACATTCTCTTTGCGATAAAATACTGCAACCAATTACTACCCTTTGCTAAAACAGGAAAACAATTTACATATTTAATACATATTTTATTTAGAACAGTAAAATGCAAGTAGTAGTCCTTACTATCCAATATGTATAGGAGTAATCATGTAAAATTATTTTAGAACTCAATAACAAATTATGTAAACGAATCCATTCAAGCTGTGATTTAGATTAGACTGCGATTCAACTTCAGCCCGAGAACCCACAGATAAAATTAAATTAAATGTGTGCTACATTAAAAGTATATTTTTCACTCTCTCTAATAGAAGCGGTTACTACATTGTGGTTCTTGTCCTCTTGTCCTGCCCTGGCCTCTGTTTCACAGTTGAATGAATCCAGCGTCGATAAAACAGATTGAGACTGGAGTTATTGACAAAGGCAACGACCAATCACTGTCCCATTAGACTCAACCCAACTGTGAAGAAAAGACACTGTAGGTCTTTTAACAGGGCCTTTCAGAGCTCGCCTGTTAATATTATCTCATTCAAATAGGATATGATCATGATAAAGGCGTATTTAAATCTATTGTTTTGCTATATATACACTCACAATATTTGAGAATATGAATGCTAGATCATTAAAAGACAGGCTTGTGGAGAGGAGAGCCTGGTCACAGTAACAATACCTATCTATCAATATAGCACCTGTAACTGAATATATGCAAGATAGATAAGTTTAATTTGATCTGTGGAACACTCAAGGTAAAGTAATAATATCTCCATGGAGAACAGCAGGTGGCAGACCCCCATTACATAGCGCACATTTAAAAGCATAGATGGATAAAATATATACTACCAAGACTTGGCTAATGTTATATTAGGGTGAAATATATACTCAACAAAAATATAAATGCAACACTTTTGTTTTTGCTCCCATTTTTCCTGAGATGGACCCAAAGATCCAAAATTCACTCCAGATACACAACACTACCATTTCTCTCAAACATTGTTCACAAATCTGTCCAAATGTGTGACAGCGAGCACCTCTGCCCCGCCGAGACAATCCACCACACCTCACAGGTGCGCCACATCAAGATGCCGATCCGACATCATGACCAGTGCACAGGTGCGCCCCAGACTGCCCACAATAAAAGGCCACCCCGAAATGTGCTTTTTTTTTTTGCTTTATTGGGGGTCTGGGGACTCAGAACCAGTCAGTATCTGGTGTGAGCACCATTTGCCTCATGCAGTGCAACACATCTTCTTCGCATAGAGTTTATCAGATTGTCAATTGTGGCCTGTGGAATGTTGGTCCACTCCTCTTCAAAGGCTGTTATGGACGAAGAACATAGGTGCATTTTATTGATGGCATTTTGAATGCACAGAGATACCGTGATGAGATCCTGAGGCCCATTGTTGTGCCATACATCCATGAACATCACCTCATGTTTCAGCAAGATAATGCACGGCCCCATGTTGCAAGGATCTGTACACAATTCTTGGAAGCTGAAAATGTCCCAGTTCTTGCATGGCCAGCATACTCACCGGACATGTCACCCATTGAGCATGTTTGGGATGTGCTTGACCGGTGTATACGACAGCGTGTACCAGCTCCCACTAATATCCAGCAACTTCGCACAGCCATTGAAGAGGAGTGGACCAACATTCCACAGGCCACAATTGACAATCTGATAAACTCTATGCGAAGAAGATGTGTTGCACTGCATGAGGCAAATGGTGGTCACACCAGATACTGACTGGTTCTGAGTCCCCAGACCCCCAATAAAGCAAAAAAAAAAAAAAAAATGCACATTTCGGGGTGGCCTTTTATTGTGGGCAGTCTGGGGCGCACCTGTGCACTGGTCATGATGTCGGATCGGCATCTTGATGTGGCGCACCTGTGAGGTGGGGTGGATTGTCTCGGCGGGGCAGAGGTGCTCGCTGTCACACATTTGGACAGATTTGTGAACAATGTTTGAGAGAAATGGTAGTGTTGTGTATCTGGAGTGAATTTTGGATCTTTGGGTCCATCTCAGGAAAAATGAGAGCAAAAACAAAAGTGTTGCATTTATATTTTTGTTGAGTATATGTAGCACTTTTAAAAGCATTTTCCAGTAAGAAAGTAGCTGGTTGCGCCAGCTGCTGCCAGGCAATACTGTTGTTGTTTCCTTGGACAAAACACTTCACTCCTTAATCAATGCACTTTGTGGTTTCTTATTTATACCTTGTGATTCAAGCGTGACTTGATTTTGTCATACTTTGCGTTAAATGTCCTATATTGTGCAAAATGTACTTTTGTGAGCTTTAAGCCATGTTATAAAGCTGTTACCTCATCAAAAACATACCAGGAGATGTGTTTTGTTTCAGTCAGTGCCTTTGTCCTTTATAATTAGTCTGTGTGCATCTACAAAGCTCAAAATGCTCTGTTCCACCTTGTGATGTCATATAGTGGTAGTTTTTACTTTAACAACTACCTTTAACCTTTAGTTCAGTGGTGATTATTCAAATGATTCTAGTGAAGGTGTGAATACGGCTCTTAAAAATATTTTGGAAAAAATATAAAAGACCACTGCATTTTTTTCTGAAATCAGCATCTCTACATGTATTACAGCCATTCCATTCCAGCGTCTGTTGAATTCCAACACAAACACAAAGCTGAGCTACTTCAGTTCTTGCACCAGGAGTGGAATAAAGTCACCCAAGAACAATGTGAAAGACTTGTGGAGAGCATGCCAAGACGGATGAAAGCTGTGATTAAAAATAAGGGTTACTGCACCAAATATTGATTTCTGATTGATTTCTTCTTAAGTGTAAACATTAGTATTATGTTGTTTTAAAATTTGCCATTTTCTGCAAATAAATGATCTAAACAATAATATTTTTATTTGGAATTTGGGGAAATGTTGTCAGTAGTTTATAGACTCAAACAAAAATGTTCCTTTTGTTCCAAACACATAAGAAGTAAAATCAGAAAAACTGATAATTTTGTAGTGGTCTCTTATTTTCTTCCAGAGCTGAATATCCCAGTATCATGTGCAATACTGTATATCAATTATCGTACCATGAGCCATGTATCGTGTATTATATCAAATCTTGAGGGACCGTTGATTCTCCGCTCTATTGTCTCCTATAATATTCTAAATCCTTCTGAGAGGGAGCACATACAAACAACCAAACTTATATAACAAATACTTTACAATGCAGTATAGAGCTTGCCTACTAAAAGAAGTTATTTAGGTAGTATATAATATTTTTATTTGGAATTTGGGGGAAATGTTGTCAGTAGTTTATAGACTCAAACAAAAATGTTCCTTTTGCCCAAACACATACCTATAAGTAGTAAAATAAAAATAAAAAAACTGATAATTTTGTAGTGGTCTCTTATTTTTTTCCAGAGCTGTATTTTTGAAGTAATCTTTCCAGTAAAGTCACGTGACATCTTAATTAACATAATCATTATTTCATATATTCACACATAAATCACTGCCTAATTAATGCCTACTTACCATTTCCCTTTATGACCCTTTTAGGACTTCCCCTAAAGACTTGGCATGGCACGCTCCTTGAACACCATTAAACCCCAATATCACGGGACAGGGGTAAAAATCAATAGTGTTTCTGCTTGACCCGCTCCCGTGCGCATTAGAATACGACGATATCAGCAACGGAAAGCACCGGACTTGTCTCCAAACTCGTGCGTCACGTGATCCACCGGAGGCGCAGCGGCAGCACCAGCGCATCGGCGGAGACACGATCCCTCCGTCAATATTCGCTCTGTTCGTGATTAATCTGCACGCTTTCGCCTCTTTTTGGTGAGTACGTTTTCCCGTGACACTTTTTGGAATATCTTTGCTGGCTTTTTATCTCGCTTTTACGTCTTGTTGAAAGGGAATGAACGAGAAAATGAAGCGGTTCTCTCGCTTTCTGCATGTGGTCGCTTCAGAATCTTGGATGCTCAGTCTCTATCGCGGCGTTCACTGATTTATACATACGCAAGTCTCGCTATCTCCCCGCTTTTCTCTCCTTTCTAACCCGGGACTAGTCAGTTTGCCTTCTTTTTTTTTGGGTTATTTTGTGGCTGTGAAGCGCGTACGTCATTCATTTTGGCGTAGAGAGCGTTCAGAAGTATTGGAAGTTGGACTGTGCTTTTGCTTTATATTGTTAGATTATTCCTTCACACTTGTTTGTAAGTATGATATTGGCCACGATGTGCGTTGGCAACAAACGTCAGCTTATATTTTATAGTCAGTGGAAAGAAAGCTTGATACAAACCTACAATTGAATGTAAAACATGTACTTTTTGGTGTCTTTGAGAAAGGTATTCCTGCAAAAAAGAAATATGCGTTGAACTTGCTCTTCATTTGATCAAAATTCATATCCATTGCTGTAAATTTTCTAGCCAGAAACCCAAATTTATTGTATTTCAGTCCCTCTTGTCCTGCTATATAAACTCTCTAAAGTATTGCACAAATCCAAAAGCCATGAAAACAAAAATTTGTATGGAATTTGAAATATAAATTGTAAATTTATATTGCAGAAATTGCACATGCTTGAGCCCTATGAAGAACTCTTAAGCCTTGAGCATTGTTAGTGTGCATATATATATATATATATATATATATATATATATATATATATATATATATATATATATATATATATATATATATATATATATATATAGTCAGTGGAAAACTTGTGAACTGAAATGAATTATGTACTATTCAATTTAAGTTTTTGTTTTTTGACCATATTACCAATGATTTTGTAGTTTAGTAGTTTACACTGGAACATCTCTAGACCTCAATTACAAAAAGGCTACCTAGATACAAACTATTTTCTTGTTCAGTGGTAAATGCTCACCAACTACGACTATTAAAGGTCCTATATTACGTGGAATTGACTCTTGTGAGCTTTAAGCCATGTTATAATGTTGTCATCGCCTCAAAAACATAGCTGGAGTTGTGTTGGGCTGTCCTCTGGACTCTGTAGAGGAGGTGGCTGAGAGGAGGGTGCTGGCCAAATGTCCATCATGGACGACACCTCTCACCCTCTGCACCGGACTGTAGAGGAGCTGAGCAGCTCCTTCAGGAACCGACTAAGACACCCCCAGTGCAAGAAGGAGCGCTACCGCAGATCCTTCATCCCCACCGCCATCAGACTGTATAATTCTAATATATAGGCCAGACGCGCAATGTCCTCTTTTCCATGGTAATGCTTGTATGGTTATTATTATTATTATTATTATTATTATTATTATTATTATTATTATTATTATTATTATTATTATTATTATTATTATTACTATTATTACTTATTATTATTACTTACTTTATCCCATTCCTGCCTGCATGCACTCTTGTTCAAATGTCCTGGAGCTACTGTGGCAAGTGCATTTCTCCTGTGTGAGATCAATAAAGTCTTATCTTATCTATCTTATCTTTTGTTTCATTCACACATGTTTGAGTAATCCTGGTTTATTAGTCTGGTTTAATGCAGATGCATTAAAGCTCAAAACTCTCTGTTCCTTGTGACGTCATGCTGCTGTAGTTTTCAAGTCAGCAGCTACCTTTTACCTTTAGTTCAGTAAAGATTATCCAAATGATTCTAGAGAAGGTGTATGGATTTTGCTTTAGAAAAGGACTAAATCATACCAGGATGCACGAACGCACCTTAACAAAAAAAAAAAAAAAAAAAAAAAAAGACCAAGTAACTCAAGAAAAGTAAAGCCTGTTCCTCCCTTTTCTGTATTGATCCAAATCTTTTATGTATAACCCTATTTGTTTAGCATTTTACACAGTTAGCACTATTCCTACAAAGTCTGCCAGCACACGCTCTTAGTGGCTTCTAATGAGCCATAATCAGAATTACAAGTTAGAAAATGCAAATGAGCTGAGCGCGGCAGGGAGCACCGAATCAGAGCGAGAACATGGCTTTGAAACTGGGGTTATGTGGTAAAAAAACTGAATAAATATTACACTGATATCGTGGTTGTAGACCCAAAGGAGCAAAAGGAGCAGGCAATAGTAACTTAGACTCATTGCAGATTTCCTAGAGTAACAAAAACACTGCATATCTATATATATAGTTATGGTGGTATTACTCATTGAAATATCTCATTGTATAATTTATAATGTCCTCTGCTCAAGGAAACTTCATGAAATGGAGCTGACTGGAAACAACATGGCTGGGTGAAGGCTGACAGCACGTAGATTTGGTCTTCACATTATAGACAGATCCAACAAGCTCCAAACACTATTACATCGGATCGATTTGTCCTTGTTGGCATTCTGGGTTTTGTTCGAAAAAGCATTTCGTACAACTAGCTAGATAACCTATTTTAGTAGGCAAGCTCTATACTGCATTGTAAAGTATTTGTTATATAAGTTTGGTTGTTTATATGTGTTCCCTCTCAGAAGGATTTAGAATATTATGGGAGACAATAGAGCTGAGAATCAACGGTCCCTCAAGATTTGATATAATACATGATACATGGCTCATGGTATGATAATTGATATATTGCACATGATACTGGAAAAATAAGAGACCACTACAAAATTATCAGTTTTTCTGATTTTACTACTTATAGGTATGTGTTTGTTACCTGGCCAGCCAAATGTTATCTCTCTGTATTTCCTATACACCGCGATACCATTTGGACACTCTCCATCCACTCTCGCTCCTCCGGTTCCAAACCGACTCCGCGATTCTGATTCGTTCAAAGATGGTGACGTCAGTGCACCCGCCTTTGCCCGCAAAGTCACTCTTAGGCAGCGGAAGTTCCGCCTCAGTTTTGAATCAAGATGGCGCAATCTCTGATTGGTTCACTTAGCTGTCTGTCTACGCGCAACCGCAGCGCATTCTGTGGATCAAACGTTACCAGACTCACTCGCTGGTACAGCGATGAGTCATGGATTCTTCCAGGCAAATGTGTTTGGGCAAAAGGAACATTTTTATGAGTCTATAAACTAGGGTGACATCAGGTAATTTGAGCCATCAGCTAAAATGAGACATTTAAGGTTTGAGCATCCTAGCTCTTTAAATGTTAGCAGCTAATGGCTGCAAACTGTATCAAATGCATGCTACAACTGTACTTGATAGAAAACAATACATTTGATTGGTGTATGGTTGGTATCGTGGGCGGGACAATGCCACACTTAAATACTGCTGAGGAGAACTGTGAGGTTAGTGGTCTGGCAGACAATTCTTTCTTGAAACTTATAAGGTTGATAAATCATTAAAAATCGATCTACAGCTATAAAAAAATAGGTTAAATGCATGTTGTGTCAGCCTTTATCAGATATGATGCTGAATGTTTGCTTAGCTAAACTATTTTTCATGAAATTAGTATTTTTGGTGGTGGCTCAATTTACCTTAATGTACTGAGGTAAATTGAGCCATGCACTTCAGCTAAAATGAGCCACCTTCAGAGTTAGCTTTAGCTAATATTTTGATGGTATAGGCTATTAGCATAGCATTTTGATGATATGTAGGCCTGCTTATCCACATCTTCTGTTCTATTTATCCCTTCTGGATATACTTTTGGGTTCAATAAATCAATCAATCAATCAAACAATATTTATAAAGCGCTTTTCATACAAAATTGTAACACAAAGCGCCTTACAGTGGTTAAGGATTAGAAGCTTGACTTTTATTGATCTCACACAGGAGAAGTTGTTGTATGTTAAACCCGGGGACCAACCCCATGATTTTGTTATTTAGTCTTGGTCAGGCCCTAAGCTGGAGGATTTTACCTATGGAGCATGTTTGGGTTGTTGGGGGAAACCGGAGTGCCCGGAGGAAACCCACCCAGACACGGGGAGAACATGCACACTCCACACAGAAAGACTCGGGTGACCCGAACCTTCTTGCTGTGAAGCATGAGTGCTAGCCACTCAGCCACCGTGCTGCCAGAGGGGGAAAAAAAACAAAAACAAAAAACGGACAAACAAACAGACGAACAAACAAACAGACAAGCAAACAAACAAACAAACAAACAGGTGGACAAACAAACAAAAGAACAAACGAAAGACAAGCAAACAGATGACCAAAGTCAATCAAAGGCCAGGCTAAACAGGTGAGTCTTGAGCCCACTCTTAAAAACATGAACGTTCTCTTTGGCCCTGAGGTCCTCCGGCAGTTCCATAGACGAGGACCGTAGTACTGAAAAGACGCCTCTCCGTGAGTGTGTGTCCAATAAAGAACTAAAGTGCACACACACATGTTATGTGATGTTATATTTTGTGTGTTAGAATTACTAATATGTTTTTATGATAAATAAATGAATGTTTTGCTTTGCATTTTTGGTGGCTCATTTAAGCTGGTAAGTGGCTCAAATTAAGCTGACCGGGTGGCTCATTTTACCTGAACACTGATCGTTAAAAAAATGTGGGACAGCTGATGTTTTATAAGCTGTAAAACCTAAATGATTAAATTTTATACAATAATTCAACCCTAAAATATTAAAGATTGTATTTATTAACTAAAATAAATATAAACCAGTGTCATAGATAGTTTTTTACGAGTTTCCTAAGACATTAACCAAAATGTGGCTCAAATTACCTGATGTCACCCTACTGACAACATTTCACCCAAATTCCAAATAAAAATATTATCACTTAGAGCATTTATTTGCAGAAATTGGCAAATGGTCAAAATAAGAAAAAAGATACATGTTTTCAGACCTCAAACAATGCAAATAACCCTTATTTTTAATCACAGCTTTCATGCGTCTTGGCATGCTCTCCACAAGTCTTTCACATTGTTCTTGGGTGACTTTATTCCACTCCTGGTGCAAGAACTGAAGTAGCTCAGCTTTGTGTTTGTGTTGGAATTCAACAGACGCTGGAATGGAATGGCTGTAATACATGTAGAGATGCTGATTTCAGAAAAAAATGCAGTGGTCTCTTATTTTTTTCCAGAGCTGTATTGCCATTTTGTTAAGAACCAAATACATTTTAGCAACAATAAAATACATCTATTTAAATAATCAAAACTGTGAACAGTGAACAGTGTATTGCATAATTAATTTAATTTAATTTATTGATTTTTATTGATCTCACACAGGAGAAATTGTCCTCTGCATTTGACCCATCCTTATTATTATTAGAAGAAGAAGTGAACTTTATTGATCTCACACTGGAGAAATTCTTCTCTGCATTTTAACTGCACACCCCTAGAAGAAAATGTTTAGTGCTAAACTATAAAGATGCAATACGTAACTTTTCTGGTGTTTGGTCCGGCAACTGCTTATGTCCATGGAGATGTTATGATTTTCCATAGCATGGCATTAGACTTATTTCCATGAAAACAAACAGGTGATGCCACTAAGCCAGGTTACAAGCAAGGAAGAATGTTGTTTAATGTACATTTTGGCAGTCTGATCCTGTAATTGAATACATTTAAGATTTAGTTTTAAAGGGATATGCCACCCCCAGGTCAAATTTGGGCATCTCCCCACAGTCCAGAGACTAAAATAAGTGGTGGAAAGCGTTTTCCTGCTCACCCAGCCATTGTGCGAGTCTGTCGCCACTGACCGCCACGGTATCTGGTGCTCCTCCGCCTTAGACTGGAGTCTAACGTAGCCAGAGAAAGATTTCGGCCAAAAGGAATTAATTTGCTCGATGCGTTTCCCAATTACTTTGTGTGTAGTGCGCATTCATATCGAGTGCAAATAAATGTGCAAATCAACACGGAGAGCTTGACTTGGTCATTTTGGGTGGGAACTATTTTCCAGTGCGTAAGAATACAGCCGTATCACGCACCACGTTGTGCAACAGGGGAACTCCCTTCCCGGTGCGTAACTGGGATTCCCCTGGTAGCGTGCTGCGTGATACGGCTGTATTCTTACGCACTGGAAAATAGTTCCCACCCAAAATGACCAAGTCAAGCTCTCCGTGTTGATTTGCACATTTATTTGCACTCGATATGAATGCGCACTACACACAAAGTAATTGGGAAACGCATAGAGCAAATTAATTCCTTTTGGCCGAAATCTTTCTCTGGCTACGTTAGACTCCATTCTAAGGCGGAGGAGCACCAGATACCGCGGCGGTCAGTGGCGACAGACTCGGACAATGGCTGGGTGAGCAGGAAAACGCTTTCCACCACTTATTTTAGTCTCTGGACTGTGGGGAGATGCCCAAATTTGACCTGGGGGTGGCATATCCCTTTAAAGAGGTTGCCTTTTGTTTCATTCACACATGTTTAACACACAAATCCTGGGTTCTTCTTCCATCTTGTCATGTCATGTAGGGATACAGGAAGAGCTCCACTGTGTTAATAAGGTAAAAAGTAGCTAGTCGTATTAGTACAGACTAATAATAATAATAATAAAGAATTACTCAAACATGTGTGACTGAAACAAGACGTAACTCCAGGTATGTTTTTGAGGAGGTAACGGCAGTCAACAGTCACAATAGTAAGGCTTTAAAAGAGATAAATAGTGTGGTAATAATGTGGTCAATAGTTAAACAACGGAAAATGAAAAATAGTCCATGGCCTGCATCCATTAGAACAAGAAACAGGAAAACAATGTTGTATTTTTGGATGCAATGGCAAAACTCCAGCTGGCATTGTGATCCTGCTTTTCTCAAATTACAACTTTAGGGACTATACATTTTATTCACTGGTTTCAATTAAGATGTTGTAGAATTTACAGTGCATTATGATATTATTTCAGTCCAGTTATTGTGATGCCAATGTGCTA
The DNA here is from genome assembly GCA_036785185.1 of Paratrypauchen microcephalus. Classification (NCBI taxonomy): domain Eukaryota; kingdom Metazoa; phylum Chordata; class Actinopteri; order Gobiiformes; family Gobiidae; genus Paratrypauchen; species Paratrypauchen microcephalus. The sequence continues at coordinate 2,578,390 of JAVJIX010000032.1, forward strand.
TATAAAGACGCATCCACCCTTGTTACAACTAAATGCAATAGAGACTGAGCCATTGCGTTTTAACAGTAACTAAATGAGCATTGGTTCATTATGCAAACAGCGTTAATGAATTGATATTGATATTGAATTGATGAACAGTTTGACCTTGTGTTGAAACCAGAACACGCCCTCAGGCTGCACACGTTACCCTTTCTAACATCTATTAGTACCATTTAAGTTTGGCCACTACCTGGAGACGGGTTGCTGAGGAGTTTAGGGTTTGCAAATCTAGGTTGTACGGACCAGTGATGGTACACAGGATTTTAATGGATGGATAAGGCCTGTGTGTTCACACTTAATTTGAACTAAGATTGAGTAATTTCTAATTGTCAGTGACCAGTTTTTAATCTAGGGGTGTTCAGGATTTGGAGAAAGAAATTTGACTATTTTTGTGTTATATGGCACTGATAAAAATTGTGTTTTTTATGTTGAGGAAATTAAAAAGTAATTTTTATTTATTTTAAATACGACATGAAATCAAATACAAAACAAAGATCAATCAATAAGAAGAAAAAATATATGGTCTTAGTTTGGTCCTGGATTAGTCTTTTTAGCCCTAGTTTAGTCCCGATAGTCTTAGTTTAGTACTAGTTTGATTGCTGTTTGTCATAGTTATGTACCAAAACAAATGTTACTATAGACCTGGTTTAAGCCTAGTTTAGTTCCAGTTTCAGTTCATTCAAGTAGGGCTGGGCAATTAATGAAAATAATTCAATTAATGATTAAAACAATTTTACTCCTGACTTTCTTACTTGCAAAGCAGGGTTATTGTGCAGTCAAACAATTGACATAAAAATCATTCTAATTTAAACTATTAAAATTATATAGATAGACATATTTCTATAAATGTAATTGAAGGCAGTTTACAATTTCTTGAATAATAGGATATGATAAGAATGGAAATGTATAAAGCTTCCCCTGTTTGAAAGACTTTTTGGCCCAGCCCTAATTCCATGCCTAGGTTAATCCCAAGTCTTGTCCTAATTTTATGTACTGTATATTATATTATATTAAACAAATGTATTCTTGGATTGCAAATGTTAAAAGTTGTCTTATTATTATACATTTCATTTTCTAGCCTTCATATATAAGATTTTCATCCACGTCTGCTGTACATCTCCTCCCCGTCTGTAATGAGCAGGTCAGAAACAGGTGGAGGAAGCCATGTGTGAAATGCTCTGCTGTGTACACTATACTTATCTCTCTATGGAGCGATCTCTGGAAGAGCCCGTGCTTCCCCTACATCGCTATGACACCTACGGGACAGATAAAGTTTAGCCAGGCGTTTCCGTGGTGACTGCTAATCTGAGCATACCCTGTACGCCTCCTGGACGTGAGGGTCAACGAAGCACTGACCCTTAGAATGCTGCACTGTTCACTGTGTGATACACTGTGGTACAGGTAATACTAATACAAAGGGATACAGCTGCTTTTCTGGGGTCAAATGTATACAGGACTATGACAGTAATATAAGCTTTGAATATAACTGAGATCAAGATTCAGTCATTTCTAATCATAGATGCTTAGGTCTTTTTAAAGGGACAGTGTGTAAGATTTTTACCTGTTAATTACTGAAATTGAAGATACCCATTCAAAAATACATTGTTTTCCTAGCCTTTTCACTTCCATCATGAAATCAAAGTATTCTTTTGGACTTAGATATAGTCACATAAAAGGGGGATCTTCCCCATATAGAGGCAGCCATTTTGAATACGAGAGCCACAGAAGGACATTTGGGCTCATCCTTCGCCTCGGCTCCTGCTAACAGCTGCTTAGCCGCGCTGCGTTTGGGAGTGAAGGACAGAAGGAGAGAAGGGGAAGGGGAGGGGGAAGGGGGGAGCCTGTGTAAAGAAGCATGCTGCCGGATCACACATCGTAATGGATACAACACGTATTTTGGACTAAATTGTTTTACTGGATTTTATTCGCTGGATCCTTATGGACAGATTGAGACCAAGTTTATGATGAAATACAGAGTTTGACCTGTGCAAAGCCTTCAAAGGTAAGCTAAGTAAGCTAAGTTTTGTGCTTTTCCGTATAAAAGCCCCATGTGCTCGGGGAGTGATTGTTTTGCAGGGAAATGAATTGCATAGTCAAAAAGAGGAGACTGTAAGGTTTCATTTGATGTGTAGATTGTCATGAATCATGATCGGGATTGTGTGTTTTCATGCGAAAAGAAAAAAAAAAAGTGAACGGGGGACCGCGCTTTATGTATACAGCGGTGCGCGGTTCGTGCGCGGGCACGCGCGATCTCGGCGCTACGTCGCGTCCGGGTGACCCTCGAGGTCTGCCATAGCCAAAAGAGGAAGTGGAATAGCTAGTAACCACCTATGCGCCACGAATCCTACACACTGTCCCTTTAAAGATGCATTATGTAACATTTCTAGCAAAGGGTCCTGCTCACCTGCCCGTCTACATGGGGATGTTTTTGCCTCTCCACTGATCGGACCTGTAATTTGGCCTGGTTTCATCTCTTGCACCTTTAATCGAAGTCTACAGTTAATCCTCTGTCAGTAAAACAAAGCATGTGGTTTGTAGCAGAGTTTAGATTTTGGAAGGAGAAATTTGACTTTTTTTCTGTTAAATGACAATAATTAAAAGTGTGTATTCTTTATGTTCAGGAAATTCATACTGACTAAGACTTAAATTTATTTTTTAGTAAGACAAAATTATATGCCACGGAAAATTGCGACCTATTGCAGTACTAAATCAATTGTAATTGAGTATCCATTTCTTCCTGGTATTGCAGCTCTGTTCCTGCTTCCAGTTGCAGATATTTTCTTTGTGGCAAAGAGATGCGGCTTTTTGTCACACTGAACACATTGTAGTGGAACACCTGATGCTCTGATGTGTTTTGAGATGTGCCATTAGGTGAACATTATCTACCATTCAAACGCGTTGAGGCTTGATTTCAGCACCATGGAGAGCTCCCTTAGCTAAAGAGGCATAAAGTACTAGTGCTATATCTGGAGTATAGTAAGAATAAGCCAGGGCTCAACCAGCTCTAAACCTTGATGCAAAGTAGTCACTAATACTTAACCAGGTCTAAGCAAGGGTTGAGTTTTAAGGGTTGAGGTGTACACTTAAAATTAAACCAATAGAGAGTGGTAATCATTATCCAAAAGATTCTAGTGAAAGTGTACATAATTTATATACACAGTGGAGCACTGTGTTTTCAGTGTGTGAAAAAACACAAACCCTAAATATGCAGGGTGAAACATGTGAATGAAACAAAACACAACTCCAGGTATGTTTTGATGTGGAAACAACATAACAATAACAATGTTATTAGAAATCAGAAAATTGCATAATACGGGCAAAGTGCTATACTGTAGAACAATCCAATCAAAACAATAACACCTGTAGACAAACAGTTGTCTGACCCTCCATCAGAAAGGTTATACAGGGGACCTTTAAGAGAGAATGAGAAAGAACAGGCCTGTGCATCAGAGCCTTGTTTAGCAGCTGCACTTCAGCACAGCTGCCAGATGTGATTGTTCGTGAACAGCTAGAGATGTGAGACTCAGCGACCTTTGACCCCTCCTCCTCCTCACACGCCACACATACGCCTCTCTTTTCTAGCTCTGCTCCGACAAACTGACGAAACCATTCAAGAAGGCCATTCAAGGCAAAATATGTGATGATGATAAAATTGTTTTGTTTATAAAATGTTATGTAAATTGGTTTGGGCGATAAGACAGAAAAGAGTGATATCCAGGCGGGTTTCTTTTTACTGATATAAAAGATAAATAAAGGTGTCGTGTAGATAAGAAACATGCCTTGGGCTGTTTGAAACAATTCAGGCATAGTTGTTTTGTTTTATTGAATTGTAAACAAATTTATTTGACTGCACCAGAGGATACACTGATCTTTTACAATATATAACGTCTGGGCTGGAATAGACTGAAGAAAATGTGAAACACCTTCCTCTTTTTACACATATAAATCCTCAGAAATTATTTGCCTTTCAAAGTTTAAAAAACACAACAATGACTTTTGGGCTTAACCAGGACCTATCCAGGTTCAAGAGAGGATTAATCAATAAAGTATACCAGGAATGATCATAGATGCAATCACAAAATATTCAAAGTTTAACTATTACATTAAAGGTCCCATGGCATGAAATTTTCACTTTCTGAGGTTTTTGAACGTTAATGTGAGCTTCCCTACCCTGTTTAGCCCCCCCCCCCCCCCATGGTTAAAAGTTGCGAAACGTCTAAACTGAGCATTTGCGATCCTTTTCTGCATTACAAAAAATCGGAGCTCAATCGGGGGATTTTAAACAAGGCACCTTATTGACGTCAGATAGAAAAAAGAAATGCAAATGCAGTTCCACCCCCGTCTGTCTGTACTCAGCGTCTCTGTAAATCACGCCCAGAGAGTTTGGACTGTGAATGCGCTAGGCAATGTGAAATGCGTTTTTTTATTTGCCTGGAGGCACGTCCGAGTGTTTCTAGGCTCGGAAGTCCTTTATCTGAGCCTCTGGACCTTTGAACAGCAGTGGTTTAATTTGATTTTATGTGGAAATGTGTTTATTTTTCAATGGAACGCTTCAAATCTCTCCCCCCATGCAAAAACAAGGAAATGGATCAGCTGAGGGCTCAGAGCCAAGAGCGGAGAGTTTGGCCACGCCCCCACCCTCTACTATAGGCCAGCTCTTTTCTCCTCATTTACATTCAAGCAACAACGCCCATTATGGAGTGTTCAGAGAGAGAAAAAAATACTTTCTCATCTTATCTTATCTTCTCATGCAGTGAGTGTTGATTTTGAAGAAGGATTCATTTACAGTATTAGGGAACCATTAAGGAGCCATATAAAAGCATCAAGAAGTACCATGTCATGGGATCTTTAAAGAAGTCCTACTGTGCTTATGCTATATAGCTATATATAAAAGAAACAAGTCCACTGTCTTCCCCGTTAGAAAACTGGGGTGCTCAGTGGGACCTGGTGTAAACAAACAGAGTCTGCATCTCTGGAGAGATCACACTAGGGAGCAGCAGATTTTTTTTTCATTTGGACCAAAATAATTACGCAACACTACCGAATGCTACGTGTGTCACCGATTAAGAAAATAAAATCGGAGAATGAAGTCAGTATAAAGAAGTATAAACGGTGACGGTGAAAACGGGGGTTGATCGGTATGAAACGTCTTGAAAATAAGCGATTAAAGATTGCTCAAATATGAACTAATCACTCCGAATACAGCTTTGGGCAAGTAAATGGTGAGGGGAAAATATTTTTAACATGGTTAAAAGAAAATATATATATATTTTGCTTGATAGGTCTGCTTTAATAAAATAAAACTGTTCTCTGACAGAGTATTCTCACAATGGAACTGCAGGAGGAGCTCTATCACTAAAATGAATAATAACACTTTTCCCCGCCCACTCCTTCTTTGGTGAACCTCTGTTTCTGAGTGAGTGACAGGTAGTTTTAACCACTCAGAGTAAAGTGTGAACACTGTTAAACTAGTATTGAGTCCAAACATTTTTGTGCTCCTGTGTGACTTATTTATTTCAGGTATCAGGGAAAATTGAAAGAATAGGAGAATGCCAGTAGAATTTTTGTAATTTTACAATTTCCTTCACCGCATTGCTTCCCAATAGGTGCTGAAAACTTGTGGTTGTACATGGCACTCAGAGAAGCCTTTAGCCTTCATCATCTCCACACTCCATCTTTATTTACATTCAGATGAGCTCAAACGACTGGAGACTGTTTACCACATTCAAATGTTGCAGCGTCTGTAAAATCTGCCCTCTGCCATTGTACAGATACTTTCAAACAAAGAAATCTTGTTTTTAAAAAGCATTTGGCATCTCTATTGCAAATGCCACCAAAATGAAAATACAAGTCGATCTCAGCATTACACAGCGTAACTTTTTTGATGGTAGCTACCTCCTTGTTTCTATGGGGATATTATTGCGTGGCCTGAATTGTCCCATGGTAGGGCATTAAATGGATCAAGGTAGTATTTTACAGTGTTTTTTTTTCATTTGTTTTTAAACACCTGGGAAAAGATCTAACCTGTAACACAGATCTAACCTGTAGCACAGATCTAACCTGTAGCACAGATCTAACCTGTAGCACAGATCTAACCTATAACACAGATCTAACCTATAACACAGATCTAACCTATAACACAGATCTAACCTGTAACACAGATCTAACCTGTAGCACAGATCTAACCTGTAGCACAGATCTAACCTGTAGCACAGATCTAACCTGTAACTTGCCCCATGGAGATACATCTATTTAATGTCATAATGTAAATACATAAACTAAACAAATGTTTGCAGAAAATAAATGACAAAACTATGACAATGGACTGAACATACTTCAACAAAAGTATTAAACTAAAAGTAGACCAACCCAAAATATGCGCCATAGGTCCTGCTTGGGTCCTGACCATGCCTAAACAACAAAATCATGGGGATGGTCCCTGGGTCAAATGCAGAAAAGGATTTCTCCTGTGTGAGATCAACAAAAAGTCTAATCCTTAATCCTTAATCCTAATCCTTAATCACATAAGGCGCTTTGTGTTACATTTTTTGTATGAAAAGCGCTTTATATGTTTGATTGATTGATTGACCTAAACCAGGACTAAAGAAAGACTAAACAAGGACTAAACCAGGACTATTAGTGAGGCCTAAACCAGAGCATAAACATGATATATGTGTGCTAAAAACTGGATGTGACTAAAATAATTTGGGCAGTATAGAAGATTGCACGATGATAGGACTAACCAGACCTTCTGACTCTGATTCCCATGGACTTATTGGAATATTGTGGCCCCTCTCTCTGTAACTGCTGCTGTGAGCCTTGTCATTTTGGTCTTAAAATGTTTGCATTAACCTGCTCTACTCTCTCTATGATCCTGGTGTCTTTCTTTTGTTATTTTGTCCATTAAAAAAGTCCTATTCATATATACCGTGGCTCTATCTGACTAAAAGTGAGCCAAGACAAAACTTAGACAAACTTTATTGATCCACAAGGGAAATTGTTTTCGGAACAGTAGCGCACTCATCAAATATAATATATAATATATAACAGAGGGTAAGAAAGGAAAAGAAATAGATGGAAATGAAAATATATATATATAGATGGAATAACAACCAAAGAGCAACAGACCAGTGTCAGATAACCTAGACTAAACCCAGAATCAAACCAGGACTTACCCTCTTCTATAAAACTGCGAGTTTAGATAAAGAAACACAGACATTTAAACCCACTTTGTTGAACTTTGACCATAAAGGTGCATTGTGTAACTTTCCTGGTGGAGGATCCATCACCTGCTTGTTTCTATGGATATGCCATTACTCTGCTTGGAATGTTCCTCTGCCTTACATTGATTCAATTACAGGTAGTTTTCAATTACAGGTAGCTCAAAAATACCGAGAAAAACAGGCATTCTGACTTTGAGCTGAGTTACCTCTCCACAGATCTGACCTGTAACTTCTCTGTTTTGGTCACCACATAGATAGAAAGATAGAATACCATATTGTGAAACATTCCAGACAAAGCAATAATATTTCCATGGAAAAAAGCATTTGACAGACCCTCCACTAGATACACAATCCACCTTAAATTTGTGTCGCTCTCTCTCTGACCCTTTGGTGCCATGACAACACCAACTAATATTTTGTTATCTGCTAATTACTCTGAACACTTGGGTCTCATCTGTGGAGGAAAAAACTGTTTTGGATTAGCCTACAAACACACAAAACACACAAACAACTCACAAATATGGAAATAAAGAAATAATTTAAAGCATAGCATCTGTTTACTTGCTCCAAATAGATTCCTGTGGAGCAGAACAGGTGGAGTCCCTATAGATTTTGTTGAATGTGATGCAGTCATTTGGAGGTGGGAGAGGCATTTTCAACAGATTGCAATTTTAAACTACATTGTAATCTTGAGCTAGTAATGTTGTCAGGATTATGGTATTTCAAAGTCAACTTCAATGCTAAGGAACATGGTTGACACTTTTGATACAGCAATGATACAAAAATGCTCTCTTAAGCACTTTTTAAGATAATAGGTATTTTCAACACAAAATAATAATACTTTTATTGTATAATTCTTTATACTAGTTCTGATAAAGCTCATTATCACTCTAAAACTGCAAAAGAAAGGTAAAAATTGTGTCCTGTTTTGCGAGTTTTATTTTATTTTTTAAATACTTGCTCAAATTAGTAGTCTCAAAGAGAGATAAATTGACATATCGGTTAGCAGATATATCGAACCAATATTTGTGCTATTTAGAATATTGGCCAACACTTTAATATGAAGAGATGACTGTATAAAATGTGACTACATCTTATACATTTGTGGTAGAACGGGCTGCGGATGTGTCTGTAGCAGAGGTGTGGACTCGAGTTATGTGACTTCGACTCGAGTCAGACTCGAGTCACGAATTTTTAGACTCGACTCGACAAAATGTACAAACAAGCAACTCGACTTGGACTTCAATATCAATAACTCGTGACTTCACTTGGACTTTTGACTTGTGATGACTTGCTATGTCCAATGAAAAAAAAAACTCTAAAAGTATGTTGATAAGGACCGCACTCGTTGTACTTGTGAATCTGCGAAAATGTATGCAAAGAGCATGTGCGCACGGCTTGCACAACATCCAATCACAGTAGATCTACGTTGCTTTCATTCGACCCCATCCAAGGCAAATTGCACAACAAATGATGTGGAAAAAAAGCATCCATGCGCCAGTTTGCAAAATGATGCCGAAGGTGATTTCGTTTGGTTATAAAAACTACAAAGTTGTCAACAAAAAACGAACGGCAATATGCAGAACGTGCGGGTCAAAGATTACAGACGGAGCTTCCACAATGTCCAATTTTGTTCGGCACCTGAAGCTTTTCTAATGTTATTTGTTATGTTATTTGATCTGGTGTAAAAAGGTAAAATGAATACAGATCTTGCAGACATTATATGATTTGTAGAAATTTTATTTCTTTGTAAAGGAGACTCGAAATGACTCGAAACTAAAATGCTAGGACTTTGGACTCGACTTGAGACTTGTGAGCTTTGACTTCGGACTTGACTCGGCACTTGGATACTCTTGATTCGGGACTTCACTCGGACTTGAGTGCAAAAGACTTAGACTTACTTGGGACTTGCCCAGCAATGACTTTGTCCCACCTCTGGTCTGTAGTAAATTTAAATAAGATAATTTGGGGTAAATAATCTAAACTGACCCCAAAAATATCGGTAGAGTTTATCACCCATCGGTTTCTCTGGATTCTGAGCAATTGTGTCGGCATAGGACATGAAAAAAACCCAAACATATCAGTCTATGTCTAGTTTCAGTACTAGTTTTAATATTACATATCTGATTTTTCATGCTTCTGACAACCACACGAGCTAGTCTTAAACATGCAAACTCCAAATTATACCCCCATAATGTTTTTTCCTCAATCAAAACATACCTGGAGTTTTGTTTCAGTCACAAACCCTGTATATTTATATTGTTCTTCTCTCAAACAGAAAACACTCTGTTCCACCTTGTGATGTTGTGTGGTAATACAGGAGATGCTCCACTGTGTTTTTAAACTTCATACACCTTATCTAATCATTTGGATAATTTTAGCCCTGGAATTGCCAATATACTGCACCAAAGGTAGAAGGTAGGTGACATGACATAAGGTGGAACAGAGCATTTTGAGCGTTGGAGGTATAGACAGACTAATAACACTGGTCTACACATTTTTGGACTCGGTCTGCTTCCAAGAAAAGAAAAAAAATCTCATTTATATTGATAAGATGAACTGAAAAATCAATTGATAACTGTGCTGGTTAGCTAATGTATTCACGATATTTAATGATATTGTTTTACATCAAAATTGCATCTGTTTATACAATAGATTTAGGCATTTTTGCACTTCTTTATCCATCAAGAAATAAACAAGAAATATCTTAAGACATCAATTGCACACAATTTCGAGGCATCTCTCTTACATGAAATCAAAAAATATTTTATGATAAAACTCTAGACATATTAAAATGAATGTATTGGAATGTGCAGACAGGCTTTCAGATAGAACTGGTTGCTTGTAGACACACTGTACCTTCTGATAAACTACAATTTTTGCCTTATTTTGCATAAATTTCCTATTTTGACCCAATACCATATCTTGGAAACTAGAGCCAATCAGCACTTCTGACTTTTTCTTTATTAGTGACCTAAACCAAGAAAAATTTCACTACTTTTGTTCCAGAAGCATTGTGCTTGTAGACCAGTGTAATAAAGGTGTAATAAATGTGTAAATGAAACAAAACACAACTCCATGTATGTTTTTGATGAGGTAACAACATTATAACATGGCTTAAAGCTCACCAGAGTAAGTTTTGCCTTTAAAAAAATAAATATTCCAATGCAACAATACAGTGCAGCATTGTTGGTAATTCTGATCTCATGACGTGAGCAGACAGCAGTGGTAGAGCTACTATGATTTTAGCTTTAGGTCGAGTCTATTATTGAAAATTTCAGCGAGACTGTTCTGGGATCCACTCATTGCCCATGTACCAGTGGGCTGCTGTCTGCCCTCTGGCCTCCCTGGTCCTGGGTGTACAGGGAAGTGTGAATCTGAATTGCGCATAGTGAATGAACGTGAGAGTGCGCAGTATTACCCCCTAGACCTGAGCACCATGAGACACTAAGAAAATGAATTAATGAATAAAGTCTGCAACATATTAAAATATACATTAGCAGCTTGGTCCCAAGACTAAGACAAAAATATTACTAGAGATTTTCAAATGTCTCACATCGCGTATACTGTTCAGAGTTCTAACTGAAACAGGGATTAAACTAAAGAATGAATCCACTAAATATGATCTGTTAGGACAAAACTATGTCTAAACCATGACTAAATCAGGTTTAAATCAGGACTGTACTGATTCACAGACAATATAAAAAGGTATTAATCGTAATATAGTACTAAACCAGGACTACATCCTCACGCTATGCCAGGGTTGTAAAAGAAATTGAAACCCAGATACTAACAGATACTATTACATGTCCTGGTTTAGTCCTGGTTTATGCCGAGTTTGGGTCCTATAATGAGGATTTGGTTTGGTCCCGGTCTAATCCTGGTCTAGTCTTGGTTTAGTTTTGAATATAATCCAAGTTTAGTCCCAATTTTATTTGGTAATTTGTCCAAGTATGAATTCATCCCAAAACTACTGTAATATGTCAGATTCTCATTACTCAATTGAAGAGGCATCAAAACTTAAAAGCATGAAAACATAAAAAACTGTAAAGGTAATTGTATAGTAGTCCATATTTAAACTAAGACCTAGGGATGCACGATATATCGTCATCAACATCGGTATCGGCTGATATTGCCCAAATTTTAACATATCGGTATCGGCCCGATGTGTAAAAGTGGGCCGATATTAACGACCGATATTTGTCAGTACAGTACTCTCTCGAATTAACATTTTCTCACATTTCTCTCTCGTTTAAACACTCAAACTTTCCTAGATTTTCAACAAAATGTATTAACAGTGAAGCGTGTGTGTGTGTGTGTGTGTGTGTGTGTGTGTGGGGTGGGGGTGGGGGGTGGGGGGGGGTGCTCATCGTGCTCAAATCCGTGATAGCTGGAGCTGGGGCTGCGAGCACGAGACCTGTGCCCAAACCGTGCCTCCTCTAGACCAGGCCTAAACCAGGATTAAACCACCGTGTGCGGCTCTTGCCTGTGTTCGTTCATGCCGAGGTACGGTCCCGAGGAGGAGGCACATCCCCTCCCCCTGGGGCCGCGTCGCTGCTAGCCTCAGCTGTGACTCAAAAACAGGACTAAGAGCAAATCAGGCAGGAAAAGAACAGGTAGAGATCGTTTACAGAGGGATCCATATGCCGGCTGCATTTCCACAAACTCACTCGCCTCTGTTTGGTTGTAAAGGCTGAGGGTACACCGGTGAAGCTGCTGCTGCTAATAGCTAGCACGAAACCAGGCAAAGAGCCGCACAAGGTGGTTTAATCCTGGTTTAGACCTGGTTTTGTCCAGGTTTAGTCCTGGTCCAGTCCAGGTTTAGACCCCCCCCCCCACCCACCCCCACCCCCACCCCCCCCCACCCCCACCCCCCCGATATCAGCAACATTAATATCGGATATCGGTATTGGCTAAAATTTTCACATCGGTGCATCCCTACTAAGACCACATGACCAAATGACCAACCAGTCACATATAGACTAGAGAAGGGGTAAACACGCACTAAACAAGAAGATCTAAAACTGAAAAAGCACAAGACTAAACCAGGACCAAAACTAGACTAAACTTGAACCTACACAAATCAAAACGAGGTCTAGGTAGTAATCTTCTCATTATTACCAGTTTGAGGACAAAATGATGTATTTGTTTATATTATTGCATCTCTTGTATTCACTGCAAAGGAGCCTTACATGGCAAAACAGTGATGAAGTTGCCCAATGCCCAGATTCAATATGTAATAAAAGCTTACTGCAAAATGAAGTTGTTTTGTGTGTTATCAGCTTTGCCTTTTATTGCCAGATTGTGAGATAGTGCTGTTCTCAGATATGAAGCAGGCCTATAGGTCACCCTGTGTTTTATCTTACTCCATTGGCTGACAGGGAGCTGTATGAAGATAAGAACATTGTACATCTCATTTTAGGCTTGTGTAGTTTGCTCTGTTTTGCGTGGACCATATATAAATCCTTATTTACATTCAGACAAAGGGTTTCCATTGGGAGATAGGGCCAGCTATAACACCAGGCAATAGGGGTCAGTATTAGAGTAAATGTTAGAGGAGTTGATTGTTTATTTATCACACAAAATAAGGTGTTAATAATTGCAAATAGAATCATAAGTATTTAAGAAAATGTAATATATGCAACTTTAAAGATATGACAGTAATGTGACTTGTAAAATTGCTTCAGAATCAAAGCAAAAAACACTATAAATTGAAATTAAAATGTTTACAAAAGGAACTTGATAATCTATTTTTATTATATATTTGATAATATTGTATATAATCTATGTTTGATCTTAATAAAACTGTGTAATATTTTCACATGTTTAAACTTCATAATTATATATTGTGAGTAGGGGTGGGCGATATAGCCTAAAATTTATATCACGGTATAATTTGAACCATAGACGGTAGACGGTATATATCACGGTATACTTTGGTATGTAACAGTATTAACTGTTAACAGTATTAACAGCTTCTTAATGGTCACCAGAGCACATGGAAAAAGCGTTCAAGCAGGAAGCTGTTTTTTAAACTATTAAATAACATAAACGTCAAGAATATTACTACAAGAAAATGTATTGTGCAAAACTGTAACTGTAAAAAACATAAAACAAGTAACTTCACTTTCAGGCAGTATAAAATTTGAACAAGGCAATGTAAATCGAAAATGAAACTGCTTTAACATTGGCGTGGTCGTCAGGGAAATACGACATTTGCGCTACACATGTACTGTTGAAATGGGCCGTACACAGGCATTTGCCGCACAACTTCCAGTCGTCGTCAATAAAGTGGATTGTTGGGCTGATATACGGGTCCATAGTGCGACTCGACCACAAGTCCGTGGTGGTTGCATCGTGTTTTATGTCACGAAGCTCTTTTCCCACTTGATTGCGGACCTCATGCAGTCTGGGCACTTCACCTGGCTAAAATATTTGCGGTTTGGTACCACGTACCGTTGATCCAGCGTCTTCACCATGCCTAAAAAGCCACTTCTCTCTACGGTTTGGAAAGGCACCGTGTGCTCGCGGCTTGCGCGTGCTCGTGACTTACACCGGTAGAAGTTTAATACGAGACACATACTTTTGTTTCTGAATACTGGACGATTCCCCCGTATTCAGATGACCCCGTGGCTGAAAAAAAGCGGAACTCTTTCATCCCTGCGCTGCATAGGTTTTCTTGTGTGCTGAGAATGTGTGAGCAGTGCGCAATTGCACAGGCGCGCAGCTTAGAGGGAACGTTAGTGTTTAGCTTTTAGGTGGTAGAACAGATTGCTTGTGTTGCCATGTTTTGCGATCACTGTCGCCCAGCATATTCTGCAGATTGTTTTCCAATTTCCTCTTCAGTATCCGATGCCTTGTATCCAAACCATGACCAGATTACAGAAGTTGAGCAGGTCTTTTTCACGAGCTCCTCCTCCTCCAGGAGGAGGAGGAGGAGCTGCTCGCAGCGATTTTTCCTCCTTCCTTGTTGTGGTGACGCAATGAACTATCGCGATAGGAAGGTATAACCCAAATCTCTACCGTTGGCCAAATTTATACCGCATACCGTTTATACCGTTTATACCGCCCACCCCTAATTGTGAGGATGGTCAATTCAATAGTGGTTCTTTAAAGGGCCCATAAATGCTATTTTCTTATCTGTTAGAATGTTGTTTCCTCATCAAAAACAAACCTAGAGTTATATTTTGTTTCATTCACACATGTTTAATACACAAACCCTGCATATTTAGGCTTATGAAGGACCAAAAATGACATAATTACAAATAAATAAATGTAAGAATAAATGCTGGAAAGTTCAAGAAAACGAGGACCCTACAGCTGTAATCAAAGAGGAATGTCAATCTCCATTACAAGGTGGACTAGAGTCCACAGATGATGTCTGAGATGATTCCATCTGTGCAACACCTTCCGAAAATGATCACCATTGCTCATGGAAGGCAGACAGCGCAGAGGTGAATGAACAGAAATGTCCTGAATTGTCAGAAATTTCTTCAGCTCCTCTGAAACCTGGGATTAGTGAAGCTGAACTCCAGGTTAATGACATGGAGTTGTTAGAGGAATCTCTCTGCATCACTTGAACCTACAATAAGGATGGAAAACCTTCAGCAGAAGACACCAGTATAGTAGTTGAAGATGAAATGGCCACTAACATTATAATTCCTCCAAATGACCATGGAGATTTGATTGATCATACTCAAAAGTCTGTGGAGCCTACAGTTGCAGTCAAAGAGAAATATCAGTCAGCAGAGTCCCCAAATTATGTTCCAGTTGATTTCAACTGTGTTAAAATAATCTTCAGAGCAACATCATATCAGATGAAGCAGATAGCACAACAATTGCTGAACAGCAGTTGACTGATTGGTAAAGTTTTTTCCAGCTCCTCTGAAACTAGAAGAGATAACCAATACTCAACATCAGAACTTGGAACAACCTTCAGAAATTCACATTTATTGCTGTCTCTCCACCAGTTAGTAATAATAATAATAGGTATAATTCATAGCATTTATATAGCGCCTTTCATGGCACCCAAAGCGCTTTACACTTCATTGTTCATTCACTCCACACTTGGCGGTGGTAAGCTACTTTCTGTAGCCACAGCTGCCCTGGGGCAGACTGACAGAAGCGATGCTGCCAATCTGTGCCATCGGCCCCTCTGACCACCTCCAACACTCACACACACAGCACTCATACTAGGCAATGTGGGTGAAGTGTCTTGCCTAAGGACACAACGAGATCTGACGGGATCAGGCTTTGACAAGCAGGTATGGCCACAACCTGTACGCTACTGTAACTAAAATTTAAAAAGCCTCATTGGATCAAAACCTACAATTGACTTGACAGCTAGATGACGTCCAAGCATGAGTCTTCTTCAGGATTCTGAGTTTGAAGAGACTGAAGGAACCCCGGAGATGGATGTGCAGATGTCGGGAGAGATGAAAAACAGCTTCACCAACCGGAGGAGGAGAGATCTAGGACTGTGGTGCTTTCTCCCAAATGTCACAATGGCATGAAATTTTCACTTTCTGAGGTTTTTGAACGTTAATGTGAGCTCCCCTACCCTGGTTAGCCCCCCCCATGGTTAAAAGTTGTGAAATGTCTAAACTGAGCATTTGCGATCCTTTTCTGCGTTACAAAAAATCGGAGCTCAAACGGGTGATTTTGAACAAGGCACCTTATTGACGTCAGATCGAAAAAAGAAATGCAAATGCAGTTCCACCCCCGTCTGTCTGTACTCAGCGTCTCTGTAAATCACGCCCAGAGAGTTTGGACTGCGAATGCGCTACGCAATGCGAAATGCGTTTTTTTATTTGCCTGGAGGCACGTCCGAGTGTTTCTAGGCTCGGAAGTCCTTTATCTGAGCCTCTGGACCTTTGAACAGCAGTGGTTTAATTTTATTTTATGTGGAAATGTGTTTATTTTTCAATGGAACGCTTCAAATCTCTCCCCCGTGCAAAAACAAGGAAATGGATCAGCTGTGGGCTCTGAGCTCTGAGTGGAGAGTTTGGCCACGCCCCCACCCTCTACTATTGGCCATCTCTTTTCTCCTCATTTGCATTCAAGCAACAACGCCCAGAATAAAGAGTTTGAGAGAGATATTTATGACTCTTTCTCATCTTATCTCTGTTTCTCATGTACTGAGTGTTGATTTTGAAGAAGGATTCATTTACAGTATTAGGGAACCATTAAGGAGCCATATAAAAGCATCAAGAAGTACCATGTCATGGGATCTTTAAATAAACATTTGATTGGCAGATAACCAATAGAGGCAGATAACACATTTTTTAACAGTTATTGATATATTCTTGTTCCTTAAAGGGATATGCCACCCCCAGGTCAAATCACGCAGCACGCTGCCAGGGGAATCCCAGTTACGCACCGGGAAGGGAGTTCCCCTGTTGCACAACGTGGTGCGTGATACGGCTGTATTCTTACGCACTGGAAAATAGTTCCCACCCAAAATGACCAAGGCAAGCTCTCCGTGTTGATTTGCACATTTATTTGCACTCGATATGAATGCGCACTACACACAAAGTAATTGGGAAACGCATCGAGCAAATTAATTCCTTTTGGCCGAAATCTTTCTCTGGCGACGTTAGACTCCAGTCTAAGGCGGAGGAGCACCAGATACCGCGGCGGTCAGTGGCGACAGACTCGGACAATGGCTTGGTGAGCAGGAAAACGCTTTCCACCACTTATTTTAGTCTCTGGACTGTGGGGAGATGCCCAAATTTGACCTGGGGGTGGCATATCCCTTTAAAGGCAAAGTAACGTTATTTTACAATCTGAGCCTTCTTTCGGTAATAAAACAAGTCGTTTGACTCACCCATAGCACGTTCGTGTCATTTGGAGCTGTTTGAAGAAAGTTATGTTGTAGCGTAACCATTAGCATTTGTTTTCGGGGCATTACTTTGCGGTCTCCAAATAACACAAACTTTAGCACTTTTCAAATCATAGAAGCCCGATGTCTTAATGTAAGAAATCGTTTGAAGCAAAAGTGGCCTGTAATCCGAGATTTATCCATAGTTTTCAGCTTTGCGTTTCATATTTGGGTCCCGGGAGCAGTCCGCGCATGCGCACTGGCGTCCTCATCTACTCGAAACTATGGCTAAATCTCGGATTAGAGGCCACTTTTGCTTCAAACGATTTCTTACATTAAGACATCGGGCTTCTATGATTTGAAAAGTGCTAAAGTTTGTGTTATTTGGACACCGCAAAGTAATGCCCTGAGCAAATGATACAGCACCATGTTAAAAGATACGGGATCATTAGTAGAACAGAACGGCTCAACATAAGTTCTGCGATACTGCTCCAATTGACAGAAAAATGCTATGGGTGAGTAAAACTACTTGTTTTATTGCCGAAAGAAGGCTCAGATTGTAAAAAAAAACGTTAATTTGCCTTTAAGTCTTCTCTCAAACAGAAGAGACACTGTTCCACCTTGTGATGTCATGTGGTAATAAAGAAGGTGCTCCACTATGTTTTTAAACTCCATACACCTTCACTAGAATCATTTGGATAATTTCAGATCTGGAATTTTCGATCTCTTCTGAACAAAAGGTGAAAGGTAGCTGCTAATGTGAAAACTAACCCTTCATGACATTACAAGGTGGACTAGAGCATTTTGAGCTTTGGAGATGTAAACAGAATAATAATACAGGATTACTCATGTGTAAATGAAACAAAACACAACTCCAGGTATGTTTTTGATGAGGTATAACATGGCTTAAAGCTCAAAAGAGTCCATTTTGTGTTATATAGGACTTTCACTTCATAATCTCACTCCTCCATACACCTATACCACACACAGAGATGTACAGAATGAATACAACTTTGATATTAGCCTTTAGCCTGCTCTCTCTGCTCCTAAGCCTCTTGAAGATGATTGGCAAAGCTAAAGCCTTTTTCCGGATCCTCCCTCCCCCCTCTCCACAACTGGATCTCTTACTCTGCTCTTTTGTTGCTATGTTCACCTTTTTTTTTCTTCCTTTCAACCCAGGACCACTATTATGCAAAGTGTAGCCATTTTGCTTGAATTGTAAAGAGAAATTGCCCTCAGATTCTTGGTAAGATTTGGTCCCCCCCAGAGAAATCAGACGGAAGCTGAGATCTTGCTTAGGTTTTGTTGCTGTAAATATAGAGCGTATTTGTAAGTATGGCATGCTGGTGTGATTATCGGACCCTATTTTATCTCGGAACACCGCTACTGCTATTTTCTTTTGTAAATATTAGCCCACAGTAACCCAGTGAGAAAAACTGTGCTTTGCAGTTGTACCAGAGAATGACTGTTATGACTAACACAAGAACTACAGGACTATACTACTACTACCAGCAACTCTGGTTGATAAATCGGCAAACTCCAAATGGGTATCATAGATGAAAGTACTACTATTACAACTACCACCACTATTACTGCTACCACCACTACTACTTCTACTACAAAACCGATTCATTTATATAATTAAACAGTACCTTTTGTGCCCCACTTTTAGGTCCCATCTGGCAGTCGGCTGCTCTGGTCCCTCTGTACACAGCCAATGGAGTACTTTTCATTAAGCTTAATTACTAATTGAGGTTGGTGAGTGCTTCAGCAGTATAGCTTCCTCTGCTGAAGCATTAGCAGTAATTTATGGCCATAGACTCACAGCCAAATGAACAAGAAGAAGAGCTGCTGCTGTTTAAGACAGAGAATACTGCTCTTCTGAATAAAACTGCCGAACAATGACTACAAGAAGCCCTATAGTTTAACTGGGCCCGAGTTAACCTAATTTACTGCTACTTTGTAAGGTGTAAAAGGTCAGATTACTTTTACATTGGGTTCATTGTTACGGTTAAGGTTTACTTAAAAATGTGGAAAAACTGAACTAATTTGAATCAGTTTGCAGTGGTCAAAGTTATTCCTCATTTACCTTCTGCATTATCCTCATTATTCACCACAATGAGTTTATAAATATTTTTCAAAAGGCTAGAGCAGAGTTCATGATAATGTGAATAACAACTACTGTGCACTTCCTGTTTACAAATAAATAAAGCGAAATGCTTTATAATTAGATGCAGGCAGCACAGGGCAGATATATACTGTAAGTATGCTTGTACAATATACTACATCTGTACTGGGGCAAGACAAGTGCTTCAGTCAAAACCATTATAATATGATTGATTTGATTTGCACAATCTTCCCTTGAGCATTTTCTTGAAAGTGGAAAATGATTAATCATCTTTTTAATGCACATTTACAATAACAATGTTTTTCCAGCAATCCACAGGTTTCATAATTATGAAAAATAAGGACAGTTGCTACAGAGATGGGGAAAAAGTCCTCAAAATGTTGCCAAATAGAAAGTTCAAAGCAATGAATAACTCGCACAATAGAAAACAATAATTCCCCAATACAAAATCCAATAGAAGAAAGAGACATTATCTATAGTCATTTTGAAATAGCACTTTATATTACATTATTAGAGTTGATATAGGCCTAGCTTTACCCACTCATTACATAAAGTGCACAAAGCTATCAGCCTCTTGTGGGACGTGTAAGCTCCTTTGGTTTCTGTGGGGAACTATAGGCTGAAGGCGATAAGGACGAGGACTGGGGGTTCATATCTTCTTTACTTAGTGAGAAAAAAAGTTCAACCATTCTTATCATGGGACTGCCCCTGGTCACTGCTTTAGGGGGTTGGCGCAGTTTCTGTCTCTGTTAAGCCTTTGCATGAAATAATTTCTGCTATGTTTCAGATACTTCGTTCTGGTTACCTTAGGACTGCAACATTGTAAAAACTGTTTAACTAATTATTTTCTTTGTATAGATTGATCCAGATCTGTATTTGATTTACATCTTTTCATATTGAAGTAAGTACATAAACTTTATTGTATGTGTATATATGGTGCTTTTCAGGGCTAGAAGTGTCTCTTGAGGTCAAAATATGTCCAGTGTGTAATGTATGCTTCAAATTATAAAGCGTTTTATTGTGAAGAAGCGCAAATTAGCATGCTAGTTGTTAGCTTTGGCGTGATGGCGAAACTCTGCTCTGTCCTCTGAAAGTTGTGAAAAACGCTTATAAAGTCACAGCGGTGAATAATTAGGATACTTAGAATTCATAAGGTAAGTGAGGAATAACTTTGGACCATTGCAAAATATTTAAAATGAACTAGTTTTGTTTTAACAATTGTAAGGCAATAGTGCATTTTCACGTGACGTCATAATCCAGAAGTGGGCCATGTTGGAGATATTCAAAACAAAGCGAACATTGCACTTATGCTGCCAAGTAAAAAAAAAAACGCAAAATGGTCAACTATTGTCCGGTCCTCGGCTGTGACAATAGATCGGACAGAGAAAAACACCTGCAGTTCTATCGTTTACTTAAAGTAGTGACCAACCAGGGTGAACAGACAGAGTGATTATCAAAGGAAAGGAGACCAGGACGAAACCAGGACCAAACTAGTACTAAACCAGGTCTAAACCAGGTCTAAACCAGGACTAAACCAGGTCTAAACCAGGTCTAAACCAGGTCTAAACCAGGACTAAACCAGGACTAAACCAGGACTTAACCAGGACTAAACCAGGGTGAACAGACAGAGCAACTATCAAAGGAAAGGAGGCGACAGACAAGGCAACAGAGGTGGAAAGACGATGTTAATATTTTCATCTTTGCAAAACATGAGTATTTGCAAAAGTAATATACTAGTACTTACGGTACACATGTAATACAAGTATGCCTACCTTTACTATCACAATACGCTTGTCTCTAATTTTCCGCACTTAGCGCTCTCGTACCAGCCACAAACAAACTGGTTGTTGCCTCCGGACCTTTAGAGCTCTGAAGGTCTTGTGCTGTATAAGGGCTTGGGGAGAAGACCAGGTAGTTGATAATATCAGGATCGCTTACAGCAGCAGAATCGACAAATCGCCACTGTACAAACTTGAATCCATCTCATACAGATCTTCTTGACCAATTAATTTGAGTTTGTTCATATAACGCTCCTTTTCTTTGGCATCCAACTTATCTCTATACAGCTGGTCAACTGTATCAGAAGTTTTGGATTCCGATGTGGAAGGTTTATCGGGAAATTTAGATTTTTTTTCTGCACGGTTGCTTTATAAGCGTGTTTACTTTGAGTGAGCAATATCTCCAACATCTGGGTCATGGTCGGATTTTTCGAGTCCATGAAAACACTCTATACAAATCAGATACAGCACCTTTAAAACTAATAAAACAAATATATAAAACGTCTTTCCCATTTTAGTCTTGACTTCATGACCATAAATGAGGCAAACATTTAATCAGTGCCATTTAACACAAATAATTATTCTGCTCCAAACTGCATGCTTTTACTGACAGAGCTTGATTAAAAAGACCCAAGCTGATCATTGATGATATAGTTTTGATCAAATTTTGATTACTTGCTCAGCCCTAATAGCTTTGTGCAACCATTTAGAGCTGTTTTTATTGTTAGATAGATTTTTTTTTTCCCCTTCAATTCTTGCCTCTTTCTAAAATGGCAGTGCTGGTGTGAAAAGTCTCATTATTATCACAAACTGGAAGAGGTGACAAGAACTGAGAAAACACATTGCGGACCAACAGTATGGGGGACATCAGTATCATTAAAGGTCCTATATTATCCCATATTCTGTATTACCACATGACATAGTCGAGTGTTTTCTGTTTTCCATGCATGTTTGTGATGAGGAAACCACATTATAATATAGAAAATAGTGTAATATGGGCCCTTTAAAACAAGAAAATGCAATATTAATGACAAAATGTTACAAAAAAAGTATTAAAAATGTTTCGTCTTTTCTGTATTTGTGGATGAAATAATTGTTTTGTGGTAACATGAATATTTGTATGAATTTTAGTTAAAATTCAGACAAAACCAAAACACTCCCTTTGGACATTACTGATATTATGTTGCTAAAAATAACACAGACAAAAAAAACCTTCACTTTAACACCAACAAAAATTTATAGCGATTTTGCAACCACATTGATAATAAAAGCACTATTGTTTTTGACAATACAATCTAATTTTCCTTGCAAATTGAAATAATTATAATTACCATGTGGTATTATATTAGTTCTGATAGAACATTCCAAAAAACATTCAGGAAAAGTCCATTTTATGTATCATAGTCGTATCGTATAGTAGCTTTAATACTATATTTAGTATTGATTTGTATCTGGATATTTGTTTTCACAGCCCTAATAGTATAAAAATGTATTTGGCAAGCCTACATATACTCCTTTATTTTAGATATCAGTTGTAATGGAAAATGGAAAAACACATTCTTCATGAGACACATTAGATGGAAAGAAGGCGGACTCGCTGTGGTTCAGAATTGCCCTCTTTGTCACCCTTGTTTACTTTGCTGACTTCTTGAATATGGCTTAAAATCATTAAAATGAAAACCCAAAATCAAGTCCTGAGTGCCTTTTTAACGGCAAGGTGCCATATTTTAGATTGCTTTTACCACTCGCAAAGCTTTCAAACACTCTGAAAAAAATCAAACTCCAGTCCATTTGTCATACCGGATCAAAGAGGCCATCTTTCTTTGTACAGTGTGGTGTGAAGGATCATGGGTAAGAGGAACTGGTAGAATGATGTCTTTATGGTTTGGATCTGTGGACAGTTATTTCAGTGACACTGTCCAGTCTGACTCTCCAGTGAGGTGGAGAAGAGTTGGCAGATCTATTGAAATATGAGAGGAGAGGATGATGGGAGGGAGGAGAGAAAGAGAGAGAGAGCGTTAAAGAGGTAAAGAGAGGCTTTGTGAGGGTTTACGGTGACAAATAAATGTTTTATAGCTTCTCATTTTATCAGTGGGTTTCAGAATTATGAAAAATAGGGATTGTTGCAATAGCGATTATATATATAGAACAAAATATGATGTTGCATATGACACAAGACTGAAACTCAGGAATAGCTCAGTTGTCATGCTTGATATTTGATAGTAATTTCAGTACAACAGTAATAACTTTTTTATGCATAATGTAACATAATGTAGTATCAATATGTTTGACAACTAAAGGTCTGATATAACACAGAACTGACACTTGAAGCCATGTTAGAATGTTGTTACCTCATCAAAAACATACCTCGAATTTTGTTTTGTTTCATTCACACATGTTTAAGTAGCCTTTTATTATTAGTTTGTCTACATCTTCAAAGCTCAAAATGCTTTATTCCACCTTGTGATGTCATGAAGGGGCATTTTTTAGTGAACCTTTTACCTTTTCTTCAGTAGAAATCGGCAATTCCAGGGCAGAAATGATCCAAATGAGTCTAGTGAAGGTGTATGGAGTTTAAAAACACAGTGGAGCACTTCCTGTATTATGACATCACAAGGTGGAACAGAGTGTTTTCTGTTTGAGAGAATTACTCAGTCTTAATATGCAGGGTTTGTCTGTTAAACATGAATGAAAAAAAACACAACTTAAGGTTTGTTTTTAATGAGGGAACATAAAATAGATCAGAAAACAGTGTAATATGAGTTCTTTAAAAGGAATTACAATTTTACACTTTACTATGATTACCATGATTCTTATAAAACATTTGAATAGTTTTGAGTTTGCGGTCCAAACAAATGTTGCACAAATTTATCTACCAGCTAGTTAAAGGTCCCATGGCATGAAATTTTCACTTTCTGAGGTTTTTGAACGTTAATGTGAGCTCCCCTACCCTAAAAGTTGCGAAATGTCTAAACTGAGCATTTGCGGTCCTTTTCTGCGTTACACAAAACCAGTTTTGAAACGGGCGAGTTTGGACAAGGCACCTTTTTGACGTCAGACCGGCAAATGCAGCTCCAGCCCCTCCCTCTGTCTCCGCTCAGCGTCCCTGTATATCCCGCCCATAGAGTTTGGACTGTGAATGCGCTACACAATGCGAAATGCGTTTTTTTATTTGCCTGGAGGCACGTCCGAGTGTTTCTAGGCTCGCAAGTCCCTTACCCGACCCTCTGGACCTCTGAAATACCAGTGGTTTAATTTTATTTTCTGTGTAAATATGATAACAGGAGAAGTTCAATTTGTCAACTGGACAAAGTTTGTTTGGTTGAAAACGTTTCGCCGCTCATCCGAGAGGCTTCGTCAGCTCTAATAAGAATACTGGTAAGACACTTGCTTATATCTTGCTGTAGGGAGGAGCTACCTAGCTAACTACTTTCCGGAACTATCTCATTGGTTTCCGTCTTTTGTTTCTCTGGCGTCTAGCTGACGATCCCTATTCATCCCTACACGCCTGTTTTTCACACCTCTGGCCCTGACCTGGCTAGCCCTATTGTTTCCCTGTTTGTTTGATCTAGGCTTAATAATGGAATTGTAGATGGGATGCAAATTATGTCTTACTCCACCATTTCTGTTCAGAGAAGGATTCTCTTTTTTGACAAAAATAGCCTCTTTAACTCCCCTCTCAAACCAATTCTTTTCCCTGGCTAAGATCTGAACCTCACTGTCCTCAAATGAATGACCCGTGGCTTCTAGGTGAAGATATACGGCAGAAGACGGTCCACTCTGGCACGCCCGTCTGTGTTGGTACATCCTCTTGTGAAGTGGCTGCTTGGTTTCTCCAATATAGCGCTCACTGCAGTCTTCACTACACTGAATGGAGTAGACCACATTGCTTTGTTTGTGGCTCAGTGTTTTGTCCTTTGGGTGGACGAGTTTTTGTCTTAAAGTGTTTGTGGGTTTGAAATAAACTGGGATTTCATATTGTCTGAAAATCCTCTGTAGTTTTTCCGACACGCCGGCCAGGTACGGAATCGCTACCCATTTCCTCTTGGGTTCGGATTCTCTATTATCTTGTTTCTTGCCCTTGTCTCTCTTGGTTTTGTTAACAGCCCATTTGGGATAACCACAAACAGAGAGGGCTTCCTGCACATGTTGTTCTTCTTTTTCCTTACCCTCTGTGCTTGTGGGAACCACTTGGGCCCTGTGTTGTAATGTCCGAATAACACCCAGTTTGTGCTGCAGTGGGTGGTGTGAATCAAAAAGCAGGTATTGGTCTGTGTGTGTGGGCTTCCTGAAGACTTCTACTTGGAGTCCCCGGTCTCCTCCTATCGTTACTGCACAATCTAAGAACGCCAATGTGTTATCCTTGGCATCTTCACGGGTGAATTTGATATTAGGATCTACAGAATTGATATGTGCAGTAAAAGGTTCCAAATCTTGAATTTTGATTTTTGTAAAATTATCATCAACATAACGAAACCAGTGTGTGGGTGGAGTGCCTGGATATGAAGCTAAGGCACTCTGTTCAAATTGTTCCATGCATAAATTAGCCATGATAGGGGAGACCGGTGAGCCCATCGCACAGCCATGAATTTGCCTGTAGAAGTTCCCTCTGAACTGGAAATAGGTGGTATTTAGACAAATTTCCAGCAGTTGGCAGATTTGGTCAGGAGAAAGTTTGGTTCTCTCTTCTAGCTTGTGTAAATATGCTTTTTTTCATTGCAAAGTCTCTCATCTGTCTTCCTGTGTTAAACACAGAAGCGAGCAGACAGCGGTGCAGAGCTGCGCTTCCAGCGGGGGAAACACGCCCCCCCGCTCCTTAGCCAATCTCTCTGTCCTTCTCATTTGCATTGAAGCAGCAACACTCAGAATAAAGCATTTTAGACACATATCTAGCCTCATGAAGACTGTCAGAGTCATATCTCATGCAGTGAGTGTTGATTTTGAAGAAGGATTAATTTACAGTATTAGGGAACCATTAAGGAGCCATATAAAAGCATCAAGAAGTACCATGTCATGGGACCTTTAAAGTAAAGATCTTGATCATCCACAGCAGCATTTGTTTATCTCACATTTCTTCAAAAGCTCAAAAACTTTATTGCTCTGTGACTATTTTGGTAAAATTTTAAAATCTTCATTACATTCGTGTTGTCTTTTCTTTCGAACTGTTTCACTAAGGGGTTTTGACAAGTGGAAATCTGAATTACATCGTGGGTGTAGGGAGAGTCTGAATCATAGATAGCATTTATAAACCAGAGGACCAGAAGAGGTTGGTCCATACAAAGTTTAATTTGAAGTTGCAGTAATTTAGCTGTTATTGTTGGTGAAGGGCATTGCACAAATATGAAGAACAAAAGTACATTCTCAGATAAATGTTTGCTGCTTGGAAGATAAAAAATTCAGATAAAGATAAAAGAGATAAAAATTCCGTTACTATACACTGTTACCAAACATTTCTGCAGACAACCCCGTCATCATAATGATCTATATACTTTAGGTTGTAGTAATATCAGGCTTTATTTTTTGGTCACATTTTCGTATAGCACTCAAAGTACCTTACGTCAAGGAAACACTCACCCATTCACGCACACTCATACATCAGTGTATGTGTAGACAAGGTTGGTTATGTGTCTTGCCTAAGGACACAATGGCAGCATTTATCTGTGAACTGGAATCACACCGCCAACCTGTGGGTCAGTGGACAAACTCTTTAACCAACCGAACCCTTTCTTATTAATCTGTCTATATCTCCAAAGCTGCAACTGCTCTGTTCCACCTTGTGATGTCATAGTGGTAGTTTTCATGTTAGTTACCTTCTGCCTTTAGTTCACTGGAACACATTGGAGCACTTCTTGTATGACCATACGACATCACAAGGGGTTTTTCTTTTTTAGTGAAAATCTCATCCTAAATATTCAGGATCTGTGCGTTAAACATGTGTGAATGAAACAAAACACAACTCCAGGTATGTTTTTGATGAGGAAATAACATTACATCATAGATAAGAAAATAGAAAGATCAGAAAAAAATAACGTAATACAGTATGGGCCCTTGAATACCAAACATTTTTATATTTATAACATTATAACAGCTTTACTCTTCAGTGCACCTCAACCGGGGCCCTTGCGCCTTCTGCTGGCATATAGTATTAGTGCAAACATCAAATATCTAACTTCTTTTCTTATGCGTTATTTGAAGTTTAACAATGTTAAAGATCAAGCTTAAAGTGTCCAAAACTTCTAGCTTGGATAAGTATATACAGCTCTGTAAAAAAATAAGAGACCACTGCATTTTTTTTCCTGAAATTAGCATCTCTACATGTTTTACAGTCATTCCATTTCAGCGTCTGTTGAATTCCAACAGAAACACAAAGCTGAGCTACTTCAGTTCTTGCACCAGGAGTGGAATAAAGTCACCCAAGAACAATGTGAAAGACTTGTGGAGAGCATGCCAAGACGCATGAAAGCTGTGATTAAAAATAAGGGTTATTGCACCAAATATTGATTTTTGGACTCTTCTTAAGTGTAAACATTAGTAATATGTTGTTTTATATCAAATTAATTTGATCTTGTTTCTTTGCATTGTTTGAGGTCTGAAAACATGTATCTTTTTTGTTATTTTGACCATTTTCTGCAAATAAATGCTCTAAACGATATTATTTTTATTTGGAATTTGGGGGAAATGTTGTCAGTAGTTTATAGACTCAAACAAAAATGTTCCTTTTGCCCAAACACATACCTATAAGTAGTGAAATCAGAAAAAACGATAATTTTGCAGTGGTCTCTTATTTTTTTTACAGAGCTGTATTTCATGTTTTCGTATTATATTCTGTTTTATTGAAAAAGTTGTTGTCATTTTAGCTGCTATTGTGTGTGAAGGCCATTGCATGAAAATAAAGAACAAATTTACATTTTCAGATAAACAAGTAATAAATGTTCGTTAGTCTTTGTGAGTGTGAACGTTGAGTGGAAAGCACCTACAAATTCAATTGCTATACACTGTTCCCAAACATTTCTGCAGACAGTTTTCTATGTTCTACCATGATTGTTGTTTGGACCGAAAAGCATTTTCATAACAGGATAATTCGTCATGTTTTCTCTCAACAATAAAAGGAAATTGCTGTTATTCTAGCTTCCTTCAGATTTAACACAATTCTTTTCTTTCAGATTTCCGACCACTTGTATTGAGCTAGTCTGGGCCAGTTTCCCCTTCTCTATTATTACACTCTGCATGGTTTAAAATTAGGCTGGAGCTGCTATTAAGACACGCATTCAGGCTTTTCACTCGCAAGAGCCCTTTACATTCACCATCCACTCTACAAAACGTAATATAGGTACAGACTGAAATCAATGGGATCTGATTTCTTTGATTGTAATAGAGTTTTGTTTTTTAACCCACCACTGTAATTAAGTCAATCACATATAGAAAAGGTGAACTCAGCGGGGTATTCTTATGTTATGTTGGTGCATTTAATGTGTTTGTGTGTAGAAAAGGCTACAGCTGAAAAGGACAATTTAAGAAGGATAATGGTTTTTAGTCAGAGATGTAATATACTAAAATATATATATTATTTGGTTCAAGGTAGTTAATCAAATAGCTTGTATTTCCATGCCTGATTTACTTTAACAGTGGGCAGCATTTGACCTCTTTTGGACATGGTCTAGTACTGGTATAGTCCACGGTCGTCATGATTAGATTCTTGCTTTGTCCTGGTTTAGTCTTGGGCATGTACTTTTTAATTATGGTGTTACTCCACACAGTGCGTTATTGTAAGTGATGTAAATTGCTCTCTATTTCCCCTTTTTGTAGTAGTTTAGTAATCTTAGTTTTACTCTTCTTGCACAGTGTAGTATTTTATTATTGTAAGACCTTTTTGTATTTACATTTTATACAAAAAAAATCTATAAATGTTTTAGTTAAAGGGTTTGATTTCAGTCATTTTATACTACTTTGATACTTGATAAAGACTTTGATACTGTTAACTGTTTTTGAAGTTTGAAATGTCCCAATTGTTTTCTTAAAGATGATCTTACCTATGATTATTTAAATCGATTTAGGCTATGCACAGTGCGTTATGGCTGTTGTTATGAATGTAAGGACAGAGAACACATAGGTCCGTATGATCTCTGAGCCCTTTCTCATCACAGGTATGGTAGACCTTATAGATCCCATTGTGCTCGTGTTTTTGCGCTGCATTTCGATTCTCTCTTGATGTATTCAGCAGCATAGTCTCAAGGTCAGGGAGCTGCAGTTTTAGAGAAACTTTAGCCTCCGCTCTGCTCCTGTCATCTGGAACTTTTCACTTCACTCCTGACCCAAACGTTCCTGTATTCAACACACTGAAAAATACAAGATTTCATATTTATATTTCAATATTCTGTGCAGAAGACCATGTCATGTCATGTCATGTCTTTTCCAGGAGGTCACTGGGCTATAATAATGAAAATACTGTGAATAGCAAGAAGACATTGCAACTATTCCACTTGCATAGCTATCTTAGCATTATTATGATTTAAACGGGCATTATGTAACTTTTCTGGTAGAGGATCAGCTTGTCTTGGCTTGTCTCCATGGAGATGTTTCTTTCCCAGTTTAAGATTTGTGAATTATTATTATTATTATTATTATTATTATTATTATTATTATTAGTAGTAGTAGTAGTAGTAGTAGTAGTAGTAGTAGTAGTAGTAGTAGTATGTTATACATTATTCATAATTTGATAAATGCAAGATCAAGATAATGTGAGTTTAATGTCATATTGTGGAATATTCTAGGTAAAGGAGAAGACTGCTTTAAAGGAGGTTTATACCCTCCAGAAGAAAAGTTAAAAAGTGCAGCTCAATACTAATCTGGGAAATCCCAGGCTGCTTTCGTTCGTTCCAATCTGAAAGACAGCCTGGCGACTATGGCAAGCGAGCTCTCCCGATTCTGGGAGCCAATCAGAGAGCGGGGAGGGGTGGCAAGACTGTGACGCGTACTACATGACAAACGGAAGCTTGTAGTTTGAATTGACAACTGACATGATTGGCTATGGGCTACGTATACGCCAAATGATAGACATTCGTAACGCCCAATAAACGGCCGTTGGCGATCGTAAACCACACCTCTGGTACGAGATATTTCGAAGGTGGCTCCCAGACCATATATCACTTGTGATATGGTCAGATGTAAACCAGGCAAGCTCAATACATTATTAATTAAGCTATGCACATTTGCAAGATTTAATAAATATGACCTTTAACTGGTCACAAAATATAGTTCATTCATTCATCTTCTTCCATTCTCTGGGTCACGGGGGCAGCAGTCCAAGCAGTGTTCCGCTGCCCAGAACACAATGCACCAGCCCTCATGTATCCTCCCGCGGGTGGTGGGAGGATACAGAAGGTAGCCCCCTTCTGCCATGGGGGCTACCAGTGTCCCCAGACACTAGGGGTGAGGTGGGGTTAAGTGTCTTGCCCAAGGACACAACGGCAGCACTCATCTGTGGGAGCTGGGATCACACGCAGTCCACCGTTTGGGATTCGAACTGCCAACCCCTGGATCACTAGGCAAGCACTGTACCAACTGAGCTACTGCCGCCCCCAAAATATAGTTTGTGACTGTAAATGTGAATGGGACAATTGACATTATGGAATTAGTTATTATAGTGTGTTACTCAAAATACTACAAAAGCAACCCATTATAATTAGGGCTGTCAGTTTAACGCGTTAATTAGATTAATTAATTACACTGCTAATTAACGCGTTATAAAAATTAACGCAATTAATTATGAGCGGCAATTCAATGCGCGCGCATTTTAAATTTGGCGTGCGGGGCCTTTGAACGGCGAGTTTATTGATAAAAACGTGACGGAGCAGGTCCGTCTTGTCCCTGGACAGCGATGACGCGATGAGAAATGCCGTGCTACCATTGGTCGGCAAACAGAGACGAATGCACTTCTAATAGGGGAGAGCATGTGAAGACGCGCGAGCCCGTTTCCCTATCTGCTGCGCTCTGCGCTGAACCATTTTCAATTCCCATAACGTCTCCAGCGTGTTCTGCCGCGACTGAGGGTGCACACTTACAAGTTTTGACTTAGTCAGTTTTGCCCATCACGCTAAATCACGCTAAACCCGATCATTTACTCACCCCGCGCTGCTGCCTCCTCCCTCCTCCCGTGGTGCGATGGTCCGGACACATCCACACCGGGAGTTTAAATCCTCCTCACGGGTTCCGGGGGTCATGTGAGCCATGAGTAATTTTCACTGGCAATTATTTGTATTCTCTGTATATTTGAAGCCTTGTATATTGTAATGACTCCAGGCTTCTCTTATTCTCCAATGAACTTTATTAAACGGTTCGGACTCACTCAACATTAACAGTCCAACACATGCAGCAGCGTAACTCTCCTCTTTTCCTCTCTCACACCCACACCTGTCCCACGCA
Organism: Paratrypauchen microcephalus; assembly: GCA_036785185.1. Classification (NCBI taxonomy): domain Eukaryota; kingdom Metazoa; phylum Chordata; class Actinopteri; order Gobiiformes; family Gobiidae; genus Paratrypauchen; species Paratrypauchen microcephalus. The sequence goes on from JAVJIX010000032.1 coordinate 2,609,800, forward strand.
TGCGCCCAACAGCCAACCCCTTAAAGGGATATGCCACCCCCAGGTCAAATTTGGGCATCTCCCCACAGTCCAGAGACTAAAATAAGTGGTGGAAAGCATTTTCCTGCTCACCCAGCCATTGTCCGAGTCTGTCGCCACTGACCGCCGCGGTATCTGGTGCTCCTCCGCCTTAGACTGGAGTCTAACGTAGCCAGAGAAAGATTTCGGCCAAAAGGAATTAATTTGCTCGATGCGTTTCCCAATTACTTTGTGTGTAGTGCGCATTCATATCGAGTGCAAATAAATGTGCAAATCAACACGGAGAGCTTGCCTTGGTCATTTTGGGTGGGAACTATTTTCCAGTGCGTAAGAATACAGCCGTATCACGCAGCACGCTGCCAGGGGAATCCCTGTTACGCACCGGGAAGGGAGTTCCCCTGTTGCAAAACGTGGTGCGTTTTGGTACAATGGCTGGGTGAGCAGGAAAACGCTTTCCACCACTTATTTTAGTCTCTGGACTGTGGGGAGATGCCCAAATTTGACCTGGGGGTGGCATATCCCTTTAAAGGCACACACACCATTAACCCAGGTCATTACAATATTATTTATTGACATTGCATGAAAGCTGCTGTACGTGCTCACCTTTTGGCACCAGAAATATTCGCCATGTAATAGTGGAATGGTGTAAATGAGCTTTCCAATGAATGTTACATAATGTGGGAGGGGGATGGGGGTCTGCCAGCAGTCTTGTCATGTTTACAGTGGAGACAAAGAGAGTGAGTGAAAAACTTAGACTTAAAGGGGAAGTCTGCAGTCTTTTCACTGTACCACTATAAATCACACGTTTGGCACCTTTTTTGCACTGTGGGAGAGCACAATAAACCACCTAAAAATATATATTTTAAAAATGCGATTAATTAGATTAATTGATTACAAATCCTGTAATTAATTAGATTATTTTTTTTAATCGCCTGACAGCATAATTATAATTGATGTATACGTATCTTATGTATTTTACAGACCGACTGCATGTTATGGGCAGTACTCTTACAGTTTGGCATACTTTCTCTTGTGCATTTAACAACTGCCTTTTAGTATTTGCCCAGTGCTCTGTGCCAAGTTTGTGTATAATGTTTCTGGCACAGTTCTAGGGCTGCAATGTTACGTACAATTTAATTTACAATATGCTTTTGTGGGACAACACTTATCATACAACAATATGTTTTTATTCTCTGAGGCAATTTTCATTATAATTAAACTGGAACTGCTTTCTCTGCTCCCGTGACCTTGGTGTGAAAAATATTTGTGAAAACGTCTAAGAGGAAAACAGACACAACAGTGATTGCAACAGTATGGACTCGACTCAAATGTTGACATTTGACCTCCCAGAACAGTTATATTGTATGGAGATGCATTTTTTTTATTATAATACTCACAGCTAATTCTAGCACGGGCTTAGTCCAGGTTTGTAGTTATTTTGTCCATGTTTATTCAGTCTTAAAGGTCCTATATTACACAAAATTGACGTTATATCATGTTACCTCATCAAAAACATACCTGGAGCTATTTTTTGTTTCATTCACACATGTTTTATTATGGAGTTCTACACAGTGGAGCACTTCCTGTATTACCTAATGACATCGCAAGGTGAAATGTAAGATTTTTTTGTTAAACATGTGTGAATGAAACACAACTCCGGGTATGTTTGTGATGAAGAAACAGCATAACAAATCAGAAAACAACGTAACATGGGCCCTTTAATGTTTATTTGTGTCTTAAATGGTTAAACAAAATTCTGGTTGCTCCTGGTCTAGGGATGCATCGATCCAGCAATTTCCAGTTCTGATACCGATATTTAAAAAGAAGTGACTTTATTGATCTCACACAGGAGAAATTCTTCTCTGCATTTAACCCATCCTGTTATTAGGAGCAGTGGGCAGCACATTACTGCGCCCGGGGACCATCTCCATGATCTTCTTGCTTCTGTTTGGTCAGGACCTAAGCTGGAGGATTTTACCTATGGTGCATGTTTTGGGTTGATGGGGGAAACCGGAGTGCCCGGAGGAAACCCACCCAGACACGGGGAGAACATGCAAACTCCACACAGAAAGACTTGGGCGACCCGGGGATCGAACCCAGACCATGCATGCAAACTCCACACAGAACACACACAGAAAGGCCTGGGGGACCCGGGGATCTTGCTGTGAAGCATGAGCGCTAGCCATGTGCCAATTGATACGATACCCAATATTAAGTGATACCAGTGTAGGCACATATTTCCTTAAAACACATATAACTTATTATAGAAGAGATCCAGTTGTGTTATGTTACTGTCATTTATCCTTCAAATCACTACTGAACAGCTCTGTAAGAATAAAAGTTCAAACATTATGAAACGTTCAAGGACAAAATCAACCTGTAAATAAAAATTATTACATCCAATTAAAGACCCAAGCTGATAATCAGCTTTTTTTTTTTTCAGTATTGCTGTCGATATTCAATACCATTATTGTATCGATGCCTTCGTAGTTTAGTCCAAAAAAGGCCCTTGTTTAATCCTGGTTTAGTTCTAGGCTGGTCCATGTTTGCAGTGTAAACCTACTGTATATGAGTTCTGTGTTATGACCCAGTTTGCCCTTTAATGTTGGCTTTGGATTTAAAGGTGCACTTAATACTTTGCATATAATGTTCCACAATATGCCATTAAACATATCTCCCTAGAGACAAGCAGGAGATGCCACCAGGCCAAGTTATTTAAGATCTGTGGAGAGGCGACCTTGCTCACAGTAAGAAAGCAAGTTTTTCAAGGTTTTTTTGAGTAGTAACTGAATAAATGCATACTGGTTTGATAGAAAAGTGTAATGCCATCCTGTGGTACATTCCAGGCTGAGCAGCAGCACTCTAAATGACATGAACGTTGTAGCTCTGTGTAATAAAATAATATTTGAGAAAAATTCAATCAATCAATCAATTGTCCATATGTTTTACTCTCTCTTTCTCTGTTTGTAACATATCCACCTTTACCAGGCAAACAGTTTGAAGCAGAGGTGACATCCTTATGATCTAGGTGTGATATTTCCAATCCCAACCTGGCAACCCAGCGGTCTCCCAGTCTTCTTTGGTGTGATTTGTCAGATTCACACATTTCTGCTTCGCTGTCAGTATCTCACCTCCCGTAGACAGCAATCTGTTCCTCGCAGCATTAAGGCCATTATAAAAAAAAGGCAAGCAATATAAACACAAGCTCTGCCAAATAATATTATTTTATTACAATTACACTGTAGAGCTGCAAGATTAATTTCAATCAAATGGAAATGCATTTTTTTATGTACAATCATTTTTTCCACAAAAAATACTGTGTTATTATTACTTAATTACTTATTCTGCATAAAATGGCAAACCCTGTAGTTTAGAGCTGTACAAACATGCTTTGAATTGTGATTCTTGTATTAGTTTAGTCAGTTCTTCTTAATAGAATAAACTTTGAACTGAATCCCATTATTAAAACAGAAATTGCAAATCTAAAATCGCTGTCACAATTCTTAAAATCGCCTAAATCTTCCCACTTTTACAAACAAAATGTACCCATAATAAATATTAAGCTCCAAAATATATAGCTCCAGCTTTCGTTTATTGAACAATAAGTCATCATGATAGTCGATAATTATCGTGACGTTACTTAAAAAACAAGCTTCTACTGCTTTGCATTTCATTTGTATTTTACTGTACATTTAGAAAAGTTATTTGGGGCTTTAGTGTTATTGTGTGAGCTAGTTTCAGTATTATTGCTTATCGTTTATTTTTTCAGCAATATATCATACTTCAAAATGTGATTTTGTGATTATGACAAGCCTGCCCAATACTTATCAATACCATCTGACTTTGGGTCTGTGTTAAAATGCACAAAATAAATCATCAAAACCATCTGGTGACATTGTTCAGTTAGTTCATGCATTTTGAGAGTGTTGTATTTGGTTGGTTATATGTACTTGTTTTTATTTGTTCCAGTTGGTCACATGAGTATTGTTTGCCTACATTTTTAAAGGAATTTACGTCTGCATCGTGAAGCTTGAGCTTATTGTTGTCTTGTTGAATATCTATTGACATTCGCTGCAAATCAGTTTCCCTTTGGAGCATTAGTAAGCTTGGAAGATGAAAGTATTTGCAAGTAGGTATCTCACCCATCCGATACTGGTGAATGCCTCTATATTGGTTCAGCCGATATGCTGGTTGGACATGTACATTGATGTAATAATATTTACTGTTTGTAGGTTGCCAAGAAATGTTTGATCAGTTTTATTTTTGTTGTAGGGAATTAATTGCAGATTTCAGTCTCTGCACTGGCATAGGTTGATATTGGTTATCAGCAAATAATTAAATCTACAGTAACGAGGTCGGAACTGAAAAAGCTGAAAAACATTTTCCTTTTTTTGCATAACTTTCCTTGTCAAGATCTGCACAAAACTATCAGAAAGAAATCAGATTAGCCTATACTCACATAAGGTGTAACTGTTTACATGGCATTTCAATACTCAGATTACAGAAATCAGATCATGATCAGATCTGTGGTGTACATGTAAACATAGCCACTGATGTAAAACCATAACATCTCTAATCCATATGTCCTTATATTTCCCATCAGGTATTGCGGCGGGGCCTGTGGTGAGTAGAATGACCGGAAAGACCCAGACGAGCAACGTGACCAACAAGAATGATCCTCGCTCGCTCAACTCTCGAGTCTTCATCGGAAACCTGAACACGGCGGTGGTGACGAAGGCTGACATCGAGGTGATCTTTTGTAAATACGGCAAGATCGTGGGCTGCTCCGTGCACAAGGGCTACGCGTTTGTGCAGTACTCCAGCGAGAGGAACGCCAGAGCAGCCGTGTCCGGGGAGTACGCCAGGGTCATCGCCGGACAGTCACTAGGTAAGTGTGTGTGTTTTTGTGGGCTGATCAATCTTATTCAAAACTGTTAAGATTTTGATTTTAAATTTGATAAACTTGACCTATCCATGTCCTCAGATAAACAGAGATAAACATGTTCAAATCATATATAACTCTTATTGGTAACAACTGTAATACTAATCTATTTCTCCTGTGTGAGATCAATAAAGTCACTTCTCTTCTTAATTACAAAAACTAACATGGCCAAGTTGTTTATGTTATAATTTGGTGTTTTGGTACTCAAGGCAATTATCTCATTTGGGTTGCCATTTTCAATGCTGAAATCCAGTAAGTTAAAAGTTAAATGTCTCACTACCTAAACACCAGCACCTGCAGCCAATCATAAGTCAGTGTTAGTGCAGCCTCTGCAGCTCAGGGAGAGAATTCTGGAGGTTCTTCACATGAGCCCTGTCCATACACTGAGAATGAGAAAAACGAATATGTGTCGTCTTTCTGCAGGTTAAGGCAGTGGCAACCCAGGTTCAGTTAGATTGTAATACCTTCTTTAAAACTGTAAGAGCGCAGGTTAGATAGTTCCGTTTATACAGTGAAAACTTGGATCCAAGATACCCTAACCCTATTGGAAATGTTGAGCAAAAGTTTTTTTCTGTAGTAGTGACTGTTAGATTGTTAGATAGCAGCACTGAACTTGCCCTCATCGTTCAGACCAGAATGTAATGTGTTTTGTTTTTACACTATATCTGATTAGAGCAGTAACTGTTATCACAAATAAACTTTGGTTAATTATACAGCAAATTGCTGCTAATTTTAACATGTGTTATTTTCAGACCAGTTTCAAGTGCTTGCTCTGCACCCTCTGCTGACAGCAATGGCACTTACGGATGAATTACGTTTATTTATACGTGTGCGTGTGCGTCATTATCCGAGTTGTAAATATTTAAATACCAATGTCCAGGTCTCTAATGGTTTTTAAAAACTTCATAATGGCTTTGTAACATTTAATTATTTGAAGGTTTACTATAACATACCCACACAAAAATGTTTGGTCAATGTACAGAACTAAGGAGAGACTGTATACATAAACTACTCAGTGTTAAATGGTCTGATGAAAGCTCTAGTCCCTGACTGATCGGGTAAGTTGATGCTTAAATTCAAATACCAAATAAATCTTAGTAGCTGTAGTAGTTTGACCTCAAACAAGAGCATGAATAAAGTGGTGATAGTGAAAGGAAAGCTTTATACCTATTTACTTTCATATTATAGCTGCTGTTAGTTGTCCAAGATCATATGTCCAATGCTTTTCTCAAATGCAAAAGTTTTAAATATTTAATATTCTACTAGATTAGAAAGTTAAAACCCCTGCCTAGATTACACATGTCATTCAAAACTATTTAATTAATACAATTAGATTTAGGAGTTTGCCAAAAATATTACCTTGGTGAAGTTTAAAATGTTCCTTCCTGGTTTGATTATGGGCAGCAAATGTGAGATACAAGAGGCAAAGTGTACATATGTCAGAATTCGACAATAAAGCTAACTATGAACTATGAAAGCCAATTTTGACAAAAGATGCCAACTAAAATATTTTAACAAAAACGTTAATTTTCTTTCATTTTTGGATGGAATTATGTGTATGACATAGATAGAAATAGACTCCTGTAATAACCTTTTCTTAATGTAAAACTATAATTAATATTTACCATAGTTAAACTCCCATAAAAAGTACTACACCATACACAATTTAAAGATTTATTCACTAGCAAACATTTTCAATAAAAACAGACTAGTTTTAAATGAAAGTAAAAAATTCTGCCAACATTACATTTGATCAGTAAAGGATAAGAGCTTCAAAATCAAACACGTATAGAGACTTGGGCTCTTAGTGTTTGGGGGATCTGAGTAAACCCTGTTATATTACTTATTGATCATTTCACAGCCCTTTCCATAGAAAAACACAGTCCTCCCTGAGCCCCTGTCTCTCATTAAATATGAATCAGAGCTCCTCTGATCACATCTGTAAATCCAGACAGTGTCTCATCCATTTAAACACCCCCTGTATCCATTTTTTGCCAATGTATTTGACCAAAATTTATCTTGTTCCAGTACAGGTGTTTTACTGTCAGGAGTGCACTATTAGCATGCTAGTTGTTGTTGCATTACTCCGCTCTGGTCTCTCACACTTGTGAAAAACACTTATAAGCTCATTGTAGTGAATAATTAGGATGCTTTGAATGCATAAAGTGAGGAATAACTTTGGACCACTGCAAACTGTTTAAAATGAACTGGTTATAATGACCACATTTTTAAGACGGTTAAAATTAGATAGTGTCTGTATGTATGTGGAGTGACTAGAAGAGATAACCTTGCTGTGTTCAATAAGATCTTTAACTAGTATTACACGAAAATATAATAAGACATTTTTGGGAGTTCCATCTGATGTAAGATTAATTGCTACCTTTGCCTTAAAAGTGGGTATTTTTGCTATTTATGTATAGCTGCTTGTGTTAAAAATTGAGGAATAGGGAGATGGGTTATGGGAGAACAAGTAAGCAATGGATGTACGTTTTTTTTTGTTTTTTTTTAATAATTATTATATACAGTACAGATTACACTGGTCTATACATTTTTGGACTACTACTTCTGAGATAAAAGTGGCTAAATCTCATTTATATTGATAAGATGAACTGAAAATCAATTGATAAGTGTGCTGGTTAGCTAATGTATTCAAGATATGTAATGATGTATATATATATATATATATATATATATATATATATATATATATATATATATATATATATATATATATATATATATATATATATATATATATATACACACACACACACACACACACACACACACACACACATATACACATATTCAAATGAATGTATTGGAATGTGCAGACAGGCTGTCAGATAGAACTGGTTGCTTGTAGGCACACTGTACCTTCTGATAAATTACCGTTTTTGCCTTATTTTGCATAAATTTCCTATTTTGACCCAATACTATATCTTGGAAACTATAGCCAGTCAGCACTTCTGACTTACTTTTTCTTTATTAGTGACTTAAACCAAGAAAAATTTCACTACTTTTGTTCTGGAAGCATTTTGCTTGTAGACCTGTGTTATGGTATTTTATGTTATAAGGTGGTCACTCATTTCTGCTCCTACAATCTCAGATTAGCTGTATATGAAAGCCCTTACCCACTCACCAAAACAGATGTTTTCAATGGGTTTTCTGAAACAAAATAGCCTACAAAAGGTAGAAAAGCTATGCAGGAAAATATTAAACTTCATAAGCAACTGTGATGTATTAGCTGTTTTGTGATCATAGAATGTGCATCAATAATTTAGTATTTCCACAAGTTTTATCCCAAATTGGACTGAATTAATAATATCCAACCACAGCACAAAATCTGCATATGAACAATGAGTGCAGGTTGATCTCTTCCTAAATGTATATCCTAGTAGAAAATAGAGAGCATGTGGTTACAATGTTATAATCAATATACATGGTATTAGACAAAAGGTTAATGTCTTCTTGTCTGCATTTGACCCATCTTTTCCCCTTGTGTCAAAGAGCAGGAGGGATCTTGAGTACTAAACTTGGTCTTGAGGACTACAATGCTATAGCAATGCTATAGGATTGTTATGCATGTTTTAGCTTTTGTTATAGTTAAAAGTTTTCCCTCACCCCCACAAACCCTTTCTGTCATTATTTGAGTTTTTAGTACCTACAGTTCTTTGGCAGGGTTTAAATGTCACGAAACACATAAATATAATCATCTAGCTATTTAATAACTGCCTTTTAATCTACCACCATTTGAAATAGATACTACAGTACTAAGTCATTTGATATGCCATTTGGAACACAGAGCACGGCTAGGAAATGAATATAATAACATAATAACCTTGCGCAGTTCACAAACTCACGAGAATCTTTCTTGGCATACTCCCGCCGTAAGGTTCAAATCCGCCTAGCAGCGGATGTACCATGAGGTTTGTGTGGAAGCCAAAGGCGAAGTGCCCTAGTGAACCAAACAAGCATGGTGACACAGATATACTTAAGCCTATTTTAGCATCAATATGGACTATTTTGTTAAAGGAAAAGTAACGTTATTTTACAATCTGAGCCTTCTTTCGGTAATAAAACAAGTCGTTTGACTCACCCATATCACGTTCGTGTCATTTGGAGCTGTTTGAAGAAAGTTATGTTGTAGCGTATCCGTTAGCATTTGTATTTGGGGCATTACTTTGCGGTCTCCAAATAACACAAACTTTAGCACTTTTCAAATCATAGAAGCCTGATGTCTTAATGTAAGATTTCGTTTGAAGCAAAAGTGGCCTGTAATCCGAGATTTATCCATAGTTTTCAGCTTTGCGTTTCATGTTTGGGTCCCGGGAGCTGAGAGCACAGTCCGCGCATGCGCACTGGCGTCCTCATCTACTCGAAACTATGGCTAAATCTCGGATTACAGGCCACTTTTGCTTCAAACGAAATCTTACATTAAGACATCGGGCTTCTATGATTTGAAAAGTGCTAAAGTTTGTGTTATTTGGACACCGCAAAGTAATGCCCCGAGCATATGATACGAGCCCCATGTTAACGGATACGGGATCATTACTAGAACAGAACGGCTCAACATAAGTTCTGCAATACTGCTCCAATTGACAGAAAAATGCTATGGGTGAGTAAAACTACTTGTTTTATTGCCGAAAGATTGTAAAAAAAACGTTAATTTGCCTTTAAGGTAAGAGCTGTGTGCATTTGTGGACAGGGAAGATGTCTGTGCTTTGCTGTGAATGCTCCTGGAGTTATTTATTGTCTGCACTGAATCCTACTTTTTAAGCAAATATCGCACATTTAATAGCAATACTTGTCTGGAAAATTGTAGTTTGATTTTTTTTCCCCCCAAATTGTGCAGTATCCTATGATCCTGTATGGAGAAAAACACCTAAAGGTCTTTTTAGCTGCCATGGATTAACTCGTATTGACACTTGCCTCTCAGCCTCAAACATGTCTTAGTGCGCAATTGAGTGCGCCTTCTCTCTATTACATCCTATTTTCTCCAACCACAAATCAACCCAGTGTACCATCTTCTTCTTAAGGCGCACTCAATTGCCTTTATCACACCTATGGGAGGTTTTGCTTTAGTGTGGCTGTCCCTTTAAAATAATTTCCCCCTACCTTTCTCCTGTCAGGTCTAACCCAACCACCCATCGCACCTTATCTTTTAAACATGAACTTTAGATTTCATTAGTGGATGGTGGGGATATTGCCGGAGGAAGCTGCAGACTCCCAGATGTGAATTTCAGATATTTCTTCTTTTTATTAAATCGTGTGGAGCCCTAACTGACAGTGGGAGGCAGTGCAGAGCTACACAAGAGTAAGTTTGTAAAGTGTAAAGAGTATAATGTGTTTGAATATGCAGCAGGTGACCAAGGCCAGAAGTGTAGTAGTGTAGTAGTGCAGTGAGCAAAATGAAGGTGAAGATTTTCAAAAGTAAGCCATAGAATTGCAAAAGAAAACATATATAGTTTATTAAAGAAGCTTCTCTCCTGGATGGAGCCTGACTACTGCTACTGCTTCTCGTACTATTACTACTACTTGTACTTGTACTACTATTACTACTGTTACCACTACTGCTTCAAATATATACAACTGTGGCTTCTACACATGCTGCTACTAAAACAATCTGACTACTACTATACCTGCTATGACTTAAGTTACCTACTACTGCTGCAGTTGCTCTTACTATTGTTGTAGTATTAAGTACACTTAAAGGTGCATTGCGAAGCTTTTCTGGTGGGTTTTCTGGTTGTTAGCGGACTGCTACCTACTTGTCTCCATGGGGAGGGTATTGCTTTGCTTGGAATGTTCCATGGTATGGCATTAAACTGACATTAAACATATCTAGCATTTATTAATTCAGTCTTTTTATTGCTCAAAAATACAATAATTCCTTTTGTGAATGGGGCAACTCTCCACAGATCTGATTTGTAATGTAATGTAGTGCTCTAACCTTCTTGTCTCTCTTGTGATAAATAGGTTTAATCTATAATTTGGAACATTCTATAGAAACTAGACCACTGCATCTGCTACTAACTGGCCAATATTTAAACCAATTTAAAAACATAACTTATACAAAATTGTAGTGGCATTTTAAACGAGAGTATAAAGCGATATCTCTTTATTTTCTGTGTGTAATTCCACAGTGCATTTGTCTGATTTAAACTTAAACCTCAACTATTATATTTAAAGACGGTGTATGTTTTAGCTCATTTCTGTTGCACAGACAAAATATCTTCTGATTATTGTTATATCAGTATACTTAGACATTTTGACAAGATTGCCCACCTCTCCCTGTGGTACTTATTCAAAATACTTTAATAAATACCCTGCTTGGTATATAAGCATATGCTAATCCTGTCCCTGGCTGGTGCTTACATGCTGCTGAAGTCTTGCTTAAATTGAATCTGGGCTGCAGTTTCATGGTGTATAGGCCTTTATGTAAATGTTGTGATGGGAGAGTTTGGCAGTTGTCCCAAGACAGAGGTGACTCTTATTAAAACAGCCCTGGTTTCCCCTGACTCAGCCTTTCTGATCTGTTCAGTTTCCATCACCCGCTCTCAGATTTATAGACACTTAGATGTTGTTTTAGATTTATTCAGTATCATGTCTCCTATTATCTTCAGCTAGTGTAGTTCAAGACTGGTGTTCTGTGTTAGAGCTCCTCCTTGTGGGGAAAGTGACTAATTCCCAAAGTATTTGAAATAAAGTAAAGTACAATGCCTTTAAAACGTTTTTTTTCAGCAAGTTTTTTCACATTTTACTTACTTAACCATTATGCAGTTCAATCTGCAAAAAATACTCTGCACATTTTTCCTTTATTCTTGGTTTAGTCCTATTGTAGGTTGGTCCAATTCTAGTCTTGGTTAAATCCTGGTAGTTCTGGTTTAGTTTCCTGTTTAGTCCCTCTGTTGTGTAGGTGTAAGTGTGAACATGCCCTTTGAAAATTAGTAAAACTGTCAAAGTATTTTGATATCAAAGTCCCAATTATTTGCAGAATTTTGGAACCTGGTTGTCAACTGTCCATTTGTCATTCATTGACATGTTGTTGAAGAGTTGTTAAAATGAAGATAATTTACATTGTGTTTCTTTCAAGGCATTTGTTTGATTGATTGATAATTACTTCCTTTAGCTTTTATCTTTCCCTGAACACTAGATGGTGCCACTATCAAAGCAAAGCGCTTATTAATGTTCTGCACAGTAATAATACTGAACTATTACTACTACTACTGTGACTACTACTGCTGCCACTACTACAGCCACTGTTACTATTTCTACTACTGACATTTTGTACTAGGGCTGCATGATTTTTTTGGGGAAAAAAGTATTGTATCTGAGATTAGATTTGCAAATTAAGTTTTAAATTCAAGATTCAGTTAACAGTGCACATCCATAAATAGTAATATCTGTGAGAAGAATCAAATATAAACTACCAAACTAAGGTTTAAACTTCAAGGTAACTTTTCCCTACAGTGTTGTGTATGTGGGCATTCTATATAACCCCAAAAATTGCAGCTTCTGCAGTTTGGTAACTGCGCTTTCAGTCCAGTTGCAGTACATTGTTCACCCCTATTTTGTACTCTTGCTTTGCTGGGAATTAATCCATAGTCTCTGTATATATGAGGCAAAGGCTATTAGCAGTCTATGTTTTCCTTTCGGAGTGAACAGTCACAGGCCTGTTTGAGGCAGCTGTGTCAGTGTAATTAGACAGTACAATTATGTGTCTTCATCTTGAATACAGTGTAAATGCTCCGACAGCTGGGGGCTCAGCAGGCGGTATCCCCTCAGCCCTTCTGCCTCTCACATTCTTCATCACTGCATACAGAGGAAAACACGAAGAGACTGGAGAGTATTAGGAGTGTGCTGCATAAATGGTTTTGAGTAGAAAGGTCAAACAAAGATTTTTTTTTTGTTAAGTTGAGATAGTAATATTGTGTTGTGTTCCCCCATGAACTGCGACTTTAACGTGGTGGGGAAGTTTGCGTACCCAAATGATCTTAGGAGTTATGTTGCCCGGGGCATCATGCCCCTGGTAGGGTCTCCCATGGCAAACAGCCAGCCAGATATAGTCAGGCTCACCTCTACGCACAGCTTGGGCTCTGGTACCCAACTCCTTGAGGGGGGTTGGACCCTCCAATGGCGGTGGGCTACTGTGGGCTTGCTTATAGCGCCACAGCTCAGCCACCACATGTTGGAGTTCACCCCAGTGTGGCCCGGCATAAAGTGGAAGAAAATGGATGGATTTTTCAGTAAATGTGTGTGTGTGTGGTGTGTGTGTGTGCGTGTATGTATATATATATATATATATATATATATATATATATATATATATATATATATATATATATATATATATATATATATATATATATATATATATATATATATATAATTATTATATATGTATATATTAAAACAGCGCTTGCGGGGTGCGGCGTAGGCACACACGAGGGCTAATGATTGCTGCTTGCAGCTATATTTTTAATTATAATGTATAATGTGATAAAATATATGTGTTATCCTAACATCACTATGAGAATTTTCAACATTGTGATTTGCATGGAAAATCTGTGTGTTTTTATGAGTTAGACTCTATTATAAAGTATGCCATCTAAGTATGTAAGTGATTGGAGTAATTTATTTCCATAAATCTTTTTTCATAGATAAGAAATCACAAATCGGGTGGTTCATTACAGCTCTCTAGTGGTTTAAATATACACATTTGCACTAAAACTAAAGATGTAAAATAAGATATACATCAGTACATATAATTCAAGTTTGGACATAATATTAAACTATACTATTAAACCTTTGGCAAAAATAAGATTCAAATTGTAACACATCAGTTAGAAGCAGAGGAGGAGAAAGACATGAGACATTATATTCTGTGCAATACAATAAAAGTGTGTTTTTATCTCCCCTGTAGTCTCTTGTGTTCATATTTAGTGCTTACATTGCAACTCCTACCTCCAGCACTCTCTTTTACTAACAGTGAGCTTTCCTATTACATCTATACAGAACCACAGCAGCTTAAATATTCCTGATTATCACATTTACTCATAAAACAAACTTAATGATGTTGTCTTGCCAAAGTATAAGCTGATTATGTGGAGGTTTTTACTTGCTGGTTCCCCCTGGAGTAGAGTGATAGATGGTACGGTCTGAAGAGGCTGAAATGCCCTGGCGCTGCTGAATTTAGGAGAGAGGAGACTAGAAGAGAAGAGACAAGGAGAGAGGAGACAAGGAGAGAGGATAACTGTGCTGTGTTTGAGCAAGAGCCAACCATGTACAAAGGCAGGAGAAACCGTAACTACAGATGTAAGTAGAGATATGTTGTTTTTATATTAATTAAGTTAATATTATAGAACTGCTTTTACAATGTGATGACTGTGTAAATTACTGGCTGCTGTGCTGGTAGTTGGGGAAATAGTAGTGATCAAAGTATAATACAGTAATACAACAAATACTTCACTGGATAATTAATTAGCTGTTCTTTAATTGTTGTTGATATTATTCTTGATATTTTTGAGGCTCTATAAATAACTACATTCTGTGCAGGTGGTTGGGGAAATAGACAAAAGAATACCGATATACAAAAAATACTGTGTTGGTTAATTAATTATCTTTGTTGTTGCTATTTTGGCCTGAAATCTGATCTCAAATGCACACTAGGCTTTGGGTCCTGCAAACTGTGGTTGCTAACACATTTTCGTACATATTTGGTTTTTTAGTATTGTCTGTGTATGAATGCGTGAAAAGTCCCTCAGTCGTCCAGGTAGAATTGAACTTCTCCTTTGATTATTGTCTGTGTAGTAGTTCAGTAGTTGGAATGTGATTTTTTTAATATTAGATCATTTGAATTGTACTAATAATATTGAATAAATAAGGATTTTCCAACTAGACTGAGTAAACCTAAATATAGAATAGAATGCCCTTTATTGTCACTGTTCACATGTACAATTTACATTATACATACTCATAATGAGTTTGAAAGCATCTCACTTCAGTGCAGACATTTAAGTAGACATTTAAAGGAGAATTAACGTTTTTTACAATCTGACCCTTATTTGGTTTGGTTTGGTTTAATTTGATTTACACACCAATATCACGTTCGTAACATTTGGTGCAGGTCCGTAGATTTTGTAGGTTAGGATATATCCGGGTAACGTGAGTGCTCAGGGCACAATGTTGCGGTCAACAAATAACACAAACTTTAGCACTTTTCAAATCACAGAAGATCGCTGTGTCAGCGTAGACTTTAAGTGGAGTCCAAAGCGGCCTGAAACCCGATATCCAGCTATAGTTTCATTTGATGACGTCATCATAGAGGACAGCGCGCATGCGTGAAGTCCCAGCTGTTTCGCAGATAAACACCGCTCTGAACTTTTCTGTTGCGAGACATGGCTGAAGATTCGGACTTTGAGATTGAAGAGGAGTTATTTGAGTATGATGACCATTTTTAGCCTGAGTATACGGAGGAAGAGATATTAGAAAGAAGGAAGCGGAGACAGTTTGAGGAGCAACGCACCGGAGAAGAGCAAGAGACAGGCCGTCTACGAAAACACAGTACCTGGTGGTGTTTATGTGGACATTGTATGTCGATGGCAACAGAGGAAGAATACCTTTGCTGTCTCGAGTGGGATTTGCAGCCAGGAGATGAACGTCTGGGTGATGATAACAGAAATCTGTGTCTGTCAACTCTGGAGGATATTCGTGCCATGATGAACCGTGGTGTAATAGAAACCTTTTTTCATGTTCCAAAACTCAAACGAAAGTGTAAACTACACATTGAACTTTTGTCATTTGAAAAGTGATAAAGTTTGTGTTATTTGTTGACCGCAACATTGTGCCCTGACCACTCACGTTACCCGGATATATCCTAATCGACAAAATCTACGGACCTGCACCAAATGTTACGAAAGTGATATTGGTGAGTAAATCAACGTGTTTTATTACCAAAGTAAGGCTGAGATTGTAAAAAGAAAAACAAAAAAACGTTTATTCTCCTTTAAGATATATATACAACACAGGAGGATATTTACAACACAGTATAGAAGAAAAAAAAAATAGTGGTAAAATTAGTGCTAAAAAGAGTACTACACATTAGTTACCAGGTTATTGCAAGTCTTGCTCATATCTTGCAGTAGGGGTGACATATACAACCATATATACACACACTAGAGAGTCTCTACATTGTAGAGGGAGATGTTTCACAGAACTCAGTTTAGAAAATTGTACTGTATTAAATGTTGCCAACAGCTATAGCACTGTGTTAAGTATTGCACCACAGGATATTACACTGTAATTAGGTATTGCACAACAACAGGTGGATATGCTACAAAACCCAGTTTCAAATATTACACAGTAATAAATATTGCCCAGGTGAATATGCTACAAAAATTTAATTATTACACTGTAATAAATATTGTCCAACAAGATATATTGCACTGTGTGAGGTAATTGCACAACGGGTGGATGGGAGAAGAGAGGGGGGTAGGAATATGGGGTCAGTGCATGTGAGTGTTCATGTTTTGCACATGTAGTACATGTATAGTTCATGTTGATTGAATGTAAAACTTTTTGTTGGTGCTATTAAAGTTATAGATAGTTATGTTTACAGCACAAAAATGAACCTGTATGAATGGCTTGAACTAAGGCCAACTATATAACTATAGTCTGTACAGAAGCAATTACACACAGATATGCACATAATGCACATGGCATTTCAACTGGCCACATATACACTCTACTTAGGACATTTGCCTGACTATAATGAGCTATGTAAAATGCCAACAGGAGCTGCTGGTATTTATTATCATTATTTATGTGTTTATCCTCAATATGTCTGTTTAGGGAATATTGTTGAGAGCAAATATGGCTGAACGATTGGGGAAAATATCTCATTGAGATTTTTCTGATAAGCACTGCAGTTGCTTGCATTGCAAAATGGACACACAAATACAAGAATTACATTTCAGAACATTTCAGATTAAGAGGATATTTAGTAGTTTGCGGAAGAAATAGTCTTTGCAATTTGCTAAACACATTTTGATTTGATTCTGATTACTCTTGCCCTACTTCATATTCTTAACTTTAAACATGCTTTTTATAGACACTGTCCCCTACTGAAGTGTTTTTCCTAAGGTCCAGTGGTAATTTCTTGCTTCAGTGATCAGGGAAATTCCAGATGTATCCACGGCCAGAGCTCTGATAGGCCTCTCCACATGAGGCTGATTGACCTGTGAGTCAGGGCTAGCACCACCGCTGGGCACAAGCATACATGAAGAACTATTAACAAACATTTATTCAAGATTTATGTTCACTATACACTAATGAAGTGTGTTTCATTAAGATCACATTTGTAAATGTAAACATAAATTGCTTAGTTTAATTTTAATAGAAGTTATAGAACATAGAACACCAGGAACATCCCAAGAGCTGCAGTTTCGGAGATGCTCAGACCAAATCATTTATACTAGCATAGATTCTGAAAGAGAAGTTTTTGAGGTTACAATATAATTTCAAGAACAGTAAGACTTTATTTGAACATTTTGAATAATCAAAACTTGGACCAATTTAACAATTAACCATTCAATTTGAATAATTTTGCTGTGTGAAATTGCAGTATTTGCTTTCTCAGTTTTCCTGTTTCTAACACAAAAAACTTTTGAGGACATGTTTATGATAAACAAATGCACAATATGGGATTGACAATATAGTTAAAAAATACTATATAGTTGCAAATTCAAATATGTAGGTGAAAAAATGCCACCTTGTATTGTCTCACAAAGGAAAAGTTTTGATGACCTGTTAAAGGTCCTATATTATGCAAAATTGACTGAGCTTTAAGCCATGTTGTTACCTCATCAAAAACTGGGGTTGTGTTTTGTTTCATTCACACATGTTTGAGTAATTAGTCTGTTTACATTTCCAAAGTTCAAAACACTGTTCCACCTTGTGATGTCATGATGTGGTATTCACAAGTTAACAGCTACTTTTTACATTTTAGTACAGATCGTGAATTCCATGGCTGAAATAGTCCAAATTAATCGAGAGAAGGTGTGTGGAGTTTAAAAACACAGTGGAGCACTTCCTGTATTACCACATGACATCACAAGGAGGAAAAGAGTGTTTTCAGTTTGAGAAAAGAACTCCTAAATATGCAGGATTTGTGTGTTAAACATGTGTGAATGAAACAAAACACAACTCCAGGTATGTTTGTGATGAGGAATCAACATTATAACACAGATATCGGCCCTTTTAACGGATCTTGTTTTTAACTTCTATGTCAATACTTGTATAGGTTTGGATACCAGTATTAGCAATGATTAGTATCTATGTCATTGGGTATACATTTTTGACATAATATCTGCACAGTGTGTCTCTACAAGCTTTACTCATATCTCAAATCCTCATGTTGAATATTTTGTGTAAATTTTGTGTTTTCTGGTCTCAATGTGTAATACAAATGTAAGACATTTTAACTTTGACGTCTGACTTTTCAGCCTCTCTTGTGTAGCCAATGTTAGTAGTGATTATTTGTTGCAGTGGTTGTCTCTGGATGGAGTAAGCACAGGTTTTAGCTGACTTTGTTGAAAATTGAGGACAGGTTTCTAAAGGTCATGCACACTCTAAAATTTTGGACATTGTGTTTTAATATTTGTGGCTGTGATGTAGAACAGTGTTACTCAAGCTGCTGGTTTCAAGAAGAACCAAAAGATACAAGCTTAAAGGGATAGTTCAGTTTTTTTTTAAATGTGAATCTGTATGGCATCGTGCATTAACACTGACTTATCGCTGACAGTGTCCTGTGAGCCGAGTTTCTGCCCGGTTCTGGTGCTGACGAAAGGAGGTCTGGCAAGTTAGCCACGAAGGTTAATAAAGCTTGCTTTTCTTCTCAAAACAATATTTGTCCAAAAAGTGATATATTTGCATCACAAAACAGTTGCCCACGAAAAAGTCAGAAGTCTAAATCGCTTGGTGCTATTTTCTCTCGAGTCCTATCACTGCGCGCCTATTATTATTAGCCTGTTCACTTGTAAGTGGCAATGTTTACAAGTGAACAGGCTAATAATTATAATGGGCGTGCAGTGATACGACTCAAGAGAAAATAGCACCAAGCGATTTAGACTTCTGACTTTTTCCGCTCTTTCTTCCAGCTCCTTCTGACCCTGATTCCCATTGACTTACATTGGAATATTTTCATCCCTCTCTCTGTAACTGCTGGAGTGAGCCTCATCATTTTGGCCTTAAAGGGATATGCCACCCCCAGGTCAAATTTGGGCATCTCCCCACAGTCCAGAGACTAAAATAAGTGGTGGAAAGCGTTTTCCTGCTCACCCAGCCATTGTCCGAGTCTGTCAGCACTGACCGCCGCGGTATCTGCAGCTACTCCGCGTTAGACTGGAGTCTAACGGCGCCAGAGAAAGATTTCGGCCAAAATGAATTAATTTGCTCGATGCGTTTCCCAATTACTTTCTGTGTAGTGCGCATTCATATCGAGTGCAAATAAATGTACAAATCAACACGGAGAGCTTGCCTTGGTCATTTTGGATGGGAACTATTTTTCAGTGCGGAAGAATACAGCCGAAGCACGCACCACGCTGTGCAACAGGGGAACTCCCTTCCTGGTGCGTAACAAGGATTCCCCTGTCAGCGTGCTGCGTACTTCGGCTTTCTTTTTCCGCACTGAAAAATAGTTCCCACCCAAAATGACCAAGGCAAGCTCTCCGTGTTGATTTGCACATTTATTTGCACTCGATATGAATGCGCACTACACAGAAAGTAATTGGGAAACGCATCGAGCAAATTAATTCCTTTTGGCCGAAATCTTTCTCTGGCGCCGTAAGACTCCAGTCTAACGCGGAGTAGCTGCAGATACCGCGGCAGTCAGTGCTGACAGACTCGGACAATGGCTGGGTGACCAGGAAAACGCTTTCCACCACTTATTTTAGACTCTGGACTGTGGGGAGATGCCCAAATTTGACCTGGGGGTGGCATATCCCTTTAAAATGTTCGTATTAACATGGAGATCATGGAGATGGGTCCCCCGGGCGCAGTCATGTGCTGCCCACTGCTCCTAATAATGATGGGTCAAATGCAGAGGACAATTTCTCCTGTGTGAGATCAATAAAGTCAATAAATTAAAATGAAATGAAATTAAAATTAATTAAATTAACCCACTCTACATGATCCTGATGGTTTTTTTTTGTTTTGTTTTTTAAGTTAAAAAACCCTATTGATATCATGACTTTCTGGTTGCTGTATAAAAAAAGAGGTGAAGGCCATAGAATGGTTTTCTGTAGGTTTAATAAAGAATGCAGAGCTCCACAGATGTTGCATGCTATGACAGAGAATATCAGTGGCTGACATATTTTATACATTACAGTAAACTGGGGTGTGGGCTAAGGGAACAAAAGACATGATAAAAAGGGTACAAATTTGTGGTGACTTGTTCAATTAACATCATGAGGGTTGAAACAAAAGAGGTCTATGGTAGGCCATATTCATTCCATCAGGTGGTCCATCACACGGTGTGACCTGCAGCTTGTGCTCACATATGCTCAACATCCTGTGTTCCAATTAGTGCCACTAAAACCATTTATTAAATTAAAAAATCATACCATCACCTAGAGTTGGGCGGTATCCAAATTTTGATACCGTTAAACCGTGTCCACATTTTCCCGGGGTATACGGTATTACCGTTGCTAAGGCTAAAAAAAAAAAAAACCTTCGTAGCACTACAGTGGAGTGGCCTCACCAAATGGCAGCTTGCACCTATACCGTTCAGAAACAGAAGCAAGCATTACATAGGCCTAATGATACTGAAAACATAACAAAACATGTACAAAATTAGTAACTTTTATTAACAAATGTTTAAAGTGCAAATACAGCAGCCAACCGACGGAACGAAATGACATTGTCTGTGGGCTAAAGCTAACAAACCAACAGGAATCAAATAAATAAAATACTTGATCTTATCAAATAAGAAAATCTGAACAATAAATAACAAGACATAACCAAAAATGTGCATATATAACCCTGTCCTGAGAACGCAGTGGAAAATACTGCTTGTTTGTATATTTTTAAAATCTATTAACATGAATCAAATAAATTAAACGTACAACTATACAACATCCCGGACCGTTTTCGTCCGTCAGAAAAAGCTACTCCTTATTGAAAATAAAAATATTAAGCTATTGAATGCAAAACCAGCATGTTCACTTTTTCCGGCTTGAGTAAGGCACGTTGTGAATTGACAACTTTGCCCGCGGTGCTGAAGACCCGTTCCGATGGAGAGCTTGTGGCACAAACGCACAGGTATTTTATCAGAGGAAAGCGCCTGACTCCATTGGATTTCCACCAAAGAAGGGGGTCTTCATCTCCCAGAATAACAGCCTCGTGTGGAAGTTGCGTTTGTAATAAGAAACCCGAAAACTTCTCACATTACAGACTCAAAAACGGTGAGTCGTTTTTATTAACACGCGAGAATATCAGAAAAGGCGCTGCGTTAGAACACAAAAGCAGCGTGTCAAACGTCACGCCTTTCTTAAAGGGACCGCAACTATTATCAGAAGCAGTGACTTTATAACCAAGTGTTTAACCAAGAACTGAGCAAAACCCGCATGGCAAAGCTGTAACAACACGGTTAAGAAGGTGAATTATGCATACATTCACGAGTGCACTACACTCGCTCCTCCACAGTGCCGCTGTTATCTCTCGACGGGTAGGATGTTTCACCAGAACACCGCCACAGTCTGCACGCACGTTTTACACACAGCCTCGTTGACATTTCCCGGCTCTCCCTTGTCATTTGGCCGAAATCCGAAATGCTGCCAAATTGCAGATGTTGTGTTTTTCTTTGGGACCAACTCAGCGCGGTCTGTCATGTTGTCTTTTCCTTCTCCCTTATGAGCGGTAATGTCACGTGACGAGGCAACATCCAGGAACTTCATCGAACGTCATCTCTCCGATAGTAATATTAGTTTTAAACTGTAATAGTATTAAATTAACAAACACAACCACACATACATAGGTGCTGGACAAACACTCTTTATTTAGGCATTAAATTAATTATAGTTAATATTATATTAGGGCAAGATTTTTTTTTTTTTAATGACGGTAATGAATCTGATACCGTTGCTATTTTTAGATACCGCAGTATACCGTATTACCGCCCAACCCTACACCTATTCATACTAATATAGAGCCTGGCTCCAAATTCGTTCCTGTAACCACTAGTATCGCAAGCTCTATTTGAGTGGAGCCAAACACTATGTGTGATATCACACTCACTTAGTCCACGTCTTTATACAGTCCGGCAGTAGAGCCGGATCTCTGTCTGTAGATATGGTTAAAGCTCACAAGGATCCATTTTGTGCAGTATAACACCTTTAACAGGTACCTGTACCTGATTTTTACACTCTTTTACACTCTTCAAAACATATAGCAGTGAGTTAGGAAAGTGAGGAATCATCATCATCAAACTTTATTACAGACCGTTCTTTGTCCAGAGTTTACAAAGACATACAACAAACACACATACTTTGGCAAGACAACACAATAATCCTATCCTAATTATTCACCACAATGAGTTCACCACAAAAGTATGTTACACAATATTTAGAGCCCAGAGCGGAGCTTTGCCTTCTTGGTATGTTAACAAACAGTGCACCATTCTTCCTGGTTTGCAAGTGTTGAATAAGCTTATAATAACAAGTGAAGAAGATATTGCAATACTAGGTCCCAGTATTGATCACATTTTCCGGTATTACACAGCTCTAGTTTTTAATCGCCATATGGTAAAATCAGTCAGTTTGTAATTTCTTGCTTCAGTGATCAGGGAAATTCCAGATGTATCCAGGGCCAGAGCTTCACATCAGGCTGACTGACCTGTTAGTGACGGATAGCAGCACCGCTGGGTAAACGCATACATTAAAACCTAAGAAACATTTATACACAATTTGTGTTCTCTATACACTAATGATGGTCAACAATAAGACCACATTGTTACAGTATAATGTCAAGAATTGAAAGTACCACATATTAATCTAAACTGGGATCAATTTTGCTATAAACTATCTGATTTTAAAGGTGCATTTTGCAGTATTTGTAGTGGAGGGTTCTCCACATGTTATTGCTTTGTCTAGAATGTTCCACAAGAACAAGAGACAAGCATGTTACAGCACTACGCTACATTACAATTCAGATCTGTGTAGTCGTCCCTATACTCACAGAAGAAATTATGGTATTTTTCATCAATAGAAACTTAATTAATAAATGCTCGATTAATACATTTAATGTCATACCATGGAACATACCAGGCAAAGCAGTAACATCTCCATGGAGATAAGCAGGTAGCAGACCCTCCACCAGAAAAGTTGAGCAATGCACCTTTGATTATTTTCTCTAGTTTCTAATCAACATATTGTCAAATCAGTATTTAACTTTTTTTCTCTTTTGTCAAAATCAAGTGGCATTTTAGTATTGTGGCAACACAAATTATACTATTATGACTGTAAAAATAATGATCTAAATCTACTCACAAATGTATTATTTATGAAAGTTACTCAAGTAAATGTCATTATTATCCATCTTTGTACTGAACCTTTCAGTTTGGATTCAGAGGCAGAGTTCAGATGGTTCAGAGCATTGCACTCAACACGGGCCTGGTTTCATCATGAACACAAACAGCAGTCACATGGTAAAAGAGCAAAAAGTCCATTAGCCACTGAAGGCAGCACAATCTCCTCTGGCTAAAGAGCTATGCTAATTACAGCTTTTAATTAAAAAAACCCTTAAATATACTCTGCTTTGAACTGACATGGATTTATGCATTCATACAACAACAGGGCATAACATAAAGGACCACCAGTTTTATATGCAGCCCCATAATGCATTGTATTCTGAAAACTTTCTATCAGAAACCAGTACTGACTTCCACAGTAGCTTGTACACTGCACAGTATGTGAAAATTGAAAAATCAAAATTGCTTTTTAATTGGGCCCACTTATCAAATCACTAAGGCTGGAATTATTACATAATGTCAAAAACAAAATATACAGTACTTTTATGGGGGGAAAATATATCTATTTCCGTGTTCTCTTAAAGGTGCACTATGTAACTTTTCTGGAGAGGGTCCACATCCTGTTTGTCTCCATGGAGATGTTAATGCTTTGCTTTAAATTGTCCACAGTATGGTATTAAACTGATCTGTCTTGCATTCATTCACTACAGGTGTTATTTATTGCTCAAATATCTTAAAAACACCTGTAATTTGGCTTGCAAGTCTCCATGGAGATACTGTGGAACATTCTAGGCACATCTCCATGAACCAAGCAGGCGACAGGCCCTCCACCGGATAAGTTACACAGTGCACCTTTAAAGGGACAGTGTGTAAGATTTTTACCCGTTAATCACCGAAATTGAAGATACCCATTCAAAAATACAGTGTTTTCCAAGCCTTTTCATTTCCATCATGAAATCAAAGTATTCTGTTGGACTTAGATATACCTGCATAAAAGGGGGATCTTCCCCATGTGGAGGCAGCCATTTTGATTACGAGAGCAGCAGAAGGACATTTGGGCTTCTTTATACAGTAGTTGTCAAAGGGCTCGTAGTTTTCACACAACGAGATAGTACGCGTTTGGATAAACAACGACAAGCATGTTGCCGGATCACACTTACTCCGCACATACATCGCAGGAGCAAGCACCTTCATCTAAGAGGAAAAGAAGAAGGACATAGTACCTACCGCAGCTGGGGCTTTGTTGCAGCGCGGGCCCGCACCCCGGGTTCAGACCGACCTCCGGCCTCCGCGGTTCGGTTCCCGATTCCCCCCACCCGCGCACAGCGCTGGGTGCGCTTCACGCGGGCGCGCGGTTCGTGCACGGCTGCTGGTGAACCCACCTTTGGGTACGCCGAGCTGTCCGCGTTACGTCGCGCCTGGGTGACCCTCGAGGTCTGCCATAGCTAGAACTGGAATTGCAATACTCACCATCCACCAATGCGCCACCAATTCTACACACTGTCCCTTTAAATGTGCTCCTGGATTTGTTAAAATGTGCATTAAAATGTGAACTTAAGCCTTGAAAATATAAATTCCAAATCTAATCACGATTACAATAGTTTAGAAAAATGACGTTTCCTTTCTGCAAAATAAAGCAGCCCTAGTTGCTTTTCTGTTGGGCTGGATTAACCAAAATCAACAACACACACATTGCTGATCTGTTAATTCCTAGTATAAAATATATGCTAAAAAAAATATGATAAAAGAAGAAATTCAATTTGTCAACTGGACAAAGTTTGTTTGGTCGAAAACGTTTCGCCGCTCATCCGAGAGGCGTCGTCAGCTCTAATTAGAATGCTGGTAAGACACTTGCTTATATCTTGCTGCAGGGAGGAGCTAACTAGCTAACTACTTTCCGAAACTATCTCATTGGACGACTGGGGGACTCTTCACGCAACCTAAAAAAATATATTGAGTTATTTGAGAGCATGATGTAACCTTTTAGACTACTGTTGTAATTGGTTATCCACAAATTTGATGGAGTAGATTGATTGACTGAGATTGGCCCAAAGAAAGTGGAAGGGGTGCGTTGTTAATAACTACCTCATCGGTGTATTGCTTTCTCCTAATGGACCACAGGTTGGTCTAATGACAATGTTATTAAATGTCTTGAAGGAAATTGAAGGGCAGCCAACTGTTTGTGCTGCCAAGTTTTATACAGGACCAAAGCACATGATTAAGATTAAGAACGTGCACTGACTCCCCAGATCCTTATTCAAACATAAAAGTCACAAACGTAAATGTGGACAAAAATGGAGATTTCTGCTGTGATGCAAATATTAGCCGAAAATGACATTCTTCCTAAAAATCCTATTGGCAATAAAGAAAAACATGTTTCTTTTTTTTACTTCTTTCACACTCCACAGCAGCAGCAGAGCCAGCCTCAACCTCTCCATCTCCTCCATCTCTTAGTAGTACCTTACTATTTTATGAGAAAGCTTTTGCCAGTGCCATGCAGCGTTCCTTTTAACAGTCCGTGTGAGCTTTTAGCCATGTTATAATGTTGTTACCTCTTCAAAAAGATACCTGGAGTTGTGTTTCATTTACCCCTGTTTATTATTAGTCTATCTACATCTCCAAAGCTCAAAATGCTCTGTTCCACCTTGTGATGTCATGAATTGGTAATTTTCATGTTAACAGCTACATTTTACCTTTAGTGTAGTAGAAATGGCCCGTTTCAGGGCTGAAAATGCTTTCTTTTTGAGAGAAGGACTCAGTCTAAATATACAGGATTTGTGTAGGTGAATGAAACAAAACACAACTCTGAGTATGTTTTTGATTAGGATACAACATTATAACATAGATCAGTAAGACGTGAACTTTATTGATCTCACACTGGGCAGCACACATTAGGGCGCCCGGGGACCATCTCCATGATCTTCTTGCTTCGGCTTGGTCAGGACCTAAGCTGGAGTACCTATGGTGCATGTTTTGGGTTGGTGGGGGAAACCGGAGTGCCCGGAGGAAACCCACCCAGACACGGGGAGAACATGCAAACTCCACACAGAAAGGCTCGGGCGACCCGGGGATCGAACCCAGACCATGCATGCAAACTCCACACAGAACATACACACAGAAACCCGGAACCTTCTTGCTGTGAAGCAAGAGCGCTAGCCACTCAGCTACCGTAGCGTAATATTGTCCCTAATCAAAGTAATAAGTCCACTAATCAAAGCACAGAATTTCTTTAGCGGCCTGACTGCAGCCCTAATACTTTGAATGTGTTTCTAAAGAACACAACATATCACCATATAGAAACGAAAAATGATTTTGAATACATCAATATATGGGCGCTATTTATATGACAAAACAGGACTACTTTGAATGCACATCTGATGTATCTTCATCGCTGTATATCGGCCTGTCTCTCTCTTCCTCAGTGCTTTAAAAGACTGTCTCTGTGATGAAGCAGGAGCAGGCTGTGCCCTTGAGTCTGAGATCTGATGGGACTCTCTCCTGTGTCAGATTTACAAGGCACAAAAGAACATTGGAGAGTAGCCGTTACGCACTATTCTAGTCCTGAATATTAAAAGTGCAGAACAGGTCACTTTTTATAAGTGCGGGCGATAGGGGCACGATTTCTGGTTCAAGAACTGACTCTCGATCTTTATAAAAACTGGTTTACTTGGATTCAGATGACATTGCGACATTCTGTAGGTCAAGAATATTTAAAGGGCCCATATTACGCTATTTTCTGATCCATGTTATAATGTTGTATCCTCATTGGGAACCTACCTCATGTTGTGTTTTGTTTCATTCACTCGTGTTTAACACACAGTATTTAAGCTGAGTTCTTCTGTCAAACAGAAAACACTCTGTTCCACATTGTGATGTTATGTAGTAATACAGGAAGTGCTCCTCTATGTTTTTTAAGATCCATACACCTTTACTAGAATCATTTGGATAATTTCAGCCCTGGAATGTCCTATCTCTACTATGTTCATTGCTATGTTCTTTATTGTCAAATACTGCACCCATACTCTAATATTTAAAAAGATAGGAACTTAAATGTAATTGCTTTTTCTATACTATACAAAGAGTGGATGTTTGGGCTTCTATTTCTTGCACAGTCTAGATTGGAGTGACTGAGAGGCAGATTAGCCAATCAGAGAAACAGAAAAATATAATAACTGGACGACTGAAAAACATTGTGGACTTCTGCTGAATAATGAGCGAAGCACTAAACATTGTTAATCCGAGGTGAGAGAAATATAATTTTCTAAATTATGTATTACCAGTGAGCTTGTTTGTCCCATGTTTCAGTGAAATAAACTAACCTGACAGCAGTGGTGACTAAACTGTACATCCTATACAGAAGAAGTTAGTGTGGATTTATCAAGCAAAAGGATCATGGTCTATGTAGCTCCCTCTGCCCTTTTAGCACATTCATGAAGAGTTATGTTGCTGTTTAGAACCACTTTCATTCTGGTCAGGGTTTTGTTCTAGTTTAAACCTGGTTTAGTCGTGTTTTTGTTCTCATCCTGGATTCGTATATCTGTGTTTGGAGGCTTTGGGTGATCTTTTTATCAAATACACCTGTGTTCTGAACAGGCCTGAGTGGACTGCTCTGTGCCAAGACTAATCTGCCAGTCTGCCAAATGGACTGGGATAGAGGATTATGGTTAGGAAACAAACTTAACTGTGCAAGGGACATTATCATTTTGCTTTTTTAGAGAGAGCCACAAACAATTAAGTTATTTCCCATGAAGATACAGGGGAATACAGCATAATTAGGAATAGTAAAGCCAAAATAAAACACACTTACTTTTTTATTTTACGCTCTTATTTACTGATGATACTTTTTACTATTTTAGATCTTTTCAAGAGAAATACACACTGACGAAAGCTGTCATAGCTTTGGGTCACTGGTTTGTCATGTTTAATTATTCATTTTAGAGACAAACAGGTGGCACTTCCAAGCACTTCAGATCTGTGAAACGGCAAGCTTTTTGGTTTTTTTTTTTAGATGTTTTTAGAAAAAAAAAGAAGAAAAAAAGCCACATGTTTAATGCCATACTATGGAACATTCCTAGCAAGGCAATCACTAGGGCTGTGGGCCTTTAGTCCTTTAGTAAGTTATTTAGATTATAAGGATTTTATAAGGATTTATATGGACAGTAGCAGAAAGGAGAAGTTATTAAGCCAGTGAGGGTTTTTTTTGTTGTTGTTTATGTGAAGGCAGACAAAAAAAAAAAGATTAAAAAAATAATAATAATAAAAGTTTAATTTGAATTTATACAAAAACATTGTTTCCTAGTACATTATTTACATAAATATTTGTTTTGCATGAACTCCTGTGCAGGTGTAGTCTTGTAAGTCCAGTTTGGGTCAGATTCATAGAGGTATATAATAGTTTTATGCCATGCCCATTTTTAATAGGCTAATTAATCACCAGGACTTGTCTTTAAAGATCCCATGACATGGTACTTCTTGATGCTTTTATATGGCTCTTTAATGGTTCCCTAATACTGTAAATGAATCCTTCTTCAAAATCAACACTGAGAAACAGAGATAAGCTGAGAAAGAGTATTTTTTCTCCCTCAGAACAGGTCATAATGGGCGTTGTTGCTTGAATGCAAATGAGGAGAAAAAAGCTGGCCAATAGTAGAGGGTGGGGGCGTGGCCAAACGCTCCGGTCTCCGCTGTAGCTCTCAGCTGATCCATTTCCTTGTTTTTGCACGGGGGGAGAGGTTTGAAGCGTTCCATTGAAAAATAAACACATTTCCACATAAAATAAAATTAAACCACTGCTGTTCAAAGGTCCAGAGGCTCAGATAAAGGACTTCCGAGCCTAGAAACACTCGGACGTGCCTCCAGGCAAATAAAAAAACGCATTTCGCATTGCCTAGCGCATTGGCAGTCCAAACTCTCTGGGCGTGATTTACAGAGACGCTGAGTACAGACAGACGGGGGTGGAACTGCATTTGCATTTCTTTTTTCGATCTGACGTCAATAAGGTGCCTTGTTCAAACTCGCCCGTTTGAGCTCCGAATTTTTGTAACGCAGAAAAGGACCGCAAATGCTCAGTTTAGACATTTCACAACTTTTAACCATGGGGGGGTTCCTAAACAGGGTAGGGGAGCTCACATTAACGTTCAAAAACCTCAGAAAGTGAAAATTTCATGCCATGGGACCTTTAACTGAGCAAAAATGTCTTTAGTCGACTACAGCCCTACCAATCACATACAAAAAACTACATAGTGCTACTTTTAAGTTATACCACAAGAAATACCAAGCTTAATCTATCCAAAAAGCCTGAAGAATACAAAGCAACCAATATAAAACCTACCCTAACATCTGATCTAAGTGTTCTTCTAAAATCTGTATTGTTTAACTATTCTCACCTCTAAACCAGATGTTCCACTGGACCCAGTTGACTCCACTTTGATTCTCATTGTCTTCTTTAATGACTGGTCCACCGCTCCACTGCTCCAGGGCAAGGGAGGTTCAACTTTCACCGTCCTCTGCAGGCTAATAGGAGCTGGGCTGTTTAATATGGATGAACTCGGAGGAGAGGAGCGCCCCCAGGAACCAGTGATTGGATTTCTGTACGACCCGATGTCAAGGGAAAGAAACGGTTATTGAACTCATCTGGACTGCGGAAGGCGGGGAGGTCTTCTGAGGAGCACGATTGGTGCATTAATCTACAAGAGAAGAAGAGAGAGCTGAGAGCTAGAGAGCTTAAAGGCGCTGTACTTGATTATTAGTTGTCCAAAATTATTCCTCATTTAGCGTATGCATTTCAAGAATCCTAATTATTCAATGTTTTTACGTGCTTTTCACAACTCACAGAAACTAGTGAGGTGTTAGAGGAGAGGAGTAAAGCTAACAACAACTAGCATGCTAACTTGCACTTCCTGATTATTGGACAATAAAATTCTTTCTAACTACATGTAGATATCACATAGCGGACTTATTTTAACCTCAAGAGCTACTTATACTATATAGCTGTACTGGGGCAAGACAGCTTTTTACAGGATTCTAGCTTTAGCTGTGGCTGTAGTAGGCAATATGCAGAATTTTTAGATTTGGCAAAGAGATGCATAGTTTTTGTCCATTGTATTTTCCTCATGATTTTGATATACATTTCTATGCAGATAATAAACCCACAACAGATGCTTCTTTGTCGCATTAGCAATTCAGATGAGCTGCTTATGTCCTGTTTGTTTTACTAGTCTTGTCTCAAATTAAGATAGAAAGTATCTGCAGCATCTCCTTTGTTGCTTGTAATGAATCTCATTCTTCTCATTTCGAGAATGGCAATGTAATCCTGTTGGAACCAAATTTTAATGTAATGTTTTCATAAAGATTTTCAGTTAAAATGCAGTTAAAATTACCTCTTGCAGTTAGAACATCTGTCTCTATGCTAAAAAGTGGTTGATTGCATTCCTAGACTGGCTGACGCATCTGTTTGGATTTAATACTATTGTGAGAAGAAAGATAGACAATCTAAACCACTGTAGAGATAAAACATGGGGAAGCTAGAATTAACGAGATCAAAACAACATCTTCTATCTTCTATTTGAAGAACACAAAGCAATTGAATGAACTGAATCAGGACAGGTGCAGCCGCGATTACCCATGGGGCCTTGGGGAACAATGGAAGAGACAACACCAAGTTCCAATTATCCGAATAAGTACTAAATCTGGAATAGCCCAGTGCTGACTGTCTGCACCCTCCAGACATTGTGATAGTATTGCCCATTCAAGTTAAGCCTGTGCTTCCATTGTAAGGAGTATTATACCTCTGATGACATAAGCCAAGGAATGAATGACAATGTGGCACTGGCACAACACAGCAAATGTAAGTCTAAGTACCATTTGTCTTATCTATATTATGGTGTAAGATATTATCATGGTGAATGTGTCTGCTATTTTCCATCCTCACTTCTTACTGTCTTCTGTATCATTTCAAAATATAACAAGAAAATTACAAACTTTATTTAAATGTAGCAAGTAGTTGTTTACTACAAAACTACAGCTTCATGACATCACAAGGTGGAACAGAGCATTTTGACCTTTAGAGATGTAGACAAAATAATAATAAAGGGTTACTCAAACGTGTAAATGAAAAAACAAAAAACAAACAAAACAAACAAAACTCGATGTGGAAGATGTGAAGAGCAATTAACAGCATTATTGCAAGGCCTAAAACATCAGTTTTTGTGTAAAAATAAAATGTAAAAAGTTGGTTGAGCAATAAAGAGGCCAATGTGGCAACATTCTTTCCTGTTTTTTCCCCATAGCTTTATCTTCTGTAGTGTCTGAGTGTCTCTTATGAACACTCAAATGTCATACTGCTCACACTTTACTGTATCAGTCAAACACTGAGTGGCCACTGCTTAGCAACGCCGTCCCCAGTCACATCTTATGTCACCATCTTACAATAACCTTACAATGTTTTGTCCTTATAAGGCAGTATCTTTTTGGGCAGAAGGAAGTTTAGCTTGCCAGATATTCATAGGAAAAATCAGTTGAGAAACACTGTAAAAGCTATACATTGGTTTGTCAACTTATCACTCAATATATGATGTTTTCTTTGCATTGTGGTAAACATTATGTATTGTTTGCCTATGACGCTATCCTGCCTACCCACGTTTATTTAATTTTTAAAAATGATATAGTACATTTGTAATTTTTTGAGATATAATCTAGCTTAAGGGTAGCGTTGTCAAAAGAATCGATACTAAAACTGGTATCGAAACTAAATACTAATTTTAGCAGGCATTGATATTAAAAAAGTCACAGTCATGGGTCAAAAATTAACCTTTCCTGAATAACTTTAGAATGATCTTGAGCTGTATCAGAAGTATAAGAGCACATAGGCTAGTATACGCCCATGGACCACTATAGAATATACATGAACGACTGAGGGATTACAAAGATAGAAGGCCACGATTTAATGTTGAAAATGGAGTGTTTTTATTATCATTGTTTTATCAGAATCAGTATTGAGTTTCAAGTCTATTCTAGTCTATTTAGAATTGAAATAGAGTTTGAAATTTTAGTATCATGACAATACTAGTAGTTTTGGATATGATCTTTCAATTTCCCATCTCTAATGTTAGTTGTGTAATATCTATAATTATTCATGTATTCTGTGCGTTTTGTCAGCGCTATGAGTCTGTATCCTTTTAATGAGTATGGGACCCCAGTGGAGAGAGCTATTTGTCAAGTCCTTCTGGTTTCTTAATGATAATGATACGCTTGTCCCAGAGCACCTGAAGACACCATCACAGCTCCAGTGGCCCATTAGAGCAACAGGGAAAGAGAGGAGAGAGGGAGCACATTTCATTTGAATACAGTGGAGTGGGTGTACAAGGTAGTAGAATAACTGGTATGAGTTGGTGATTAAGTTCAAATATCTCATAGTCGTACTGGACTCCAGCTTTATGTTCAAAAAACAAGTTTTAAAAATTCACAAATGCCATTCAGTTTAACATGCAAAACTTCAAACTAATTTAACCTTTTATTACAGAAGAGGCAGCAAATCCTACTTCCACTCTATAATTTTTTTCTCTTTGTTTTAGAGCATGGTCATTTGCTAGTGTCACTGCTATTCAGTGGTGAAAGTAAAGCGGTGCGCACCAGAACGCAGCACCGGTATAAAATTCACAGCCGGTACGCAGCACCACTAAGAGAATATGGTTAATGGTGGCCAAAACCCACATTTGAAAAAAAAAGTAAGGTGCGCTATTTAAGTAGAAAACACAAACAACCACACTATG
The DNA here is from genome assembly GCA_036785185.1 of Paratrypauchen microcephalus. NCBI lineage: Eukaryota > Metazoa > Chordata > Actinopteri > Gobiiformes > Gobiidae > Paratrypauchen > Paratrypauchen microcephalus. The sequence goes on from JAVJIX010000032.1 coordinate 2,643,056, forward strand.
CCATTCGAGAATAACTGAAAGCTACCCGAAACTCTCATGCAGAGATATCTGCAGTCTGTTAAGCAAGGATTGTCAAAACTTATCTGACTGTAGCCATGAAAGTAGCCTAAACCATTGCGAGGCGGTGCTGCGCACTGGTAGAAGATTTAAGGCCGGCGCGCTGCCTGCACCTGTAAGAGAGGGTTTATGCTGACTAAAAAAATATGACATAATTAAGTATATTAAAAAAGTTATTTATCTATGAAAAAGGTGTAAAACATTAAAAAACAAACAAAAAAAAACAACAACGGGCAAAACAAGTGTTTAAAAAAAAAACGGTTAAGTGATGCACTGGACATTATAGCACCTGTAAGAAATGAAAACTACTTTCACCACTGCTGCTATTGCTACACATAGTACTCTAAAATCTGAAAATGTTTAAAAATTGCCAGTATACAGGGCACGAAAGGATACTACATCTCTGGGGGAATTGATCTAAAAAAAAAGAAACAGTGAGACCAGCACTAGATCCACAGTGATGAAGGGGGACTGTGAAGTGCAGTGTGGGAAGTGCACCTTTGCCCAGAATATGCTTTCTGAGAAAGACTGCAGTGGAGCAGCACCACCTTTATTTAATTTTATAAACATCTTAAAGAATGACTAATGAGTAATGTTCCCTCTAAGGTGCACACATAAAATTCTTTGCAGTGCATAAAGTAAAATCTAACCTGAACTGATAAACACGGTGCTGGTTTGACGCACGGGATGACCTATCTGATAGATTCAGGTTGCACACGTGAATGTGCACTCGCCTTAGGGACAAGCCAATTACAAACAGATACATTTCGACCACATTTCGCTCATTTCCTTCAGTATGACTGAAAGTTGTAGTGCACCTCAGGCCAGAGCTGCCTAGCGGCAGGTCTGCACCAGCCGACAGGAGCCCTGCCGCACACACTCAATGGAGGGAAGAACACATGAAGAGGAGACAGGTAGAGCCATAATGTAATCCTCGCCTGTTTGCTTTGTTTCTGTCCAAGCCATAGTTTTTTTGAGCCAAAAAGACTTGACTTCCTCAAAGTCAGAGCATTATACCACAGAGCTGTCACTCACATAAAATGACTTAAATAGGCTAATGATTAAAAATATAAAGTGATAATAATTTTTACTTATTTTGGAGATAATTATTTTGGGAAAGATGACCCATCCTATAGGCCTATAGGTCCTACAATCCATAAAAAATCTGCAGCTAAAAGCAGGCTGGATTTATCAAGCTGAAAAGGTCTCTCGTCATGTGATTTTATAGGTTTATACACTATAGTTTAATTTTATTTATGAGGTCAAAATATTGTAATGTTCAATGTTTCATTGACCACAGCAGGACCCTTACACTGACATACAACTTTGACACTCTAAGTGGGCCAATCTAATGTAAATAACAGCAGTAATTTGATTAATAAGCTAACTTGTGATGATCTCAGGTGTGATACTGGTGTGCCACAGTGTGCATGTTGGATGTTGCTCAGGGAGTTAGTATATTTGCTCAGACACATGAAAAATTAGGGGGAACATTGCTTATGAGTAACCAAAGTTGCAACCACTATATAACCACTTTACACTTTATTGTCTTTGCATTACTACAAATACAAGTAAGGAACCAGTGAAGGGGCCAGTAACAAGAGCCCATATATATCTAAACCAGGGGTCACCAACCTTTTCAAAGCCGAGGGCTACCTTAAGGTCATCAAATAATACGAGGGCTACCAGCTCAATTAAGATAATTCAAAAGTCTAAATAATGCACTTTTATGCTGTATTATTATTTATTTGATCACAATGTATGCATACATGCATTAGTTATGTGTAAATGACCACATTTGTGTTTCATTGTCAAAGCGACATTTATTTTGTGCAAATGAACATGTCACAATTAGATTAGCAAAAATATACTAGTAATGTGGTAATGTAGTAATAAATTTAACATTATTTCAACTCCTTTTTTTGTTTTAAACAAATCAAACTCTTATAATTTCAACATTGAAGCAGGCTGAATGATTTCAAATAATAATAATAATAATAAACACCATTACCTGAGCCGTACTGCTGTTGTCCACGGACTCGTCGCTCTGGATGCTGAACCACCTGTATTCACGTAAGTCCTTGTCCAGCTGCTCATTCAAGTTTTCGGAAATAGCAGACACCCGTCTTGTCACTGTACTCGCACCAAGTTGTACATTGGCCAGAGTTGAGATGACATCTGATCCATTTTTCTCGTCTTTAAAAATAGTCTCAGCAATTATCATCATCGCTCCTTTTACAGTTTCTCCATCTGAAAATGTCTTTTTGTTTTTTATCAAATAATTTGTTGCCCTGAAAGAAGCCTCGGTTGCCTTTTTAGCCTTTTTCAGTGGTCTAGTGAAGAAAGACTGCTGCTTGGCTAAAGCAGCCTTTAACTCTCGTGCTTTCTCAGCTCGAAGTGCACTCTTAAGGGGAAAGTTTGTGTTGAAGCTGCCGTGATTCGTAGCGACTTTCCACATTGTGCCGTTTTGAAATCGCCACTGTAGCTCCACAAATGAGACATACACACTTCTCTCTTTTCCATGGGAAAAAAGAACTCTTCTTCCCAGTCGGTGTTAAAAACATATGATTTCTTTCTCTTCTCCGCCATGCTGTCTCGTCTTTTTTTTTTTTTTTTTTTGGATGAGTCCAGCTGCATCAAACAGGTTAATTGTCATGCGCAGATAAGTGAACTTTGAACTCGGACAACATATTTTAAATTTTAAAATCTGTAAGTGTTTTTATTATTAGCCTACTTTAAAATATGTGCATATAAAGGCGCAGCATTTTTGTAAAACATTATTATTTATATAAGTACGAGGGCGACCTGTTCTATTTTTAGAACCTGCTCTGCGGGCGACTGAAATGGGGCTCACGGGCGACCGGGTGCCCGCGGGCATAGGGTTGGTGACCCCTGATCTAAACTATAATTTTACACCATTTATCTCTCATAGTCCTCATTTTGACCCCTCTAGTAGTTGTTTAATATTAGTTTGCGTTTCATTCCTGCATGACCTTGAATGGCTTTAAATTCCCTGTTGGGGTTGCAGATGACAGGCACACTGACTGCAGAGATAGCACTGCAGTTTGGGGCTATAGCTCACAGGCTCTGGCAGGTGGATGAGCTGTCAATCAAAACAAGTCGTGATGTGTGTCGGGATGACTCATTCTGTCAGTAATGACGATCAAAAAAGGCTTTCGAAAAAATGTTAACTATTCTTCAGAAATTCACTTGAGACATTTTTGCTCATATAGCCTGTCTAGCCTTGAGGTAAATGTGCTGTGGTTTTGTGATAAATTTTGTTATAATTTACTGTCTTCACTCCGCAGTGCTGCCAATGCTACAAAAACATCAGGACTTTTTTGGTGAAGAGAACAAAAAGAGGATAAATCAAACTAAATCTAAGCATTGGCAGTATACTTTTCCTACACATGAAGATTGTCACATGTTGCATGCTGCAGCGGGCGCTCACCCACCTAGAGACCGCCAGGAGTGTTGTGAGAGTCATGTTCTTTGACTACTCCAGTGCCTTTAATACCATCAGGCTGGCGCTGCTGCGAGGGAAGCTGGAGGAAGTGGGAGTTGATGGACATCTCGCTGCCTGGACCATCGACTACCTCACTGACTGTCCACAGTACGTGCGGCTGTGCGGCTCTGAGTCAGAGGTGGTAGTCTGCAGCAGTGGGGCCCCCCCGGGAACTGTCCTCTCACCCTTCCTCTTCACCATCTACACCTCGGACTTCACATACAACACGGACAGCTGCAATCTCCAGAAGTTCTCCGACGACTCGGCCATTGTGGGCTATGTGTCAGAGGGGAACGAGCTGGAGTACCACCCGGTCATCAGTGACTTTGTGGACTGGTGCGGGCGCAACCACCTAAGCCTGAACACCAGTAAGACAAAGGAGCTGGTGATCGACTTCAGGAGGAGAACACTACCTCACTCACCGGTGAACATCCAGGGGCAGAACATAGAGACTGTGGACAGTTTCAAGTACCTGGGTGGTCACCTCAACAATAAACTGAACTGGTCCCACAACACCGACGCCCTGTACAAGAAGGGCCAAAGTCGCCTCCACCTCCTGAGGAGACTGAGGTCCTTTGGAGTGTGCAGGCCTCTGCTCAAGACTTTTTATGACTCTGTGGTGGCCTCTGCTCTCCTCTACGCTGTCGTCTGCTGGGCCCCAAGCAGCACAGAGTGGGACAGGAAAAGACTTAATAAGCTGGTCAGGAGGGCCAGCTCTGTCCTGGGCTGTCCTCTGGACTCTGTAGAGGAGGTGGCTGAGAGGAGGGTGCGGACAAATTCATGTCCATCATGGATGACACCTCTTACCCTCTGCACCGGACTGTAAAGGAGCTGAGCAGCTCCTTCAGCAGCCGACTGAGGCACCCCCAGCGCAAGAACGAGCGCTACCGCTTATCCTTCATCCCCACCGCCATCAGACTGTATAACTCTACTATACAGTCCAAATGTGCAATATTTTTTCCATACTCTCCTAGTTACTGTTTTTTTTTTATTATTGGGGCCAAGCACCAAAGGTGCTAGGCACCATAGTGTTTCTATAGTGTGGGCGTTTGCCCACCGCCTGGCACCCATTCTCCACACGCTGTTTCATGACATCGAGAGGGAGGGGAGGTGCTCACACTCCTTCACTCTTGGTATCGTGACCCTGGTCTTCAAGAAGGGTTCCCGAGAGAGCCTGGCCAACTACAGGCCTATAAGTCTCCTCAACACTGACTACAAGATCCTGTCCCGCATTCTGACGGGTAGGTTAAGGCGCGTCATAGGCACGATAGTCACGGACACGCAGGCGTACGGCATCCCGGGGCGTGACATCTCGGACACAATTCTTTCTTTAAAGTACCTGTTGAGGGAGATGCACGCCACGGGTGGCATCCACGTCTCGGTTGATTTCAATAAGGCGTTCGATAGAGTAGAGCATAGCTTCCTCTATCGCGTTCTGGGAAGGTTTGGCTTTAAGGATGGATTCATCGATTGGATCCGCTTATTATATTCGAACGCAGTCAGCCGCGTGAAATGTAACGGCCTCCTCTCTGACCCCTTCCCTTTGCGGAGGTCGGTCAGACAGGGGTGCCCGCTAAGCGCGCTGCTCTACAGCATAGTGGCTGAACCTCTCGCTGCTGTGCTGAAGAAGGACAGGGCCGTGCGCGGACTCACGAGCCCCGCGGGCAGGGAATGCAAGATCTTTCAATTCGCAGACGACACAAATCTTGTCCTTCGAGACGTGCAGAGCCTCGATGCGGCTCTCCACATGCTCAATGTCTACTGTCTGGCATCGGGTGCCAAAGTCAATCCTGAAAAGTCCTCTGTGGCTTTCTGCGGAACCCTCGCAACCACCCAGAACACCTGGGGCCTCAGGAACGCAGCAGACCTTTACAGGGTCCTCGGCGTCCCACTGGGGAGGGATGAGGCGGCCTGTAGGGACAGTTTGTGGTCTGGATTGTACAATAGTGTTAACGCCTGCATGAATTTATGGCGGAGTCGTGATTTAAAAATCAAGGGCAAGGTTTTGGTCGTCAATGCCTTATGCCTGTCCAAGCTCGTACATGCCCTCACCGTGTACGACTTGCCGGACGCAGAGGCACACAGATTCAGCATTGCGGTGAATAGGTTTATTTGGAAAAGAGAACGTGGGCTGATTGCACACAATGTTATGATTGGAGAACACAACCAAGGGGGACTTAAACTCCTTGATTTGGTTATCAAGAAGCACGCATTGCGTCTCAAGGTAATTAGGAAGTTCCTTGACACCGACTTCGCGGCCGCGTGGAAGGACTTCTTCGCGGTTCAGGTAGATCGGCTGGGTGAGCACGGTTTATTTAACCTGTGCATGCTCCCCCGGCAGGTCACCCTGGAGCGCTTTCCCCCTTTCGAGAGGGAGGTGTTTGAGGCCTGGGCTGCACTGAGGCCGTGCACTGTGGCGGCACCGCGTTCCCTGTGGCAACTGAGGCAGATGCCTCTGCGTTTCAACCCTGACATGCTCTCCGACCCCCCGGGGAGGAGGGAGAGCATGTTCAGTGGGGTTCTGGAGGGAGTGGGGGTTAAGCGGGTAGGGCAGCTTCTGGATGCCTCAGGCAGGTTTGACGTGGAGGAAATCAGGGGCAGGTTTATAGGGATTGGGGCTAGGTTTCGGAGAGCCGAAATCCTCAGGACGGCAAGTGTTATCCAGTCCTCTGTCCTGACGAGGTGGGGGGACCTGTTTGAGACGGGACCCTTGGACCCGGGGGAGGTACATGGGGAGGAGACAGGCGAGTGTTCTCTGGATTTTGATGTTGTATGGGGAGAGAGGGTGTTGAGGCTGTCGGAGGCGAGGGTGCGCCCACACGTGACACTGCCTCCATCTGGGCTCACATATATAATTGGTACACCCCGCCCCAAGTCAGTAATTTTGACTTTAAGTTGAGACACGGGATCATTTACACCTGCACCAGGTTGCACGCAATACACCCTGACAGGTACGGCTGTGACTGTCCAGTTTGCGGTGAGGCGCCTGAAGACCTCCTCCATCTGACCGTCCGGTGCCCTGCCGTGCAGCGGTTCTGGACCCGGCTACTGGACCTTCTCGCTCGGAGGCTGGCGTTGAGGCTCCCACCTCCGGCGGCCCATGGACTCGATGACCCTGGACTCTGGTTCTGCCTCTTCGGCCCTGCCCAGCAGCAACCTCGAGGGCCGGATGCTCCCATAGTCAACTGGGATGCCGCCCGCCTTGTCCTGTCTGTGGCCAGATATTCGATCTTTGCGGCACGGAACCGGCGCCTCCACGACAGCCATGCAGCGGAGCACTGGCCCCTCTTCACGGCGCTCCTTCGCGCCCACGTCCGCCGTCTCCACGACGCAAGAGAAACGGAGTTTCGCAACACCTTCATCCCAGACAATACGCTTTTCTCCATCTCCCGAGCCGGCTTCCCTCGGTTGGACTTCTGACCCCTACCCCCCTCTGCTGTCCCCCCTGGTCCCTGGCGCCTGGGCCTTCCCTGGCGCTGCGTCGCCCTTGCTCTCCCCCAGACCCCTTTCTTCACCTGGGGCAAGCCCCTTGGTCTTCTACACTTCCCCTGTTCCTCTCAGCCCAAATGCCCGGTGGTGCTTATCCCCGTACCCACATCCCCCGATGTGTCCTCTGAGCGCTTTGCGAATGTATGTACCTTGTGGTGCATTTCCGTACCACAGGGTACATCTTTCTGAAGAGAGAAAAAAGAAGTGCTTTGTGACTGTTATTGTGGTGGTGAAATCTGTACTATTATGTGCCTGAAATGTGTATTATCGTGTACCTTGTAATATTAAAAGATAAAAAAAATAATAAAAAAAAGTGTTTCTACTGATTCTTATTATACATTTTTCCTCTGACCAAGGGAGTCCATGGCAACCCCTAGAACCCTCTGGTAAAAAGTTGTGAGATTTTGCATGCACATTCCAGCCAGTCTCCTCATTACCCACAGCAATTTATAGGCCCCCACCCCCAACAGTCTAGTGCCACCAGCAGGTCAAATTTGCAGGAATTTTCAGGAATTTTCTGCGTTGCTAGGCAACGCAGAAAATTCCTGAAAACAAATGTACCTTTGATCTGTCTTTGATGTGTCTTTGATCTGTTAAACCTTGTTAGACCCTGTTAAACCCTGTTAGACCTTGTTAGACCCTGTCAGACCCTGTCAGACTCTGTTAGACCCTGTCAGACTCTGTTAGACCCTGTCAGACCCTGTTAGACCCTGTCAGACTCTGTTAGACCCTGTCAGGGTCAGATTCTGTTAAACCCTGTCAGACCCTGTTAGACCCTGTCAGACTCTGTTAGACCCTGTCAGGGTCAGATTCTGTTAGACCCTGTCAGACCCTGTTAGACCCTGTCAGACTCTGTTAGACCAGGTCAGACCCTGTTAGATCCTGTCAGACTCTGTTAGACCCTGTCAGACTCTGTTAGACCCTGTCAGACCCTGTCAGACTCTGTTAGACCCTGTCAGACCTTGTTAGACCCTGTCAGACCCTGTTAAACCTTGTTAAACCCTGTTTCTGAGTCTGACAGGGTCTAACTACCCTGTTAGACCCTGTCAGACTCTGTTAGACCCTGTCAGACCCTGCATGCGGCCTACATGCTGAGGCCTACATGCACCTTCGGTGCTTGTCCCCACATTGCTGCTTGCAGCTATATTTACTTATTTTATTCTTGTCTGCATGCACTTTCTTTCTTGTTCAAACTGTCTCTGCCTGGAACTACTATGGCAAGTAAATTTCTCCTATGTGAGATCAATAAAGTCTTATCTGTTATTTTATATTCATAAACTAACAATGGGATTATTAGTACAGCGTTGTATGTTTTTGGAGTTGAACCTTTGAACCTCTGATGTTGGTACTGAATGAAAAGAATGTAATTTTTCCACATTTATATAGTGCTTTTTTTTTTTTTTAACCTTTCAAGGCTCTCAAAGCTCTTTACATCAAGAAACCACTCACCCATTCAAACGCACAGCCAGACACTGGGGGCGTTGCCCAAGGACACAACGGGAGTATTAATCTGTGGGAGCTGGAATCGCACTGTGGGTCAGTGGATGTGACCACTCTCCCTGTGATGTTTATGTCGAGAGTGGGAATTTGGATGTAAAATCAGTTTAACGGTGTACCATGTAACATTTCATTTATTTATTAGGACAGTGTATAATTACATTAAAGGGATATGCCACCCCCAGGTCAAATTTGGGCATCTCCCCACAGTCCAGAGACTAAAATAAGTGGTGAAAAGCGTTTTCCTGCTCACCCAGCCATTGTCCGAGTCTGTCGCCACTGACCGCCGCGGTATCTGGTGCTCCTCCGCCTTAGACTGGAGTCTAACGTCGCCAGAGAAAGATTTCGGCCAAAAGGAATTAATTTGCTCGATGCGTTTCCCAATTACTTTATGTGTAGTGCGCATTCATATCGAGTGCAAATAAATGTGCAAATCAACACGGAGAGCTTGCCTTGGTCATTTTCGGTGGGAACTATTTTCCAGTGCGTAAGAATACAGCCGTATCACGCAGTACGCTGCCAGGGGAATCCCAGTTACGCACCGGGAAGGGAGTTCCCCTGTTGCACAACGTGGTGCGTGATACGGCTGTATTCTTATGCACTGGAAAATAGTTCCCACCCAAAATGACCAAGTCAAGCTCTCCGTGTTGATTTGCACATTTATTTGCACTCAATATGAATGCGCACTACACATAAAGTAATTGGGAAACGCATCGAGCAAATTAATTCCTTTTGGCCGAAATCTTTCTCTGGCGACGTTAGACTCCAGTCTAAGGCGGAGGAGCACCAGATACCGCGGCGGTCAGTGGCGACAGACTCGGACAATGGCTGGGTGAGCAGGAAAACGCAATAGCATTCTTTACGGTACATCCTCGAAAACACTCAATAAGCTACAATACATTCAAAACTCTGCTGCCCGTCTCCTCACACACACCCGCTCCCTTGAAAATATCACCCCTGTCCTCCAGAACCTCCACTGACTCCCCATCCCTCAGCGCATACAGTTCAAAGTTCTTCTCATCACCTTCAAAGCCCTCCATAAACTGGCCCCAGCCTACCTGGGCCTTTTGGCTAAGATCAAGTGTAGCCAAGAAGATCATGGAGATGGTCCCCGGGCGCCCTAATGTGTGCTGCCCACTGCTCCTAATATATGTATATATATATAGGATGGGTTAAAATGCAGAGAAGAATTTCTCCAGTGTGAGATCAATAAAGTCACTTCTCTACCTCACAGACCTGCTCCACCGCCACACCCCATCCCGCTCCGCTCCGCTCCGATGCAAACCTCTTGTCCCTCCCCTGCAGGACCAAGCTCTGAACCTGGGGAGACAGAGCCTTTTCTATTGCTGCCCCCACCCTCTGGAACACTCTACCTCAACACCTCCGAGACTGCACAGACCTCACTATCTTCAAAAAAAACCCTCAAGACCCATCGTTTAGAGCTGCTTTTAATGTTTTATTTTGACTGTTTTATGGACTATTGCTCTGTGAAGCGTCTTTGAGTGTCATGAAAAGAGCTATATAAATACAATTTATTATTATTATTATTATTATTATTAATAATAATAATAATAATAATAATAATAATAATAATAATAATAATAATAATAATAATAATATTATTATTATTATTATTATTATAAGAGAATATTTTCCCAATTTGTCCCAGAGTGGGGAATTGTACTGAATACAAAATACAGTGTAGATGTAATACATTCAACTATTTCATCATCACTTTACAAGAGTTAAACTACAACATTTAGAATTAGTCATTACAAAATGTACTTTTAGCAATTGGTTTATTCTCAGTCAGGGCATGCTTGTTTTTGAAGGTGTTTTTGAAGGTTTAATCTTCTTCATCTTGTTCCACAGACATCAACATGGCAGGGGAGCCAAAGCCGTACCGACCGAAGCTAGGCTCCAAAAGACCCCTGTCATCTCTTTACAGGTCTGTGTGTCTCTGAGTCACTTTAAAGTCACTTTAACCGCTGGACATTGGTTTTCTCACCCACTTTTCTAACTATAGATGTTTCTGTTGCTTGTTTAAAATACTTTTACGTTTACTTTTATTTTTTAGCAGGGTGTACTTTGAGCAACAGGCAATTCCCCTTATTCCAGTTTATTGGGCAAAAGTTTCACAACAGATTGTACTGAAAAAAGTGACCTAACATCTTTCAGCAAATTCACCATGAATATAAAAAGGTGCCCTACATGACAGAGAAAATAGGAATAAAATATCACACCTATTAACAATGTGGAATGCTAAACACATATATCTAGCATTTAGGTGTTATTATTGCTCAGAAATAGAAAATATAAATTTGTACTTTGAGTGACTGGCCTCTCCACAGATTTGACTCATCATTTAGCCTATTGGTGTCACCTGCATGTCTCACCTGCTTGAGATAAATGTAATGCCATACTGTTGAATATTCCTGTCAAAGCAAAACCCTCCACCGGAAAAGTTGCTTAGTGCAACTTTAATTAGTGACGCTGTGAAACACTTGGCAAGTTGGCAGAAAGTAGGCTACAGCTATCAACGGGATCCAGAATAATGGAAAATGAGGATTGCTGCTATATGGAACTCCTCATCCTCATACTGAGGAAGTTTTAATTTTCTAAATGTAGTCACATACTGTGGTGCTTTCTCTTCATACAGTAAATACGGTACCTCTTTGCTTTTTTCCAGCGGCTATGAGTTTGACTATGACTACTACAGAGATGACTTCTATAGCAGGTATGTATTATTCATGTGTCATTCTCTCACCAATGTCCAATTTTAGTGTCACCGTTATTGTGACAGGAAGTACTGCAACTGAACAATTGGCCCCATAATGAAACCATAGTGAAAACCATTTACTTCATAAATAATAATAGTTTTATTTAACGCTTTTCTGGACACTCAAAGATGCTTTACAGTTCATTGTTCATTCATTCCACACTCAGTTGTGGTAAGCTACTATTGTATCCACAGACAGAAGCGAGGCTGCCAATCTGCACCATCAGCCCCTCTGACCACCACCATCATGCACACTCATACTAGGCAATGTGGGTGAAGTGCCTTGTCTAAGGACACAACAGTTTTTGCCACTGGCGCCCCACCAGCGGTCTCCCATCCAAGTACTAACTAGGCCCGGCCTTGCTGAGCTTCTGAGATCTGACAGGATCAGGCTTTGACAAGCCGGTATGGCCACAAACTTCAGTTCACACTTTATTTATTTTGTACTGTGATATTAGAGACAGTACAAACAGTAAAACGCATTGAGATGCGTGAAGAGTCCCTCAGTCGTCCAGGTAGAATCCATGATAAAAGAAGAAATTCAATTTGTCAACTGGACAAAGTTTGTTTGGTCGAAAACGTTTCGCCGCTCATCCGAGAGGCTTCGTCAGTTCTGGTTGGAGTGCTGGTAAGACACTGCTTATATCTCGCTGCAGGGAGGAGCTAACTATACTGCAGTTTTTCCGAAACTATCTCGCCTATTTGTTTCTTTCTTTGGTTTCTCTGGCGTCTAGTTTAGCAGACGCCAGAGAAACAAAAGATACGTTTCGGAAAAACTGAAGTATAGTTAGCTCCTCCCTGCAGCGAGATATAAGCAGTGTCTTACCAGCACTCCAACCAGAACTGACGAAGCCTCTCGGATGAGCGGCGAAACGTTTTCGACCAAACACACTTTATCCAGTAGACAAATTGAATTTCTTCTTTTATCGTAAAACGCATTAGACATTTTGACTTGACGGGGTAGAGAGTGCATGCATCAATGTTTGAAGGGGATGACGGAACGATAAAAATGGCTCCTGTTCTTCTTATATGGGAGGATGTGCGTGTGTGTGTGTTTGCGTGAGTGCATGTGTATGTGTGAACTTAAGTAAATGGCTTTCACTGTGGTTTCATTATGGGCTCAATTGTACATTTGCAATGCTTCCTCTCACAATAACTATTCAGACTAATAGCATTGTAAGACGGGCTTTAAAAACTTTATGAAAAGGTTATGTTAAAGCCACATTATGTAAATTTTAGAGAGAATGTTTGGTTGTGTTTATTGCTCTTAAAAAAGCTCTACAAATCAGACTTAGAGCAGAGCCTCCTCCTGCTTGTTTCCATGGAAATGCCCCTTTGGCTATAATCTTCCACAGTAGGAATAAAATGTATCATAAAGTATGGGCATCATGCAGTTAACATGACACCTCCTTTTAATGTGATATAAACAGCCTGATAAAGACATATGATTATGTAATGATAATTATCCATTGATTCATTCTGACATGGCCGCTCTCCATATATCACCACTATATCACATCATACACGTTACATTTTAAGTATCAAACATCCTGCACCATAAAATCACGTTCCTCCTATCTCCTGCCTCCTGCTGTTTCGGAGAGCAGCTATTTAGATAAAAGCCATACAGGATTGACTCATTCTGAATCATATTATCACTGGGGTATTAAACGTCATATTTGGGAGGCTTCATTCTTCTCCATTGCGCTCTATAATGGCGTTCTTATCTCAGTGGTAATGTCACATAGTCCTGCGGCCGGTCATTTGGGAAAGATCCACTGTGAATGTGTCTTCCTCTTGACGGTTTCATTGGTTTGTTTACTTCTGCTCTGGTTATCTCAAGAAATTAAATAATCCACTTTCAATCGATGGATGTGCTTTTGGAATTTAGGGATTTACAGAAAAAAAAAATGATATTGGACTCAGTGATGTTTGTCAGATAAAAGTATTTCTGATTGATTTGATAACTGGCCAATTAAAGGGCCCATATTATGCTGTTTTCTGATCTATGTTATAATATTGTTTCCGCAGTAAAACTACCTGGAGTTGTGTTTTGTTTGAGTCACAGGTTTAACACACTAACATTGCATCTTTAGGCTTTAGAGTTCTACTTTCATACTGAAAATACTCCTCATGATTCCACAGCATGATGTCATGTGGTGATACAGGAAGTGCTCCACTGTGGTTTAAACTTCATACACCTTGACTAGAGTTATTTAGATCATTACTGCCCTGGAACTGCCAATCTTGAGCTCAAAGTAAAGGTAGGTATTAACTTGAAAACTACCACTACATGACATCACAAGGTGGAACAGTGCATTTTGAGCTTTGGAGATATAGACTGACTAATAATAAAAGATTACTCAAGATTGAAACAAAGCACAGCTCAGGGTATGTTGTTGACATACAGTCGGTATGGTGTAATATATAGGACCTTTATAGCATTTAGGATTGCCCGGGCCTTTCTGTGTGAAGTTTGCATGTTCTTCCCATGTCTGGGTGGGTTTCCTCTGGGCACTCTGGTTTTCCCCATCAACACAAAAAACATGCTCCATAGGTGAAAAAACAAAACAAAAAACACCGAATCCTGTAAGATCATGGAGATGGGTCCCTGGGCGCCTGAAAGATGAGCTACCCACTGCTCCTGAAAGGATGAGCAGCAAAATAACTTCCCTACAAGGATAATAAAAATAAAAAAAACCCTTGCTATCATTAAAACAGTATCCAATCTTCATTTGACAATTATCGTAATTATGACTATTGTAATTAATTTGTGTCCATTGTAAATGCTACAAGATATATCATATTGATCTTCAGCTGATCTGGACGCTAAGCAGGGATGGAACTGGTTGTAGTTAGACTGAAGAATGTTCCAGGTGTTGTAGTGGGGCAGCAGTGACTTAATGCATTCTGTTGTGTCCCTCGGCAACATATTTCACCCACTCTGTCCACGTGTCAAGGTGGTGTATGAGTTATTGGTGGTGATCGTAGGGACAGACTGTGGAGATTGGCAGCCTCATTTCTGTCAGTTTGCCTCAGGGCAGCTGTGGCTACAATAGTAGCTTATCACCACTAAGTGTGAAATAAATGAATGATGCACACAATTGTAAAGCAACACTGAGCATCAGGAAAAGTGCTCTGTAAGTCAGCTAATATTCAACCATACAGCTCTGGAAAAAAATAAAGAGACCACTGCAAAATTATCAGTTTTTCTAATTTTACTACTTACGTATGTGTTTGGCCAAAAGGAACATTTTTGTTTGAGTCTATAAACTACTGACATTTCCCCCATATTCCAAATAAAAATATTATCGTTTAGAGCATTTATTTGCAGAAAATGACAAATGGTAAAAATAACAAAAAAGATACATGTTTTCAGACCTCAAACAATGCAAAGAAACAAGATCAAATTTTAAATTTTTAAACAACATAATACTAATGTTTACACTTAAGAAGAGTTCAGAAATCAATATTTGGTGCAATAACCCTTATTTTTAATCACAGCTTTCATGTGTCTTGGCATGCTCTCCACAAGTCTTTCACATTGTTCTTGGGTGACTTTATTCCACTCCTGGTGCAAGAACTGAAGTAGCTCAGCTTTGTGTTTGTGTTGGAATTCAACAGATGCTGGAATGGAATGGCTGTAATACATGTAGAGATGCTGATTTCAGAAAAAAAAAATGCAGTGGTCTCTTTTCCAAAGCTGTATATACTGTAATGTATCTATAGAAAGTATTTTTATCTGTGTTTTTAAAGTAATTTTTGTTCTTGCATCCTAAAACAAGATGGTGCTTGATTTGTGTCAATACTCCCATGAATAGGGAACTTGACAACCAACTGTCACAATTATTTCAGCTAATGCATTTTTGTTTAGCTGAACTAACAATGCTCTTGTCTTTATCCTCAGACTGTTTGAGTACCATGGTCGGGTGGTGCCCCCCTCCAGAGCTGTGATCCCAATTAAACGCTCTCGTGTCATCGTCCCATCCCGGAGACCCAAGTCCTCATTCTCCACCATCAGAGCCTGCTCCTCCTCCTCTTCCTCCTCCTGCTCTTCATCGCGACAGTTCAACAATATCTCCTCTGCCCACGGACCCAGGCGTATGTTACTTTAAAGCAATTAGAATGGTTTAAGGTTTTAAGGTGTCAAAATACACCTGTTAAAAATCACTCTTTAACTGCATTATTCACCTAACCCACACTGAATTATGTAATCAACTTCCATTCACATACACATGGAAATATTTATGGTTATAAAAATGTGAAAAATTAGACACTGATACTGAGTGATCCAATATAGATTTTTTTTTTACAAAGGAGTGAGAGCTTCACAGGATTTTTTTTCTTAGTTAGATGTTCAGAAGACAAGGCTCAAAAGCTACACAGGTTTCACAAACAGTGAAGATGTCGTAGAATAAAACTTACTGTGTTGGTTTAGCAGGTCATACACCAATGTGTTAAAATGCACTGATCTTTAATCTTAAATAATTGCACTTGCAATGTTTTTGTATTAGAAACTGTAATTCACTATTTCTTTGAGGCCTAATTCAAAACCATGTAATTTATGTTTTTGTTTCCAGTGAAGTCCGACCAACTTGTAACAATAAAGAAGGAGCTGTCTCAAATCAAAACCAGGATTGACTCTCTGCTGGGCCGACTGGAGAAGATCGAGAGGCAGCAGTGGTGTGACGTTGGTGCGCTATGATTAAATGTATTATGTGCCTGTTTACTGCTTGTATGTAACAAATGTCAAGAAGAGGGGAGAGGTTAGATGAGATGCTGTAATGAAAGCTCTCCGTCAGTCTGTAAGAGCAGAGAACAAAAGGAAACAGGAAAAAATGATGTGTGGTTAAAATAACATAATCTAATGAATGTGTTATAATGGTGCTGCTGTATTCTTCTGGGGCTGACTCTCTCTATACTGGCTGTTCTATTAACTACTGTGAACACAGAGTATATTTACAGTGTCGATTCATTCATTTGCATTACTTTTTTGTCCAATTATCACGGCATCCATCATCCTACTGCAATGTATTCATTAATTGTCTGAGTACTTCTGCATATTAATTAAGTAGTGCATATAGTAAGTCAGTCAAACATGTCTAGTTATAAGTGGTGGTAGTTGACCCACTTGAATTAGGGATGCACCAATCCGATACTGGTATCAGATATTGACACCAGTACTGAAATAAAATTGCAGTTCTGGTGATAGTTGGCCCAAAAAGTGTCATAATCTTTTTTTTTTAATACAAAGTTACTGTTACTTGAGAGATAAATAACAAAAATAACAAGTACATAACATACTGTATCTGGATCAGTTTTTCTTATTTCCTTTTAAAGGAAATAAATGCTAATTTAAAGTCTCTGCACTGGTGTTGATTGATATTGGGTATCGGCAAATAAAGCTCTAGTACTGACCTCAGGATCGGAACTGAAAAAGCTTGTTCAGTCTTTGGCAATACTGTCAGTGCCATGTTTACTGGGTAAACGTTATTTCTGCTTTTTGTTTCTCCACATATAAATTCCCAGTCAAGATGAATGAAAAGCAGCTGTTAACTTTATATAGATGTTAAAAAGTGACATTCTATCGCACGCCTAAATCCTCCTTTGAATCTAAGTGAAGCAATGGACATTTTAAATTAGGATTCACTCAAAAGTACTTGGAAAATATGATGATGTGTGTTGAATAAATGTATTGGAAGTAACCTGGTAATTAAAAGTTCTACAGCTCTTTGAATTATGCGTTCACATAATTTTGGCCTTGGGTTGTATATGATGTTGTCAACTAAACAATATTTCATGGCATGTGTGGAGCTCCTATAGGAATATGAATAGTCAGTGTGTCCGCCCAGGCTTATCTGTGTGTAAATTGAAATCCATATTCACTCTCAGATGATAACAGTGTATATCAATGTGTCATGCTGTTTGCAGAGATGATGCAGAGGAAGCAGGAGGAAGTGTGCGAGTGTCTCCATGGCGACGCAGTGGACCATTCTGGAGCCGAGGAGGGGGAGGCGGGAGAGGTGCAGGGGGAGGGAGGGGACATGACGGACGGAGCAGAGGAAGACTACGACGAAGACGAAGGCAACAGAGACCTGGTAAGAAGGGCCATCCATCACAAAGTCTGATGGAGTGCAGTGAAGGGTTGTTAAAAAACTCAATACCCAGGCCAGATATTGATTGATAAAAAAATAATAATTTTAAAAAAGTGTCAAAACTAGATATGTACTTGAACAAGTGTTGATACTGGGGGGAAAAAAAAAACAAAACAAAACAAAAAACACTTTTCCTGTGTAGTTTTTAATGGTCTAGATTTATATGAGAAAGACCACATGATAATACAGCTCTGGAAAAAAATAAGAGACCACTTCATTTTTTTCTGAAATCAGCATCTCTACATTACAGCCACTCCATTCCAACACAAACACAAATTCCAACACAAACACAAAGCTGAGCTACTTCAGTTCTTGCCCAAGGAGTGGAATAAAGTCACCCAAGAACAATGTGAAAGACTTGTGGAGAGCATGCCAAGACGCATGAAAGCTGTGATTAAAGATAAGGGTTATTGAACCAAATATTGATTTCTGAACTCTTCTTAAGTGTAAACATTAGTATTATGTTGTTTTAAAATTATATTTTTTCTTTTCATTGTTTGAGGTCTAAAAACACTGTATCTTTTTTGTTATTTTGCCCATTTGTAATTTTCTGCAAATAAATGCTCTAAAAGATCATGTTTTTATTTGGAATTTGGGGGAAATGTTGTCAGTAGTTTATAGACTCAAACAAAAATGTTCCTTTTGCCCAAACACATACCTATAAGTAGTAAAATCAGAAAAACTGATAATTTTGCTGTGGTCTCTTTTTTCCCAGAGCTGTATGTGGTTATTCTTATCTTTATTTCAAAAGAGATTGGCAATTGAAGGGGTGATATTATCAAAATGATTCTAGTGAAGTTGTATGGAGTTTAAAAACACAGTGGAGCATTTCCTGTGTTGCCAGATGACGTTAAATATGCAGGATTTGTGTGTTAAACATGTGTGATTGAAACAAAACACAATTCTAGATATATTTCTAATGAGAAAACATTATAAAATAGATCTGATAACTGTGTAATATGGGCTTTTTAAGTTTGGAGTAGTATCGTGACAGGATTAGTGAGGAGTGGGAGGTATTAAAGGATAAAGGAGGACTTACTGCTATGTATTCAGATGGGCGTCATGCACTCTTATTATGCAGATTTGACTGTGGTTTTGTAAAGATAATAACAGTGGACCATTTAATACAACTAAGAACAAATTACCCTACCTTACTAAATCTCACATGTATTTAAACTTTCATGTTGTTTTAGTTTACTTTAATTGTTGTCACTCTATTACAAGATAGTGAGATTGTTGACTAAATACATTATTAATTGGTGCTTTTTATTTGTTGGCAGATTGAGAACCACATATCAGACATCGACAACTGAGAGAGGTCAGTATTCAGTAATGGCTTTCAGCTTTATTTTATTTTGAGTACTTTTCATAATTCAAAAGATGCCATATTTTTGTTTTGAGTTGTTAATTGCTATGGCAACAGTGCTAATGATTCATCAATTTCTGCAAAATTGTTGTAGAAATTACACCATAAATGTATTTCCTTTGGTTTTGAGTATATCTTTGTATATCTTTTTCCCATAGAAGTTTGAGAATACTAGTGCTAGCCAACTCGATTCAGAAAAATAGTAGTTTATTCTTCAGTGAAAGTGTATGGAGATGGACTAAAAACCTTATGATTACCTTCTGTTCATCTCCATGGCAGGTCATTGGCCTGCAGCGTTCAGGCACACTGCAGTTTTCTGTGACACCTGTCTGAGCCCAGATTGGACTATTTCATCTAACCACTTCCAAATCTGCTCCGACTGCGTTTGCTTTGAGATTTCATTTGCCTCTTGGCTGGCATCTCATCTCACTGTTTGCTAGCGCTCTCTCTGATAGTGACATGTTATATTAGGCTATAGATCAACACTTGAATTATTTACTATATTTGATTAAATACATAAATTTACTGGAGCAGGGCAAAGACACCTAAAATGTATGTCACAAAGAAGAACAACAAAAGACAACCATAGATCAAGAATGAGTATAGTAATCCAGAGGGCAACTTTCCGTACTGAGACAGTAAATTGTAGGCTACTATACCTTACCTTAATTAAGTAACTGACAATATAACTTTTGCTAGACAAAATGCTTCATATTCAGGTTTTTATCCTGTTGGTAAAAAAAATAATAAAATAAATTAATAATAATAATAATAATAATAATAATAATAATAATAATAATAATAATAATAATAATAATAATAATAATAATATGCAGATTTCTGTTGTATTGCAGTGAGTCTTGGGTCTAGTCAATAATTCAATAATAAAAATCAGTTTCAACATTTGTGAATTTACCTTTTAAATATGTCTTTTTTGATGACATTTTCACATTCTAGAACCTGAAAACAAAGTGCTAATTTGTTTTTGGGAGTTTAAATGGAAAAAGTTTCCACTCCACTTTTGCTCTGAGTGTCAGCAGTAGCTTCAGTGTGGATGCAAATTATAACACAATACTGAAATTTCATATCACCCCCAAAGCATACAACAATATGTCATGAAAGATATAGCCCAGTCCTAGCTTATAATGTTAGTCTTAAATCTGATGTGTTTGTTGTTTCTGTACAAATGGTGATGTTTTAGGGGTGTCCTATGTACTACTGTACAACCTTTGCAGTACTAATAATAATATCCATTTTCTGAGCCATGCATTGCTTATTTTGTTGTGAGTTGTCCCCAGAGTAGTTTTCACCTGTTAGCCAGTCTCAGAAGCTGTAAATGTAAGCTGTAATAATGATGCAGATTCCCTCTGGGCTGACACTTTTTTTTTTCAGAGACAGAAATAAAGACGTCTAAATGAAGACACCAGCAAAGCCTGTGGATGTGACAGAAACACAGTGAGTTGTTAAGAGCCAGCAGGAAAGGAGAGGTCTCAGTCTTGTCTTGTTACAACTCTGATGTGGACTTTCTGAAAATGCCGGCTTATGAATATTCACAATAACTGCAAAAAGCAATCAATAATCTCTGGAGTTATTTCCTCTCAGAAAAACAAGGACTTTATTTTATGTGCTTAATATAATCTATGATGATCTGTAACAGTAACAGTGATGAAAATGTAAGTCAGCCATGACATTTGTCATTGTAGATGTATTTTATTATTTATGTGCATTAAAAACACTGAGAGAGACTGCTGTTCATTTGAATGTAGGAAGTGTTTACACTTTACCATTTATTTATCTTGGAAAATGTAATTTATTCAAAATTTGTGTTATCATGTATTCAGTTCAAGGCACACAACAATTAGGAGAATGCTGTTGAAAATATAACTGTTTTATCTCTCAACTACAAATAAGACCATATAACCCCTCATTCATCCAAGAGTGGACCAGTATAAATCCTAGTGTCTCAAGCCTATCATCAAAATGAAAATGGCTTCTAGATGGGAGCCAAAATGCCTTGAGTCCAAAAACTGTTTTCCAGATGACCACCGTTTGACCTTCTTTACACTGAACATACAAGTTGTATAGTTGCTATAAAAGAAATATTTCACTGTGTGTGCTGTGCTTAAGAATTCAATACATTCATTCCAATATTTGGAGTAAACTAAAGCAATTTTACTTTTCCACAATATGAAATATTGAATTGATGTGTGCCTTTGTGTTTCTCTTATAAATCATAAATGCATTTAGTTTATTTTTGTTTGGGATTTATGAAAATGATTTTAATAACAAGCATGTGTTTCATTAGTATTCACTGCATCTGATGTATAGAGTTTTTAAAATAAATGGGTTTCCTGTCAACCGTATTCATTCTTAGTTGTACTCCATTGGAACACATGCAAAAATACCCATAATGATACACATAACTGTTTGCATCCCATCTAAATAATATAATTTATATCATCACATACATAAAAATGCATGTTATTAAGCCTATATCGAAAGTAGCAAGACTACAGCATTGACTTAAATTCTTATGAAAATCTTACTGAAAATAGCCTAATCTTAAAATATGTGCTGATGTCAGTGTTCAGAACAGTATTGCAGTACTAATTGCTGCAGTAGCAGCAGTATACTGTATGTATTACACTAGAAGCATTTAATAGTCCCAAATGGACCAACTTGAAATGTCCTTATTGACTTTCTTACACGCACTTCTCAACCAAATGAATGCAACCAGGAGAACCCCCCTCTTATATTTAATGATCACATACACCTTTTATTATTACAGGTACAAGAATATTCATCTATTCTACTGTGCAACTGAAAATACAAATCACTAGCTGATGAAAAATGCATGTGTTGCACCGCTGCGGAAACAGATGGCATTATTAATTCACTGACTTCATTTGCACTAGATCATCATTTTCATAGGTTAAGGAGGGCCACTGGCGGGGTTACAGGGACAACTGAGTCTATCACAGCTGGATAGTGGCCAGTGGGTACTATGATCAGTCAACCGACACTTCTAATGTGGACAGTGTTGAATGTGTGACGAGAGGAATCAAGAGCCTGTTGAGACCAGCAGAAGCAATTAGTAGTTTAATGGAGGCCAGGATCTTTAAAGTACACCTGTGATTACATATGCTTGGCCTTGTAATATTACTGCTGCTCTTACTACCAGCACTACTACTAGGCTACTCATTTTAAGTGACTACTCATATACTAAAACCGTTTTTAATTTATTATTCAGGCATGCCTAAACTGTTGATGGGTACGTCGCACATTTGTTTATTGTGTAATACAAAAGTACATTTTAGCCATAATAGCATTTCTTCATGACTTTGTCATGAAGAAATGCTATAAAATTCTCAAACAATGTTATATTTTTTCATTCAGTTTTACAATTAATTAATGTGTGAAACATAGTCTACCTGTGAGGAAGGATGTGCTTCCTGACTCAATTTACTTATTGGATCGTTAAAGGTGGAGCCCACAGCAGGTGATCGGTCAGAATCACTGCAATGCTTCACTTGGTTGAAGAATCTTTATTGAATGCTGTCGGATTGCATATGTGCGTGTGTGTGGTTGGACATAATCCACGGTGGCCGAGGGGAGCCAACGCATAGCAGAACCGAAAACGCGCACAAGGTGACGGAAGTGCTCCAAAGCTGAAGAGGGTGCTCTCAGTGTAACATTGATCAAAGATCAAAGATCAAAGATCAAAGACAGCTGGTTTATTTGTGCGCTAATATTCCAGATGAGCTCACCGTACCAGTTACACATACCTATATATAATAGCTTAGACACTTTATTAAAACTTCATTCAAACTTGGAGATACTTTGATATTTTCATAATGGGAGACACTGAGCTGTGCCTCATTGACAAAAAAATAAAAAGGTAACGCACTCAAGGCTTACCGTGCCTATAAATATGTAGTAAGGTTATGTTTTCAATACTTATCTAATCTATATATTGTAACAAAGCTATATAAGTTTGTGCTGTTTTCACACTTTTCACACACTTCCACACTTTTTAATAATGTAGAAGAAAACTGTATAATTATCTCAGTTTTCTATTAAATACCGTAGAAAGGAACTCTTTTTATACTATTTGTAAGTTATATTAGGTTACCATCATTAAATTATGATAACAGGAGAAGTTCAATTTGTCAACTGGACAAAGTTTGTTTGGTTGAAAACGTTTCGCCGCTCATCCGAGAGGCTTCGTCAGCTCTAATAAGAATACTGGTAAGACACTTGCTTATATCTTGCTGTAGGGAGGAGCTACCTAGCTAACTACTTTCCGGAACTATCTCATTGGTTTCCGTCTTTTGTTTCTCTGGCGTCTAGCTAACGATCCCTATTCATCCCTACACGCCTGTTTTTCACACCTCTGGCCCTGACCTGGCTAGCCCTATTGTTTCCCTGTTTGCTTGATCTACGCTTAAGAATGGAATTGTAGATGGGATGCAAATTATGTCTGACCCACAAACACTTTAAGACAAAAACTCGTCCACCCAAAGGACAAAACACCGAGCCACAAACAAAGCAATGTGGTCTACTCCATTCAGTGTAGTGAAGACTGCAGTGAGCGCTATATTGGAGAAACCAAGCAGCCACTTCACAAGAGGATGTACCAACACAGACGGGCGTGCCAGAGTGGACCGTCTTCTGCCGTATATCTTCACCTAGAAGCCACGGGTCATTCATTTGAGGACAGTGAGGTTCAGATCTTAGCCAGGGAAAAGAATTGGTTTGAGAGGGGAGTTAAAGAGGCTATTTTTGTCAAAAAAGAGAATCCTTCTCTGAACAGAAATGGTGGAGTCAGACATAATTTGCATCCCATCTACAATTCCATTCTTAAGCGTAGATCAAGCAAACAGGGAAACAATAGGGCTAGCCAGGTCAGGGCCAGAGGTGTGAAAAACAGGCGTGTAGGGATGAATAGGGATCGTTAGCTAGACGCCAGAGAAACAAAAGACGGAAACCAATGAGATAGTTCCGGAAAGTAGTTAGCTAGGTAGCTCCTCCCTACAGCAAGATATAAGCAAGTGTCTTACCAGTATTCTTATTAGAGCTGACGAAGCCTCTCGGATGAGCGGCGAAACGTTTTCAACCAAACAAACTTTGTCCAGTTGACAAATTGAACTTCTCCTGTTATCATGGATTCTACCTGGACGACTGAGGGACTTTTCACGCATCATTAAATTATGTCAAAATATGCATAATTTCATCTACACAGTCAGTTTGTATTTCCTGGTGATTGTACCAGAGCTTCACTCGTTCATTAATTAATTGTTACAGTTTACTAGAAGTCCAGCTGGTCCCTACTATTACGTCCCTGAATCTTCACTGTAATAACATCTCACGAATCGAAGGCCTCACCAACGCATGGCACCTGCGTCATCTGGACCTCTCCTCCAACTGCATCTCTCACATCGAGGGCTTGAGCTCTCTCACTTCTCTGAGAACTTTGAATTTATCCTGCAACTTAATCACCAAGGTCGAAGGTGTGTGTTTTAATTACCTTCTCAGTTGTATGATGGATGTTCTAGTATAGGGGGAGTTCCTCAAGTAATTTATATCTGTCTCATAGAACTAAAGTTCTATGAGTGCTTTATGAGCTGTAAAATCACTCCTTTGTCCCACCTCTCTCAGGACTGAATGGCCTTGTGAACCTAACAAGATTAAACCTGTCCTATAATCAGATTAATAACCTCACAGGTAAGGCCTGTGTATTTTTGATAGTGCCACAGGTATCACACTGATGTTGATGGATCTTATTGTCCTTCTGTAATAGGGTTGTTGTATCTCCACGGCCCGCAGTACAAGCTTAACCATCTTAGCCTCCATGGCAACCAGCTGGACAGCATCGATCACCTTTTGCAATGCCTATTGGGATTGCACAGCTTAAAAGAAGTTATATTGTACAAAGATGGAGCAGACAATCCACTCTGCACGTCCCCAGGTACAACTTAACAGGAAGTTGTTACTATTACTATTTAAAAAATACAGTTGACTTATTTTTATTTAGATACTTACTGGTAATTTCTCCTGCTATACAGGGTTAAGTGTTTCAGAATTTATGTCCAAGTTCAAAACACTGCAATGAGTAATTTTTCTGCTTACAATTTTGTATTATTTTAGTCACAATTTAAGTGTCTGTACACTAACTACATTTATTTTGTATTATTTTCCTGCATATACTATTCCTTGTACTTGCCAACAATACATTTTTATATACAAATATCAATTTCACATTGCACATTTGTATAGCTTTTGTCAGACAAATTACATTCTATTTTCTTTATTTATAGGTTGTACAATATGTATTTCTAGTTAACAGAATACAATATGAATATGAATATTTCCCTTTATTGCAGGTTACAGGGAAATAGTCTTCCAGTTATTGCCTCAGATTTATGTCATGGATGGTCTGGACCAATTTGGAAACCCATGTGAACTTCGTGTGCATAAACGTGACATTCCTGGTTTGGAAGATTATCTGGACTTGTTTCTCTCATCTGATACCAGTCACCATGAAGCTGTAATTTACTTATTTATGTCATAAGCCTTTTAAGATTACATGTGGAGTACTTAAGATGTTCTATTTCAGGTCAAAGGAAGTAATATTAACACTCCCTGCATTGATGAGGTGTTGAACCAGTTTCGTCAGCGGATTGCATCAGAAGTTTTAGCAGAAACCACCCCACCGTTGGATCAAAAGGACAAGGCCCCTGCAGTTTCCAGTGCAACCGATCCACCAGACACTCATAATGAAGAACGCCTCCAGAAACTCGAGCGTCAGACGTCTCTGCTCATTCAGGTGATTACTTTTGTAATTACTATAATAAGAATGGCGGACTAGTATGAAATGGAAATGCATAAAAAATACACTCTTAGCTAGACCTCTTGCAAAGAACTGGTGTTTCTTGCAATTTTTACCCAAACGTATAGTGCCCAGACAGGCTGGGTCTAATGGCAATGACTTGACTAAAACTTTTTTTTGAATTGATTAAAACTTTTTTTTATTTCAGTGAGTGAAGTTCCTTGGCCCTTAATAGAGTTTATTGTGCTTAAAAAATTGGGCTCCTGACCTATTCATTATGAAGGCTTTCTGATAATGCCAGGAATAAATAAATACAGCTCAGTTTGAAAGGTATTTGTGATGTGTTCTATCTATGAGGTTCACAGCAAGGAACAATTAGCCATAACAATTAACAAGAAAACACGGTAAAATATATATAATAAAATATATAATATTATTTAATGGTCAAAAGTACTCAAAATGGCACCTATAGACCAGAAGCTGAAAATAAGGATATCTTCAACATGTCTATGTCAGCAGATTTAGGATTCCTATCATAAACCCATTATAGATATTTTATGATGGTGAACAAAAAATGTAAATAAAATTCTATTCTTATAGCATATTTATTAAAGTGTGATACAACAAAAATTCCAACACCCATCTTTATGCTGCAGGGTCCTATACGAAACAAACTCAGCAACAGCATCAGTACTCCTGTGGTGATGGTACGGGTACCCAAGAGGGACACAGATCGTACGTCAGAGAGTGAGAGCAGCTCAGGAACAAGGACAAAAGGCACAAAGGGAAGGAAATCCGAAAGGTAGAATGAATACGCCAACTACATTTCACATGAAGACTAAAATTATTTCATATTCAAATTTTTTCATGTTTTTGAGAATCGACACGTTAGCCGTGTCTCAATTCGGCTAGCATGCACAGTTCGGAGCGTGGTTTTAACGGCATGTACGTCACAAACACGTACCAAAACCGGAAAAACGCACGGCCGGGGGAGGGGTCGAGAAAATATTAATTGACTGAGCAAAATCCCTGCATGTTCGAAGAGCCGAACTGCGCTCCAGCTTCCAATCACATTGCAGCATAATTACCCACCGATCGCTTTCCCGCTAATCATGATGATTAGCGCTGTTGTGTTAACTTGCTACGTAAATGCTACGTAAGAAGGAACTCTATTTTTTTTTTTTTAATTCTTTATTTAATAGGGACAGTGCATATTAATGAACATCTGCAACATTGCAGTGTAAATATGCCAGATTATAGCAAGAATGCTAATTTCCTTCTGTAGTCCCTAGGCAGGTGACACCACAGCAAAAACAATAAAAACAATGACAACTGACAATAACATTAAAACATTAAAACATTAAGCATTAAAACATTGAAAGTGTCCACAAGTCTGGTTTTCCTTTAGGCACTGTTTCAAGTATGATTTGAAAGTGGCCAGTGTTGGAGTCTCTCTTATTGATAATGGGAGAGAGTTCCAGAACTTAGTGCCTCTGACTGAGAGCACAGTTTGTCCAAATATAGTGCGTCTACACCTCGCCTCGGGATACGTTCGGGATACGTTCGGGATACGTTCAGGATACGTCCGTTTCTCCGGAGCTACGGATAATTAAAGTCCGAGGATATACGCAACACGCGTATACACGTGGATAGCAAACAGCACCAAACTGTTACAACGGAGTGACCACGTTCTTATGGGTGAGTCATATTATCACATTATTTCTGCATCAAAGGGACATATTAGCTGACAGCAGGGTACATGTGTCAGCGTGTGTACAGGAATAAACTGAGACTAAACCAGGACTAAAACAGGATTAAACCAGGACTAAACCAAGGCTAAACCAGGTCTAAACTAGGTCTAAACCAGGACTAAACCGGGTCTAAACCGGGACTAAACCGGGACTAAACCAGGACAAAACCAGGTCTAAACTAGGTCTAAACCAGGACTAAACCAAGACTCAGTGTGTGTGTGTCCAGAGTGTGTGTGTATGCGGGTGTGTACGTGTGTGATAACATATCCTGTGTATATACTGAAGTCTTCAAATGTTTCAGATTTCCATGTGTAAGGCATTGTTAGAGAGCTTAGAATCTATACTTTCAGAATTTGTGAATAACTCAAGGGGGAAGGGGGGGGTGGGGGCACTTTTCCCTACCCATCCGTTTTGAGCCTTTGTGTGTAGGGTTGGGGTGTTCCAGTCCCTGTTATGGCAGAGGGCTAGGGGAAAGTAGTAGGGCTATACACCCCTCCAAACAAAGATTTTTTTCAGAGGCACACTCCAAACGGAAGGGTATGAGCAGTTTCCCAAAATGCCTTGCAAATCACCGGCAAGATGGCTGCTACCACGACCACAGAGACCAAAGAAGTAGATGGCATGTTGGATTTCTGGTAAAAGCTTGTCGCGTCTGCTTACGTAAAAGCTGGCATAGACTACTGATGACATATGTGATTGGTGAAGGGGTGTCCTAATTCGTAGGGGTTGACTTTCAACCCCTTCCCCTTGTTGCTAAGGGGCAAGGGGCTAGGGGTAGAAATGGGATTGGCCCATGGTCTGCCCTACTTCTCAACAATCAATAATGAAAAATACAATTACACCTTATTATTATGATTATAAAATATAAATACAAAATTGGCTCATTTGTCTGGTTTATCAGAAACAAATCAAATAATAAAAATAGTAACTGGATGTTTACTACCTAGCTTGTCAAAATAATTACATCAGGCAGCAATTAAAATGTTTATCAGCTTCCTCTTGATCTTCTGACAATCAATCACTCTGTATTCACTGTATTTTTATGTAGTTCGTAGCATCTATAATTTCATATATGTACTTCACTTTCCTCTTTATATACAAGGTGAACCAAATATAGTTTCAAGACCCTTAGTCACTGTTTCAGACTTTGTTTACCCATAAAACTGAGAATTACATCCATCTACTTTGACCTTCATTGCTGCCTTAGCTCCGGGGTTGGTAATAATCAGGTTTTACAACTTGTGCGATGCCTGTGATTTGTTTTATGTGCAGTGATCAGGAGAGTCATAAAACTACATCTTCAAAGTCCTCTGTGGGCCCCAAGATGAAGCATGGCATCGCAGCTGGAGTCAAGACAGTAGGGGCCACCGGGAGGGACACCGGGAGGGACAAAGAGACCTACAGGGTAAAGACAAATAAGTTGTCTCCATTTAGAAATCCATCCATCCATTTTCTTCTGCTTATTTGGGGCCGGGTCGCGGGGGCAACAGTCTAAGCAGCTCCTCCATCGGGACCCCAAGGCGTTCCCAGGCCAGCTGAGAGACATAGTCCCTCCAGCATGTCCTGGGTCTTCCCCAGGGCCTCCTCCCGGTGGGACATGCTCGAACACCTCCTGAAGGAGGCGTCCAGGAGGCATCCAGAACAGATGCCCGAGCCACCTCAGCTGGCTCCTCTCGACATGGAGGAGCAGCGGCTCTACTCCAAGCCCCCCCCTGTGTGACTGAGCTCCTCGCCCTATCTCTAAGGGTGCACCCAGCCACTCTGCGGAGGAAATTCATTTCGGCCGCTTGTGTCCGCAATCTTTTCCTTTCGGTCATTACCCAGAGCTCATGACCATAGGTGGGGGTAGGAACGTAGATTGATTGGTAAATTGAGAGGTTTGCCTTTTGGCTTAGCTCCCTCTTCATCCACAATGGTCCAGTACAGCGACCGCATCACTGCCGACGCTGCACCAATCTGCCTGTCAAACTCACGCTTTATCCTCCCCTCACTCATGAACAAGACCCCAAGATACTTGAACTCCTTCACTTGAGGCAAGGACTCTCCACCTACCCGGAGAGGGCAAGCCACCTTTTTCTGGTCGAGAACCATGGCCTCTGATTTGGAGGAGGTGATTCTCATCCCAGCCGCTTCACACGGGGCTGCAAACCACCCCAATGCATGTTGGAGATCACGGTTTGATGAAGCCATCAGGACAACATAATCTGCAAACAGCAGAAATGACATCCTGTGGTGCCTAAACCGGATCCCCTCTGACCTCTGACTGCACCTAGAAATTCTGTCCTTAAATACAATGAAAAGAACTGGTGACAAAGGGCAGCCCTGGTGAAGTCCAACATGCACTGGAAACAGGTCTGACTTACTGCCGGCAATGTGAACACAGCTCCTGCTCCGGTCATACATTACATAGACTTCCAGTCATTGCCTCAGATTTATGTCATGGATGTCTGGACCAATTTGGAAATCCACGTGAACCTCATGTGCATAAACGCGACATTCCTGGTTTGGAAGATTATCTGGACTTGTTTCTCTCATCTGATACCAGTCACCATGAAGCTGTAATTGACTTTTTTATGTCATAAGCCTTTTAAGATTACATGTGGAGTACTTAAGATGTTCTATTTCAGGTCAAAGGACGTAGTATTAACACTCCCCGCATTGATGAGGCGTTGAAACGGTTTCGTCAACGAATTGCATCAGAAGTTTTAGCAGAAACCACCCCGGAGTTGGAGCAAAAGGACAAGGCCCCTGCAGTTTCCAATGCAGCCGATCCACCAGACACTCATAATGAAGAACGCCTCCGGAAACTCGAGCGTCAGGTGTCTCTGCTCATTCATATGATTACTTTTGACATTACTATAATAAGAATGGCGGACTAGTATGAAATGGAAATGCATAAAAAATACACTCTTAGCTGGACCTCTTGCAAAGAACTGGTGGTTTCTTGCAGTTTTTACCCAAACGTATAGTGCCCAGACAGGCTGGGTCTAATGGCAATGACTTGGCTAAAACTTTTTTGAATTGACTAAAACTTTTTTTTATTTAATTGAGTGAAGTTCCTTGGCCCTTAATAGAGTTTATTGTGCTTACAAAATTGGGCTCCTGACCTATTCATTATGAAGCCTTTCTGATAATGCCAGGAATAAATAAATACAGCTCAGTTTGAAAGGTATTTGTGATGTGTTCTATCTATGAGGTTCACAGCAAGGAACAATTAGCCATAACAATTAACAAGAAAACACAGTAAAATATATATAATAAAATATATAATATTATTTAATGGTCAAAAGTACTCAAAATGGCACCTATAGACCAGAAGCTGAAAATAAGGATATCTTCAACATGTCTATGTCAGCAGATTTGGGATTCCTATCATAAACCCATTATAGATATTTTATGATGGTGAACAAAAAATTTAAATAAAATTCTATTCTTATAGCATATTTATTAAAGTGTGATACAACAAAAATTCCAACACCCATCTTTATGCTGCAGGGTCCTATACGAAACAAACTCAGCAACAGCATCAGTACTCCTGTGGTGATGGTACGGGTACCCAAGTGGGACACAGATCGTATGTCAGAGAGTGAGAGCAGCTCAGGAACAAGGACAAAAGGCACAAAGGGAAGGAAATCCGAAAGGTAGAATGAATATGCCAACTACATTTCACATGAAAACAGACATTATTATTTCATTATTTCATATTAAAATTTTTTCATGTTTTTGAGAATTGACACGTTAGCCGTGTCTCAATTCAGCTAACGTGCACAGTTCGGAGCGTGGTTTTAAGGGCATGTACGTCACATCCGGCGCGACGACTGCTGTCCCATTTCATTTTTGTCCCATGCACAGTTACATGCGGTCCGAAGACCGCAGTCGTTTCCATGGAAATTGGGGCGTGGACAAACTGCGAAAAAGTACACTTTGCGCACTCATATATCCCAGCATGCACCGTGCGCTACTTTTTCTACGGGAGAAAATGGAGTCGGCGGCTGCATCTGGTAGTTGCGAGACCTGTCACATTTTGCCGACGCCCATGCGGTCCGTGGACTGCACTCAGGGCTGAGCAAGTATGCACAGTCTTGAGTGCAGTCTGAGCCCCCTTAAAACCACGCTCCGAACTGTGCACTCTGAGAATTGAGACACGGCTATAGCTTTTCAAAAGCTGAAGAATCTTTATTGAATGCTGTCTGATTGAGTATGTGCGCGTGTGGTTGGACATAATCTACGGTGGCCGAGGGGTGCAAACGTGTAGCAAAACCGAAAAAATGAGCACAAGCCCACGGAAGTCTTCCAAACCTGAAGAGGGCGCTCTCAGTGTGACATTGGTCAAAGATCAAAGTCAGCTTTGTTGTTATTGTACAAATTAGGCATGAAAATCCCTCACCTTTCGGCAAAATTCGCTGTTTTGAAGTCAAAATAGGTGACCTACGTGAATCGTGTAGATCCAAGTAGAAAAAAATGTGTGTGTGTGTGTGTGTGTGTGTGTGTGTGTGGGGGGGGCGTGTCGAGAAACTATTAATTGACTGAGCAAAATCACTGCATGTTCGAAGGGCCGAACTGCGCTCCAGCTTCCAATCACAATGCACTGATCGCGCTCCCACTGTTGTGTTAACTTGCTACATAAATGCTACGTAAGAAGGAACTCTCACCTCTGGATACGTTCGGGATACGTCCGTTTCTCCGGAGCTATGGATAATTAAAGTCCGTGGATATATGTGACACGCGTATACACGTGGATATGCGAACAACTCCAAACTGTTACAACGGAGTGACCGCGTTCTTATGGGGTGAGTCATATTATCACATTATTTCTGCATCAAAGGGACATATTAGCTGACAGCAGGGTACATGCGTCAGCCAGGGTGACCACCGGCATGAAACAGGAAAGGAAGACACTTGTGTCCAAAAAGGAGGACAAAGGCCCTAAACTGAGGACACCTTGTTTTTTTTTGTTTTGTTTTGTTTTCTGAGGGATGGGGGGCGGGGCATGTAGCCATGTCCAACGTTTACTCTAAGCTGCGCGCCTGCACAATTGCGCACTGCTCGCACATTCTCAGCGCAAAAGAAAACCTATGCAGCGCACTGTAAATCAGGGATGAAAGAGCTTTTAGCGGATCTCCACTTTTTATTCAGCCGCGGGGTCATTTTTTTATATCTGCAAAGTGCGAGCCGCCCGGGGTGGGGGGGTGCATTTCGGATGTCGCGCACAGGGATCTAAGGAGCGCTCAGGGAGTTAGTGTGTTTGCTCAGACACATTAAAAATTAGGGGGAACATTGGCCATGTCACAATTCCAAGTATTACTAGTCGCAATAGAATACAGTGGTACCTCACCTTACGAATGACCCAACAAACGAAAATTTCAAGTTACGAAACGCCTTCACGTCAAATTTTGGTCTCTAGATACGAATGAAATTTCAAGTTACGAAACGCGAAATCTCCAATCCAATCCAACTTTATTTATAAAGCACTTTAGAAACAACAAATCTCAAAAAATCAATTAATGCGCACTCAGATGCACGCCCCGAAACGTAAATACACTTTATCAGCACACACGGGGTTAGGTTCCAGAGGTGGCCCGCGGTGGGAGAGGTCTGCGAGGTAGGACAACTTTGTATTTGGCAATTGTTCTACATGTTTTAGGGCTGTAAATGCCTCACCACACATTCTACACTTTTTTCTCGCATTTCTCTCTCATTTAAACACTCTAACTTTCATAGATTTTCAATGGAATGTGTTGGGGGGGGACACGGGTTAATATAGCGGCGCCGAACGTGCAATGGGAGCGGAGACACAACAACACAGTAAAACGGTAAAACTCACCTGTCTCACGACGGTCTAAACCCCGCTCACGTTCCCTTAGTGAATTGGTGAATTCTGCTTCACAATGATAGGAAGAGCCGACATCGAAGGATCAAAACGTCCATACGGCTCAAGGCCGCGCTACACCGGGGCTGCAGGATTGAGCTGCGGCGCCGCGTGCCTCCTCCTCGGGCTTGGCCCGCCCGCGCGGCTCATAGCTCACAGTGTGAGCCGCGCTCTGGAAGTCAGGTAGAACCAGAGCCCACCGAGCGAGACCCCGCGGTCTTGCCCGCTGATAGAGCGGCCTGTTAGCTCACAGCGTCAGCCCCCCGGCTCTGGAGGTCAGATAGAAGCAGAGCTTGCCCCGCCCCGCTCTTATTCCCGCTGAAAGAGCGTCTTTCTCGGCCTCTTAAAGGTGCGCAGACACGAGCACCATGCACCGCGCACCTCCAACGGCACTGCCATGTTATAATAATAACAGATCCAATCCAGGTTTAGTTCTGGCCAGACCTGGTTTATTCCACGTTCTTTTAGTCCTGGTCTAGTCTCTTAGCCCGTCAGGAACACGTTACACTATAAAAAAAATGTTACAAAAAAACCTTGGAACGGATCAGGCTTTTTCCATTGAAA
Organism: Paratrypauchen microcephalus; assembly: GCA_036785185.1. Lineage (NCBI taxonomy): Eukaryota > Metazoa > Chordata > Actinopteri > Gobiiformes > Gobiidae > Paratrypauchen > Paratrypauchen microcephalus. The sequence continues at coordinate 2,676,917 of JAVJIX010000032.1, forward strand.
TAGCTACTCAACTTACGAATTTTTCACGTTACGAAACCACTTCTGGAACGAATTAATTTCGTAAGGTGAGGTACCACTGTAATATTTTTGTCTTTAGGGAACAAGGAGCAGACCACCTGGTTAATTGAGCTGAGGCGGGACCTGTTCCATTTCGCAGACGCCCATGTGGTCCCCGGACTGCACTCAGGGCTCAGCGAGTATGCACCGCCTCGACTGCAGACTGAAACCACACTCCGAACCGTGCATTCGCTGAATTGGGAAACGGCGAACATCGCAGAGTAGCAAGTGTAAATAATGGGTGGGGATTTTTTTATTTTTTTTTATTTACCTTTATTTAACCAGGAAAAAAAAGTCCCATTGAGATTCAAAGATCTCTTTTTTGATTTATGACGATTTATGCAACGGTGGCCGACGAGGGTCCAAAAGGAGGACAAAATGTAAAAAAGGAGGACACGTGACAGACGGCCGGACAGACAGCTCTAAAACCGGACTGTCCGGATGAAATCCGGACGAATGGTCACCCTAGTGTCAGCGTGTGTGTACAGGACTAAACTGAGACTAAATCAGGACTAAAACAGGACTAAACCAGGACTAAACCAAGACTAAAACAGGTCTAAACCAGGACTAAACCGGGTCTAAACCGGGACTAAGCCGGGACTAAACCAGGACTGAACCAGGTCTAAACCAGGACTAAGCCGGGTCTAAACCAGGTCTAAACCAGGTCTAAACCAGGACTAAACCAGGTCTAAACCAAGACTAAACCGGGACTAAACCAGGACTAAACCAAGACTAAGTGTGTGTGTGTATGTGTGTGTGATAAGATATTATCCTGTGTGTTGAATTCTTCAAATGTTTCAGATTTCCATGTGAAAGGCATTGTTGTTGGGGGCAGCGCACTCTTCTCACCCTTCTCACCTTTTTCACCCCTGACCTGTTTTCATGCCTGACAAATGATAAACAACACTGAAACTCTATCAAACATGGCAAAACTGACACAAATAACTAAAGGGTTTATACTTGGCCAGCTCTTACCAGAAGGGCAGAAAACAGATGACATTAGCAATAAAAGAGCTCCATCTGGTGGTCACAAATGCAATGCAACGACTCACTCTCAATTACACAATCAAACAAACACTTACTTGCACAAGACGCACACAAAGCACACAAGATCGTAACAAGTAGCGATTTCTCCGACAGACTGACAACTTGCTGCGGGACACAGTCCAAGGCGTCTTCTGATTGGACGAGAGTCCAGGTGGAGTGAGGAGAGAGAGTTAGTGTGAAAGTCTGTGGCTCCCAGCGGCCAAAAGAGGGCCTTTTCTACATAAAGATTATGTGAAAATGCGATTTGCAATATTTTAGATAACATTTTTGGGGCATTTTTGGCCTTTGTTGAGTAAAAAATACTTGTACAAGGGCTGAATCCTATTACACCGCTTGGCCAAACCACTTTCCCCTACCCATCCGTTTTGAGCCTTCGCGTGTAGGGTTGGGGTGTTCCAGTCCCTGTTATGGCAGAGGGGTAGGGGAAAGTAGTAGGGCTATATACCCTCCAAAGATTTTTTTCAGAGGCACACTCCAAACGGAAGGGTATAAGCAGTTTCCCAAAATGCCTTGCAAATTTCTGGCAAAAGCTTATCCCGTCTGCTTACGTAAAAGCTGGCATACTGACTACTGATGACGTATGTGATTGGTGAAGGGATGTCCCAATTCGTAGGGGTTGACTTTCAACGCCTTTCCCTTGTTGCTCAGTTTCAAGGGGCTAGCAGGGGTTAGGGTGACCACCGGCATGAAACAGGAAAGGACCACCGGCATGAAACAGGAAAGGAGGACACTTGTGTCCAAAAAGGAGGACAAAGGCCCTAAAGTGAGGACACTTTGTTTTTTGTTTTGTTTTCCCTTGGGGGCGTTTACTGTAAATCAGGGATGAAAGAGCTTTTAGCGGATCTCTGCTTTTTATTCAGCCGCGGGGTCATTTTTTTTTATATCTGCAAAGTGCGAGCCACGCGAGGGGGGGGGCGCATTTCGGATGTCGCGCACAGGGCTCCAAGGAGCGCTCAGGGAGTTAGTGTGTTTGCTCAGACACATTAAAAATTAGCGGGAACATTGGCCATGTCCCAATTCCAAGTATTACTAGTCGCAATAGAATAATATTTTTGTCTGTAGGGAACAAGGAGCAGACCACCCGGCTCATTGAGCTGAGGCGGGACTTGTTCCATTTTGCAGACGCCCATGTGATCCCCGGACTGCACTCAGGGCTGAGCGAGTATGCACCGCCTCGACTGCAGACTGAAACCACACTCCGAACCGTGCATTCGCTGAATTGGGAAACGGCGAACATCGCAGAGTAGCAAGTGTAAATAATGGGTGGGGATTTATGACGATTTATGCAACGGTGGCCGACGAGGGTCCGAAAGGAGGACAAAATGTAAAAAAGGAGGACACGTGACAGACGGCCGGACAGACAGCTCTAAAACTGGACTGTCCGGATGAAATCCGGACGAATGGTCACCCTAGCAGGGGTTGGCAACCTTTACCGCTCAAAGAGCCATTTGGACCCGTTTCACACAGTAAAGAAAACACTGGGAGCCACAAAACCCTTTTGAAATTTAAAATGCGTCTTTTTTGGCTTTGTGCCATAGAATTACATTTTGAAAATGAATTAACTAAAATAAAATACATTGGTCCCTTGCTATATCGTGGTTCACTTTTCGTGGCCTCACTGTTTTGCAGATTTTTATTCCAGTTTTTTTTATAGTGTATCAACGTGCATTTCTGCGTCTTGATTGGCTAAGGAACTCTAGACCTTTGCCGATTCGTCAGTCATTCTCCTCCGTGTCTCCTGTACAGAATGCGTTCAGTTTGCCAGATTTATATAAATGTTCGATCGCAGTGTGACTCTGAAGTGCTGTATGTTTGCAAGTTTTCTCCCCGACAAAACCCGCCACAGCGAAGCGGTCTTAAGAACTGTGAAATACATGCGAAAGACACTTTGGTTTCGTTCTATAATACTGTACTTTTTTGTTGAAAATCTACGAACGTTTGAGTGTTTAAACAAGAGAGAAATGTGAGAAAACATTAATTCCAGTCTGAGAAAAGTGTAGAATGTGTGTGGTGAGGCGTTAACAGCCTTAAAACATGGAGAATAATTGTAAAATATAGCTGCAAGCAGCAATGTGGGACCAAGCAGTGACCCAGCCTAATTTGATGACGTGCGTTGGATCAGTCTTCGCCCAAAACACATTTTTGCATGTTGTAGCGGCCCCTAGTGGCCAATGTGCACCAAATTTGGTATGGCTAATTCTGTATGGATGGTACATTGCACACCAAGTTTCATTGAGAGAGCTGAAACGTACGTCAACGCACGTCAATTTGATGACGTGCGTTGGATCAGTCTTCGGTGAACCGTTGAGCGAAGTTCACGGTTCAAAAGTTACAAGCAGAAATGTCCCTCAAATTTTGACCTGTTGGTGGCGCTAGAGGGTTTGAGCTGAGACCCTGTAATTTCTTGTGGGGAATCCTGGGATGGACGCGAACAGTTGTGAAAAGTTTGAAAATAATCCTATTAAGGGTTCCCGAGATATGAGCTCACTTCCTGTTTGGCGACTTTTCGGACGCGTTTGATTGGCTGTCACGGCAAAACGATAAGAGATATCAAAACGCCGGGCAAGTTTCTGATGAGGCTCAGTCCAAAGATGCTATGTACCAAATTTGAGCAAAATTGGTCCAAAATTGAGGGAGGAGAGAAGCATTTTGAGTGTTTGTCATAAAATTCAAAATGGCGGAAAATCTACCCTGGCGGAAAATGACCTCATATGGTGCGTTGGATTCGGCTTGGCCCAAGGAGTCCAGGGATGCCAAGTTTTTGAAAATTGGACATACAGTTCAAATGTTACACGCAGAAATGTACCTGAAAATTCCTGCAACTTTGACCTGCTGGTGGCGCTAGAGGGTTGGGGGTGGGGGCCTATAAATTGCTGTGGGTAATGAGGAGACTGGCTGGAATGTGCATGCAAAATTTCACAACTTTTTACCAGACAGTTCTAGGGGTTGCCATAGATTCCCAGAGGCTGAAGAATATTTTATAATAAGAATCAATAGAAACACTATAGGTGCCTACGCAGCTTAGCGCTGCTTTGCCCCAATAAGAATCAGTAGAAACACTATGGGTGCCTCGCAGCTCCATTGCTTGGCCCCAAATATAAAGCTTCGCAGATTTCGCTTGTCGTGGGTTATTTTTAGAATGTAAGAACGTAACCCCCGTGATAAACGAGGGACCACTGTACTGAGCCGCATCAGAGGGATCAAAGATCCGCATGTGGCTCTGGAGCCGTGGGTTACCGACCCCTGGGCTAGTGGCAAGGGGTAGGAGTAGAAATTAGAAATGGGAATGGCCCATGGTCTGCCCTACTTCTTAACAATCAATAATGAAAAATACAATTACACCTTATTATTATGATTATAAAATATATATACAAATACAAAATTGGCTCATTTGTCTGGTTTATCAGAAACAAATCAAAGAATAAAAATAGTAACTGGATGTTTACTACCTAGCTTGTCAAAATAATTACAACAGGCAGCAATTATGTTTATCAGCTTCCTCTTGATCTTCTGACAATCAATCACTCTGTATTCACTATATTTTTTATGTAGTTTGTAGTATCTATCATTTTTTAATATATGTACTTCACTTTCCTCTTTATACACAAGGTGAACCGAGTATAGTTTCAAGACCCTTAGTCACTGTTTCAGACTTTGTTTACGCATAAAACTGAGAATTACATCCATCTACTTTGACCTTCATTGCTGCCTTAGCTCCGGGGTTGGTAATAATCAGGTTTTACAACTTGTGCGATGCCTGTGATTTGTTTTATGTGCAGTGATCAGGAGAGTCATAAAACTACATCTTCAAAGTCCTCTGTGGGCCCCAAGATGAAGCATGGCATCGCAGCTGGAGTCAAGACAGCAGGGGCCACCGGGAGGGACACCGGGAGGGACACCGGGAGGGACGAAGAGACCTACAGGGTAAAGACAAATAGGTTGTCTCCATTTAGAAATCCATCTATCCATTTTCTTCTGCTTATTTGGGGCCGGGTCGCAGGGGCAACAGTCTAAGCAGGGACTCCCAGACCTCCTTCACCCCGGACACTTCCTCCAGCTCCTCCGGGGGGACCCCAAGGCGTACCCAGGCCAACAGAGAGACATAGTCCCTCCAGCGTGTCCTGGGTCTTCCCTGTGGGACATGCTTGAACAGCTCCTGAAGGAGGCGTCCAGGAGGCATACAGAACAGATGCCCGAGCCACCTCAGCTGGCTCCTCTTGATGTGGAGGAGCAGCGGCTCTTCTCTGAGCTCCTCCCGTATGACTGAGCTCCTCACCCTATCTTTAAGGGTGCGCCCAGCCACTCTGCGGAGGAAACTCTTTTCGGCCGCTTGTGTCCGCGATCTTTTCCTTTCGGTCATTACCCAGAGCTCATGACCATAGGTGGGGGTAGGAACGTAGATTGATTGGTAAATTGAGAGGTTTGCCTTTTTGCTCAGCTCCCTCTTCAGCACAACGGTCCAGTACAGCGACCGCATCACTGCCGACGCTGCGCCAATCCGCCTGTCAATCTCACGCTCTATCCTCCCCTCACTCGTGAACAAGACCCCGAGATACTTGAACTCCTTCACTTGAGGCAAGGACTCTCCACCTACCCCGAGAGGGCAAGCCACCTTTTTCTGGTCGAGAACCATGGCCTCTGATTTGGAGGAGGTGATTCCCATCCCAGCTGCTTCACACGGGGCTGCAAACCACCCCAATGCATGTTAGAGATCACGGTTTGATGAAGCCATCAGGACAACATCATCTGCAAACAGCAGAGATGACATCCTGTGGTGCCCAAACCGGATCCCCTCTGACCTCTGACTGCACCTAGAAATTCTGTCCATAAATACAATGAACAGAAATGGTGACAAAGGGCAGCCCTGGTGGAGTCCAACATGCACCGGAAACAGGTCTGACTTACTGCCGGCAATGTGAACACAGCTCCTGCTCCGGTCATACAGGTACTGGACAGCCCTTAGCAAAGAGCCCCAAACCCCATACACCCAGAGCAATCCCCACAGGACCCCACAAGGAACCTGGTCGAATGCCTTCTCCACATCCACGAAGCACATGTGGACTGGTTGGGAAACCTCCCATGAATCCTCGAGCACCCGATGGAGAGTATAAAGCTGGTCCAGTGCTCCGCGACCGGGACGAAAACCACACTCCTCCTCCTGGATCTGAGGTTCGACCATCGGTCGGATTCTCCTCTCCATTACCCTGGAATAGACCTTATCGGGGAGGCTGAGGAGTGTGATTCCTCGGTAGTTGGAACACACCCTCCGGTCCCCCCTTCTTAAACAAATAGACCACCACCCCGGTCTGCAAGTCCAGAGGTACTGTCCCCGGCCGCCATGCAATGTTGCAAAGACGTGTCAGCCAAGACAACCCCACAACATCCAGAGCCTTAAGATACTCAGGACGCATCTCATCCACCCCCGGGGCCTTGCCGCCGAGGAGCTTGCCAACAACCTCAGTGACTTCAGCCAAGGTGATGAACGAGTCCGCTTCCGAGTCCCCAGCCTCTGCTTCCTCCTCAGAAGACATGACATGGGATTGAGGAGATCCTCAAAGTATTCCTTCCACCATCCAACCACATCCCCAGTCGAGTCGAGGTCAACAGCTCTCCACCTGCACACCTGTTGTTGAAGCACTGCCTCCCCTTCCTGAGGCGCTGGACAGTTTGCCAGAATTTCTCTGTGGGCGTCTTATAGTCCTCCTCCATGGCCTCTCCGAACTCCTCCCAACCCTGAGTTTTTGCCTCTGCAACCGCCCGGGCTGCAGTACGCTTGGCCCGCCGGTATTTGCCAGCTGCCTCAGGAGTCCCATGAGCCAACAAGGCCTGATAAGACTCCTTCTTCAGCCTGACAGCATTCCTTACTTCCAGTGTCCACCACCGGGTTGGGGGATTGCCGCCGCGACAGACACCACAGACCTTACGACCACAGCTACGAGACCACAGCTACGAGAACAAAGTCCACTCGGACTCCATGTCCCCAGCCTCTCCCGGAATCTGGGAGAAGCTCTCCCGGAGGTGTGAGTTGCAGATCCCCCTGACAGAGGGTTCTGCCAGACATTTCCAACAGACCTTCACTATACGCTTGGGCCTGCCAGGTCTTTCCAGCTTCTTCCCTGCCAGCGGACCCAACTCACAACCAGGTGGTGATCAGTTGACAGCTCTGCCCCTCTCTTCACCCAAGTATCCAAGACATGCGGTCAGAGGTCAGATAAGACTACAACAAAGTCGATTATTGACCTCCGGCCTAGGGTGTCCTGGTGCCACGTGCACTGGTGAACACCCTTGTGCTCGAACATGGTGTTCGTTATGGACAAACCGTGGCTAGCACAGAAGTCCAATAACAGAACACCACTTGGGTTCAGATCAGGGAGGCCGTTCCTGCCAATCACCCCTCTTCAGGTGTCACTGTTGTTGCCCACGTGGGTGCTGAAGTCCCCCAGTAGAACAACAGAGTCCCCGGTCGGTGCACTGTCCAGTACCCCTCCCAGAGACTCCAAGAAGGCCAGGTACTCTGCACTGCAGTTCGGCCCGTAGGCCGACCCAACAGTGAGAAACCTGCCCCCGACCTGAAGGCGCAGGGACACGACCCTCTTGTTCACCGGGGTGAACTCCAACACATGGCAGCTGAGCTGTGGGGCAATGAGCAGGCCTACACCAGCCCACCGCCACTCCCTGTGGGCAACGTCAGAGAAATGGAGAGTCCAGCCCCATTCAAGGAGTTGGGTTCCGAGCCCAAGCTGTGCGTGGAGGTGAGGCCGACTATATCTAGCTGGTAATGCTCCACCACCCGCACAAGCTCGGGCTCCTTCCCCCCCAGTGAGGTGACATTCCATGTCCCCAGAGTCTCCATGTCTGGAGATCCAGTCGTCGAGGTCCCTGCCTACCTAATCTCCTCGCACCGACAACATAGCTCCTGGGATCATTCGGGCACTCAAACCCCTCCACCATGTTAAGGTGGCGGTCCAAGGAGGGGCCATGTAGAAATACAAGCTTGTATTTCGATAATGTTTTCCACTCCATTTGATGTCCTCTTGAAAATGGGATGCAATCTACTATTTGTGATTCGCAAACTTTTTATAGCACCTCTTTCAGAAAATGATCAGCTTTACAAATAACTCCTAGATCAGACTTCTGGATTTGGGTGGGTGATTGGGACCAAAATAAATAAATACATTTAGACAATATAGAACCAAAGCCAGATCAAACAATTTTTTGAAAACAGGCATTCATTTGTTTTTAAATAATCATAAAATAATATATGCAAAATAAAGTACAAGCATAATTCCCATTGTACTAGGACTGCAACAATTAATTGGAATAATTTAACCAACTATTAAAATAATCATTGTCTATTTTAATAATTGTTAAACATTATCTGCACTATGGATACTGAAATGCATGCCGAAGGACGTTTTATCATAAAGAGCAGTATGGCAATATTAAAACAATAATATTATTGGTATATATTTTTAGCAGGAGAAGCCTTCAAACAGCATTGCTTCAAGAACTGTTTCACGATTTGACTAATCAAAAGTAATAATTACTGAATATTCAACTTCATAAATAGTTGTTAGTTGAAGCTAAGTCTGCAGCAGTTTTGAAAAACGCTGATATTGCCTTCATATTTACATGATATTTTGTGTGTGGGGTAGACTATAATACAGGAGCGTGACAAGGAGAGGGAGCGGCTCTGGAAGGCGGAGCAGGCGCTGAGGAAACTGACAGAGGAATTAAAGTGTCTCCAGACAAAAGTCAGTGAGGACCAGGATCTACAGAGCCTGGCTGTGCACACCACTGACAGGTAATAAAATCATGTCCTATGTCCTATTAAAATCCTATGCATCAATCAAACCTATTAATCAATGAATCAAAGCATTTTTATAGAGTGGAACCACAACTTAGACAAGATCAAAGTGCTATACAGAAAAGTGAGGGCATAATAATAAAAAAAAAAAACAAGAAGATTATTGTTATGTTATAATAAAAGCGCTTTATAAATAAAATGTATTATTATTATTATTTATTATTATTATTATAATAATAATCAAAGGGTCCATTTGCTCACTCTTTTCCTGGTTTGGTCCTGGTCTGAGCCCAGTTTAGTCCAGTTCTAGTCCTGGTTTAGTCTACATTTTGATGTGATGTGTCTGTAAGTGTGAATGTACTCTAAAAGGTTAAGTCATTAATGCTGTACAGGTTTGTAGTTATTATAAGAAGCTACCTTGACTAACTTCATTATTGCACAATGCTCAGAGATGAATTAATATACGTTGAAAGATACTGATTAAAATCTTCATACCTCAGAAGCACAGCCCACATCAATGTGTCATTAAACTACTGACCCGTCATTAAAAGTTTCCTGTGTCAATTAATTAAACTCGCCTGAAGCTTTCTATAATTATTATACACCCATTTAGTGGAAGAAGGGCCATTAACCCATAGACCCATTTTCATTATGTGTATTAACCAAATGCAGTATGTCTACCATCATCTCTAATTAAATTTTCATATCTGTCACTGCCCATTAGAGAGCTTTTGGCTGGGATAATAGGCTTGGCTGTATTTGAAAGATTTTAGTTTTTCAAAATTTGTATAACTGACAGATGTGGACTTTGACTTGAAAAAATCCAATTGGATCTTCACAAGGGATAGTTGGGGCTAAACCAGAATTTACCCAGGACTAAGCAACTGTAAGCTGTAAGCAAATGTAACTAAGCAAATTTAAGCATGCAACAAAACAGTATTAAAATTAATCAATACTGAAGAAAAATGTCTATGGTGTGTGGAAGTTGAAATTGAGTTTTATACAAAAAACAACAAAAAAACAAAAACAGAAAAAATAACTTCACATTTTACCCTTGCACCACAATTTGAGAACATCTCCTGCAGTGTGCCTTGCACATTTGGTTTGGATAAATGTGTTATGTTGGTAATTAGAGCCACACTGTCAGCAGCGTTATGTGAATCCATCTTCTCTGTCACTTTGTAATGATGCTGCAGCGGTCGGGTATCTCTCATCAGGAGGCAGATTACTTACAAATATCTTATCATCAGTTCAAATAACACAGCATGAGATAGCTTTTTTGGACTAAATTATAGGTTAATTTGTTTTTGGTTTCATAAGCGGTTAATGTCCCGAGGTGATTCTAAGATTTGCTGTTTTATTGTAAATTAAATTTTTGTGCCTTTTTTGTTTTGGCTTATAATGGTCTTTGTCAGGAAATTGGTGTTTGTTAGCAAGATACAAAAAGTGATTTTTTAAAAAGTAGGCAAATTTTGTATGAAAGGTAAAAAGTATGAGACACTAACTCCAACTTCAAGGCAGTCAGTCACAAATCATATGTTTTATCAGAGCAATGATGATTTTCATACACCTTTCTGCATATACTAGTATAGAACTTGCTTCCTTTCACTAGTGGCATAGTAGCTATTGCGCGCCTCACAACAAGAAGCTCCTGGGCTCAATTTCCGGGCCATGTGGGACCTTTCTGTACAGTTTTCATGTTCTCCCCATGTACGGCTGGGTTAGACCTGCAATGTTTAGATTGCAATGATTTAAATTGCAAATTCAGTAATAAATGTAAATGTGTGATAAATGTATTTACCAATAGTGACTTAGCAGCCTGTTGTTTTTTCCACAACTCTTAAATTAACTTTTAACATTGTTTTGGGTAATGCATCTCTATGAGTCTTTTGTCAACTTACATCAAACATGGCGTATTTGACCGAAAAAACAAAAATCAGTTTTTTGACATTTGATCCCAGCTGTATTTAAACCTTTCTCTCTCCTCTCTCTAGACTGAAGGAGATGTTGTTGAAGGAGCGCTCTGGGCGCTCTGAGCTGCAGCTGCGCGTGGAGGAGCTGGAGGGTCGATGTCAGTCTCTCACTCAGGCACTGGAGCAGAGCCGAAGCACAGAACAACTGCACAAGACCGGACTGAGCAAATTGGAGGAGAGCAACGCACAGGCCGACAGCCTCAGGGCTATGCAGAGGGCAGAAGAGGTGCAAAATACTTATATCTACTACTCTCTTTATGTATTTATTATTTTTTATTTTGATTCAAGTCAAAAGCAATGGAGCTCAATATCCCCATCCACTTTTGTTACAGAAGTAAATTTGCCATTCATTTTCCCTATAGACAGCTATAGTATGTATGATTCATTTTTTTTAAATAACTTAACTGTTTGTAGATTAAAATATAAGTCTTGTCGTCATTAGTTACCACATAGGTTATTAGCCCTGAGCAGGCTTTCAAGCTTTAAAAAAAAAATGGGAAAAATCATTAGGGAAATTTACTGGGCAGTTAGTGTTGAGCTCTATACAATATATAGTATAGATTTGGATATAAATACTCAAGTTCTTCCAATGTATCTAAATGTAATTCCTGCATTCATCTATTTTTTTTTATTATTATTTTTCAATTTTAGGTGAAAAATGTCCAGTTCGAAAGTGTCTGAGGACATGCAGTGTAGAAAAGCACAAACTTTTTTCATGACTTGTAAATTGTGAAATTGTTGACAAATATATTTTTCTTGGAGATTTTTTTTGTTTGTTTGTGTGGCATACACCATATTGCTCCAGACATTTTTACCAGATAAAATTTACTAAGCAGACAATAAATTGTATGACTGATTCTGTGTGTGTTTAGATGAAGCGTTACCAGGAGTTGGAGAATAGAGCGGTGGTGTTAAAGAGGGAGCTGGACATTCAGAGAGCTTCAGACCAACAGCACAAAAACAAACTGCAGCAGCTCCACGACCTACTCGCTTCAAGGGAACAAGAGCAGAGGTACATTACACCAGTGTTTCCCAACCTTTTTTGTCTTGTGTATGTGTGTTTTTTTTGTCATACCTCGAGTACCCCCTCACTCATACATGTTGATAATTCTCCAAATGTATATAAGTATACGGGTTAACTTGGGCTAACCAATTAAGACAGTGGGATTTTATGGTTGAAACCAATGCCAAACTGTACCCATTATAATAAAACATCTGTAAGTCAACATAATAACGAAATTACTTAAAGGGACAGTGTGTAAGATTTTTACCCATTAATTACTGAAATTGAAGATACCCATTCAAAAATACATTGTTTTCCAAGCCTTTTCACTTCCATCATGAAATCAAAATATTCTTTTGGACTTAGATATAGTCACATAAAAGGGGGATCTTCCCCATATAGAGGCAGCCATTTTGAATACGAGAGCCGCAGAAGGACATTTGGGCTCATCCTTCGCCTAGGCTCCTGCTAGCAGCTGCTCAACCGCGCTGCCTGAGGGAGCGGAGAAGAGGAGAGGAGAGAAGGGGAAGGGGAGGGGGGAGCCTCGTGGTTTTGACAAGCATGCTGCTGTATCACACGTCGTAATGGATCCAACACATGTTTTGGACTAAATTGTTTTACTGGATTTTATTCGCTGGATCCTTACGGACAGATTGAGGCCAAGTTTATGGTGAAATACAGAGTTTGACCTGTCCAGAGCCTTCAAAGGTAAGCTAAGTAACAAACCTTGTTTTGTGCTTTTCTGTATAAAAGCCCCATGTGCTCGGGGAGTGATTGTTGTGCAGGGAAATGAATTGCATAGTCAAAAAGAGGAGACTGTAAGGTTTCATTTGATGTGTAGAGTGTCATGGTAGACGATCAGGAATGTGTGTTTTCATGCGAAAAGAAAAAAAAATGTGACCGCGGGGCCGCGTTTTATTTATACCGTAGTTCGCACAGCGCCGGGTGCGCGCAACAACGCGAGCTGTCTGCGGTACGGCGCGCCCGGGTGACCCTCGAGGTCTGCCGTAGCCAAAAGAGGAAGTGGAATAGCTACTATCCACCTATGCGCCACGAATCCTACACACTGTACCTTTAAATAACCCCCCATATGGTATGATTTCATTGACTAGCGCCACTATGCGCTATTTATCATATGACCAGGGAGTGCCCCGGTTTGGCCCCTGACCCAGAGAGCAGGGCGGAGACAGTGGACGGTAAAGAGAGCGTGTGAACCAGTAGGTGCCGAGTGTGCAGGGTGCACATGAACACACTGGGGGGGAAGGGGGCAGAGTCCAGGTAGTGGGGAATCAGTTTGTGAGCAGCCCTGCAGGGTAACAGTTTGTATCTGAGCCTGGCTCCGCAAAGCAGGGGGAAGCGCTCCACGCGCTCTGTCGGCTAAGGCGCGCTCTCAAGCCAGAGAGAGAGAGTCGTCGGTCGGGGAATGACAGGGCAACTACGGGCGCTCCGTCACAATAAAAGTTATATTCTCACAGAGATCAAACTACTGATTACTGTGACTGTCACATATTTCTCAATATTTGAGACGGACTTCTTCACGAAATGGAAGCACACATAGGCTAAACTCGGTCTCCTCGTGCCCACACATAAAAAAAATCTCCCCCTGCGCCTGGTAGCAACCTGCTCGTGTACCCCTAGGGGTACGAGTATCCCTGGTTGGGAAACACTGCATTACACTATACCACTTTGGAGGATATTAGTCAAAAATATAATTCATAAAAAATAGGGATGTTGAAATTTAATTGAAATTCAGTCACCTCAATAATATTTTAATTGATTGGCAACGGGATTGCGAGAGTCATGAGAGCTGTTTTTTTTTTTTGCACGATGACCAAAAATAAATGTGTGACTGACTTTTGCAGATTCTGAACTTATAGATGTGGCTTGGCATCATCAGATTTACTGAGCTGAAGTCGGCACTTTGAAGTATCAGATCAGTATCAGAGATTGACAATCAATACTTCAAACATTACATTTTCCACTATCAATATTTCCAAGTAACAATAGCTTTTGTATGTATTTTACATGAGGCGCAATGTAAAATATTTTATAGTATTTATTCATTATTTTAAATGGAACTTTTAACTCTTACAAAGCATTTTTATACAATTATGACCATCTTATATATGGATAATAACAGCATTTGGTCTGCTTATCTTCAACAGTTAAATGGCTGAAACTCTCAGTTTAATTAATTGCTCTAAAATAAAACAAAACACAAAATAAAACAAAACAATTGATTTACTCCATCAGCACATTTGGCCCATTTATCATAATGGGTTTGAATACTGTCTTCACATCTACATCCCATTGTCATATGAACAGTAGAATGGGACAGTGGTTAATTATATTGAGCATTTTATTTATTCTGTTAGTGTGTGTGAATGCTAATTTTGTCTGCTTTACAATATTATGAATAATTAAAAAAGCACTATAGTAAAAACAGCACATAACTAATTCACCCCCTGGCTGCTTTGCCGAGTTTCTTAATGTTTGAACTGAACGATGTTAGAAAAAAAATACCTTCATACAAATTTTCTCTGTGTTGTTGATTAAATTAGCTATTTATTTATTTTTGAGCACTATGTAATTTTGTAACTTATGTAACTTTCTAAATGTCAATCACCTGTTTTCTTGTTTCCTTCATGGAGATGTTTTGCCGTGTCTGGAATGTTCCACCTTATGGCATTAAACTGATCTACCTTGTGTTTTTCAGTTCAGGTGTACAGGTGTTACAGTACAGGTGTTTTTATTGCTCAAAAATATCTTGGAAAAACATGCATTCTTACTGAGAACGGGGTCATTGCTGCACATATATGACCTGTAACTTGGCCTAGTGTTTTCATCTGCTTGTTTGCATGTAAATAAATCAGTTTAAGGCCATACTGTGGAACATTTTAAGCAAAGCAATAGCATCTACATGAAGACAAATGTCTTCTGACCGTCAGAGCGAGCAGACGTCTCTCTCTTTCCTCTCTTATCTATTGCTCCTGTTGTCTGCGTGCCTCTCTTGTTTTCGTCATTTTCTCGCTTTTTGGAGCAGATTTTCCAAATTTCCAAATTCCTAAATATGGATGTGATCAGCTGGACCCTCAGCACGATTGATACTCTTTTTTCACGGAGGAGTGCTGCTCCGGGAGAAGCGGTGTGTCCGGATGGTACTTTTGCTGCTGGATATGCGAGGGACTCGTATCGTGCGTGGCAAGTCGTATGTTTGGCACCAATGTACCTGGAGGATGTGGAGGATATTTACGTAATCGGATTTCTGATAGCTGGACATCTGTTAATTGGCCTGGGATTGTCCATGATCTATCGCAAAATTTGTAAGCTGGCAGCAAGTAAAAAGTCCCCCAAGCTGTCTGCAGCAATTTCGAGCCATTGTGAAGCCGTTGGAGATCTCGTGAAAGGATTACATCAGAAAGTGGGTCAGGTTGAGGACCTTTTGGAAGGATTTCAACCGAAGGAAACATCTCGACGTTTGGATATCATCATGGGCATGCTTACAGAACTGTGTAATGCCAACGCAGCGCAGTCTGTGCGCCAAGAGGAACTAATGAGATCTCTCATGAATCTTCATGGCGATATGAAGATGGGGGTCTGGCAAAACCCAAGCTCAATCTAAATTGTTTACCTGGGTCTCTAAAAATGTATTTCATCAATGCTAAATTAATTAATCCCTCTGGATAATTATGTCTCCCTGTGAAAATCTGTGGCTCCAATGGTTATCTGTGTTTTGACTTCGCCTCCCTGCATGAACACTTCCAAGGCCACAGAATGTTAGTCTGGTTAACACCTGACCATATCACAAGTGAGATATGGGTCTGGAAACTCGCTTCGAAAAATCCCGTAGCGGAGGTGTGGTTAGCGATTGCCAGCGGCCGTTTATTGGGCGTTATGAATGTCTATCATTGAGCGTATACGTAAGTCCATAGCCAATCATGTCAGTTGTCAGTTCAAACTACAAGCTTCCGTTTGTCATGTAGTACGCGTCACCGTCTTGCCACACCTCCCCCGCTCTCTGATTGGGGCCCTAAATCTGGGACTCTCGCTTGGACGAGTTTCCAGGCCGCCTTCCAGTTCGAAACGAACGGAAGCGGCCTGGGAATTCCCAGGCTAACAGAATGTGGTTTGTTATCTGGACTCTGCATAAACATGGCACACACTCACTGACACTGGCAGTAGAAATGAATGAGTAGAAAATGTTCCCTGTCTTTAGTTAAGGTCTGATCTCTGCTCTCGGTTCAATCAATTTCATTGATTTCCAATCTGATCCCCCACACCCTTCCTTCTGTTACCAACGAAAAAGATCACCTTATGTTATATCTCCAATTGTTTTTCTGTCATTACATGTTGTTAAATTGTCACTGATTGTATGTATTGCATCTATTCTACTCTGCATCTCCCAGTCGACGGCGCGCGCATGCGCAGCGGCCCCTCCCCTAGCCCACTCTATCACTGTCCTGCCTGGTTAGTGGGGAAACGATATTTTGAATTCACTCTATGTACATGTACATGATTGTTTTCGACAATAAAGCAAACTATGAACTATGAACATGCAGGTGACCAACAGTACACCAGAAAAGTTGCATAATGCACCTTTAAAGGAAAAGTAACGTTATTTTACAATCTGAGCCTTCTTTCGGTAATAAAACAAGTCGTTTGACTCACCCATAGCACGTTGGTGTCATTTGGAGCTGTTTGGTAAAAGTTATGTTGTAGCGTATCCGTTAGCGTGAGTACTCGGGGCATTACTTTGCGGTCTCCAAATAACACAAACTTTAGCACTTTTCAAATCATAGAAGCCCGATGTCTTAATCTACGATTTCATTTGAAGCAAAAGTGGCCTGTAATCTGAGATTTAGCCATAGTTTCGAGTAGATGAGGACGCCAGTGCGCATGCGCGGACTGTGCTCTCAGCTCCCGGGACCCAAACATGAAACACAAAGCTGAAAACTATGGATAAATCTCAGATTACAGGCCACTTTTGCTTCAAACGAAATCGTAGATTAAGACATCGGGCTTCTATGATTTGAAAAGTGCTAAAGTTTGTGTTATTTGGAGACCTCAAAGTAATGCCCCGAGTACTCACGCTAACGGATACACTACAACATAACTTTTACCAAACAGCTCCAAATGACACCAACGTGCTATGGGTGAGTCAAACGACTTGTTTTATTACCGAAAGAAGGCTCAGATTGTAAAATAACGTTACTTTTCCTTTAATGACTATTCTGAGAAGTTCCAACTACATAATAATTACAAGAATATTTAGTTTGTAGAGGATTAGTACTGTTGTTTACTCCTGTTATTGCACTAGAATTACTACTGTTGCACATTTATTTTTATTTTATCTTAACTCCAATGCACATTCTACTGCACATGACCAATTCACTGCTGTATCTTCCATTGCACATTTTTGATGCACACTGCACACTTTGGAAATCTGTATATAGTATAGTTTATTTATTATGTTGCACTGTTTTAAGATTTTATCAATCAATCAATCAAACATTTATAAGGCGCTTTTCATACAAAATTGTAGCACAAAGCGCCTTACAGTGGTCAAGGATTAGAAGATTGACCTTTATTGATCTCACACAGGAGAGGTTGTTTCTATATTTGACCCGGGGACCATCCCCATGATTTTGTTTTGTTATTTATGCTTTGGTCAGGCCCTAAGCTGGAGGATTTTACCTATGGCGCATGTTTAGGTTGGTGGGGGAAGCCGGAGTACCCGGAGGAAACCCACCCAAACACGGGGAGAACATGCAGTCTCCACACAGAAAGGCCCGGGCAACCCGAACCTTCTTGCTGTGAAGCATGAGTGCTAGCCACTCAGCCACCGTGCCGCCAGGGAAAAAAAAAAAAAAAAACAGGAACAGCAGCAACAACAGCAGCAACAGCATCAACAACAGCAACAACAGCAGCAGCAGCAACAACAGCAGCAGCAGCAACAACGGCAACAACGACAGAACAACAGCAACAACAACAACAGCAAGAACAACAGCAACCACAACAACAGCAACAACAACAGCAGCAACAACAACAGCAGCAGCAACAGGAACAGCAGCAACAACAACGACAACAGGAACATCAGCAACAACAACAGCAGCAGCAGCAACAACAGCAGCAACAATGACAGAAACAACAGCAGCAACAACAGCAACAACAACAGCAGCAGCAGCAACAACAACAGCAGCAACAACAACAGCAACAACAAGAACAACAGCAGCAGCAGGAACAGCAGCAGCAACAGCAGCAGCAACAGGAGCAGCAGCAACAATGGCAATAGCAACAACAGCAACAGGAACAACAGCAGCAACAACAGTAACAACAGCAGCAACAACGGCAGAAACAACAGCAACAACAGCAGCAGCAGCAGCAGCAACAGCAGCAACAACAGCAACACCAACAGCAACAGCAACAACAACAGCAACAACAACAAAAGCAACAACAGCAACAACAGGAACAGCAACAACAACAGAACCACAGCGACAACAAAACAATAACAGCAATAACAGGAACAACAACAACAACAGCAACAACAAAAGCAACGAAAGCAACAGCTACAACAAAAGCAACAACAACAGCAGCAACAACAACAACAGCAACAACAAAACAACAACAGGAACAACAGGAACAGCAACAACAGGAACAGCAACAACAGCAGCAGCAACAACAGGAACAGCAACAACAAACAAAAGAACAAATAAAAGACAAGCAAACAGACGACCGAAGTCAGTCAAAGGCCAAGCTAAACAGGTGAGTCTTGAGCCCACTCTTAAAAACATGAACGTTCTCTGCAGCTCTGAGGTCCTCCGGCAGGCAGTTCCATAGACGAGGGCCGTAGTACTGAAAAGACGCCTCTCCGTGAGTGTGTGTCCTGACTTTGGGAATGACCAGGAGCCTGCTGCCGGAGGAGCGCAGGGCCCGTGAAGGTTCATAAGGGGAAAGCAGTTCTGAAAGATAGGAAGGCCCAAGACCATTAAGACATTTAAAAACCAGTAAAAGAACTTTAAAATCTATCCTGTAACTCACAGGGAGCCAATGCAGAGATTTTAAGACCGGTGTAATGTGATCCCGCCCTCTGGACCTAGTCAGGACACGTGCTGCTGAATTTTGCAATAATTGCAAACCTGAAATACTCTTTTTGGGAAGACCAGAGAGCAGGGCATTACAGTAGTCTATACGGCTGGTGACAAAAGCATGCATCAGTGTCTCCGTATTGGCCTGAGAGAGAATAGGGCGAACTCTGGCTATGTTTTAGGTGATAGAAGCCCATTTTTGTGATGTTCTTGATGTGTGGAATAAAAGTCAGCTCAGAGTCAAAAATGACGCCCAGGTTTTTCACTTGAGGAGATGGGTTAAAAGACTGTGCTTGTAGTTTTGATAAAAGTTTCTCTCTCTGGGCCTCAGGACCGATGACTAAAACCTCCGTTTTGTCCTGGTTAAGCTGGAGAAAGTTTCTTGCCATCCAGGATTTGATATCTAGAATACAGTTAAAAAGAGCATCCATTGGTCTGGTGTCATAAGGAGACACGGAAATGTAAAGCTGTGTATCATCTGCATAGCTGTGGAAATTGATTCCATGTCTCCTGATGACGCCGCCAAGGGGAAGCATGTACAGGTTGAAAAGCACAGGGCCTAAAATGGAGCCCTGGGGGACACCGCATGTGATTTTATGGATCTTGGAGGAGCATGTGTCCATAGTTACCATAAATGTTCTGTCTGTGAGATAGGAGGAGGATCTTAGACTTTAGTTTTAACTTTAGATCTCTGTCTTAGATAGTTTTTGTTGTGTTTTGTCTTCATATTGTATTTTGTACACTGTCTTTTTGCACTACCTGGCCAGAGAGAAACGAAATTTCAATTCACTGTATGTTGAAGACATATGGCAGAATTGACAATAAAGCTGACTTTGACTTTGACTTTGATTATACCTTCTAAATATTTGCAGGGAATGTGATTTGCAAATTGCATTCATTCAACACAGTTACAGTTTTGATTCCTTTAATCTTGCAGCAGCCCAGTTGCCCAGTGTCTTAGTGTAATGCAAAGTAATGTGATAGTGTAATGTTTTTGCAGAATATTTAGTAAATGTAAATGGAAAACAAAATCAGGCAAACTAGAGGTTATGTCTTTTCTCACAGGAAGCAGCTGGAGATGCGGCTTCAGCCTGGTGGAGCTGATTTCCACGAGGCAGTGGCCAAAAAGTTGTCATTGGTCGAACAAAAACAAAAAGTGTCTGAGCTACAGGAGAGAATCGCAGAGGTGAGAAGACAGTACGCCGCACTAGAGGATGAGTTTCGAATGGCGCTAACCATCAAAGCTAAAAGGTTTTCTGAGGTCTGTGTCAAGATGAATATAAATCTTAAAGGGATCGTGTGTTTTTTTTATGTTAATCTGTATGGGTTTCCTTCGAAAAGTTACATGTGTTGACACTGGCTTACCTCTGACAGTCTCCACTCAGCCCGGTTCTGCTCGCTTTCTGGAGCAAGCCGAAGTGAACAGGCTAGTAGACATAACATGGGCGCAGTGATACGAATCGAGAGAGACAATATGCGAATGCTAACTACGCTGCTGGATGTTTTGTGGGCAACTGTTTGGGACGCAAATATATCACCTTTCGGACAAATGTTTTGTTTTGAGAAAGAAAACAAGCTTTATTTCATGTTCTGGGGAGGTTACCGGGCCTACTTACGTGGGCTCCAGAAAGCGAGCCGAACCAGGATCAGCTGAGAGTGTCAGAGGTAAGCCGGTGTCAACACACGTAACTTTTAGAAGGAAACCCATACAGATTAACATAAAAAAACGCACTATCCCTTTAACACCCTGCATCAATTTAACAAGTGAAAAAGCTTTTGTGATTTTAATTTAAAACAGAAAAGATTGACCTCCTCTGGTGATTTTTTTTTTTTACCATGAAAGTTGATTTTGAATTGGGTTTGATTTTTTTTTTGTCCAGCAGAGAAAAAGAGTCATTTTAATCAAACTTTGTATGTAGAGTTTTTAGCTGGTCCAAAATGTAACCTATTTTCTGCCTTCCAAGTAATACATCTTCTTGACACTGCATGCTTTAAAGCAGTGTTTCCCAACCAGGGGTACAAGTACCCCTATGGCAGTGCTTCTCAAATAGTGGGGCGGGCCCCCCTGGGGGGGCATGGCGTGATGCCGGGGGGGCGCGTATGACCCTGGGAAACATGTTTTTTTGCTGTACTGTACTAGAACTGTAGAAGTGTATTTGCACATCAACAACAGTAGTTGGCAGTGGCGTTCTCACATGTGATTTACGCACAGTCTCACCATTAACAGAACATCCTGTCACAGAAAAAACACGTATATTCCACTGAGTCGTGTCCTTTAGTCCGACAGAAGCTGACGCATCAGTGGCACAAGGAGAGAGCGTTTTTTTTTTCAGTGCTTTTAGCTTATGCAAATGAGGTGGTTTTAAGTTTCATTTCTGTAAAACGTAAACAAATGTGCGCAAAGCTGCATTAAAAACACATTAATATTTGAGTCCTCAGTGCAGTCTTTGTTGTAAGTTTCTTTCTTTTTTTTGTTTATAATGTTAATAAAAGGATACAATGGTGTTCTAATAACAATTTTCTAGACAAATAATACTATTTATAGTCGCGCGCAGGAAGGGGGGCGTGAAATTTTTTCTTCTTCCTAGGGGGGGCGTCACAGAAAATAATTGAGAAGCACTGCCCTATGGGTACGCGAGCACACTGCAGGGGGTACTTGGCAGTGTCGCTGCCAGGAGCGGGGGAGATTTTTTTTAATTTTTAAATTCTAATTTGAGTAAATTTTAGTTAAAGAAAAGAGAGAAAATTACTGAGAATTAAATTTTCAAATTAAGGAGATGAAATAAAATGATTTTCATTTAATAACCTGTTGTGTCACGTTCTACTTTTGGAGAATTATCAACACGTATGAGTGAGGGGTACTCGAGGTGTGACAAAAAGGCTCAGGGGGTACACAAGACAAAAAAGGTTGGGAAACACTGCTTTAAAAGTTCACTTAGTAACTTTTCTGATGTTTGTGATTTACAGTTATTTTTACTGCTAAAATATAAAAAGAAATCATAGGGAAAAATTATTACAAATTATTATTTTTACTGTAAGTGATATTGACTCTCCAGATCTGACCTACTCATGATTTAGACTTAGACTTAGAGTTTATTGTCCCCAAAGGGAAATTCATTTTCACGCACACAGAGCTTGTTTGACACACAATAAGCGTTACAACACACTCAGCGGGGCCTACTCATGGGTTTCAAGCTATGACAACCATTCTCAGTCAGTGGTCATAGCAATTAAGCAATTCTTATCAAAATATTCTATCTTTCGAATGGGGAAGGGTCCGCACAAAGTTCTTCAAATCCGGGACAAATTGTTTGTCTGAAACCCATGAATAACTTGGTTTGCTGGTGTCACCTTGTTTCAATAAAAACGAGCAGGTGGCAAACACTCCACCAGAAAGGTACATTTAAAATTTAAATTCTGTTAGCTTTATTTCAAAGCTTGAAGCACTATAGATGTTGGTAACTGCAAACTAAAAGTAAAAAATGTAACTCAGTTGTCAAAAATGTGTCTGCAGGTGCAAGAGGCATATGATAAGATAAGTGCAGAGTTGACAGATTTGAGGTCGTCCCTGTCCCATTCAAAGAGGAGGGAGAGGAAGTCTGCGGCTCTGGGCCATGAGCTTAGAGCTATTGTCATAGAGCAGCTGAGCTCCATTACCGACCTCCAAATGAGAAACCAAACCAAACGAGAAGCCATCACTGAGCTCAAGGTACAACTCTGAGTGTTTTTAGCTTATAATCAGTACAAGTGTTCCAGGTTTCTTTTAGGTGTTTGATTTTTATTGGGGATTATTATGTAAAATCAACTTTTATGGGAGGTTAACCATGTTCTAGTTCTATCATTTGAGGATTGAGTGCTTAAGTTCTCACCTATCCACGGCCACAGCTCTATACTTGTTATCAGTGCTCTCAAGTCTCACGCTTTGAGAGTGTGACACACGCAATTCAATGAGTTCACACGCTCACACGCCACACATGGTATTTCTCACGCTGAAATTTTGTTAAGCAATTCAAAACTCTAGCCACTGGTCACAGCGCACAGCGTTACACCAACATTACAAACAACCACAATAAAGGCGAGTTCAAACCATAGACTGTATAAATGGACAAAGCTAACCCGCTAGCCGCTGCGTTCCATATAGGAAGTGACCAAGGGGGCGCTTTCAATTGATTTTAAACTGAAAAATGGTCACCCCTCTCTGTAACTGCTGCAATGAGCTTTGTCATACTGGTCTTAAAATGTTTACATTGACCCCATTAATCTCTACATGATCCTGGTGTTTTTATTGTGCTATTTTGTCTGTGAATAAATTCCTATTCCTAATGTGGAACTCGACTCGAGCTACTAACCTTGTGAGCTTCATTTGATTGGAGCCAAACGCCATGGGGGATGTCACACTCCTTAGTCGACTGCTTTGTACAGTTTATGGTTCAAAAATTGGCTGGTATACTAAAAAAAATTGTAACAAACATTTCTATCAACATTTATTGATACATGTAAATATATTACACAATTTTGTTGTATTCATCCATAAAAGTAAGTTAGAGTTAGAGTTAGTCATGTGTCAGTCAATCAAACATGTGTCCCCAGAGCCGTGTGCAGTCGCTGGAGTCAGAGTTGGAGCAGGACCGGTGTCTGTCTGTGCAGCTGGAGCTCCTGAAGAAGGACAAGTCCAGATTGTTGTCTCAGCTCACAGCTCAAGAGTCTTTGATCAACGGGCTCCGAGCAGAGAGGAGGATATGGGGACAAGAGCTCACTCAACAAGGTGAGACATGACACTGTAGTATTGAAGAAGGACTGGGGAGTGGGCTGTGCAAATTATCATTATAACAATGATCAAAAAAAGGAATTGTTTTGAATAATATGTGTGTGCACTCACTCTGTCTCAAGCATCTGATGCAATCATTACCCAAATAATGGTGATTTGTAGGTTTGGCTTGCCTGATCAGCGGTCACCCACTCAGATAGAGAAGTATAGATAGTTGAGAAGAATGGATAGTTACTGCATATCTATGTATAAAATTCAGAGAAAACTCTTGGGAAATGTAATCTGTTTGGGCTTGTGTTTTGTGTCACAATTTGAGCTGGAACTCAACATTTTTCTACATTATTCCTCATCTTGTTTGCCAAATTCATTATGAAATCATTGTTAACTGATGGAATTCAGTTACTGTCCATTATACAGTATTTACTATTAGTACAAATCATTACAGTGCAACTCATTGAGAGGCTTCAACAAGCCAGTAAAGTGCATAACAAGTACAATAGTATTTCAACAACCAGGAGAGACTCAAAGAGAAAGTTTTAGTAGTTTTATGGAATTAGTTCAGCTTTGGCATTCAGACCCCGGCAGAAGCGATGAAGGTATTTAAGAGATGTCTTCCTCCCGGGGCCTGAACACTGGAGGTGGTAAAGGTGAGGCAGAGGACAGTGAAGGAGACAAGTAGAGGATAGAGCATGAGAAGCCGAGGGGGTGCTGGGAGGTGGGGGTGTGGCGCAAAACAAAGCAGTCACATATCTACAATGGGTGTTTAAATTTGGCAGACTGGGTGTTGATTGGACAGGAAGAGGTGCGACGAGTGGTGGGGAGGAGTATTTGAAGTGAGGCAATGAAGTGGTGAGGTAGAGGGTTAGGGTTAGCTGAATTTCCGCTAGCTCAATTTAGCTCCTAGTCCTTATCAAGCCCCTCTCTTGTCTCTCTTGGCTTTAGGAGCCTCTTTAGCCCAGGACCGTGGGCATTTAGAGGCCAAGATCGAGAGCCTGTCGACGGAGCTGGAGACACAAAACGACACGCTCAAAATAAAAGCCAAAATCATTGACGACCAGACAGTGACCATACGCAAACTTAAAGAGGTACTTTATGAGAAGCTCTAAGTTCTGCTAATTTTCTCTACCAGAAAATGTGTATAGAGCACATTTAATATAAATTTATAAAAACATACAAAATTGCAGTATGACATCTCTCAATTTTCTTCAACATTTCCCTTACTTGTTTCAAAGTTCAAAGTCAGCTTTACAGGTTGCACACACACGATTTAAAATTGCATCTTAATTGAATTGCAATTGAATTAGTCTCTTTGGTGCAGTCTTTGCAGAAACGGGAGGAGCAGATTCGGAGGCTGAACAAGGAATCTGCCCAGGCCCAAAACTTCAAACTGATGGAGACAGAACTCAAAGAACACGTGGAGCGTCTCTCTCTGGAGCTGAAGCAACAGCTGCAAGATAAGGACACAGAGCTGGAGGAGGTCCAGAGAGTTTACAGGCAAGAGATGGATATAAAAATGAAATAAAGGGAGGGAATAAATCAGGCTAGGCTAGGGTTACAATTGTATTTTATGTAAGCCTATGGTGTCATCAATCTTGGACAATAGCATGCCAGGCAGAGAGAGAGGCAGTTCAGTTCGGGGCGACAACCTCAAATTGTAGGAAGAGATGGATAAGTTGTTATATATGGTGGGACATGGAGGGACAAATTCAGGGAATTTAAGATCATAGATAACAGCAATAAATCCATGATTTTCAGTTTTATCATTAAGAGAGAGACTGGAGAAACAATAAGTGCCAACATAGTAAAATTCTTGATATAATTTTGTGAAAAAAAGGTCTAGGTAAGTTATGTGTATGGTAAGGCACACATCATTGTCCCTATAGGGAAATTTGTCATTTGCATTTAAGCCATCCTTCAATGTCACCACGGAACCTCATCAGGAAGAGTGGGCGGTGCAGGGGACCCAGAACCTGAGCCAAGTTTGGGTCAGGAATATCTTAGATGGAGGGTTGTACTTATGGTTCTTCTTTTGGGTTGATGGGGGTTGGGTTTTATGTAATTAATATGGCAACAAAATGAGACATTCGGTTATCTAAGTGGGAGAAGGTGCCTAAATTGCTGTGCAGGACAACCAAAAGAGGGATAGGTGGCCACGAGTAGGAAAATTAAGAAATCAGAAATACTAGGATGTCAAAAAAATACCCTAATTCAGTATTTGGGAAAAAACAAACAAACTTTGTGTTAATAAAATATTTATTTCAAAGTTAAATTTGCTATTTCAGAACACTTACCTCTTTACTACTGCCAGTGCCTATTACTGGTCTATTCTTTTACCTGTAGAATAATTTCAATCTCAGTTGAGATTTAGATGACTCTCATGACATTCTCATGAGATTTCTCATCTAAAAAAATAGTGATGAAAGTGTTGAAACATTTAATTGAAAATGTTATTTTTTTTTTTAAACAGTCTTTAGATTTGTACTTTCCTTCTACAATTACAACACATAGTTTTTTGCTAATTAAATTGTGTCTTATCTTTTCTCAGTGAATCCAGCAGAAAGATGAGGGACAAAGCAGAACTTCTCACTCAGCTGGAATCTCAAGTAAAACGAATGAAAGAAAACTTTGATGCAAAAGAGAAACTGCTGCTCGAAGAACGAGATAAAGCCATTGAAGCACAAAAGTACGACTGACACTCATTTAAAAAGCTGTACTTGCTGAAATAATGATGTGTTCTAAACTAACTTGGATCAAACATTATGAACAGCTGTCTTGTCCTGTCTTGTCATTTTGCAGAGCTGCAGTGGAGAAGATGCTTAATATTGATGATGCTTTCAGACAGCAACTGGAGTCACTTCAGGTCACTCACCAAACTGAGCTGCTACAACTGGCCTCAGACAAGCAGAAACTGATGGAGCAAGCCAATCAGAAGGTTAGATTATAAATATTACAGATTATGTTCAGTGCTCTCCCTGGTGTATCCGTCAATCATTTATCCCTTCAGATTGGTAGATACAGAGTACACTTTTGAAACTGGGATTTTTATTTGCAATTTATTTTATATTAATTAATTCATCATTCATTAATCACTGCATATAGCACCTTTCAAGACACCCAAAGTGCTTTACAGTTCATTGTTCATTCACTCTGAGGTGGCAATCTTATATTGTAGCCACAGGTGCCCTGGGGCAGACTAATGGAAGCAAGGCTGCCATTCTTCACCACTGGCCCCTCCAAACACCTCCAACACTCACACACACTCCACTTTTTTACTAGGTAATGGAGTGTCTTGCCTAAGGACACAACTACAGTTTTTTTGACTGGTGCCCCACTGTGGCACTTGGAATTCCCAGAGATCCAAGTCCTACCCAGGCCCGGCCTTGCTTAGCTTCTGAGATCTGACGAGATCAAGCTTTGACAAGCTATACCAGTTTGCCACGAAAAAACATTACAAACAAAAACTTATTTATAATTACTTTAAAGGTACACTGTGTAACCTTTCTGGTGGAGGATCTGCCGTTTACTTCTCTTCATGGACATGTTAGAAGACACAGTTGACAGTTAGTTACAGGACAAATATAGATGTTTTCATTTGCAATAAACACCTGTACTTGAATAAGTGCAAGATTGATTGACATTTAATGTCTGGGTAAAGCAATGATGGAGACATTAAGCCAGAGGCAGACCCTTCACCAGAAATGTTAGTTCTTCTTTAACTTTCTACTTTTTTGTTACATTAAAAACCTCATGGTGAGCAGTTAATATTTGCAAATTGATTAAAGCTGAATGCCCTTCCTCATGTATCCAGCCTAGGAAAAAGAGTAGCCCTACTTTTGAAATAGGTGCATTAAAGTAAGAGTAAAGAAAAAAAGTCAGTGGCTAGGTTAAGGCAATATTTGGCTTCTCATTGGACTATACTATTTGTTTAGTTAAATTTGGTTACAATGCTTAGGTTCAGGTCAAAGATTTACACAATAGACAATGCCTCTAGCCACATGGGGTCAAATGGTATTTGTGCCACAAGTCTGGGTAAATGGAGAGAGATGCATGCATAAGGAAGGGCAAAACAACAAACCAATAAACAACTTAAGGACTGTGTTTTGCAGGTTTATGAAGTGGAGGAGGAGATGCGTGAGCTGCTGGAGGAGACAAGGGCTCAGAAAATAGCCATGAAGCAGAAAATAAAACGACTCAACAATGTGCTAAGAGTTCGGTAAATGCTAAGATAAATAAGAAATGTGTTTATTTTTAGGTTTTATATATTGAATATAAGATGTATCTATGAAAATAAATGACTGAAAATATGACTGGTGCTTTATTTATTTATTTTAAATGAATGTTGTGTGTAATCGTGGTTTTTATTTGAGAAGTACTTCTTTCAGTGAATTATTTAAGAAAACAACCTATAATATCTGCCGTAAACCAGTTTCATAGTGCATGGTTCCACATATCCTTGGGCGAGACACTTATCCCACTTTACCCCTATTGTCTGTGTACACTGGTGTATGAATGTGTGTGAATGGGTGTGTGGTTCCTTGATGTAAAGCTCTCTGAGTGCCTTGAAGGTGGAAAAGCACCATATAAAAATGTGACCATTTACCATTTAGTGCTTGTACTGTTATCAGTGTTTATTCAAAGGTGCAAGTAAACCAATGGGTGTCATGGTTTACTTGCACATGGCCGCAAAGCACTACAGAGGGTGGTGGGAGCAGCAGCAGTCTCCCCTCCATTCAGGACATTTACCACAGCAGGGGTCTGTATAAGGCACGCAGCATCACTAAGGACCATACTCATCCGGCACAAGGACTCTTCCGTCTGCTACCCTCTGGTAGACGATATAGGAGCCTGCCAGCAGGCACAAAAAGACTCAAAGACAGCTATTACCCCAAGCTGTCAGACTACTGAACTCTGGGTAATACTCTAAATAATACTGAACTCGCAATAATGCTGCACTAAACTACTTTTTGTAATGCATAATATGTTTACTGCTGCTGCTCTATATGAATGTATCATGTTTGTCACTACCTCACTGTAAATGCTACTGTTACCTGTGCAATAACCTGTGCAATAACCCACGTGCAATACTTATACTATATTATGTGCAATACGAAATTCATTTGAGCAGTATTACCACCTGTGAAATACTCTATTTACACCTTATTTAATCCTATCTGTACGTTTGTATTTTATTATTATTATTTGTATTATTATTATTATTATTATTATTATTATTATTATTATTATTATTATTATTATTATTATTATATTTTATTACATAATTTTTATTATATTGTTTACTTTTTTCCCTTGTATTTTTATTGCATGCTATTAGTACTTCTCGACTATGAGTTAACGGGTTCTTCTGATCCTAAGCATTTCATTGCATTGTTGACCTTGTGTTGATCCTGCATATGACAAATAAACAATCTTGAATCTTGAATCATGTTTTTTTTTTTAATTCCAAAGCTGCAGGTATAGCAATGACACTGATTAGTTAAAATGCAGAATACACATTTTATTACATTCTCTAATCAGCAAACTGATAAAACCATCTGCAAGTCTTGTCCAATTAGTTGTTTTGACATTATTAGAGACAAATCTGGTCGCCATAATCCTTTACAGACTATTTGTCTCCTGTTCACTGGTCCCACTGTGCCAATTAAAATAAGTGGGGGCTGTCACTCATGTCTGGAGCGTGATGGGGCGGGGTCGGCTTAAGAAACGAGCTGGGTAGGCTGCGTCCCAACTCTGTACACGTTTCCTCGAAATTCCAACTTTTCCGTCAAGTGTTAATCCCGCCCACGGAGGAGAGAGAACCAATAGAAAACGACTTGCCTCCTTTGTCTATGGCTCTTTTCTCGCAGTGGGCGTGATGAACAAGTTAAGGGCTCGAGGATTTGAGATATTGAGGAGGCAAGTGAGCTGAAATGGGGCGCACCTCTGCCTGAACTGGACCCCAGTTTCCCTGGCAACAGCGTTAACGTAACGTAACGTCCGTCCATTTAAAATCCCCGCAGGTACTTTCACAGCGCGGTCAAGCTGAGGTAAAAAGACACGCTGCACACGAAGAAATGTATGTTAAGACAGGTTAAAAGCGTCCAAAAACTTCTAAATAAGTTATTTTATAGCGGAAATATGGAGTTTGAAGCCACGGAGACGGTACGAACCACTCCGAGCCGACACGAGAAAAGTTTGGGTCTCCTTACGATGAAGTTTATGAGTCTACTACAAGAAGCGAAGGACGGCATATTGGACTTAAAAGTGGTCAGTGAAATAAATTAAAAATGTAAAATGTTTTGAGTTTCATTCAGGGTTATATTATGTTGGGCCTTCCTCTGAGCGACAGATGTGAACAAAAGGCTGTCAGCTTCACTCACAGCGGGGCCGGTCAGGTGCAGTGATTTTGGGCTCCAGGTGGATTAGCAGTCGCCATTAGCACAGTCCCTTGTTGTTGTTGTTGATGGAAAAAATACAAAAAAACAAACCAAAAAAAAATGTCAGACTGGTCCATGTGGGACAGTTTAATTTATTATCTAAGCCACTAATAATAAAACAGTACATTAAAGCTAATTTGAGGACCGTTTAGTAATGTTAGCAAGGGTGTTGGGTGTTTACATTTTTTCCCCCCAAACTTTCATTTATAATAAACCAAATAAACAATTTAATTATCAAATTTTATTTAATACAGTTTGGCCAATCTGTTCTTGTTGAAAGGAAAGTATGAAGCAAAATGCTTCTATATGGCATCTTGATTATGATTGTTGTTTGACAGTAATGTTAAAGGACGTATGCCAGATTTTTGTCATACTCTAATTTTGACTTGGTGAGATAATACCTGTTGTAAGTATAGTTTTACACCGATCAAGAAGCATTTTATGAAGTAAAGTTAAAAAATATTATATTATAAATGACAGGAAGTAGAGCGTTCTGTTTTAAAGCTTATATGTTGATGACACCACACTTGGCAGAATTCTATCCATAAGTTCGGCACAGTTTCACGCAATTTTTCTATTACTTTAAACATTTTATTAACAAAATAAAGGTGTTTTCTTATAGTTTTATTTGTCAAATAATAATTTCTGTTGGCCTACTGTGGAACATGGTTGCTAGGTAACAGTTTTGGAACTTCTTGGAATGATGTCATGATTTCCAACCAGGAAGTAAAATCTGAAACCTAAAATAAATGCCCAACTGGGAACATTTAAACTTTTTGTTTAGCTAAATCTTAAATATAATAATATTTACTTTGTTTTAGTGAAGTTTAGTTTTGTCCAGCCTGTTATAAGTGGTTATTGTTGAGGGCCATATAAAATTAAAAAGGTAGTAGTAGTAGTAGTAGTAGTAGTAGTAGTAGTAGTAGTAGTAGTAGTAGTAGTAGTAGTAGTAGTAGTAGTAGTAGTAGTAGTAGTAGTAGTAGTAGTAGTAGTAGTAGTAGTAGTAGTAGTAGTAGTAGTAGTAGTAGTAGTAGTAGTAGTAGTAGTAGTAGTAAACTCATTATTATCAAATGGAAATGCATGTTTCCTATGGGAGGTGCATATTGTTATACAGTAAAAAATTACAGAACTCTGCTCTGTTTGAAAATGCCATCCTTTTGACTAATGCAGTCTCTGAGCTCACATTTTAATCCAAATCATGAGCCAAATGTACAAAAAAACAGTGTATTAGCTTATCTGCGTTATTTAGCTGACCTTTTCCTTCACCGCTTTGTTTTTCCAGCCTACCACAGAGTGTTTACTGAGATGAATTGGCTACAGCCTTTTTAGATAAGCACTCACATAAGTCAATGCCTTCCAGTCTCCTCTTCCAATCTGTGTGCTTTTGTCATCATAAATTAGCATTTTATTTTATCTGCAAACATTTCTATATTTTTTTCTTCTTGGATCGGTTCTATTTTAACTGTTTACTCACTATTTTATATGTTTACTCAGTCTTGTCAGTTGAATCATGCTGAGGTCATCGCACAACAGGGCTAAACGTTATTCACTGATCCTCGGGCCTTTCGAACAATGCATTGTCAAGTGTGGATTTTGCAGCCACAGATTTCTTTGACTTTAATTGAGTGTTTTTGCTCAGTGGTTTTCCCTCTCTTGTTTCGCGCCAAAGCTTGGTAATGTTTACACAGCAGGTCTCTCCACCTCCTCCTTCTCTCCTTTGTATAACAGTGCTCTGCTGATCTGCTGTTTGTGCTGCTTAATTCACCAAATCCCTCATTTGTTTGCAATCCTCAAGTCTCTGCTTCCACCTGCTTCCAGTGATCACAAAAGAGCCTTCGACTCAGATCTGAGGAACTAGGATCTCTATTAAATACTCTGTTCAATATGTATTTCAGGTGGAGGGCACAGGCCTATCCATGGGTTTCAGAATGATGAAAAATTGGCACAGTTTCCTTAGTGAGTAACAATTAACAAAATATAACATTGTCTGGATATGGAAAAAAAGTCTTCAAAATTGTATGTAATAGAAGCCGTATAACTTTATTTACGTTTTAGTAATTTGATCTGCAAACCTGCCATATTAATCTTATGGATTAAAGCCCATTCAGCCCTCAATAAATTATTTTGGGTTGACTCCACTTTCTGAGGCTATAGTGAAAAGTGTTTTTTTTTTTCTATACTGACAGAGCACATGCTTGTGCCAGTTTTCGTGGATAGGCCCAGTAATTACTGAGATATTAACTATAAACATGGCAATCAAATCTCTAGTCTGACAGGTAATGAGATTTTATAATCTATTGTGCTTTATTAACACCTGTATGTGTGATTATGTAACAGGCTGCAGACTCTTTAGCTGTGAAGCAGAAGAGGAGGATCTATGACATTACAAACGTGCTGGAGGGTGTGGGGCTCATCGAGAAGAAGAACAAGAACATCATACAGTGGAGGTCAGCTACAAACTCGTGTTTTTTTACTGACTTCAACTGACTTCCTTCTTGTTGGAAGTATATATGTTTACCTGTATGTCTTATGTCTATTTATTGTTGATGTCTGTATATACTTTATGTCCATGAGTGTAGCTGTATGTTTGTGCGCGCGTGTGTTTGTGCGCGTGTGCATGTTTTTAGTTTAAATTGCACATTTGGTGTCTGGTAAAATGCAATTTCAGTCCTCTGTGTAATGCCTGTTACATAGTGAATTGACAATAAAGTACACTTTGATGTTGACTTTGAACAACAGTAATTCTCACACTGTCACTTTATTTATTATCAAGATTAACCTTACAGCATAAGAAGTCTGTTCTAATCTTTTCTAATCCTTTTACGTCTTTGTTTGAATTTTATTTAATAAGACTTTTTGTATTTGTAAATTCATAAAGAAAATGTACCAAAGTATGGGTGGGACTTTTTTGATTTTGGAGAAAAGATCAGCAAGTTGCAATGGCAATTAGACTTGCGATTTATGTTGGAAAAGGAGGATTCTGTTGAGAGTTAACAACTCGAAGAGCATTAACATTTGAGAAAAGACTGAAATATGAACTCAAAACCTAATACAATGGTCTAAATAACTACAGCCTTTGTGGACTGATTATTGGACCAACTCAAGATTTGATTCTTTTGTGATTATTGTGCAGCGCTACTTGACTTCAACGCAATATTCCCAAAAAGCATGTAAACCCAGCCTGTGTGTATTGTGTGTATCTGTTGTGTATAGGGGTGAGAGCTGTCACAGTCAGACCCCAGAGATGGTAGAACAGGTGAAGCTGCTCAAGTCTCATGTCTGTGATCTGGAGGCTCAGGAGCAGGAGCTGGACCGGCAGAAAGCCTGGGTCGAGGAGAGCATCCAACAGCTCAGCAACGACCCTGCTGTGACCACATATCCTTTACACAGGGCACCGTACTGTTATCCAATATAATATCCATATAACAAACCTATCAATATCGTTCCATTGTTGCCACATATCCTTTACACACAGGACACAGGGCTACAGTTAAAGTACTTTGAAACTTTCAGACCTCTGCTGAGTCAATGGTACTAGCAAGTGCTAACCACTGTGCTGCCCATCACAGCAAGAAGGTTCTGGTTTTGGCTGCCAGACCTCTGTGGAGTTTGCATGTTACTCCCTGTGCCTCTCAGCAAGTTCCTGACCAAGCCTAGCTCATGATCTGGAGTTGGTTCCCCAGACTGCTTCTGATAGTTTGCCTGAGTGAAGGATGGGTCCAATGCAGAGATCAGTGTGATAAGCTATAAGTTCAGTCTTACACTGGAATGAATTTTCTATTCAGAATGGTACAGTATCCTTCCCTCAAAACCTCTAAGATGTAACATAATATTTCAGTATTTTTGATCATATGCCTTGACCTTGTCTCTCAACAGACCTTGTCTGTTGCTCCTGTTTAGACTGCCTTTGTTTGCACTAAACCACTTTACAGTTTGTAATTCTACTCCTAGTTTAGCATTACACAGAATGATTACTATAATTATTATGAAGAAACATAAGAGCCAGGCTAATCTCAGGCGGGTTTCCAGTATTGTGAATTAGCAGTTTGCAGCAGGACCTTAACACGTCTTCACGTATAAGTTTGTGACACATGAAGACATCTGTAACGCCTTTTGTGGAGACACTCTCCTGGCCGTCATGGCTCCTGCAGGAACACAGCTCGAAGTCCCTCTTCCCGAAATGGTTAGTCACTTTTGAAAATGTAACTGACTCATAACTTGGTCTGGTTTTGTCACCTGCTCTCAATGGAGATGGACAAGTTTAATTTCATTCTGTATAAAATACTAGACAACCAGTTACTTCTCCATGGACAAAAGCAGATGGCAGACCCTCCACCAGAAGTGTGGTATAGTGTATTGTGTATAGTGTATGTACGTGCTGCTGAATGTGCTTAAACCATATGTATGCTCTTATTTCTTTTCCAGAGCGTCAGTGGTCAGAAGAAGTACCAGGTGAATCTGCGGTCTCACACGGCTCCCATTCAAGTGATGCTCATTAACAGTGACTGTGATGGCTCTCCTCCGGTGGTCTTCTCTGTGCCCCCCACAGACGAGCTATGCCCCATGCCCACACCCCCCCACACCCCTGCCAGCCTGCGATTCCCCCTCTCCTCTCAGGCCTCCTTCTACTGCAGCCAGGACTCTCTCTGTTCTGACCACCAGATGGCGCTCACAGACCACGAAGAGGTGCTCACACCCTCCTCCACTCCTCCAGACCTGCAAATGGGTAAATGCACTGCTCCCATGTCTGTGATGTTTGTTTAAATGGACGAAAGCATAAACAGGATGTGTTCATCTCTGCAGTTCAGTGGTAGCATACTTGAACAAAAGTTTGTCCAAATTGTAAGCCTGATCTAGTAACTTGCCACACAACTTACCAAAAGCACCACAAAAGGGTGAATAAACTATATGCTATCATCATCACACTATCAACAGTGAATGCTACCATTCAAATTAATATTCATTCATATTAACCTTATCTTTATCTCATCTATCACTGGATGGTTAAATCTCTTCATGTTTCAGGTTTTCTTTTATTACCTTTTATGAATTGTATTTTTGGAACTTGCTTTCCTCTTTTTGAACTCTTATATCAGGGATTATGACTTCACTTAAAACAAAACAGGACACATTTGCTTTGTGTCAAAGTGAAAACAAAATGAATAACTCCCATGTAATGCAGGAGGAACAGCGTCAATAAGTGATGAAAAACAGGAACTAAAAAAAAAGAAATCACAATTTTTCCATAAACGCATCTTGTGA
The DNA here is from genome assembly GCA_036785185.1 of Paratrypauchen microcephalus. Classification (NCBI taxonomy): domain Eukaryota; kingdom Metazoa; phylum Chordata; class Actinopteri; order Gobiiformes; family Gobiidae; genus Paratrypauchen; species Paratrypauchen microcephalus. The sequence continues at coordinate 2,712,353 of JAVJIX010000032.1, forward strand.
CTCAATGCTTCTGACTCAGATGGGTTGCTTGCCTTAACTTGTTCTGAGTCTTGAATTTCTGTTGATAATTTACATGATACTAAACCAAGCCACAAGTCAAAACTGAAAATGTGTTCTCAGATACGTTTTAGCTCCTGTTTTTGCAATGAAATAAGATGAGTTTGAGAGATTTTACAGTATTTGTTCTTTGTTGAGATAAGCAGATTTATAATTGCCACACCAGCAGTTCTTTTTTTGATATCTGATTCATTTACTTTCTGACCCTTAGGTCAAAAGATGGATCAAAAGATGCCAATTTGCAATATTGGCCAATACATAAACGCACACACTGTTGGAAGTCATAGTTAAACTGTCACTTTTTTGTGGAGGTCATTGCTTTGTCTGGAATGTTCTGTAGCATAGGAGAAAGAAGAAATGCAAGATGGAGAAGTTCCATACCATAGAACATTCTAGGCAAAGCAACATCTCCATGGAGACAAGCCTAAAAAGTTACATAGTGCACCTTTTTAAATTTGAAGAAAATGTTAGTAGATATGTAGTGATAAACCAGAGTAACTGCAAGAGGTTGGTTTGTATAAATAAATATGATGCAGAGAATAGTGCTGAATTAAAGCAGATGAGTAACAGTAGCAATCTGTAAAAGTTTGAATGGTCCAAATTTTACTGTATATTCTTACTGTATATTCTTCGTTTCTCTTCTGTTGTTGACTGTGTCCTGTGCAGAGTGCCACAGTGAAGCGTCCGTGAGCCTGTACCAGCAGCACATGGACCTGGTGGGACCTGAGTTTCAGTCTGTGATGGATATGAGCAATTTACTGAAGCTGAGCGACGCCATGGACCACCTCAAGGACGAGCGCACAGGTACAACACAAGGGCCCATCTAAAGAGCAGTGTATTCTGGGACTTGTCACGTTTAATCTCATGTTTGTGTTTCTTCCACAGCAGCTGTGGATCTAATTGACGAACTAATGTCCTCTGATGGTAAGGACATGATGTTTCTTCATTTATATTTCTCTTAAAGCAGCAAATAAACTCAGTGGAGATGAGGTTCATACCATGCTTTGGAATATCATAGGGGCATGGGGAATCACTTTAAGGTTTTTTTTTGGCTACAGGTTGCACACAGTGAGGGTTTAATGGAAATCATAATAAGGTGTAAAGTAGTTTACAAAAAAAAAAAAAAAATTACTACTGCAGAAGTTCAAAATTGGCATAGTTGATGTAAATGTATTATAAACTTCAGGCATGCAGTATTGTTAAAGGGATATGCCACCCCCAGGTCAAACTTGGGCATCTCCCCACAGTCCAGAGACTAAAATAAGTGATGGAAAGCGTTTTCCTGGTCACCCAGCCATTGTCCGAGTCTGTCAGCACTGACCGCCTACGCAGCTGCAGCTACTCCGCGTTAGACTGGAGTCTAACGTCGCCAGAGAAAGATTTCGGCCAAAAGGAATTAATTTGCTCGATGCTTTTCCCAATTACTTTCTGTGTAGTGCGCATTCATATCGAGTGCAAATAAATGTGCAAATCAACACGGAGAGCTTGCCTTGGTCATTTTGGTTGGGAACTATTTTTCAGTGCGGAAAAACAGAGCTGAAGCACACACCACGCTGCGTAACAGGGGAACTCCCAACGTGGTGCGTAACAGGGATTCCTGTAAAATAGTTCCCACCCAAAATGACCAAGGCAAGCTCTCCGTGTTGATTTGCACATTTATTTGCACTCGATATGAATGCGCACTACACAGAAAGTAATTGGGAAAAGCATCGAGCAAATTAATTCCTTTTGGCCGAAATCTTTCTCTGGCGACGTTAGCCTCCAGTCTAACGCGGAGTAGCTGCAGCTGCGTAGGCGGTCAGTGCTGACAGACTCGGACAATGGCTGGGTGACCAGGAAAAGGCTTTCCATCACTTATTTTAGTCTCTGGACTGTGGGGAGATGCCCAAGTTTGACCTGGGGGTGGCATATCCCTTTAACAATGTGTATGTTCAGACTGAGCATTTGGGGATTTTATCAGCCAAGTAATTGATCAAGAAATCAAATTTAAATCATGGAGGTCTATTCTAATCCTTCTGCTCTTATCTCTCTGTACAAAGGCATAGACTACAGCTTTAACCTGGACGAACATGAGGGAGTATGTGACCTGTTTGATGTGCAGATCCTCAACTACTGAAGTACATTTGCTGAAGTAAAAGTACCACTACTACACTACATCTATTACTACTGCTCCCTGGTATTGTTGTCTTTGGGAAGCACTTTGGCCACTCAAACCTTGACCATTCACTACTCAGGACAGAAAACCATTAACTGTGACCCCATTTGGACCCCTTGGAGATTTTACAGACTAAATTAAGCTTTTGTTGATTCGTTTGGATTGATAGCATTCAAGGTAAACTCTGATTACTCCCCTGTCCTGCCGCACTTTGACTTTTTTGTATTTTTTCCTCTTTAGTTTTGTGAAATCTCAGACTTAAAGACTGCTGTTTGATTTCTAGAGTTTATGAACAGTATCGTCCTTGAGTTAATGTTGCAGTAATCTATGAATGTTCAGTATTGGCATTTTTAGTAGTTAAATTAAGGTTCAGGGTATGACTATTAATATATTAATAATCTTTCATATAATAACCTCAATCTTATTCATATGAGTAATATATTTGACATTCTACATTTATCTGTGAGAAAAGGGACAAAATAAGTAAAACTGCCCAAAAGTTTTCATTAAATTATTGCCACACTGCCATTGAGGCATCTTTTTTGTATTTATTTTTTTTGTACTCATTTTGAAATATTTTATTAATTTTAAGAGAAATCATATGTTTGTTCTCCTTCTTATGTGACACTAATGCTGATTTACTGCCGGAATTGTAATTTAATAATTTAATTTAAATCTATAGTTTGAAAATGTTGGTGCCAAAGGGCCTGTTTGCCTATTTATGTTTTCTTTGATTGTACAAGATATTTTTTTGTTTTGCACACTTTGAAGAGTTTTCTAATAAATATATTTGACTTGTAAATATTTGATCTGCTTGAGTTCTAATAATCTATTCAGCCCCAGGAGACCATACCTTTGTGCCAGTGCCAAGCCTTCATAAACGGAGGAATGTGTAAACGGTCAAGTCATTTTTTTTCATCACTCGAAATACCCATGCATTGAAACAAATAGCACTGATACCACGGCAGTCCAAAAAAAAAAAAAAAAAAAAAAAACTTTCTGAAAGTGCTCAAAATCTCACATATAAACAGGAAGGAGATGACCACAATCACTGAAGGTCAGAGGAGGGTCTGCTTTGAAAAGGCTACAAGGAGAGTGGATTAACCCATACAGTTTATTTCAGGTCAGTCAAAAGATGGAGGCTCTGATGGTTTTCATGTGTGTGGATTAGACCCATATGTTTGTTTACTCTTTTGCTGTTGCAGGTGGTACTGATTTATTAGTGAAGATCTCAAACTAGAAGAAGCAACTTTATTGATCTCACACTGGAGAAATTCTTCTCTGCATTTAACTCATCCTGTTATTAGGAGCAGCGGGCAGCACATTACTGCGCCCGGGGTATCTCTATGATCGTCTTGCTTCAGTTTGGTCAGGACCTCAGCTGGAGGATTTTACCTGGAGCATGTTTTGGGTTGATGGGGGAAACCGGAGTGCCCGGAGGAAACCCACCCAGACACGGGGAGAACATGCAAACTCCACACAGAAAGGCCCAGGCGACCTGGGAATCGAACCCAGACCATGCATGCAAACTCCACACAGAACACACATGGAAAGGCCTGGGCGACCCAGGGATCGAACCCGGAACCTTCTTGCTGTGAAGCATGAGCTAGCCACTCAGCCACCGTGCCGCCATTTACACATAACTATGAACAACATTTCCCCACCACAAGTATAAAGTAGGTTTATTTCATTTGTCACAACATATTTACAAAGTGGTGCTTGGGGGGGGCTCTGATGGTTTTCATGTGAGCCCCTTCATGTGAGTACAAGTTTTTGTGCACTTTGTTGCAGTTCAGTTGCCAGGGGTCCTAAATACATCTTGAATATCTGACTGTGATAAGATGTCACTTGCCAGTCAAACAGTTCAGTGGGAGCTGAGCCAGAATGCTGCCTCAAGGTTAGTGCTGTCACTCATCAAATGTTCATTTTGTAATTTCTCTGTCACATATTTAAGGTAGTGTTCAGTTTGCTTTTTGCAGGCATAGAAATAAAATCTACAATCCCACATTCATTAATACAAAACATTACTTTTTTTTTTTTTAATTACATTTTACACAAAATCAAATAGAGCACAGTTGGTATTTCAGCTGTAGTTTTAACATCGTTCACATGAATTCCACATTTTTGTTCCGCCTCAACACCCACATGTGTTATCTGACTTCCTAAACCCTTGAAAGACCAACTGTTGTTTTAAGACTTGCTTATTTAACCCACATTTTTCTGTACAAAAGTTAATGTATTGTATTAGTAAGCTGGACTGACTCCATGGAAACTCTTCTAACAATAACTTGAATCATTTCCTCCAATAAAAGACTTCTTTGATTTTGTCACATTAGGGTTGCGTGTCTGTCTGATTGTTTATCAAGAATTCAGACTTGTCTTGTTTACTTAAGATGTTTTATAATAGTAGCCTTCTCATTTACAGCTCTGAAAAAATAAGGGACCACTGTAAAGTTTTTCTGATTCTGCTACTTATAGGTATGTGTTTGGGCAAAAGTAACATTTTTGTTACATTTTGTTGTTGAGTCTATAACCTACTGACAGCATTTCCCCCAAATTCCAAAATATCATTTAGAGCATTTATTTGCAGAAAATGACAAATGGTCAAAATAACAAAAAAGATACATGTTTTCAGACCTCAAACAATGCAAAGAAACAAGATCAAATTCATTTTAAAACAGCATAATGTTTACACTTAAGAAGAGTTCAGAAATCAATATTTGGTGCAATAACTCTTATTTTAATCACAGCTTTCATGTGTCTTGGCATGCTCTCCACAAGTCTTTCACATTGTTCTTCGGTGACTTTATTCTCTCCTGGTGCAAGAACTGAAGTAGCTCAGCTTTGTGTTTGTGTTGGAATTCAACAGACGCTGGAATGGAATGGCTGTAATACATGTAGAGATGCTGATTTGAGGAAAAAATTGCAGTGGTCTCTTACTTTTTTCCAGAGCTGTATATTCATCAGCTCATTTCAATTAGGTCCAAACCACCAGTGACCTCCAAGCAGTAAACAGCTATGGGTGTTTGGATGGTTAAAGTCTGGACAACAGCCAATAATCAAACCTGGAATTGGAAGTCTAAGTCTAACTAGACCTGGACTATAACTGGACCAATTTGTGTCTATATCTATGTCACTAAACCTGGGATTAAACTAGGATCAAGCAATGTGTAAAAGCATCCAAATGTGCACTTTGAAGTTAATAATATGATGAATAGTCAGCCAGTCTGGGAAGCATTGAACCCTCAATCTCCCCGCCGCACTTTTTCCGCTCAAATAGAAAAGGAATCAGTTTGTTGTGACTCGCTGTGAGAGTTGAAGGACATCTCCATTTCTTCAGTCCTCTGGCGTCTGCTCCTGTTGTTTTCTCCCAATCGTTTTGCTGCTTTCATCAGATGCTTTCTGAACGAGGATCCCACAAACATGTAGAGGAGGGGGTTGATGCAGCAGTGAGTGAGGGCCAGGCTTTCTGTCACCTGAGATGCTCTGTCCATAACTTTACTGGTCTCACAATGAATCACTATGTTGTAAATAGTGTCCATTGTTCTATACACTTTTAGCACATTGTAAGGCAGCTGGGTGATAACAAATACTGCTACTATTATCAAAAGAACACGAATTGCTTTCCACCTTTTAATCTTACTTTGAGTTGGAAGTTTCCCAAGCATAAGCCCCATTTTGCAATAACAAACCATCATGATTAAAAGCGGTATCAAAAATCCTACAATGACTTCAAACATCTCAATAGTGGCTTTACCTACTCTACCAACTGACGAGTACACTGCGATACAAAAACTACGATTCCCAGCATGCCTCACTTCAACGACCATCAAATCAGGAAGGCCCAGGAGAAAAGCGCTCACCCAGATTGCAATACAAACTTTCCAGCAATTTTTCCTATTAAAGTTTCTTAGGCATCCAGAGTTGACAGTACCTTGCATCTTTGTCAAAGCTAGATACCTGTCAATGCTAATGCAAGCTAATAATAGCATGCAGCAGCTAAAGTTGAATGTATAGCAGAAGGAAACGATTTTGCAAAGTGCTTCTCCTAGTATCCATCCTTGGGACGCATCAAAAGCCCAAAAAGGAAGAGTGGAAAGAAGCAACAGGTCTGCAACAGCTAAATGGGTCAAAAAGACATCGGCCATCGTTTTTAGGCGTTTGTAGTAAATGTAGACGGCCACCACCAAGGTGTTACCAGCCAGTCCTACGATGAGACATAGGGAATAGACTACAGGGAGGAAGACCCCTGCAAATGAGCGCACATCAGATTTTTCACACACTGTAGGGTAGTCATCGTAGCTCATGTTATAGGTGTAGTTTTCATGGTAGTAAAACTCATCATCAAAATCCTCCATCTTGGATCTGTACAGAGGAGAAGGATGGGCACGGATTTTAATGAAATTGTCATTACTCCAGATTTACCTGCCATAGCAATTACATTTTTTTTTTTACATTCACACTTTTGTATAGGAGTCATGAGAGAATGCTTAAAAAAGAGATGCAAAGACACCCACCTATATTACTGATGGAACATGTGTGTGTGTATATATGTGTGTATGTATGTATGTGTGTGTATATATACATACATATATATAATATATATATACATACATATATATATATATATGTATGTATATATATGTATGTATATATATATATGTATATATACATGTATATATATATGTATGTTTATGTATATATATATGTATATATATATATGTGTGTATATATATATGTGTGTGTATATATGTATATATATATATATGTGTGTGTATATATATGTGTATATATATATATATGTATATATATATATATGTATGTATATATATATGTATATATATATGTGTGTGTGTATATATGTATATATATATATATATAATACGTTGTTTTGTTTTTAAGAACTAGGGTTAGGGGTTTTATGAGTTTTGTATTGTTTTTACAGACCCCACCCCTTTCTACTGGTTCCTGAAAAAAATCTTATCTTTAGTACCAATTCTTATGCGATAAAAAGCTATAAACAATGAATTACACAATTACTTTTTTGGCCAGTGCCACCCAGGATAATTTAACCCTTTTGGAGTACTCTCAAATTCTATTTATGAATTGGTAAGTACAAAATTTAATGAAATCATAGATTTTATGCAATTCCACAAATTTAAGATGTATTTTGTCAGGAGAGATTTTACGCAATTGTGAAAACTTCAGGAAGCTTGGAAAACAAATTTGCTTATTTTTAAATTACTCAATTTCTCAGCAGTATTTTTGTGGAGTTGTAACAGTTTGCTCTTGAGTCAGTAAGACAGCTGTACTTGAGGATTGGCTCTTTCCAAACTTTTCTGTCTATAAACAATGTCTGCTTGTTTTGTTATTTTGAATTTAGATCAATGCCAGATTGTGGATAAACTGTCTTTCCCACAAGCATTTCCTTGATGCAAGATTGGGATAGACCATTAAAAGGAGCCCCTTACAATGACTTACTATTTAGGCTGTTAATTACATCAAGCTGCATGTTATTATCCTCTCAGTACCAGTATAAATAGGCTTTTATGCAGATAGCTTCTTGTTCAATCCATTGCACGAATATTGGAATACATTTTTTTAGGTTGCATAATATTTTAAGGAAATGTTTAGTTTTGTTTAAAGTGACAATCTGGTTTAGAATAAACCTATAGGTTCCACAAACAGCACTTGTGAACCACATTCTTAAGACTTAATAATCTTTTTCTTTTTTTAAAATTAAACATGTACATGTCATGAGTCAATGCGTTAAGTGCTTGGTTTAGTCTATTAATACCATACAAGGCAGTGAATAAAGCTGGCCTATTTGCAACTGCATACTTCACTATTTAAATTAAGGAAATTCTGCAGTACAAGCTTAAAGAAGGAATTATTTGCAGGGCAGTGAATATAGAGAATGTTAAGAGTCTTACCTTTGGAGATTGCAAAAATATATGTCATGAGAACCAGAGCTCCTCTAAAAATGAAAGCAGAGTGAGGAGTGAGTCAGAGGGTGGAGGCAGGATCCAAGAGCAACACAAGTTTAAAAAAGGAGTTTTATTACCATCAATACATCAGTGACACTGACAGCTCTGGAAAAAAATAAGAGACCACTGCAAAATGATCAGTTTTTCTGATTTTACTACTTATAGGTGTGTTTGGGCAAAAGGAACATTTTTGTTTGAGTCTATAAACTACTGACAACATTTCCCCCAAATTCCAAATAAAATATTATCATTTACAGCATTTATTTGACCTCAAACAGACCTCAAACAATGCAAAGAAACTAGATCAAATTCATTTTAAAACAACATAATACTAATTCAAAAGTTCAAAACTCCATGCAGAGCTTCCAGGTGCTGGTAACAGCAGGAACATTGAATAATTCCAGAAAAAAGGTTTACCGCACACTTGTTTGACTTTCCGATTATTCCTTTATTAGGTGAGAGGGAACAATGTGTTTCGCTTCTACAGCTTCAGGTTCTTTTCTTTTTTTCTTACTAATGTTTACAAATGGTGAAAATAACAAAAAAGATACATGTTTTCAGACCTCAAACAATGCAAAGAAAGAAGATCTAATTCATTTTAAAACAACATAATACTAATGTTTACACTTAAGAAGAGTTCAGAAATCAGTATTTGGTGCAATAACCCTTATTTTTAATCACAGCTTTCATGCGTCTTGGCATGCTCTCCACAAGTCTTTCACATTGTTCTTGGGTGACTTTATTCCACTCCTGGTGCAAGAACTGAAGTAGCTCAGCTTTGTGTTTGTGTTGAAATTTGTTTGTGTTGGAATGGAATGGCTGTAATACACGTAGAGATGATGATTTCAGAAAAAAATAGCTCATTTTCAAATGTATATACAATTTAGTGACGCCTAAATGGATTATCCTTTTAATACATTACATTATTAAGAAAAGAGTGCCTGGTTCATAGTTTTAAAAGATGGTTATGAAAGGTACAATGTTAACAAAAATATATCCATTAATGCCATTTTGTCTCTTGCTTTTTCCATGACCTGAATTCCAGTATTCTCTGTACAGTGTCTGTGAAAAGACAATTTCAATGTTCAATTTCTTGCCGATACACACTTCGTCTATACACAGCAGTTGATCCTTACTTGGTTTTAAATCATAATGATCCCATATTTTCCTGGCAGGTGGGGCCTTGTTGGAAAATACATTCAGTGTTAGCTTTTTGAGGTTTTGTTATATATATATATATATTTTTTTTTCTTTTTAATTTTTAACACACAAGTTCCACATATTTACCGTGGGCGCTTTCTTGGAGGTGTTTGCTTCTGCTCCTGCTTCTTTGGGGGCTAAAAGAAAAAAACAATGTCCCATATTGTTGCATCAGAAAGAAAACTATTAGAAAGAAATCAGATGTATTGTTTACATATTATTTCAGTACTCTGTAAAAAAAAATCATCAATTTTCAAAAATCTGTAAAAATGGTAATAATAATAATACATTTTTATAGTGCATGTAAACATAGCCACAGACGATCAAACAATAGATAAGAATACAATTATAAATTTAAGGCTGCTTAATTAATTTGGTATTAATTGGTTTCAACTAGAGCTTGGTGATTATGAAAGCAAATAAAATGCTTCCAATTTTCCTTGATTAAAAGTTTGTATTTATTGCCATTTAACACAAAAACAGGAAGGTATTCCTTCAAAGTCTAAACTTGTATATCAAGGGACATGAGAATAAGGTTTCTAGAGTTAAAGTTAGCAGTCATAAGATTATCTTACTGCATTGATTTTATTGCACGCTCCAGTCGACGATATACACATTGACCGTATGTTGGCTGGCCGGGGCTCTGCCTAAAACACAATTATTTCATAATCATCATTTCATAATCACATTCAATGATTGAATGTATCCGCAATGAAATACCTGGAGTTTGCTGCCTGTTGGTGCTGTGAGGATGAGAACAGCTTGGAGACTCAAAACCAAGATCAATGTAAGACTCTTCATGTTGATGCTGAGGTGCAAATGAACTACCCTTGGTACTATGGGCATGTTCTTTATTTGGACCATTATGGACATTTTCATGGGTGGGGTTTGATCAGATAGAAATATATCTAAACAGCATAATTATGAGATTGCCTCTCTAGTTGATTTCTTTCTAGACTGATTGTATCTAATGAAACACACCCTTATGAATAACTGTGTAGCTCTCTGGCTCCATCTTATGGTCTGGAGATAGAATTGTAACTTTACAATCCAACACTGATTTATGAGCTGCTCTGTGTGTTCAAGATGACCTCAAACTATGTATGTGTGTGTGAAGAGGCACTTTTACTTTTTTGGAGGGAGAGAACACATATATATGTATATAAATTGGAGAAAAATTACTTGCAATAATGGCGATACAATACAAGTATAGGTTTTGCAACTACATTAATTTCTAATCTAGTGGGTAACTCTGTAGCTCCAATGATAAATGGAGCTAACATAAATTCAGCCTGGAAGACCTAACTGCTCTCCCATCTTCTCCAGAGTTTACCTGCTCCTCAGTCTTCATCACCTCAATCCAAATACACCTCCTCCTGTCCAATCAGCACCCAGTCTGCTTATTTAAACCCTAATGCAGATGCTTCAGTTTGTGCCACGCCAAACCTCCTCCCAAATACCCTCTCGGCAGGTTGAAAGACTGCAACTACTTGAACTTAAACTGAACTACTTGAACTACTTGACCTTACTACAACTGTCTATAATTCTTTCACCTCACGGCTTGAACTAAAGGGGCTTGTAGCCACACCGCTGCAGCTGAATTTATTGTTAGTTTTGTTGCTTTAACTTTTCCAAGTTTTGTTGTTAAAAAAAAAAGTTCTCTTGTGCATTTTGTGTGTGCAGGTTTATGTTACTGTTAAAAATCCTGAATCATAAGTCCACCTCTTCAGGCCCTGCCAATGGAGGCCAGTGGAACCTACACACTTTTGGATTTACCTTTCTTTTTAAAGGAGACTTGGTTGAACGTTTGGTATTCTTGTGTTGCTTACATTGTTGTGAAAGTGAAAGAAAACTATAAGGTAGGTTGTGGCGCTCAATAGCCTTTTTTGTTCATATTGTCACTTCTGTTTGATATCTGATTGAAGCGTCCATGCATTATAACTACCAATTTTACACCCTTGTATACAATAGTAATTTACAGTATCTTGGGTCGCTTGAATTAAAAGTAGTTCCATTGAATTAAAAGTAGTTCCATTAAGATTATTGCAACGCCTTATACTCAGGTCTCAACAAAACCTTGCTTTCCCGTCTTCAGCTAGTCCAAAATGCTGCTGCTCGTCTTTTAACTGGTTCTCGCAAATTCGATCACATAACTTCTTCAATCTCTCCATTGGCTACCTGTTCAGTTTCGCATTGATTTTAAGATTCTTTTATTTGTTTTTAATTGTCTCCATGGCCTGGCCCCACAGTATCTGTCTGACCTGCTGGTGCCCTACACACCCTCCCGCTCTCTCAGGTCTGCAGGTCAGGTTCTCCTTGTTGTCCCCAAGACAAAAAGGAAACTTCGGGGTGATCGGGCCTTTTCAGTGGTTGCTCCAAGACTCTGGAATGCACTTCCACTGAATGTTAGACAGGCCGACTCACTTCCTGTTTTTAAATCCCTTCTTAAAACTCTTTTTTTTAGATTGGCTTTTAACTCAGTGTGAGTAGTTGACTTTTATCATGTTCTGTTTTTAATGTTACTGTGTGTCATGTTTTGTGTTTTAACCTGTGTACAGCACTTTGGTCGACTGTGTTGTTTTTAAAGTGCTTTATAAATAAAGTTGGATTGGATTAAGTGTACTTGTGTGCTGTAAGTGGCTTATTGAATCTGAAAAGTGGCTTAGGAGTTTATGGAGGCTGCTCACAGCTCCAAAGTGTGAAACAAATGACTAAAGACAAATATTACACAAATATAATAATAATAAATATAGCTGCAAGCAGCAATGTGGGGGCCAAGCACCGTTTGACAGGGTCTAACAAGGTCTGACAGGATCTAACAGAGTCTGACAGGGTCTGACAGGGTCAGGGTCTAACCCTGTCAGAACAGACACATCAAAGACAGATTAAAGGTTGCTAGGTGCGTTGGTAGGCAATTGACAAATTTCTGCAAATTTGACCTGCTGGTGCCACTAGACCAGTGCTTCTCAATTATTTTCTGTGACGCCCCCCCTAGGAAGAAGAAAAAATGTCACGCCCCCCTTCCTGCGCGCGACTATAAATAGTATTATTTGTCTAGAAAATTGTTATTAGAACACCATTGTATCCTTTTATTAACATTATAAACAAAAAAAAAGAAAGAAACTTACAACAAAGACTGCACTGAGGACTCAAATATTAATGTGTTTTTAATGCAGCTTTGCGCACATTTGTTTACGTTTTACAGAAATGAAACTTAAAACCACCTCATTTGCATAAGCTAAAAGCACTGAAAAAAAAAACGCTCTCTCCTTGTGCCACTGATGCGTCAGCTTCTGTCAGACTAAATGACACGACTCAGTGGAATATACGTGTTTTTTCTGTGACAGAGGATGTTCTGTTAATGGTGAGACTGTGCGTAAATCGCATGTGAGAACGCCACTGCCAACTACTGTTGTTGATGTGCAATTACACTTAGTTCTAGTACAGTACAGCAAAAAAACATATGCATACGCGCCCCCCCTGGCATCACAGCACGCCCCCCCAGGGGGGCCCGCCCCACTATTTGAGAAGCACTGCACTAGACGGTTGGGGCTGGGGACCTATAAATTGCTGTGGGTAATGAGGAGACTGGCTGGAATGTGCATGCCAAATTTCACAACTTTTTACCAGACGGTTCTAAGGGCTGCCATAGACTCCCATTGAAGAAAAAATATAAAATAATAATAAGAATAAGAATCAGGAGACCAGAACATCAAAGGAAAGATCAAAGGGTTACTAGGCAACTTGCCTAGGCAACGCAAAGCAATTCCTATAGGGTGCCTAAGCACCTTCGGTGCTTGGCCCCCTAGTAATAATAATGTTACAAAATGTGAAATTATTATTTTAAGTAAGGATGTCACTAAAAACTTTCTATATTCTTTCATTCTGTCAATACTGTTTCTGTTGATACTGTTTAATGATATGATACTGTCACATCCACCTGTTAATAGGGATGTCCCGATACGATCACGTGAACAAAAGCTTCACTTCATGACATCACGAGGTGTAACAGAGCATTTTGATCTGAACTTGTTTTTTGTTTAATTGTTTCAAACACAATTCCAGGAATGTTTGGGAGGATGTGCCAACATTTTGTGCCAACATTTTAAAGATCCCATGACATGGTACTTCTTAATGCTTTTATATGGCTCCTTAATGGTTCCTGTAAATGAATCCTTCTTCAAAATCAACACTCAGTGCATGAGAAACAGAGATAAGATGAGAAAGAGTACTGAACAGGCCATTATGGGCGTTGTTGCTTGAATGCAAATGAGGAGAAAAGAGCTGGCCTATAGTAGAGGGTGGGGGCATGGCCAAACTCTCCGCTCTCAGCTCTCAGCTGATCCATTTCCGTGTTTTTGCACGGGGGGAGAGATTTGAAGCGTTCCATTGAAAAATAAACATATTTCCACAGAAAATAAAATTAAACCACTGCTGTTCAAAGGTCCAGAGGCTCAGATAAAGGACTTCCGAGCCTAGAAACACTCAGACGTGCCTCCAGGCAAATAAAAAAACGCATTTCGCATTGCCTAGCGCATTCGCAGTCCAAACTCTTTGGGCGTGATTTACAGAGACGCTGAGTACAGACAGACGGGGGTGGAACTGCATTTGCATTTCTTTTTTCGATCTGATGTCAATAAGGTGCCTTGTTCAAAATCGCCCGTTTGAGCTCCGATTTTTTGTAACGCAGAAAAGGATCGCAAATGCTCAGTTTAGACATTTCGCAACTTTTAACCATGGGGGGGGGCTAAACAGGGTAGGGGAGCTCACATTAACGTTCAAAAAGTGAAAATTTCATGCCATGGGACCTTTAAAGCTCACGTGAGTCGGCATAATATAGGACCTATAATTTATTTTTTAAAATAACTGTTGTATTTGAAAGACAAAGTACAATGAAATCACCCTTTTTTCTTTGTCAAAACCTGCATAGGTGAACCATCAAAAAGTAACATCACATCAAAACATCACATGTAATAAGCTACAATTTTGATAATCTCCTAAAATCAGATAATGAGCAGACTTTTGGTGTATTAAGGGAAACACTGTTATCTGCTGTTATCAACTTGGCTTGTCGATGGCTTTTAACTGTACAGTATGTCAATTTGAAGTCCAAGACACAGTAGAGTAATGATACTAGTTTGCTTACACGCGATATCCAAAAGGGGGCGATCTCACTAAGGTAATCGCGGGACTTGCACTTTAAACCTGTCCTTTTGTTTTGATATGTAAATACATTTCTATATCATTGTTACAGCTGAATACATTATTTGTGTCTTAATATTGACAACATTTGATTATTTATTCAAACCTTTTCTATTCAGTTAAACCGATTATGTTAAAATGCCCGGACTATTTATATACTCAACAAAAATATAAACGCAACACTTTTGTTTTTGCTCCCATTTTTCATGAGATGGACTTAAAGATCTAAAATTCATTCCAGATACACAATATTACCATTTCTCTCAAACATTGTTCACAAATCTGTCTAAATGTGTGATAGTGAGCACTTCTGCTTTGCTGAGATAATCCATCCCACCTCACAGGTGTGCCACATCAAGGTGCTGATCTGACATCATGATTAGTGCACAGGTGTACCTTATACTGCCCACAATAAAGGGCCACTCTGAAATGTGCAGTTTTGTCTCACAGCAAAATGCCACAGATGTCACAAGCATTGAGGGAGCGTGCAATTGGCATGCTGACAGCAGGAATGTCAACCAGATCTGTTGCTCGTGCATTGAATGTTCATTTCTCCACCATAAGCCGTCTCAGAGAATATGGCAGTACATCCAACCGGCCTCACAACCGCAGACCACGTGTAACCACACCAGCCCAGGACCTCCACATCCAGCAGGTTCACCTCCAAGATCGTCTGAGACCAGCCACTCGGACAGCTGCTGAAACAATTGGTTTGCATAACCAAACAATTTCTGCACAAACTGTCAGAAACCATCTCAGGGAAGCTCAACTGCATGCTCGTCGTCCTCATCGGGGTTTTAACCTGACTCCAGATCGTCGCCGTAACAGACTTGAGTGGGCAAATGCTCACATTCGATGGCGTCTGGCACGTTGGAGAGGTGTTCTCTTCACGGATGAATCTCGGTTTACATTGTTCAGGGCAGATGGCAGACAGCGTGTGTGGCGTCGTGTGGGTGAGCTCTTTGCTGATGTCAATGTTGTGGATCGAGTGGCCCATGGTGGTGGTGGGGTTATGAAATGGGCAAGCATCTGTTATGGACGAAGAACACAGGTGCATTTTATTGATGGCATTTTGAATGCACAGAGATACCGTGATGAGATCCTGAGGCCCATTGTTGTGCCATACATCCATGAACATCACCTCATGTTTCAGCAAGATAATGCACGGCCCCATGTTGCAAGGATCTGTACACAATTCTTGGAAGCTGAAAATGTCCCAGTTCTTGCATGGCCAGCATACTCACCGGACATGTCACCCATTGAGCATGTTTGGGATGTGCTTGACCGGCGTATACGACAGCGTGTACCAGCTCCCACTAATATCCAGCAACTTCGCACAGCCATTGAAGAGGAGTGGACCAACATTCCACAGGCCACAATTGACAATCTGATAAACTCTATGCGAAGAAGATGTGTTGCACTGCATGAGGCAAATGGTGGTCACACCAGATACTGACTGGTTCCGAGTCCCCAGACCCCCAATAAAGCAAAAAAAAAAAAAAAAAAAAAATGCACATTTCAGGGTGGCCTTTTATTGTGGGCAGTCTAAGGCACACCTGTGCACTAATCATGATCACAGATCAGTATCTTGATGTGGCACACCTGTGAGGTGGGATGGATTGTCCCAGCAAAGCAGAAGTGCTCACTATCACACATTTAGACAGATTTGTGAACAATGTTTGAGAGAAAAGGTAATATTGTGTATCTGGAATGAATTTTAGATCTTTAAGTCCATCTCATGAAAAATGGGAGCAAAAACAAAAGTGTTGCGTTTATATTTTTGTTGAGTGTAGATGATTTATGTATGCTTCTGAACGTCCAATGTCTCACATGAACATTTGTGCATGAGCGCATTTGGACTGTGTGAAAACTGCTCTCAGCATTACTCTGGGTCATTTCTGCCTCATAGATTTTATTTATTTTACATGTAAAATCTAAAATAAAATGTGAAAGTTGGGTAGCTATGAGTATAGTAACGATTAGGTGTATGTAATGCACAGTGGCTGGTGGCTCTGAAGAAAGACCACAGCAACCTCCCTGAACAAGATCCAGTCACCATCACAGTGGCAGACATTCAGGAAAGAGTCTCAGGCATGAAAAGTTGGACAGCACCGGGCCCTGACATGATCCACGCATACTGGCTAAAGAAGCTCACTGCTCTCCATGAGCGCCTGGCAGCACAAATGAACCAGCTACTAAAGGATGGGACTCACCCTGAATGGCTAACCCAAGGGCGTACGATCCTGATCCTGAAGGATCCCTCGAAGGGTACAGTCCCATCCAACTATCGGCCAATAACCTGTCTCTCCACAACATGGAAGCTCATGTCAGGCATCATGGTGGCTAAGATAAGTGGGTACATGGATCAATACATGAGCGCAGCACAGAAGGGCATCGGCAAAAACTCCAGGGGAGCCAAACACCAACTCCTGGTTGACCGAACAGTCGCCTGTGATTGCAGAACCCTTCAGACCAACCTGTGCACTGCCTGGATTGATTACAAGAAAGCCTATGACTCAATGCCACATACATGGATCACTGAGTGCTTGGAGCTGTACAATATCAATAAGACTCTAAGGGCATTCATTGCAAACTCAATGCGGTTGTGGAAAACCACCCTTGAAGCCAATGGCAAGCCACTTGCGCAAGTGTCCATCAAATGTGGCATATACCAAGGAGACGCACTGTCCCCACTGCTGTTCTGCATAGGTCTGAACCCCCTCAGCCAAATCATTGAAAGCACTGGCTACGGATACCGACTCAGAAATGGGGCCGCCATCAGTCACCTCCTCTACATGGATGACATCAAGCTGTACGCTAAGAGTGAGCGAGACATCGACTCACTGATCCACACCACCAGGATCTACAGCACAGACATTGGAATGTCATTCGGGCTTGAGAAATGTAGTAGGATGGTGACCAAGTGAGGGAAGGTAGTCCACACAGAGGGGGTCTCACTCCCAGAGAGAACAATAACAGACATTGAGGACAGTTACAAGTACCTTAGTATCCCACAAGCAAATGGCAACCTTGAAGAGGCAACAAGGAAAGCGGCTACAGCCAAATACCTGCAACGAGTAAGGCAAGTCCTAAGAAGTCAGCTCAATGTCAAGAACAAGGCCCAGGCAATAAACAGCTATGCCCTGCCAGTGATCAGATACCCAGCAGGAATCATAAGCTGGCCAAAGGAGGAGATACAGACCACAGACATTAAACACGAAAGCTCCTGACCATGCATGGAGGGTTCCACCCAAATCCAGCACCCTGAGACTGTACACGAGCCGGAAGGAAGGAGGCCGAGGACTAGTGAGTGTGGGAACCACTGTCCAGGATGAAACATCCAAAATCCATAAGTACATCAAGGACAAGGCCCTGACAGATGATGTGCTCAAGGAATGCCTCAGGCAGTGGAGTGCAGAGGAAGAGGTGCTGGAGGGACCATCATGGCAGGACAATCCCCTACATGGGGCGTACCACCGAAACATAACTGAAGTGGCTGATATCAAGAAATCCTACCAATGGCTGGAGAGGGCTGGTCTGAAGGACAGCACAGAGGCCCTCATCCTGGCTGCACAGGAGCAGGCCTTGAGCAATAGAGGCCCAGATCTACCACACCAGACAAGACCCAAGGTGTAGGCTGTGCAAAGAGGCTCCTGAGACAGTCCAGCACATAACTGCAGGGTGTAAGATACTGGCAGGGAAAGCATACATGGAGCGACACAACCAAGTGGCGGGCATAGTGTACAGAAACATCTGTGCAGAGTACGGGCTGGAGACCCCAAGGTCAAGGTGGGAAACACCTCCGAAGGTTGCAGAGAATGACCGAGCCAAGATCCTGTGGGACTTCCAGATACAGACTGACAGAATGGTGATGGCGAACCAACCAGACATAGTGGTGGTGGATAAGCAACAGAACAGTGCCGTGGTGGTGGACATTGCAATACCAAGCGATGGTAACATCAGGAAAAAGGAACACGAGAAACTAGAGAAATACCAGGGGCTCAAGGAAGAACTGGAGAAGGCCTGGAAGGTGAAGGTATCAGTGGTGCCCGTGGTGATCGGAGCACTCGGGGCTGTAACCCCCAAACTGGAGGAGTGGCTAAAACAGATCCCAGGAAAAACATCAGACATCTCAGTCCAGAAAAGTGCAGTACTAGGAACAGCAAAGAGACCAAACTATGTGTGGATATGGGTAGATGTGGGTCTTCTACATTTCTAATATTTCTTAGATTTAGAATAAATTTTATCCAGTTTTTGGTCCTTTGGGCAATTTCTTAGTTCACATTAGTGGTGGAATATGGAATATAATTTTAGACCAGTTTCAGCCTCTAGTTAGAGTAGGAATAGTGTCATTAACGACCTAGTTTAGATTTGGTTATACTTGTAAAATCAAATCTTTTTCTCAGGTGGTACTTTTACTGTTACTTAGCTTGCGAACCAGTGCTTAAGTATACCATAGCATTATGAGCTTGATTCCTGGATTCGACAATTAGCTGAATGTCTCTCCCCACTCATCACATGTTTCTTTGTTCCCACAGATGGTAGTGGTTATGAGGAGAGTCTCTGTAATGATGGCAGCACCTGTGGAAGTGACTCCACCTTCTACAGACAAACTGAATGTGAATCATATCAACCAAATAAACACAAGCTGTTAAGGTAGAATCTACAGGTATATGATTTAATGCAACATCATTTGATTACCTGACCACATGCTTTGACAAAACTTTACAAAGACGAATGGATCTGGAGCCATATCCTGTGTCATGTCTCCCCATTTTCAGAGGGCATGATTGACAGGCGTATTAACCAATTAGCATCAAAAATAAACATGGCTGCTTGCACATAAAAAAAAATGGGGAGAAAAAAAACATCAGGGAGCTGGGAAACAGGGTAGATTTCTAAAGCTGAAGTCCATACCTACTGCCAGGTCACTATTACAAAAAAATCACCAACATAAACAGTGTAAATAATCTGCTGGATACGTAATAATTGTAGCATGAATTGTTTTTTAGGAAAAGCAGAATGAAGCACACTATTTGCGCCAACATCGAGGAGAACTTATTGAAGAACTGGCAACTACCATAGTGGAAAAAGTAGGTAACACTTTGAATCATTCTTTACAAACTGTTTATTCATTGTGAATTAAGTCTTTGTTCAGACTTCACTATGGCTAATTAAGTTAATAGTTATTATAAAGTGCTACGAAAACGTACTTGATTCTATTATCGATATCCAATAATTAAAAAGGAAAAAAGTCTTTGATATCAATCCCAGTTCATAATCTAAATGAGCCACCTTTAACCTGGGCTTGTTGAGTCATAAAACACATTTGGAATATCAGAAGCGTATTACTGTTTTAAATACACTTTAAAAACACTTGTACTGTACTATATGTAGCCTCTGCTGCAGCTGTTTTTTTTTTTGCTTTGTCTCTGGATTAACCTTGGACCTTGTATAATTTTGAGTGCTCAGATCATCAGTCGCAGAAAGACTTTGGCCCAGATCAAGAGCCAATATGACCAGGCTCTAACCCATACGTACTACGACCACTCTGTGCCCCCACACCAGCAAGGACTCTGGGTAACTCGACCATGGCGTACAATACAAGGCTTAGAATGCAGTTTATATTATTGCCCACTACTATCATAGTTGAAACAGAAGGGCATCAGGTGTGAATAAAATACAGTGGTACCTCACCTTACGAAAGACCCTACATACGAAAAATCCAAGTTATGAAATGCCTTCACGTTAAATTTACGAAAGAAAATTCAAGTTACGAAACGCGAAATCTCAAAAATTCGAATAATGCGCGCTCAGATGCATGCCCCGCTGTTATCCCCGCTCAAAAAGCACCTTTCTCGGCCTCTTAGCTCTAGCGCCGAACACGCAAGATTTTCAACAAAATGTATTAAATAGTGAAGCGTGGGGGGAGACACGACTCCGGAAGCAGCGCGGAGACATGAACGCACCGCGCGAGGAGCACGCACCACCACGCACCGCGCAAGGAGCGAAGAGCACGCACCGGCTGGTTTGTGGCTCGGGCCACAAACCAGCCAGTGCGAGGAGCACCCCTAGTCCTGGTCTGCACGACCGGCACCGGGGCTGCGAACACGAGATAGAACCGCGGCGCCCGGACCGCGTCCTCTGGAGCCCGAGCCACAAACCAGCACGTGGTACTTTAATCCTGGTTTAGTCCAGGTCTAGACCTGGTCCAGTCCTGGTTTAGTCCAGGTCCAGTCCAGGTTTAAACCTGGTCTAGACCTGGTTTAGTTCTGGTCTAGACGTGGTTTAGTCCACGTTTAGTCCTGGTCTAGTCTCTTAGCCAATCAGAACGCAGAACCAATGTTACACTATAAAAAAAAAAGTTACACTATTTTAAAAAAAAAACCTTGGAACAAATCAGGCCTTTTCCATTGAAATAGCTACTCAACGTACGAAAAATTCACGTTACGAAACCACTTCTGGAACAAATTAATTTCGTAAGGTGAGGTACCACTGTAATGATAACAATTACTTTTGAACATATCATTGCAACATGTGGAGGAGTACTTTTTGAAGAATTTAGTATTTAGTTTATGTAAATCTTCGTGTGGCCACGTGCTTATCTCCATGAAGATGCTTTGCTTGGAAAGTTCTTATTTTTGTTTGAGATTTATGAAAATAATTTTAATAACAAGCATGTGAAAAAAATACCCATTTGTTTCATTAGTATTCACTGCATCTGATGTATAGAGTTTTTAAAATAAACGGGTTTCCTGTCAACTGTCTTCTTTCTTGCATCCCATCTAAATAATATAATTTATTTCATCACATACATAAAAATGCATGTTATTAAGCCTATATCAGATATAGAAAGTAGCAAGACTACAACATTGACTTAAATTCTTATGAAAATCTTACTGAAATAGCCTAATCTTAAAATATTTGTTGATGTCAGTGTTCAGAACAGTATTGCAGTACTAATTGCTCCAGTACCAGCAGTATACTGTATGTATTACACTAGAAGCATTTAATAGTCCCAAATGGACCAACTTGAAATGTCCTTATTGACTTTCTTACACGCACTTCTCAACCAAATGAATGCAACCAGGAGAACCCCCCCCCCTCTCTTGTATTTAATTATCACATACACCTTTATTATTACAGGTACAAGAATATTCATCTATTCTACTGTGCAACTGAAAATACAAATCACTAGCTGATGAAAAATGCATGTGTTGCACCGCTGCGGAAACAGATGGCATTATTAATTCACTGACTTCATTTGCACTAGATCATCATTTTCATAGGTTAAGGAGGGCCACTGGCGGGGTTACAGGGACAACTGAGTCTATCACAGCTGGATAGTGGCCAGTGGGTACTATGATCAGTCAACCGACACTTCTAATGTGGACAGTGTTGAATGTGTGACGAGAGGAATCAAGAGCCTGTTGAGACCAGCAGAAGCAATTAGTAGTTTAATGGAGGCCAGGATCTTTAAAGTACACCTGTGATTACATATGCTTGGCCTAGTGTTGAAGCTTGTAATATTACTGCTGCTCTTATTACCAGTACTACTACTAGGCTACTAATTCTAAGCGACTACTAATTTACTAAAACCCTTTTTAATTTATTATTCAGGCATGCCTAAACTTTTGATGGGTACGTCGCACATTTGTTTATTGCGTAATACAAAAGTGCATTTTACCATAATAGCTTAGCTTAAAAAAAAAACAAAACAAAAACATGAAGAAATGCTATACAATTCTCAAACAATCTTATATTTTTTCTTTCAGTTTTACAGTTAATTAATGTGTGAAACATAGTCTACCTAAAACAAGAGAAAAGATTTTATAAACATTTATTTCAAACATGATTTCAAAATGTTTCAAGTGGGCGGAGCTAACGAGCATTTGCCGGAAGTTGTCATTTTGAACGTCATGTAAACAGGAAGTAAAACTCTGGAAGCGGCGTTTTCAAGAAGCTAAACGACAAATGAGTATTGAAACAAAATTAAGGTTTTGATATGGCTACTTACAAGTAGATTAATGCGTATATCAAGTGTCAAATTTACTATCAGCAAGATTTTAAGTGGTTTGATTTATTTGCCGTAATCGTTATGGGCAATGTTTCGCAGTCGAAGCAAGATAAAGCTAACCTCTGCGTCGTTTTGTTGTTGTAACGGCTAACGAGCTTCAATTTCTCAGATTTGGTTTATTTGTGCGTTAATATTCCAGATGATCTCACCGTATCAGTTACATATACCTATAAAAAGTAGCTTAGACACGTTATTAAAAACTTCATTCAAACTTAGAGACACTTCGATATTTTCATAATGGGAGACACTGAGCTGTGCCTCATCGACAAAAAAATAAAAAGGTAACGCACTCAAGGCTTACCGTGCCTATAAATATGTAGTAAGGTTATGTTTTCAATACTTATCTAATCTATATATTGTAACCAAGCTCTATAAGTTTGTGCTGTTCTCACACTTTTTACACACTTCCACACTTTTTAATAATGTAGAAGAAAACTGTATAATTCTCTCGATTTTCTATTAAATACCGTAGAAAGGAACTCTTTCTATTTGTAAGTTATACAGTATTAGGTTACCATCATTAAATTATGTCAAAATATGCATAATTTCATCTACACAGTCAGTTTGTATTTCCTGGTGATTGTACCACAGCTTCACTCGTTCATTAATTAATTGTCACAGTTTACTAGAAGTCCAGCTGGTCCCTACTATTACGTCCCTGAATCTTCACTGTAATAACATCTCACGAATCGAAGGCCTCACCAATGCGTGGCACCTGCGTCATCTGGACCTCTCCTCCAACTGCATCTCTCACATCGAGGGCTTGAGCTCTCTCGCTTCTCTGAGAACTTTGAATTTATCCTGCAACTCAATCACCAAGGTCGAAGGTGTGTGTTTTAATTACCTTCTCAGTTGTATGATGGATGTTCTAGTACAGGGGGAGTTCCTCAAGTAATTTATATCTGTCTTCTGTTTGGACTAAAGTTCTATGAGTGCTTTATGAGCTCTAAAATCACTCCTTTGTCCCACCTCTCTCAGGACTGAATGGCCTTGTGAACCTAACAAGATTAAACCTGTCCTATAATCAGATTAATAACCTCACAGGTAAGGCCTGTGTATTTTTGATAGTGCCACAGGTATCACACTGATGTTGATGGATCTTATTGTCCTTCTGTAATAGGGTTGTTGTATCTCCACGGCCCGCAGTACAAGCTTAATCATCTTAGCCTCCATGGCAACCAGCTGGACAGCATCGATCACCTTTTGCAATGCCTATTGGGATTGCACAGCTTAAAAGAAGTTATATTGTACAAAGATGGAGCAGACAATCCACTCTGCACGTCCCCAGGTACAACTTAACAGGAAGTTGTTACTATTACTATTTAAAAAATACAGTTGACTTATTTTTATTTAGATACTTACTGGTAATTTCTCCTGCTATACAGGGTTAAGTGTTTCAGAATTTATGTCCAAGTTCAAAACACTGCAATGAGTAATTTTTCTGCTTACAATTTTTTTTTTTTTTTGTCGCAATTTAAGTGTCTGTACACCAACTACATTTATTTTGTATTATTTTCCTGCATATACTATTCCTTGTACTTGCCAACAATACATTTTTATATACAAATGTCAATTTCACATTGCACATTTGTATAGCTTTTGTCAGACAAATTACATTCTATTTTCTTTATTTATAGGTTGTACAATATGTATTTCTAGTTAAAGGGATATGCCACCCCCAGGTCAAATTTGGGCATCTCCCCACAGTCCAGAGACTAAAATAAGTGGTGGAAAGCGTTTTCCTGGTCACCCAGCCATTGTCCGAGTCTGTCAGCACTGACCAGGGGGAACAGGGGAACTCCCTTCCTGGTGCGTAACAGGGATTCCCCTGGCAGCGTGCTGCGTGCTTCGGCTTTAGCTAGCTAGCTAGCTATGCCTTTATTAGTCCCACAGTGGGGAAATTCCAGTTCACTATTCCAGTTCATTATTGTTCCGCACTGAAAAATAGTTCCCACCCAAAATGACCAAGGCAAGCTCTCCGTGTTGATTTGTACATTTATTTGCACTCGATATGAATGCGCACTACACAGAAAGTAATAGGGAAACGCATCGAGCAAATTAATTCCTTTTGGCCGAAATCTTTCTCTGGCGCCGTTAGACTCCAGTCTAACGCGGAGTAGCTGCAGATACCGCGGCGGTCAGTGCTGACAGACTCGGACAATGGCTGGGTGACCAGGAAAACGCTTTCCACCACTTATTTTAGTCTCTGGACTGTGGGGAGATGCCCAAATTTGACCTGGGGGTGGCATATCCCTTTAACAGAATACAATATGAATATGAATATTTCCCTTTATTGCAGGTTACAGGGAAATAGTCTTCCAGTCATTGCCTCAGATTTATGTCATGGATGGTCTGGACCAATTTGGAAACCCACGTGAACCTCGTGTGCATAAACGTGACATTCCTGGTTTGGAAGATTATCTGGACTTGTTTCTCTCATCTGATACCAGTCACCATGAAGCTGTAATTTACTTATTTATGTCATAAGCCTTTTAAGATTACATGTGGAGTACTTAAGATGTTCTATTTCAGGTCAAAGGAAGTAATATTAACACTCCCTGCATTGATGAGGTGTTGAACCAGTTTCGTCAGCGGATTGCATCAGAAGTTTTAGCAGAAACCACCCCACCGTTGGATCAAAAGGACAAGGCCCCTGCAGTTTCCAATGCAGCCGATCCACCAGACACGTATAATGAGGAACGCCTCCAGAAACTCGAGCATCAGATGTCTCTGCTCATTCAGGTGATTACGTTTGACATTACTATAATAAGAATGGCGGACTAGTATGAAATGGAAATGCATAAAAAATACACTCTTCTTGCAAAGAACTGGTGATTTCTTGCAATTTTTACCCAAACGTATAGTGCCCAGACAGGCTGTATTTAATGGCAATGACTTGGCTAAAACTTTTTTTGAATTAACTAAAACTTTTATATTTCAGTGAGTGAAGTTCCTTGGTCCTTAATAGAGTTTATTGTGCTTAAAAAATTGGGCTCCTGACATATTCTTTATGAAGCCTTTCTGATAATGCCAGGAATAAATAAATACAGCTCAGAACACACCACAAATACCTTTCAAACTATCTATGAGGTTCAGAGCAAGGACCAATAAGCCATAACAATTAACAAGAAAACACTGTAAAATATATATATATATATATATATATATATATATATATATATATATATATATATATATATATATATATATATATATATATATATATAATAAAATATATATAATATTATTTAATGGCCAAAAGTACTCAAAATGCCACCTATAGACAAGAAGCTGAAAATAAGGATATCTTCAACATGTCTATGTCGGCAGATTTGGGATTCCTATCATAAACTCATTATAGATATTTTATGATGGTGAACAAAATATGTAAATCAAATTTTATTCTTATAGCGTATTTAATAAAGTGTGATACAACAAAAATTCCAACACCCATCTTTGTGCTGCAGGGTCCTATACGAAACAAACTCAACAACAGCATCAGTACTCCTGTGGTGATGGTTCGGGTACCCAAGAGGGACACAGATCGTACGTCAGAGAGTGAGTGTGACAGTGGAAAAGAAAACAAGAAGTGCTCAAGAATTCCCAAACTCAAAAGCAGCTCAGGAACAAGGACAAAAGGCACAAAGGGAAGGAAATCTGAAAGGTATAATGAATACGCCAACTATATTTCATATGAAGAAGGCCTAATTAGTTCATATTAAAATTTTTTCATATTTTTTAGAATCGATACATAGCTTTTCGAAAGATAAAGATGATGTGAAAATGTGATTTGCAATATTTTAGATACAATTTTTGAGGCATTTTGAGCTTTTTTGGGCTTTTTGAGTAAAAAATACTTGTACAAGGGCTGAATCATATTACACCCCTTGGCCAAACCACTTTCCCCTACCCCTCCATTTTGTGCCTTCGCGTGTAGGGGTAGGGAAAAGTAGTAGGGCTATATCCCACTCCAAACAAAGATTTTTTTCAGAGGCATACTCCAAACGGAAGGGTATGAGCAGTTTTCCAAAAGCCTTGCAAATCACCGGCAAGATGGCTGCTACCACGACCACAGAGACCAAAGAAGTAGATGGCATGTTGGATTTCTGGCAAAAGCTTGTCACGTCTGCTTATGTAAAAACTGGCATAGACTACTGATGACGTATGTGAGTGGTGAAGGGGTGTCCCAGTTCGTGGGGGTTAACTTTCAACCGCTTCCCCTTGTTGCTCAGTTTCAAGGGGCAAGGGGGTATGGGTAGAAATTAGAAATGGGATTGGCCCATGGTCTGCCCTACTTCTCAACAATCAATAATGAAAAATACAATTACACCTTATTATTATGATTATGCAATATAAATACAAATACAAAATTGTCTCATTTGTCTGGTTTATCAGAAACAAATCAAAGAATAAAAATAGTAACTGGATGTTTACTACCTAGCTTATAATAATAATAATAATAATTCATAGCATTTATATAGCGCCTTTCATGACACCAAAGCGCTTTACAGTTCATTGTTCATCCACTCCACACTTGGTGGTGGTAAGCTACTATTGTAGCCACAGCTGCCCTGGGGCAGACTGACGGAAGTGAGGTTGCCAATCTGCGCCATCGGCCCCTCCGACCACCACCAACACTCACGCACACTCCACTTTCATACTAGGCAATGTGGGTGAAGTGTCTTGCCTAAGGACAAAACAACTGTGGCACATAGAATTCCCAGTGGTCTCCCATCCAAGAACTAACCAGGCCCTGCCTTGCTTAGCTTCTGAGATCTGACGAGATCAGGCTTTGACAAGCAGGTATGGCCATGGCTTGTCAAAATAATTATAACAGGCAGCAATTAAAATGTTTATCAGCTTCCTCTTGATCTTCTGATAATCGATCACTCTGTATTCACTGTATTTTTTATGTAGTTTGTAGCATCTATAATTTCATGTATGTACTTCACTTTCTCTTTATATACAAGGTGAACCGAATATAGTTTGAAAACCCTTAGTCACTGTTTCAGACGTTTACCCATAAAACTGAGAATTAGATCCATCTACTTTGACCTTCATTGCTGCCTTAGCTCCGGGGTTGGTAATAATCAGGTTTTACAACTTGTGCGATGCCTGTGATTTGTTTTATGTGCAGTGATCAGGAGAGTCATAAAACTACATCTTCAAAGTCCTCTGTGGGCCCCAAGATGAAGCATGGCATCGCAGCTGGAGTCGAGACAGTAGGGGCCACCAGGAGGCGCCCTTTAAAATGTGCCGAAGCCTCTGGCCATGTAAAAACAAGGTCTACCAATGAAGAAGAGACCTACAGGGTAAAGACAAATACAGGTTGTCTCCATTTAGAAATCCATCCATCCATTTTCTTCTGCTTATCCGGGACCGGGTCGCAGGGGCAACAGTCTAAGCAGGGACTCCCAGACTTCTTTCACCCCGGACACTTCCTCCAGCTCCTCCATCGGGACCCCAAGGCGTTCCCAGGCCAGCCGAAAGACATAGTCCCTCCAGCATGTCCTGGGTCTTCCCCAGGGCCTCCTCCCGGTGGAACATGCTCGGAACACTTCCTGAGGGAGGTGTCCAGGAGGCACCCTGAACAGATGCCCGAGCCATCTCAGCTGGCTCCCCTCGACGTGGAGGAGCAGGGGCCCTACTCCGAGCTCCTCCCGTGTGACTGAGCTCCTCACCCTATCTCTAAGGGTGCGCCCAGGCAATTTCTTTATGGCCGTCCGATAGTCCTCCTCCATGGCCTCTCCAAACTCCTCCCAACCCTGAATTTTGCCTCTGCGACTGCCCGGGCTGCAGCACGCTTGGCCCGCGGGTACCTGTCAGCTGCCTCAGGAGTCCCATGAGCCAACAAGGCCTGATGAGACTCCTTCTTCAGCCTGACAGCATTCCTTACTTCCAGTGTCCACCACCGGGTTCAGGGATTGCCGCCACGACAGACACCACAGACCTTACGACCACAGCTACGAGCGGCCTCATCAATAATGGAGGCCGAGAACAAAGCCCATTTGGACTCTATGTCCCCAGCCTCTCCTGGAATCTGGGAGAAGCTCTCCCGGAGGTGTGAGTTGAAGATACCCCTGACAGAGGGCTCTGCCAGACGTTCCCAATAACAGAACACCGCTCGAGTTCAGATCAGGGAGGCCGTTCTTCCCAATCGCCCCTCTCCAGGTGTCACTGTTGTTGCTCACGTGGATGTTGAAGTCCCCCAGTAGAACAACGGAGTCCCCGGTCGGTGCACTGTCTAGTACCCCTCCCAGAGACTCCAAGAAGGCCAGGTACTCTGCACTGCTGTTCGGCCCATAGGCCAACACAACAGTGAAAGACCTGCCCCCGACTCGAAGGCGCAGGGACACAACCCTCTCGTTCAGCGGGGTGAACTCCAACACACGGCGGCTGAGCTGTGGGGCAATGAGCAGGCCCACACCAGCCCGCCGCCGCTACCTGCGGGTAATGCCAGAGAAATGGAGAGTCCAGCCCCCCTCAAGGAGTTGGGTTCCAGAGCCCAAGCTGTGCGTGGAGGTGAGGCCGACTATATCTAGTCGATAGCGCTCAACCTCCCGCATGAGCTTGGGCTCCTTCCCCCCCAGTGAGGTGACATTCCATGTCCCCAGAGCCTAGTCTCCATGTCCGGAAATCCGGTCGTCGAGGTCCCTGCCTTCGACTGCCTCCCTAATCTCCTCGCAACTGTGGATCCTCCTGCGATTGGTGGGTCCAAAGGGAGGACGGTCCCACGTCGCTCCTTAGGGCTGTGCCCTGCTGGGCCCGGTGGGGAAAGGCCCAGCAACCAGACGCTCGCCATCGAGCACCCACCACAGGCCTGGCTCCAGGGTGGGGCCCCAGTAGCACCAATCTGGGCAACATGATTGGCCTTGTTGTATCTCTTGTCATGGGGGCTTCTGAACCACTTTTAGTCTGGCCTGTCCCCCAGGACCTGTTTGCCTTGGTGACCCTACCAGGGGCATGAAGCCCCCGACAACATAGCTCCTGGGATCATATGGGCACTCAAACCCCTCCACCACGTTAAGGTGGTGGAGGGGTTAAGCTTGTATTTCAATAATGTTTTCCACTCCATTTGATGTCCTCTTGAAAATGGGATGCAATCTACTACTTGTGATTTGCAAACTTTTTATAGCACCTCTTTCAGAAAATGATCAGCTTTACAAATAACGCCTAGATCAGACTTCTGGATTTGGGTGGGTGATTGGGACCAAAATAAATACATTTTGATATATATAGAACCAATATAGAACCAAAGCCAGATCAAACAAATTTTGGAAAACAGGAATTCATTTGTTTTTAAGTAATCTTAAAATAATATATGCAAAATAAAGTACACTGGTCCCTCGCTATATCGCGGTTCAATTTTCGCGGCCTTGCTGTTTTGCGGATTTTTTAAAAAGATTTTTTAAATAGTGTATCAACATTGTGTTCTGCATCCTGATTGGCTAAGGGACTGTAGACCTTTGCCGATTTGTCAGTCCTTCTCCTCCGTGCCTCCTGTACAGTACAGAATGTGTTCAGTTTGCCAGATTATATAGATGTTATAGATGGGGGACGCAGGGGGGCACGGCTCCGGGAGTCCGGCTGGATGCGTGAGGGGCGGAGACATGAGTCACTGGATCCATAGGAAGCGGCTTTTTTGGGGTCTGCTGAAGCCAGTGCTGAGTGAGTCCCTGGTCTTCACATCCTTCCTCATGCTCCACGGCTCACGGAGACGGACACAATGGGGCTGAAAGCGGGCGGTCACAGAGCCTGGTGCGGCTCGGACTGCTTCTCATTCAAACACAGTATGAGCAAAGAGGGACCCACGGAACAGGGCGCACTGCGCTCATCCAACGCCACTGCCACATCTTGGGACGCGACGCGCATTAACCTCCTGGAGAAGTGTGTGTGCGCGGACACGTGCACCTGCTCATCATGGTCAAATCTGTGATGGAGCAGCATGACCGGCGCGAGGCTGTGCGTCTCACCTGGGGCTGCGAGTACGAGACCGAGGCCGGCAGTGTCCGGACCGTGTTTCTTCTCGGGACCGTGTCCACAGCTAATGACACAGTCCAAGCTGTGAAGCAAACACGCACATCATAAACACAAACTTCGATATGAACGTAAGAGCCGCGTTCGGTTGTTAGCCGTGGACGCGGTCCCGAGAAGAAACATGGTCTGGACACTGCCGGCCTTGGTCTTGTACTCGCGGCCCCAGGTGAGACGCACGGCCTTGCGCCGGTCATGCTGCTCTATCACGGATTTGACCATGATGAGCAGGTGCACGTGTCCGCGCGCACATTTCTTCGGGAGGTTAATGTGCATTGCGTCCCAAGACGTGGCAGTGCCGTTGGATGAGCACGGTGCGCCCTGCTCGTCCCTCTGCTCACACTGTGTTTGAATGAGAAGCAGTCCAAGCCACACCAGGCTCTGGGGCCGCCCGCTTTCAGCCCCAGTGCGTCCTTCTCCGCGAGCCGGTGGAGCGTGAGGATGGATGTGAAAACCAGGGACAGACTAGCACTGGCTTCAGCAGACCCAAAAATTCCAGTCTGAGAAAAGCGTATAATGTGTGTGGTGAGGCGTTTATAGCCTTAAAATGTGTAATAATTGTAAAATATAAAGTTGTCCTACTTAGCGGGTTATTTTTAGAACGTAACTCCCGCGATAAATGAGGGACCACACGCATAATTCCCATTGTACTAGGACTGCAACAATTAATTGGAATAATTTAACCAACTATTAAAATAATCATTGACTATTTTAATAATTGCAAAACATTATCTGCACTATGGATACTCAAATGCATGCCAAAGGATGTTTTATCATAAAGAGCAGTATGGCAATATTAAAACAATAGTATTATTTGTATATATTTTAGAAGAAGCCTTCAGACAGCATTGCCTCAATAATTGCTTCTCAATTTGACTAATCAAAAATAATAATTATTGAATATTCAACTTCTTAAATAGTAGTCAGAACTGAAGAGCTGCAAAACGTATTCAACCAAATAAACTTTGTCCAGTTGACAAATTGAATTTCTCCTTTTGCCATCAACTTCTTAAATAGTTATTAGTGGAAGCTAAGTCTGCAGCAGTTTTGAAAAACGCTGATATTGCCTTCATATTTACATGATATTTTGTGGGGGTAGACTATAGTACAGGAGCGTGACGAGGAGAGGGAGCGGCGCTGGAAGGCGGAGCAGGCGCTGAGGAAACTGACAGAGGAATTAAAGTGTCTCCAGACCAAAGTCAGTGAGGACCAGGATCTACAGAGCCTGGCTGTGCACACCACTGACAGGTAATAAAATCATGTCCTATGTCCTATTAAAGGTCACATGGCATGAAATTTTCACTTTCTGAGGTTTTTGAACGTTAATGTGAGCTCCCCTACCCTGTTTAGCCCCCCCCCCCATGGCTAAAAGTTGCGAAATGTGTAAACTGAGCATTTGCGATCCTTTTCCGCTTTTGAAAAAAAGACAGCCCAAACGGGCGATTCTGAACAAGGGAAATTTCTGACGTCACACTCGGGGAAAAATACAGTTCCACCCCCCGTCTGGATGTCTTCCCACCATCTCTGGAACTCATGGCCATAGAGTTTGGACCGCAAATGAGCTATGCAATGTGAGATGCGTTTTTTTATTTGCCTGGAGGCACGTGAGAATGTTTCCAGGCTCGGATGTCCTTTATCCGAGCCTCCGAACCTCTGAAACAGCAGTGGTTTAATTTTATTTTCTGTGGAAATGTGTTTATTTTTCAATGGAAATCGTCTCATATCTTCCTCTGCGCTTAAACACGGAAGTGGGGCCAGCGCACATCGCACCGTTAAACGAGGAAAGAGCGGAGAGTTTAGCCACACCCCCACCTGCTGCACTGGCCTGTCTCTGTCCTCCTCATTTGCATTCAAGCAACAACGCCCATAATAAAGTGTTTCAGAGAGATATTATTGACTCTGTCTGTGTTCATGGGGCTTTCTCATGCACTGAGTCTTGATTTTGAAGGAGGATGCATTTACAGTATCAGTGAACCATTAAGGCGCCATATAAAAGCATCAAGAAGTACCATGTCATGGGATCTTTAAAATCCTATGCATCGATCAAACCTATTAAAGGTCCCATGACATGGTACTTCTTGATGCTTTTATATGGCTCCTTAGTGCAGTGCTTCTCAAATAGTGGGGCGGGCCCCCCTGGGGGGGCGCGGTGTGATGCCAGGGGGGGGGGCGCGTGTGACCCTGGGAAACATGCTTTTTTGCCATACTGTACTAGAACGAAAGTGTAATTGCACATCAATAACAGTAGTTGGCAATAGCGCTCTCGTTGTCGCTCTGGGGCAGGGTTCGGCGACCTTAAATACGCGATATACGCACAGAACAGACTTGCCATCAGCAGAACATCCTCTGTCGCAGAAAAAACACGTTATATTCCACTGAGCTTTGAGTTTATGCAAATGGACCATGTGGTTTTTAAGTTTTGTTTCTGTAAAACGTAAACAAATGTGCACAAAGCTGCATTAAAAGCACATTAATATTTGAGTCCTCAGTGTAAAAAAAGAGTGCAGTGTTTGTTGGAAGTTTCTTTCTTTTTTTGTTTTTAATGTTAATAAAAGGATACATTGTTATGCAGAGGTGTACTAATAATTTTCTAGACAAATAATACTATTAATAGTCGTGCGCAGGGAGGGGGGCGTGAAATTTTTTCCTTCTTCCTAGGGGGGGGGCGTCATAGAAAATAATTGAGAAGCACTGCCTTAATGGTTCCCTAATACTGTAAATTAATTCTTCTTCAAAATCAACACTCACTGCATGAGATATGACTCTGACAGTCTTCATGAGGCTAGATATGTGTCTAAAATGCTTTATTCTGAGTGTTGCTTCAGTGCAAATGAGAAGGACAGAGAGATTGGCTAAGGAGCGGGGGGGACGGGTTTCCCCCGCTCGAAGCGCAGCTCGGCGCAGCTCGTCTCCTCTCTTCCGTGTTTTACGCAGGAAGACAGATGAGAGACTTTGCAATGAAAAAAAGCATATTTACACAGAAAATAAAATTAAACCACTGGTATTTCAGAGGTCCAGAGGGTCGGGTAAGGGACTTGCGAGCCTAGAAACACTCGGACGTGCCTCCAGGCAAATAAAAAAACGCATTTCGCATTGTGTAGCGCATTCACAGTCCAAACTCTATGGGCGGGATATACAGGGACGCTGAGCGGAGACAGAGGGAGGGGCTGGAGCTGCATTTGCCGATCTGACGTCAATAAGGTGCCTTGTCCGAACTCGCCCGTTTGAACACTGTTTTTTTGTAACGCAGAAAAGGACCGCAAATGCTCAGTTTAGACATTTCGCAACTTTTAGCCATGGGGCGGGGGGCTAAACAGGGTAGGGGAGCTCACATTAACGTTCAAAAACCTCAGAAAGTGAAAATTTCATGCCATGGGACCTTTAATCAATGAATCAAAGCATTTTTATAGAGTGGAACAACAACTCAGACAAGATCAAAGTGCTATACAGAAAAGTGAGGGCATAATAATAAAAAAAAACAATATGAAGATTATTGTTTTGTTATAATAATAATCAAAGGGTCCATTTGCTCACTCTTCTCCTGGTTTGGTCTTGGTCTGAGCCCAGTTTAGTCCAGTTCTAGTCCTGGTTTGGTCTGCATTTTGATATGATGTGTCTGTAAGTGTGAATGTACTCTAAAAGGTTAAGTCATTCATGCTGTACAGGTTTGTAGTTATTATAAGAAGCTACCTTGACTAACTTCATTATTGCACAATGCTCAGAGATGAATTAATATACACTGAAAGATACTGATTAAATTTTTCGTATGTCACAAGCACAGCCCACATCTTTGTGTCATTAAACTACTGACTCGACACTAAAAGTTTCCAGTGTCAATTAATTAAACTCGCCTGAAGCTTTCTATAATTATTATACACCCATTTAGTGGAAGAAGGACCATTAACCCATAGACCCATTTTCATTATGTGTATTAACCAAATGCAGTATGTCTACCATCATCTCTAATTAAATTTTCATATCTGTCACTGCACATTAGAGAGCTTTTGGCTGGGATAATAGGCTTGGCTGTATTTGAAAGATTTTTAGTTTTTCAAAATATGTATAACTGACAGATGTGGACTTTGACTTGAAAAAATCCAATTGGATCTTCACAAGGGATAGTTGGGGCTAAACCAGAATTTACCCAGGACTAAGCAACTGTAAGCTGTAAGCAAATGTAACTAAGCAAATTTAAGCATGCAGCAAAACAGTATTAAAATTAATCAATACTGAAGAAACATTTCTATGGTGTGGGGAAGTTGAAACTGAGTTTTATATAAAAAACAAAAAAACAACTTCACATTTTACCCTTCCACCACAATTTGAGAACATCTCCTGCAGTGTGCCTTGCACATTTGGTTTGGATAAATGTGTTATGTTGGTAATTAGAGCCACACTGTCAGCAGCGTTATGTAAATCCATCTTCTCTGTCACTTTGTAATGATGCTGCAGCGGTCGGGTATCTCTCATCAGGAGGCAGATTACTTACAAATATCTTATCAT
Organism: Paratrypauchen microcephalus; assembly: GCA_036785185.1. Taxonomy (NCBI): domain Eukaryota; kingdom Metazoa; phylum Chordata; class Actinopteri; order Gobiiformes; family Gobiidae; genus Paratrypauchen; species Paratrypauchen microcephalus. The sequence goes on from JAVJIX010000032.1 coordinate 2,747,568, forward strand.
TAGTTCAAATAACACGGCTTTTTTGGACTAAATTATAGATGAATTTGTTTTTTGGTTTCATAAGCTGTTTAGACTTTAGATTTTAGACTTTTTGACTTTAGACTTTATTGTCCCCAAGGGGAAATTCATTTTCATGCACACAGAGCCTGTTTGACACACATAGTAACAACACAACAATAGGTGTTACAGCACACTCAGCGGGGCCTGTTGTTCAAAATGTGACAGCTGAGGGGATCAGGCTTCTGCCAAAGCGGGCCCTCCTGCACCTTAGTGTCCTGAGGGCAGAGGGGTGAGGTGTTCCTGTAGTGGGTGAGCGGGGTCCTGTTCTATTGAAAGTGCAATGCGTCCAATAGACCTGTTGTCGTTAATCACCTAGATTTGTTGTTTTATTGTAAATTTAATTTTTGTGCCTGTTTTGTTTTGTTTGGTCTTTGTCAGGAGATTGGTGTTTGTTAGCAAGATACAAAAAGTGATTTTTAAAAAGTTGGCAAATTTTGTCTGAAAGGTAAAAAGTATGAGACACTAACTCCAACTTCAAGGGAGTCAGTCACAAATCATGTTTTACCAGAGCAATGATGATTTTCATACACCTTTCTGCATATACTAGTATAGAACTTGCTTCCTTTCACTAGTGGCATAGTAGCTATTGCTCGCCTCACAACAAGAAGCTCCTGGGCTCAATTTCCGGGCCATGTGGGACCTTTCTGTACAGTTTTCATGTTCTCCCCGTGTACGGATGGATTAGACCTGCAATGTTCAGATTGCAATGATTTAAATCAAATCAAATCAAATTCAGTAAAATGGTGTGATAAATGTATTTACCAATAGTAGCCCAGCAGCCTGTTGGGTTTTTCCACAACTCTTAAATTTACTTTTAACATTGTTTTGGGTAATGCATCTCTATGAATCTTTAGTCAACTTACATCAAACATGGTGTATTTGACCGAAAAAAAATAAATAATTTTTTGACATTTAAACCTTTCTCTCTCCTCTCTCTAGACTGAAGGAGATGTTGTTGAAGGAGCGCTCTGGGCGCTCTGAGCTGCAGCGGCGCGTGGAGGAGCTGGAGGGTCGATGTCAGTCTCTCACTCAGGCACTGGAGCAGAGCCGAAGCACAGAACAACTGCACAAGACCGGACTGAGCAAATTGGAGGAGAGCAACGCACAGGCCGACAGTCTCAGGGCTATGCAGAGGGCAGAAGAGGTGCAAAATACTTCTTATTATACTTCTTTATTATTTTTTATTTTGATTCAAGTCAAAAGCAATGGAGCTCAATATCCCCATCCACTTTTGTTACAGGAGTAAATTTGCCATTAATTTTCCCTATAGACAGCTATAGTATGTATTCGGGATGCAAATTATCGGTTAATTCATTAACTGATAGTTGATTGACCTTATCGATCGATTAACGATTAACTGATAAGCGGCGTTTTTCACCTGAATTTTAGTGTTTCAATAGGGTCTTTAAGAATGTAAGCTATAGTATACATAACACTGAGTCAAAAATATATCATAGTATTATTATATTGTATATTCCTCAATTAATTATTCCTTAGTAAAAAGCAGACAAATGTATTGATGCTGAATAACAAAATACAGTAATCCCTCGCTCTATCCAATTTTTTTTTATATAGTTTAACATTGTGTTCTGTCCTGATTGGCTAAGAGACTAGACCAGGACTGAACGTGGACTGGACCAGGTCTGAACCAGGTCTGGACCTGGACTGGACCTGGACTCGACCGGGACTCGACCGGGTCTAGACCTGGACTAGACCAGGATTAAACCACCACGTGCCGCTGCTGGTTTCGCCGCGGCCCGCGCTCCGAGCCGCAGGCCAGCCGCGCGGGGCTCGGGGCGCGGCGAAACCAGCAGCAGCGGCACGCATTCCGGGTTCGATCTCGCCTCGCGCGTCCACCCGGGGCTGCTGAGCAGTGCCGTTGGCGCCTGCGGTCGGCTGTGAGTCGAGCTTGGTGCAGCGCTGTTGCCTTGTTTCATGACCGCGCGGGTCCGCGTGTCCGCGGTTAGCGGTTAATTACAATTAATGCATTTTGATCGACCAACGTCTTAATCGACAATTAACCGTTAATCGATTAATTGTTGACATCCCTAGTATGTATGATTCTTTTTTTTTTTTAAATAACTTAACTGTTTGTAGATTAAAATATAAGTCTTGTCGTCATTAGTTACCACATAGCTTATTAGCCCTGAGCAGGCTTTCAAGCTTTAAAAAAAATATACATATGGGAAAAATCATTGGGGAAATTTACTGGGCAGTTAGTGTTGAGCTCTATACAATATATAGTATAGATATGGATATAAATACTCAAGAAATATTATTAAAGTTTTACATTAAGCCAGTTCTTCCAATGTATCTAAATGTAATTCCAACATTCATCTATTTTTTTTAATTATTATTATTCAATTTTAGGTGAAAAATGTCCAGTTCGAAAGTGTCCCAGGACATGAAGTGTAGAAAAGCACAAACTTTTTTTGTGACTTGTAAATTGTGAAATTTTTAACAAATATATGCTCCAGACATTTTTACTAGATAAAATTTACTAAGCAGACAGTAAATTGTATGACTGATTCTGTGTAAATGTGTTTAGATGAAGCGTTACCAGGAGTTGGAGAATAGAGCGGTGGTGTTAAAGAGGGAGCTGGACATTCAGAGAGCTTCTGTCCAACAGCACAAAAACAAACTGCAGCAGCTCCACGAACTACTTGCTTCAAGGGAACAAGAGCACAGGTACATTACACTATACCAGGGGTCGGCAACCTTTACCACTCAAACAGCCATTTGGACCCGTTTCACACAGTGTGGACCCGTTTCCCACACTGGGAGCCACAAAACCCTTTTGAAATTTAAAATGAAATAACACTGCATATAACGGCTTTTTTGGTTTGTTTTTTGTTTTGCCTTTGTACCATAGAATTGCATTTTGAAAATGAACGAACAAAAATAAAATACATTTTAATTAAATACAGTGGTCCCTTGCTATATCATGGTTCACTTTTCGTGGCCTCGCTGTTTCGTGGAATTTTTATTCCAATTTTTTTTATAGTGTATCAACGTGCATTTCTGCATCCTGATTGGCTAACGGACTGTAGACCTTTGCCGATTCGTCAGTCATTCTCCTCCGTGTCTCCTGTACATACAGAATGCGTTCAGTTTACCAAATGTATATAAATGTTTGATCACAGTGTGGCTCTGAAGTGTATGTTTGCAAATTTTCTCCCCGACAAAACCCGAGACAGTGGAGCAGCGCCAGGGCGAAGAGGCTCGGTCAGAGGAACTGTGAAATACACGCAATAAGTTTAGGGCCTGAAAACAGGTTTGGATCTTTGGTTTCATTCTATAATACTGTGCCTTTTTTGTTGAAAATCTACAAAAGTTTGAGTGTTTAAACAAGAGAGAAATGTGAGAAAATGTTAATGCCAGTCTGAGAAAAGTGTAGAATGTGTGTTATTTGTTAGAACGTAACCACCGCAATAAACGAGGGACCACTGTACCGAGCTGCATCAGAGGGATCAAAGAGCCGCAGGTTGCTGACCCCTGCACTATACCACTTTGTAGGGTATTAGTCAAAACTATAATTCGTAAAAAATAGGGATGTTGAAATTTAATTGAAATTCAGTCACCTCAATAATATTTTAATTGATTGGCAACGGGATTGTGAGAGTCATGAGAGCTGGGTTTTTTTGCACGATGACCAAAAATAAAATGTGTGACTGACTTTTGCAGATTCTGAACTTATACAGTGCCGTGAAAAAGTATTTGCCCCCTTCCTGATTTCTGTGTTTTTTGCATATTTATCACTCAAAACATTGTCAGATCATCAAACCAATTTTAATATCACACAGAAACAACCCAAGGAAAGACAAAATTCAGTTTTTGAATGATGATTCCATTTATTAGTGCACAAAAAAAATCTAAACCTATCTGGCCCTATGTGAAAAAGTAATTGCCCCCCCTTGTTAAATCACAAACTAACTGTGACTAACCACAGTTTTGAGAAAACTTAGTTCAGTTCTACATGCCACACCCACACCTGATTGTCACCACCTGTGTTGAATCAAGAAATCACTTAAATAGTTCCTGTCAAACAAAGTGAAGTTGGCTACAACATCTCAAGAACAAACACATCATGCCACGATCCAAAGAAATTCAAGAACAAATGAGAAAAAAAGTGATAGAAGTCTATAATTCAGGAAAAGGTTACAAAGCCATTCCCAAAGCTCTGGGGCTCCAGCGAACCACTGTCAGAGCCATTATTCAAAAATGGAGGAAACTGGGAACAGTTGCAACCCTTCCCAGGAGTGGTCGACCAACTAAGATTACTCCAAGAGTGCGACGACGGCTCATTCAGGAAGTCACAAAAGAACCTAGACGCACATCGAAAGAACTACAGGCCTCGTTGGCCTCAGTTAAGGTCAGTGTTCATGACTCCACCATTAGAAAAACACTGGCCAAAAATGGCATCCATGGAAGAGTTCCCAGGAGAAAACCACTGCTTTCACAAAAGAACACAAAGGCTCGTCTCACCTTTGCCAAAAAGCACCTTGATGACCCTCAAGACTTTTGGAGAAACATTTTGTGGACCGATGAGTCTAAAATTGAACTTTTTGGAAGGTCTGCAGCCCGTTTCATCTGGCGTAAAAATGGCACAGCATTTGATAAAAAGAACATGGTGCCCACAGTAAAGCATGGTGGTGGCAGTGTGATGGTCTGGGCCTGCTTTGCTGCCTCAGGACCAGGACAACTTGCTGTGATTGACGGAAAAATGAATTCTGCTGTTTACCAGAAGATCCTGAAGGAGAATGTCCGGCCATCAGTTCGTGCCCTCAAACTCAAGCGCTCTTGGATCATGCAACAGGACAATGATCCAAAACACACCAGCAAGTCCACCTCTGAATGGCTCAAAGAAAACAAAATTAAGGTTTTGGAGTGGCCAAGTCAAAGTCCGGATTTAAATCCGATTGAGATGCTGTGGTGTGACCTTAAACGGGCAGTTCATACAAGAAAACCCTCCAATATGGCAGAATTGAAACAATTCTGCATAGAAGAGTGGGCCAAAATCCCTCCCCAGCGGTGTGAAAGACTCATCACCAATTATCGCAAACGTTTGGTTACAGTTATTGCTGTCAAAGGAGGCTCAACTGGCTATTAGATTAAGGGGGCAATTACTTTTTCACATAGGGCCAGATAGGTTTAGATTTTTTTTGTGCACTAATAAATGGAATCATCATTCAAAAACTGAATTTTGTCTTTCCTTGGGTTGTTTCTGTGTGATATTAAAATTGGTTTGATGATCTGACAATGTTTTGAGTGATAAATATGCAAAAAACACAGAAATCAGGAAGGGGGCAAATACTTTTTCACGGCACTGTAGATGTGGCTTGGCATCATCAGATTTACTGAGCTGAAGTCGGCACTTTGAAGTATCAGATCAGTATCAGAGATTGACAATCAATACTTCAAACATTACATTTTCCACTATCAATATCTCCAAGTAACAATAGCTTTTGTATGTATTTTACATGAGGCGCAATGTAAAATATTTTATAGTATTTATTCATTATTTTAGATGGAACTTTTAACTCTTACAAAGCATTTTTATACAATTATGGCCATCTTATATATGAATAATAACAGCATTTGGTCTGCTTATCTTCAACAGTTAAATGGCTGAAACTCTCAGTTTAATTATTTGCTCTAAAATCACAAAACAATTGATTTACTCCATCACCACATTTGGCCCATTTATCATAATGGGTTTGAATACTGCCTTCACATCTACATCCCATTGTCATATGAACAGTAGAATGGGACAGTGGTTAATTATATTGAACATTTTATTTATTCTGTTAGTGTGTGTGAATGCTAATTTTGTCTGCTTTACAATATTAGGAATAATTAAAAAAGCACTATAGTTAAAACAGCACATAACTAATTCACCCCCTGGCTGCTTTGCCGAGTTTCTTAATGTTTGAACTGAACGATGTTAGAAAAAAAAATACACATTTTCTCAGTGTTGATTAAATGAGCTATTTATTTATTTTTGAGCACTATGTAATATTGTAACTTATGTAACTTTCTAAATGTCAATCACCTGTTTGCTTGTTTCCTTCATGGAGATGTTTTGCCGTGTCTGGAATGTTCCACAGTATGGCATTAAACTGATCTACCTTGTGTTTTTCAGTTCAGGTGTACAGGTGTTACAGTACAGGTGTTTTTATTGCTCAAAAATATCTTGGAAAAACATGCATTCTTACTGAGAACGGGGTCATTGCTGCACAGATATGACCTGTAACTTGGCCTAGTGTTTTCATCTGCTTGTTTACATGTAAATAAATCTGTTTAATGCCATACTGTGGAACATTTCAAGCAAAGCAATAGCATCTACATGAAGACATGCAGGTGACCAACAGTACACCAGAAAAGTTACATAATGCACCTTTAATGACTATTCAGAGAAGTTTCAACTACATAATAATTACAAGAATATTTCGTTTGTAGAGGATTATACCTTCTAAATATTTGCAGGGAATGTGATTTGCAAATTGCATTCATTCAACACAGTTACAGTTTTGATTCCTTTAATCTTGCAGCAGCCCTGTTGCCCAGTGTCTTAGTGTAATACAAAGTAATGTGTAATGTTTTTGCAGAATATTTAGTAAATGTAAATGAAAACAAAATCAAGCAAACTAGAGGTTATGTCTTTTCTCACAGGAAGCAGCTGGAGATGCGGCTTCAGCCTGGTGGAGCTGATTTCCGAGAGGCAGTGGCCAAAGAGGTGTCATTGATCGAACAAAAACAAAAAGTGTCTGAGCTACAGGAGGGAATCGCAGAGGGGAGAAGACAGTACGCCGCACTAGAGGATGAATTTCGAATGGCGCTAACCATTGAAGCTAAAAGGTTTTCTGAGGTCTGTGTCAAGATGAATATAAATCTTAACACCCTGCATCAATTTAACAAATGAAAAAGCTTTTGTGATGTTAATTTAAAACAGAAAAGATTGACCTCCTCTGGTCATTATTTTTTTCCACCATGAAAGTAGATTTTGAATTGGGTTTGATTCTTTTTGTCCAGCAGAGTCATTTTAATCAAACTTTGTATGTAGAGTTTTTAGCTGGCCCAAAATGTAACCTATTTTCTGCCTTTCAAGTAATACATGCATGCTTTAAAGGTTCACTTAGTAACTTTTCTGATGTTTGTGATTTACAGTTATTTTTACTGCTAAAATATAAAAAAAAATCATAGGGAAAAGGCATTTTTACTGTAAGTGATATTGACTCTCCAGATCTGACCTACTCATGATTTAGACTTAGACTTGGACTTAGACTTTATTGTCCCCAAAGGGAAATTCATTTTCACGCATACAAAGCCTGTTTGACACACACAGCAACAACACAACAAACCCATTACAATAAGCGTTACAGCACACTCAGCAGGGCCTACTCGTGGGTTTCAAGCTATGACAACCATCCTCAGTCAGTGGTCATAGCAATTAAGCAATTCTTATCAAAATATTCTTTCTTTCGAATGGGGACGGGTCCGCACAAAGTTCTTCAAATCAGGGACGAATTGTTTGTCTGAAACCCATGAATAACTTTGTTTGCTGGTGTCACCTTGTTTTATTAGAAACAAGCAGGTGGCAGACATTCCATCAGAAAGTAGCCGTGCGCAATTTATCGATTAATTCGAATTTACAGTTCAGGACGAGGTGTTTTTATGAAAATTATTGTGTTATGTGTTTTTTTTTTTAATTATTTTTTACATGCGATCGGAAGTAATGCGGCACCACGTTCTACACGGGTAAGTTAGCGGAGCGCACCCAAACATTGTACAAGCTAGCATGGCAGCGACTGAGGGAAAGCTTGAGCTTGTACCAAAGAAAGGTGTCGCTACATCTGTTATATGGAACTGGTTTGGTTTTCTTGCGTTGGACTTGGAACAAATGAGTGGTCGCTGTAAGGTCTGTTCAAAAGCTGTTGCAACCAAAGGAAGCAGCACGACAAATTTATTCTTGCATCTAAAGCAGAGGCACGCAGCGGAGTGGGAGAAGTGCGCTACTGCGATGTACAGTGGCTTGCGAAACTATTTGGCTCCCTTGAACTTTGTGACCTTTTGCCACATTTCAGGCTTCAAACATAAAGATATAAAACTGTAATTTCTTGTGAAGAATCAACAACAAGTGGGACACAATCATGAAGTGGAACACACTTTATTGGATATTTTTAACTTTTTTAACAAATAAAAAATGAAAAATTGGGTGTGCAAAATCATTCAGCCCCATTGAGTTAATACTTTGTAGCGCCACCTTTTGCTGCGATTACAGCTGCAAGTCGCTTGGGGTATGTCTCTATCAGTTTTGCACATCGAGAAACTGATATTTTTGCCCATTCCTCCTTGCAAAACAGCTCGAGCTCAGTGAGGTTGGATGGAGAGCGTTTGTGAACAGCAGTTTTCAGTTCTTTCCACAGATTCTCAATTGGATTGAGGTCTGGACTTTGACTTGGCCATTCTAACACCTTGATATGTTTTTTGGTGAACCATTCCATTGTAGCTTTTGCTTTATGTTTTGGATCATTGTCTTGTTGGAAGACAAATCTCCGTCCCAGTCTCAGGTCTTTTGCGGACTCCATCAGGTTTTCTTCCAGAATGGTCCTGTATTTGGCTCCATCCATCTTCCCATCAATTTTAACCATCTTCCCTGTCCCTGCTGAAGAAAAGCAGGCCCAAACCATGATGCTGCCACCACCATGTTTGACAGTGGGGATGGTATGTTGAGGGTGATGATCTGTGCTGCTTTTACGCCAAACATAACGTCTTGCATTGTTGCCAAAAAGTTCGATTTTGGTCTCATCTGACCAGAGCACCTTCTTCCACATGTTTGGTGTGTCTCCCAGGTGGCTTGTGGCAAACTTTAAACGCCACTTTTTATGGATATCTTTAAGAAATGGCTTCCTTCTTGCCACTCTTCCATAAAGGCCAGATTTGTGCAGTATACGACTGATTGTTGTCCTATGGACAGATTCTCCCACCTCAGCTGTAGACCTCTGCAGTTCATCCAGAGTGATCATGGGCCTCTTGGCTGCATCTCTGATCAGTCTTCTCCTTGTATGAGCTGAAAGTTTAGGGGGACGGCCAGATCTTGGTAGATTTGCAGTGGTCTGATACTCCTTCCATTTCAATATTATTGCTTGCACAGTGCTCCTTGGGATGTTTAAAGCTTGGGAAATCTTTTTGTATCCAAATCCAGCTTTAAACTTCTCCACAACAGTATCTCGGACCTGCCTGGTGTGTTCCTTGTTCTTCATGATGCTCTCTGCGCTTTAAACAGACCTCTGAGGCCCTCCAAACGTTTTTTGGAGGAAACGGAGAAGTTTGTGTGCGTTTGGGCCTGCCGTCCAGACGGCGCCGGCGTTTTTGGGGGCGAGAACGGAGTTTTTCAAAAACGGGTTCCAGAGTGGAGAAGTCGGAGAACGCCCCCCGTCGCGTTGGCATGTGGGCGGCAAAAAAGCGCGGCAGGTGAGAAAATGATGACGTCGCGCTGCCGTAATCATCACGTGACCGGTGACCAGAGGGTGTAACCCTGCGCCTTCCGCAGTTTATTGGCACTACTGCATCAAACTCTGTTCATATGCAATGCATTGCGACAACAGCAGAGGACCATGCACAATTACGCCTTTCACGGAACCGGAGGCAGAGGAGCTTGTTTTGGGCTTCCTCCGTGTGCATGACATGCCACAATGTTTGGGAGCGATCGATGGGACACATGTTGAAATCAAGCAGCCATCCACCAACGCCATGGCCTTCATCAACAGAAAGGGCAAACATCCCCTCAACATACAAGCGGTGTGTGACTACAGGTACCGGTTTATGGACGTTACTGTGAAGTGGCCTGGCAGTACGCACGACGCACGGGTGTTTGCCAATGCAAAGCTAAACACGTATTTTAAAACTGGAAAGATCCCATCGCTGGAAAGGCAGATAGTGGACAATGAGGAGCACATACCAATTTGAGTGTGTTGTGTGCTGTAAATAAAGAAAAAGAGCAACCATTTGTCTTTTTTTATTAAATGAAAATTTACCTTTTACAAACAGGCACATGCAGTATCACACACAAAAATATATAGCTGCCCGTTGGTGATGGTCCCCGGTTGTATATTCTCGCCGAAAAGCCAACATAATGTCCGAGTATGTTTAACATTCCCGTATTAAGATCCAAACAAGCATTTTGCCTAAATAACACGACCAAGGTTAACGAGAGTTCTACTTGTTAATGTCTATCTAATAAAACGATAGCAAGTAATGCTAACTATCGATTTATAGGCAAAAACTCTGCTTACGCAGCGCAAATCTTTGTTCTGTGGCGTCTGTCTATGTTAGGGACGGTCAGCATTTTCACATTACCGGAGTGAGTCGCTGCTACATTGGTGGAGCAGGGGGACAAAATATATTCGCTTGTGTTGACGGCCCCTAAAGTACACGTGTTTGCTTGTTTATGAAAGAGAAGGACTTTCTGCGCATGTGCTCTTTGTAGTCTTGCGTTACCGGTGGCTCTGGCTCTTTCCGGTTTACAGCGCCACTTATCGGTGTGACATATGTACTACATCGTTTTCACTCAGCGCTCCGTGCTCATCTTGACGCGAAGGTTTTCTGATCCAACACGTGTGTGGACGACACTTTTTTTCACCCTGGGTAAAAAAACAAAACAGGAACGTTGTCGTGGGGACAGGGCCTGAGACTATCACAGTGCAGGTGCATTTATACAGAGACTTGATTACACACAGGTGGATTCCATTTATCATCGTTAGTCATTTAGGTCAACATTGTTAGTCATTTAGGTCAACATTGAAATCATTCAGAGATCCTCACTGAACTTCTGGACAGAGTTTGCTGCACTGAAAGTAAAGGGGCTGAATGATTTTGCACGCCCAATTTTTCGTTTTTTATTTGTTAAAAAAGTTAAAAATATCCAATAAAGTGTGTTCCACTTCATGATTGTGTCCCACTTGTTGTTGATTCTTCACAAGAAATTACAGTTTTATATCTTTATGTTTGAAGCCTGAAATGTGGCAAAAGGTCACAAAGTTCAAGGGAGCCAAATAGTTTCGCAAGCCACTGTATATTGTAAAAGACATGGGGCACATATATACTGTGGAAAAACACGGATTCATTAACATGGTCTTCAGTTTGGACCTGAAGTACAGTATGTGCTACCAAGCTGCAAATATTTTCTGAAGTTGCCTTGCCACGACTGTATAGACTGCACAGTGCTAGAGGTAAGGGTCTTCAAGTGATATATTTTTTTAAAACAATAACAGCTTAATTGATGCAAGGTGTAATGTATTTGTTTTATAAAAGAACGTTGCATTATTTTGAGCCATTTGTCTGTCATCTGTTATTTGTTTTTGAGTAGGGCAGAGAAAAATCGATTAAAATCAGAAATCGTATTTTTTTGGTAAAAAAAAATCAGATTTTATTTTTAGGCCATATCGCCCAGCTCTACCAGAAAGGTACATTTAAAATTTAAATTCAGTTTAAATCTGTCGCCCATGTCCTACAGAGCTTAGCTTTATTTCAAAGCTTGAAACACTATAGATGTTGGTAACTGCAAATTGAAAGTAAAAAATGTAACTCAGTTGTCAAAAATGTGTCTGCAGGTGCAAGAGGCATATGATAAGATAAGTGCAGAGTTGACAGATTTGAGGTCGTCCCTGTCCCATTCACAGCAGAGGGAGAGGAAGTCTGCGGCTCTGGTCCAGGAGCTCACAGCTATGGTCAAAGAGCAGAAGAGCCGCATCACCGACCTCATTAAAACCAAACGAGAAGCCATCACTGAGCTCAAGGTACAACTCTGAGTGTTTGTAGCTTATAATCAATACAAGTGTTCCAGGTCCCTTTTAGGTGTTTGATTTTTATTGGGGATTATTATGTAAAATCAACTTTTATGAGAGGTTAAAGGGATATGCCACCCCCAGGTCAAACTTGGGCATCTCCCCACAGTCCAGAGACTAAAATAAGTGATGGAAAGCGTTTTCCTGGTCACCCAGCCATTGTCCGAGTCTGTCAGCACTGACCGCCGCGCGCAGCTGCAGCTACTCCGCGTTAGACTGGAGGCTAACGTCGCCAGAGAAAGATTTCGGCCAAAAGGAATTAATTTGCTCGATGCTTTTCCCAATTACTTTCTGTGTAGTGCGCATTCATATCGAGTGCAAATAAATGTGCAAATCAACGCAGAGAGCTTGCCTTGGTCATTTTGGGTGGGAACTATTTTACAGTGCGTAAAAACAGAGCCGAAGCATCGAGCAAATTAATTCCTTTTGGCCGAAATCTTTCTCTGGCGACGTTAGCCTCCAGTCTAACGCGGAGTAGCTGCAGCTGCGCGCGGCGGTCAGTGCTGACAGACTCGGACAATGGCTGGGTGACCAGCAAAACGCTTTCCATCACTTATTTTAGTCTCTGGACTGTGGGGAGATGCCCAAGTTTGACCTGGGGGTGGCATATCCCTTTAACCATGTTCTAGGAGGATTGAGTGCTTAAGTTCTCACTTATCCACGGCCACAGCTCTATACTTGTTATTAAAAAAAGAGTGCAATAAATCATAAAAATAGTGTTCTGAAATGTTACATAGCCAAAACATAACTGCAACAACACTCTTGATATAGATCATATCAACAATTCATAGCCAGTTTATCTTGAAGTCTTTAGTTCTGCTTTAAAATTATACACCAACATTACAACCACAATACAGTATGTGCAGAATTATTAGGTACCCCTATGTTTTTGCATTTTACATTAATGTGATCACTTACTTCAACCTGTTGGGTAGTCTAACATGCTTGTGGATATGATTTAAAGGTCCCATGGCATGAAATTTTCACTTTCTGAGGTTTTTGAACGTTAATGTGAGCTCCCCTACCCTGTTTAGGCCCTTTCCCCCCATGGCTAAAAGTTGCGAAATGTCTAAACTGAGCATTTGCTGTGCTTTTCTGCGTTAGAAAAAAAACACAGCTCAAACGGGCAATTCTCAACAAGGCACCTTATTGACGTCAGCTCGAAAAATGCAGCTCCACCCTTGTCTGTGTCTCTACTCAGCGTCTCTGTATATCACGCCCATAGAGTTTGGACTGCAGAGGAGCTACACAATGCGAAATGCGTTTTTTATTTGCCTGGAGGCACGTGCAAGTGTTTCTAGGCTCGGAAGTCCTTTACCCGACCCTCTGGACCTCTGAAACAGCAGTGGTTTAATTTTATTTTCTGTGGAAATGTGTTTATTTCAATGGAACGCTTCTCATCTCCTCCTCCGCTCAAAAACGCAGAAGCGGGATCCAGCCAGTCTGAGCCAGAGCGCCCAGCTGAAGAGGAGAGTGGAGAGTTTGCCCCCCCCCCCCCCCCCCCACTCGCTACTATAGGCCATCTCTGTCCTCCTCATTTGCATTCAAGCAACAACGCCCATAATGGAGTGTTCCAGAGAGAGATGTATGACTCTTTCTCATCTTATCTCTCTTTCTCATGCACTGATTCTTGATTTTGGAGAAGGATTCATTTACAGTATTAAGGAACCATTAAGGAGCCATATAAAAGCATCAAGAAGTACCATGTCATGGTTAAATGTTTTGGCTGCAAAACCTCATTGATAGTCAACTAGCAGATGCAAATAACTACAATTTGTCAGCTAGTTCAAAGGCGAGTTCAAACCATAGACTGTATAAATGGACAAAGCTAACCCGCTAGCCACTGCGTTCCATATAGGAAGTGACCAAGGGGGCGCTTTCAATTGATTTTAAACTGAAAAATGGTCACCCCTCTCTGTAACTGCTGCAATGAGCTTTGTCATACTGGTCTTAAAATGTTTACATTGACCCCATTAATCTCTACATGATCCTGGTATTTTTATTGTGCTATTTTGTCTGTGAATAAATTCCTATTCCTAATGTGGAACTCGACTCTAGCTACTAACCTTGTGAGCTTCATTTGATTGGAGCCAAATGCCATGGGGGATGTCACACTCCTTAGTCGACTGCTTTGTACAGTTTATGGTTCAAAAATTGTTATACTAAAAAAATGAGTTACACGAATTTCTATCAACATATATTGATACATGAAAATATATTACACAATTTTGTTGTATTCATCCATAAAAGTAAGTTGGAGTTAGTTAGTCATGTGTCAGTCAATCAAACATGTGTCCCCAGAGCCGTGTGCAATCGCTGGAGTCAGAGTTGGAGCAGGACCGGTGTCTGTCTGTGCAGCTGGAGCTCCTGAAGAAGGACAAGTCCAGATTGTTGTCTCAGCTCACAGCTCAAGAGTCTGTGATCGACGGGCTCCGAGCAGAGAGGAGGATATGGGGACAAGAGCTTGCCCAACAAGGTGAGACATGACACTGTAGTATTGAAGAAGGACTGGGGAGTGGGCTGTGCAAGTTATCATTATAACAATTATCAAAAAAAGGAATTGTTTTGAATAATATGTGTGAGCACTCACTCTGTCTCAAGCATCTGATGCAATCATTACCCAAATAATGGTGATTTGTAGGTTTGGCCTGCCTAGGGTTGCCAACTCCCTAAAAAATAAATAAGGGACACCTCATTGGAAGGGCCAGCCGGCCCGATTGCCTTCGTGGTGTAGTGAATCTTTTTAGCCATTTTTTTGTATGTGTGAAGCCAGGGCTCTCAAATTTTGAGCGGGGTCGTGCGTGAGACTGCGTAATTTCCGGGGGGGGGGGTATTTTTACATACGTGAAAAGTCCATGAGGAACTTTAATGAATGTGTCAATTTAAACAGGAAATATCCGTTATTGGCTACAGCTGTAGGCCAAATATCGGATACCTGTTGATTACAAAAATTCATCTACATAGAATACCAAGACTAAGCCAGGACTAAACCAAGACTAAACCAGGACTAAACCAAACCAAGACTAAACCAGGACTAGACCAAGACTAAACCAGGACTAAACAAGGACTAAACCAGGACTAGATCAGGACCAAACCAGGATCAGTCCGGGGAGTGACTCACCTGTTCGGAGCTGAAGGTCGCTCCGTGTGTCCGCAGCACAGCCGGTACAGTACACCGGGCTCCCAGCGCCTTTCCCGGCTCACCGCGGGCTGAGGGTCCGCTGACAGACCGGGGGAGAGGAGGAGACAGCGGGGGAGACAGAGGAGGAGACACAGGGACACCCGCTAACTGAGGTTTTTTTCCGGGGAGCAGGGGGGGGGGTTTCGCTGAAAACGCGCGGTGCCTGCATAAACTGAGCCGTCGAATTGCGTGTGTCACACTCTCAATGCGTGAGACTTTAGAGCCCTGGTGAAGTGATTTTTTAAACTATTTGACTCAAACCTTAATTGAATTAGATGCATATTTGAGTGATATGAACACATGGAAAGTAAATAATTATCAGCAATTTTTAATACAAAATAACAAAATTAACAGAATAAAATAAATATCTGTCCTGCTTAACTTAAAACTGTATAAATTAATATAAACAGGGATGAAAGTGACCAGTAATGGAAAAAAGCTGAAAGTCACCGAAAAGCTCACCCATTTTGGGGGGGGTTCCCTTTCTCTCTCTTGATGATACCACTTTGCACGACCTTCTCACAAAATGTGACTTGCACTGGATGGAATCAGCTCAGGATGTGTAGTCTGGACCGTAGCTGCTGACAGCCAGACTCAAGCTAATTTCTAATTGATCATCAGTCATGGTGGAACAGTACTTGGCCTTAATGATCTTCATGTGGGAAAAGCCTGACTCACATAAATAAGTTTTCATACAGTGCCGTGAAAAAGTATTTGCCCCCTTCCTGATTTCTGTGTTTTTTGCATATTTATCACTCAAAACATTGTCAGATCATCAAACCAATTTTAATATCACACAGAAACAACCCAAGGAAAGACAAAATTCAGTTTTTGAATGATGATTCCATTTATTAGTGCACAAAAAAAATCTAAACCTATCTGGCCCTATGTGAAAAAGTAATTGCCCCCTTAATCTAATAGCCAGTTGAGCCTCCTTTGACAGCAATAACTGTAACCAAACGTTTGCGATAATTGGTGATGAGTCTTTCACACCGCTGGGGAGGGATTTTGGCCCACTCTTCTATGCAGAATTGTTTCAATTCTGCCATATTGGAGGGTTTTCTTGTATGAACTGCCCGTTTAAGGTCACACCACAGCATCTCAATCGGATTTAAATCCGGACTTTGACTTGGCCACTCCAAAACCTTAATTTTGTTTTCTTTGAGCCATTCAGAGGTGGACTTGCTGGTGTGTTTTGGATCATTGTCCTGTTGCATGATCCAAGAGCGCTTGAGTTTGAGGGCACGAACTGATGGCCGGACATTCTCCTTCAGGATCTTCTGGTAAACAGCAGAATTCATTTTTCCGTCAATCACAGCAAGTTGTCCTGGTCCTGAGGCAGCAAAGCAGGCCCAGACCATCACACTGCCACCACCATGCTTTACTGTGGGCACCATGTTCTTTTTATCAAATGCTGTGCCATTTTTACGCCAGATGAAACGGGCTGCAGACCTTCCAAAAAGTTCAATTTTAGACTCATCGGTCCACAAAATGTTTCTCCAAAAGTCTTGAGGGTCATCAAGGTGCTTTTTGGCAAAGGTGAGACGAGCCTTTGTGTTCTTTTGTGAAAGCAGTGGTTTTCTCCTGGGAACTCTTCCATGGATGCCATTTTTGGCCAGTGTTTTTCTAATGGTGGAGTCATGAACACTGACCTTAACTGAGGCCAACGAGGCCTGTAGTTCTTTCGATGTGCGTCTAGGTTCTTTTGTGACTTCCTGAATGAGCCGTCGTCGCACTCTTGGAGTAATCTTAGTTGGTCGACCACTCCTGGGAAGGGTTGCAACTGTTCCCAGTTTCCTCCATTTTTGAATAATGGCTCTGACAGTGGTTCGCTGGAGCCCCAGAGCTTTGGGAATGGCTTTGTAACCTTTTCCTGAATTATAGACTTCTATCACTTTTTTTCTCATTTGTTCTTGAATTTCTTTGGATCGTGGCATGATGTGTTTGTTCTTGAGATGTTGTAGCCAACTTCACTTTGTTTGACAGGAACTATTTAAGTGATTTCTTTATTCAACACAGGTGGTGACAATCAGGTGTGGGTGTGGCATGTAGAACTGAACTAAGTTTTCTCAAAACTGTGGTTAGTCACAGTTAGTTTGTGATTTAACAAGGGGGGGCAATTACTTTTTCACATAGGGCCAGATAGGTTTAGATTTTTTTTGTGCACTAATAAATGGAATCATCATTCAAAAACTGAATTTTGTCTTTCCTTGGGTTGTTTCTGTGTGATATTAAAATTGGTTTGATGATCTGACAATGTTTTGAGTGATAAATATGCAAAAAACACAGAAATCAGGAAGGGGGCAAATACTTTTTCACGGCACTGTAAATCTATCTCCGTTTTATCTGATAAATGTTAATTTTAATCTTAAAATAAGCCAAGCAAACTGTACTGCACTTAAACACTCTGTGCCCCGTTTTTGGACCCTCACTCACAGTTTGAGGACCCCTTCTTTGATTTTTTTTTTTTTTTTTAAAACCTGTTTTTTCAACTTCCTACCTGGAGTCACATTCTCTTACTGGTTTTGCAGTGGTATTTACCTCTGCACATTTACCAAATGCATGTGACAAACAGATGCATTTGTGCACTTTTATTAGCAAAATTCAACCACATGTCACTGTAGGCCTGCTCTGTTCTGTAGACCTGCTCTGTGCTGTAGGCCTGCTCTGTGCGGACGCTGTAACATAAATTTGGATTAGTTTTTGCTTTGCATTTCGTCTGGCTCTTCTAATCAAAGGCATTGAGGAGGAGCCTGTGTACGCTATACGCGGGGAAGAGTGACAGTGTGAAAAGGAGGACGTGAGGCGGACGGACAGGTAGGATGTTTTAAAAAGGTTAACCTGCTCTGTGATACACGCTGGTAAAGGTACACGCTGTAGCGAACAAGCTGTGCGCGCTGGCGGCGCGCGTGGTGTCCGCTGCTCCAGTCGAGCGCGCAGGCTGCAGTGCGAAGCTCCGCGCGGTCTGCACACCGGTAAAAGTTTATTGCTAACGGCAGCGGCTGTAATGAAATATGATTGCACTCATCTCGAGACCAAGACCGGTGTCGTAGTATTTGACACCAGTCAACTGGTAGATCGACATATTGGGCACCCCTGTTTTAGACACTATTTTTGATTCACACGGTAATACGGGACAAAGTGCGTCCCTTTCCAGCTCAATACGGGCCGCGTTATTTTGTTTCTGAATACGGGACGATTCTGTTTTTCAAGGGACGGTTGGCAACCCTAGGCTTGCCTGATCAGCGGTCACCCACTTAGATAGAGAAGTATAGATAGTTGAGAAGAATGGATAGTTACTGCTTGCCTGGAAGAATCCATGACTCATCGCTGTACCAGCGAGTGAGTCTGGTAACGCTTGATCCACAGAATGCGCTGCGGTTGCGCGTAGACAGACAGCTAAGTGAACCAATCAGAGATTGCGCCATCTTGATTCAAAACTGAGGCGGAACTTCCGCTGCCTAAGAGTGACTTTGCGGGCAAAGGCGGGGGCACTGACGTCACCATCTTTGAACGAATCAGAATCGCGAAGTCCGTTTGGAACCGGAGGAGCGAGGGTGGATGGAGGGTGTCCAAATGGTATCGCGGTGTATAGGAAATACAGAGAGATATCATTTGGCTGGCCAGGTAAAGTTACTGCATATCTATGTATAAAATTCAAAGAAATGTCTGGGAAATGTTTGGGCTTGTGTTTTGTGTCACAATTTGAGCTGGAACTCAACATTTTTCTACATTATTCCTCATCTTGTTTGCCAAATTCATTATGAAATCATTGTTAACTGATGGAATTCAGTTACTGTCCATTATACACTATTTACTATTGGTACAAATCATTACAGTGCAACTCATTGAGAGGCTTCAACAAGCCAGTAAAGTGCATAACAAGTACAATAGTATTTCAACCAGGAGAGACTCAAAGAGAAAGTTTTTGTAGTTTTATGGAATGAGTTCAGCTTTGACATTCAGACCCCGGCAGAAGCAATGAAGGCGTTTAAGAGATGTCTTCCTCCCGGGGCCTGAACACTGGAGGTGGTAAAGGTGAGGCAGAGGACAGTGAAGGAGACAAGTAGAGGATAGAGGATGAGAAGCCGAGGGGGTGCTGGGGAGGTGGGGGTGTGGCGCAAAACAAAGCAGTCACATATCTACAATGGGTGTTTAAATTTGGCAGACTGGGTGTTGATTGGACAGGAAGAGGTGCGACGAGTGGTGGGGAGGAGTATTTGAAGTGAGCCAATGAAGTGGTGAGGTAGAGGGTTAGGGTTAGCTGAATTTCCGCTAGCTCAATTTAGCTCCTAGTCCTTATCAAGCCCCTCTCTTGTCTCTCTTGGCTCTAGGAGCCTCTTTAGCCCAGGACCGTGGGCGTTTAGAGGCCAAGATCGAGGTCCTGTCGACGGAGCTGAAGACACAGAAGAAACAGAACGAGAGAGACAACGACGCGCTCAAAATAAAAGCCAAAATCATTGACGACCAGACAGAGACCATACGCAAACTTAAAGAGGTACTTTATGAGAAGCTTTAAGTTCTGCTAATTTTCTCCACCAGAAAATGTGTATAGAGCACATTTAATATAAATTTATAAAAAAAAACATACAAAATTGCAGTATGACATCTCTCAATTTTCTTCAACATTTCCCTTACTTGTTTCAAAGTTCAAAGTCAGCTTTACAGGTTGCACACACACGATTTAAAATTGCATCTGAATTGAATTGCAATTCAATTAGCCTCTTTGGTGCAGTCTTTGCAGGAACGGGAGGAGCAGATTCGGAGGCTGAGCAAGGAATCTGCTCAGGCCCAAAACTCTTTCAAACTGATGGAGATAGAACTCAGAGAACATGTGGAGCATCTCTCTCTGCGCAAGGAAGAGCTGAAGCAACAGCTGCAAGATAAGGACACAGAGCTGGAGGAGGTCCAGAGAGTTTACAGGCAAGAGATGGATATAAAAATGAAATAAAGGGAGGGAATAAATCAGGCTAGGCTAGGGTTACAATTGTATTTTATGTAAGCCTATGGTGTCATCAGTCTTGGACAATAGCATGCCAGGCAGAGAGAGAGGCAGTTCAGTTCGGTGCGACAACCTCAAATTGTAGGAAGAGATGGATAAGTTCTTATATATGGTGGAACAAATTCAGGGAATTTAAGCTCATAGATAACAGCAATAAATCCATGATTTTCAGTTTTATCATTTAGAGAGAGACTGGAGAAGCAATAAGTGCCAACATAGTAAAATTCTTGATATAATTTTGAGGAAAAAAAGGTCTAGTTACGTTATGTGTATGGTAAGGCACACATCATTGTCCCTATAGGGAAATTTGTCATTTGCATTTAAGCAATCCTTCAATGTCACCAAGGAACCTCATCAGGAACAGTGGGCGGTGCAGGGGACCCAGAACCTGAGCCAAGTTTGGGTCAGGAATATCTTAGATGGAGGGTTGTACTTATGGTTCTTCTTTTGGGTTGATGGGGGTTGGGTTTTATGTAATTAATATGGCAACAAAATGAGACATTCAGTTCTCTAATTAAGTGGGAGAAGGTGCCTAAATTGCTGTGCAGGACAACCAAAAGAGGGATAGGTGGCCACGAGTAGGAAAATTAAGAAATCAGAAATACTAGGATGTCAAAAAAATACCCTAATTCAGTATTTGGGGAAAAAACAAACAAACAAACTTTGTGTTAATAAAATATTTATTTCAAAGTTAAATTTGCTATTTCAGAACACTTACCTCTTTACTACTGCCAGTGCCTATTACTGGTCTATTCTTTTACCTGTAGAATCATTTAAATCTCAGTTGAGATTTAGATGACTCATGACATTCTCATGAGATTTCTCATCTAAAAAAATAGTGATGAAAGCGTTAAAACATTTAATTGAAAATGTTGTTTTTAGATTTGTTCTTTCCTTCTACAATTACAGCACATAGTTTTTTGCTAATTAAATTGTGTCTTATCTTTTCTCAGTGAATCCAGCAGAAAGATGAGGGACAAAGCAGAACTTCTCACTCAGCTGGAATCTCAAGTAAAACGAATGAAAGAAAACTTTGATGCAAAAGAGAAACTGCTGCTCGAAGAACGAGATAAAGCCATTGAAGCACAAAAGTACGACTGACACTCATTTAAAAAAGCTGTACTTGCTGAAATAATGTGTTCTAAACTAACTTGGATCAAACGTTATGAACAGCTGTCTTGTCCTGTCTTGTCATTTTGCAGAGTTGCAGTGGAGAAGATGCTTAATATTGATGATGCTTTCAGACAGCAACTGGAGTCACTTCAGGTCACTCACCAAACTGAGCTGCTACAACTGGCCTCAGACAAGCAGAAACTGATGGAGCAAGCCAATCAGAAGGTTAGATTATAAATATTACAGATTATGTTCAGTGCTCTCCCTGGTGTATCTGTCAATCATTTATCCCTTCAGATTGGTAGATACAGAGTACACTTTTGAAACTGGGATTTTTATTTGCAATTTATTTTATATTAATTAATTCATCATTGATTAATCACTGCATATAGCACCTTTCAAGACACCCAAAGTGCTTTACAGTTCATTGTTCATTCACTCCGTGGTGGCAAGCTTATATTGTAGCCACAGGTGCCCTGGGGCAGACTAATGGAAGCAAGGCTGCCATTCTTCACCACTGGCCCCTCCAAACACCTCCAACACTCACACACACTCTACTTTTTTACTAGGTAATGGAGTGTCTTGCCTAAGGACACAACTACAGTTTTTTTGACTGGTGCCCCACTGTGGCACTTGAATTCCCAGAGATCCAAGTCCTACCCAGGCCCGGCCTTGCTTAGCTTCTGAGATCTGACGAGATCAAGCTTTGACAAGCTATACCAGTTTGCCACAAAAAAACATTACAAACAAAAACGTATTTATAATTACTTTAGAGGTACACTGTGTAACCTTTCTAGTGGAGGATCTGCCGTTTACTTCCCTCCATGGACATGTTAGAAGACACAGTTGACAGTTAGTTACAGGTCAAATATAGATGTTTTCATTTGCAATAAACACTTGTACTTGAATAAGTGCAAGATTGATTGACATTTAATGTCTGGGTAAAGCAATGATGGAGACATTAAGCCAGAGGCAGACCCTTCACCAGAAATGTTAGTTCTTCTTTAACTTTCTAGTTTTTTGTTACATTAAAAACCTCATGGTGAATAGTTAATATTTGCAAATTGATTAAAGCTGAATGCCCTTCCTCATGTATCCAGCCTAGGAAAAAGAGTAGCCCTGCTTTTGAAATAGGTGCATTAAAGTAAGAGTAAAGAAAAAAAGTCAGTGGCTAGGTTAAGACAATATTTGGCTTCTCATTGGACCATACTATTTGTGTAGTCAAATTTGGTTACAATGCTTAGGTTTACGTCAAAGATTTACACAATAGACAATGCCTCTAGCCACATGGGGTCAAATGGTATTTGTGCCACAAGTCTGGGTAAATGGAGAGAGATGCACGCATAAGGAAGGGCAAAACAACAAACAATTTAAGGACTGTGTTTTGCAGGTTTATGAAGTGGAGGAGGAGATGCGCGAGTTGCTGGAGGAGACGAGGGCTCAGAAAGTAGTCATGGAGGAGAAAATAAAACGACTCAACAATGTGCTAAGAGAGTTCAGTTAATGCTAAGATAAATAAGAAATCTGTATATTTTTAGGTTTTAAATATTGTATATAAGATCTATTAAATTAAAGGACTGAAAATATGACTGGTGCTTAATTTTCTTTATTTTAAATAAATGTAGTGTGTAATTATGGTTTTTATTCCACATATCCTTGGGCGAGACACTTATCCCACCCTATTGTCTGTGTACACTGGTGTATGAATGTGTGTGAATGGTGTGTGGTTCCTTGATGTAAAGCTCTTTGAGTGCCTTGAAGGTGGAAAAGCACTACAAAAATGTGACTATTTACCATTTAGTGCTTGTACTGTTATCAGTGTTTATTCAAAGGTGCAAGTAAACCAATGGGTGTCATGATAAAAGAAGAAATTCAATTTGTCAACTGGACAAAGTTTACTTGGTCGAAAACGTTTCGCCGCTCATCCAAGAGGCTTCGTAATATTAAAATATTACTATTACACCTTACTCTTTGAGAGTCTTGAATGTGGCGTTTTTCTCCAATTCGCAACTATGGAGTCAACATTAGTGGGGTGAACAGCTGAAATCAGAGATAGACAAGAACATAGAATGTATTATTGGAAACCTATAGCGTGTGTACTGTATCCAATCACTAGTGAAAATAACTTGAAAATGTCCGTTACGCTGACATTGTGGTGGGAAATTTTTGGTGCAACTCTATCTGTTTAGTGCCCATGGCATCATGTATGTCTGGGAGAAGATCACATTCTCTTGTCTGAGAAGAGGGCAAGAGGCAGAATTCTGCCTGTCCATATTCATTCATAGTCAGTGGAATGTCAGGGATCACAAGTTTCCTTAACTCTGCCATGACAGTCTTGTTTTTCCGTTGGTTGTAGTGATGGATGATATTTCGCATTGTGAAGACATGTGCAGAAGGAGAGAGCATATTCATTAAGTAATTGTTTTTCTTCATGATGGAGAACAGCTGTTCAGATACTTGGCTGTTTATTCTTTCAGCAAGCTCTGGTACCATCCCTAACCTCCGGAGGATATCTTTTGGGTCTTTTGTGTTTTTCTCATGGAAGGTGTCATAGAGACAATAGTGCTCTTTGGACCCAGTCAAAGGATGGCCATTTGGGTCTGGGAATGTTTTCTTGGTTTTGAGCCAGGGTAAACTGACTTGGCCTCCTTTGGATGCCCACTGCAGGTTTTCAAGGGTGGGGTCCAGCAGTCGACCCTTATGAGGGCTGAAAGGGACCACGTCAGTTTCTCTCAGGTTAGTGTGTACGGCAAGCCCTCGAGCAAAATCACAGATGCTTATATTAGGCATATGTTTCCATGACAGCAACAAGTCTGCATAATCTCGTGGACTTTCTGCCCTGATGTTGCATTTTAAAGAGACAACTTGTCCACAGGGGCACATCAGTACCGCCCAACCACCTGTAGTAGAAAGGAAGTACCCAATGATATCCAACTACATTACCAGTAAACGGTGATAAACTCTTGTGTCGAGTTATATTAACTTACCAGATGCACCCCAAACCTTCTGAAATATTTTATCATACTTGCTTCTAGTGGCCATCTCTTCTCTTAAACGCAAGATCAATTCCATTTTTGAGCCCTTGGAATCAATGCCGCACTCCTTGCAGACTTTGCGGATGGCAGGGACCTGTAATGGTTTAAAAAAAAATTAAATGTGTAATTGCCAACTGCTGTATTGTTTGGACAGAATAAGAAAAAGAGACAAGTTTATATGGTACATGCACAGTGTACTGTGTGTATGTAAGAGGGCCAGTGTACTGTGTGTATGTAGGAGGGGGTTGAGATTACTGGTGATTGGCGTTACTGGGGAGGTGAAGCATTGTGCTGGTGTGTGTGAGAGGTCTCACATAATGGCAGGGGATGAAGGGTAGTGAGGGTAGAGAGGAATATTATGTGTCGAGAGATGTAAGACAGGTCCATGAAATAGAGGGAGATTTATTTAAAAAAATGCTGAAAGTTAGGCGCGTGTGTGTAGATAATGCAATGTGTTTGAATGTTTTCATAAGTGCTGAAGAGAGAATGTATGCAAAGTCAGTATAGTGTGAGTTTAAGGTTAAGATCATGTTCAGGAAATGATAACCTCGCCTTCAGATTGGATATTTCATCCAGTAACCGGTCTTCTGTCACATCCATCTCCCTGCATTCATTTGGCTGCATGGACATGTGGACCTTCTCATACTCTGTATTGAGCACCATGTTCGACTTGCGAGTATGAGAGCCAATCCAAGGGGCCCAGCGGTTGTATGTGGGTTGAACTTGGAAAGGATTTTGCCTGTCACCTGAAAGAAATCAGTATGCACTTAGGGTTTGTAAAGTCAGCCAGAGACAAAGTGTAGTAGTGTTGTGGAGAACTGATTTTCATGACAATTATTTGAGATTAAAGTCACTTACTTGGAACAAAAGCCCTTGCGATTCTCTCTAGACATACAGAATCCCAGAAGTCGTTTATGTCCACCTTTCCATTAAAACCAGCAGGTGGATTCTCTAGTTCGCCAACTATAACATATAAGAAATATTAATATCGTTGACAATAAATGGGATGTGGCATTTTTTTTAGAATAAAACCTGGACTGTACCTGCCATACTAAAAACACAATTCTTGTGCAGATCCATAAAAACAATAGGTGGGTGATGTCCACAGCGAACACAGACAAAATCATAATTATGAGCTGTTAAGGCTTCAAAATGAAGATACCCATGTATCAGTGTGTTTTTGTTGGGGTATTTTTGTCCTGATGTCAGCTCACAGGTTTCAATAGCTCGACCTAGAGCTGTGTGTGTCTGGAATAAGATTTTCAATAAAAAAATTATATGAAACACATGTATGAAATATCACAATTCACATCTTGAAAAGTGTATAATTACCTGAAGGCAATTTCGAAGGTAAATACAAAAATGGAGAGTAAGAATGACTCTGTCATCAAAATTGTGTACACCATCCTCCCATTCTTGATAGCGAATCATCATGCCACATGAACTGCATTTTTTGGAATAAGTTGTCACACCTGTATTACATGAAGAAATCATTACTGAAGTGGCACCTAAAACTTGGAACAATAAATGCAATAAATACAACTCAATGTTAATTTTGCATGACACTTACCCTCAATAACTCCCTTCAGTGAGATTATTTTTGCTGATTTGGTTATTATGAAGGGTTTACTGAGAGGAACATTTGGACATTCTGGACAAAGTTGTTCCTTTGGGATCAGATACATTGGAAGTTTAGCCTCACTCGCCAAACCACAAAACTCTGTCGGCAAGTCTGCAGGAAGCTTTTTTTCCTTGTAGATGTATTTCACCATTCTTTTTAGGTTTTCTTTTTGAGGAGGGTACCTGTGTTCAAAAGAGCAGTGTTCTGTTGCAGGCTCCTCTTCTTCTTCATCCTCTTCTTCAGCCTCATCATTTGTTTTTTCAAAATGCTCTTTCATTGTTTGGAATAAGTGCCACTTTGCAATGCACTTGTGAATACAAGCCTGTTTTCCTGTAGCACAATGACAGCGCCATGTGTTTTTCACTACATCAAACATAACTATCATTCTGCCAAAGTGGTTGCAGTAGGAGAGGTGTGGCTCATAAACAGACACAAATTTCCTTGTGGAAGAGCTTCCAACTTGAACCTCAATACTGAAAGGGATGCCTTCATTACTTGCTGCGGCTTGTTTCTGGAGACATATCTTCTTTTTCTCTTCACTGAACCACTTGCTGCTCACAATTTCTCTGAGGATATCTTCCTTAAGCTGGATCTTAGAGGTGAGGAGTGGCAGACAGTACCTTAATGACTGAATATGGGCACAGCCATATGTAACAAAACCACTCCTGTGCATTACCTCGGTGTTTCGGATACAGTCATCCAATGCACATCTAATTTGGTGGTTCGTGCCAGATGTTTGTTTCTGGACGTGAATGGGCCAACTGTTACTGTTAAATGACTTTAAAACAGCATAAATTCCCAGATCAGTGTCCAGACATTCGCATGCTAAATGGTGATCCGCTCTTATATCTTCTCTGACAACCGGGTGTCGTCTCCTCATGTGTTGTTTGATATTTTTTCTATTCAATACAACTACACATTTTGTGCACTGCACACGTCTTGCTTGAGAAGATCTGCCAACTGTTGTTGGTGTTGGGGTCACTTCATCCAGCACAGGGTGAGCCTGGGGCTGGTACTCTGGCCTCTGGTTTGCACCCTGTAAATTCTGGGATTGGTATTCAGGTTGCAGAGGATGACAGGTGCTGAGGTGTTTAGTTAAGATATTCCTCCTCAGAAAAGTGAGGCCACAACCACAGCAGTGGTAGTGACTACATTTTTTGCAGCCCAAATTGCATCTGTACATCACAAACTCTGGGGAAAAAAAATAAAAAAAATAACGGGAAACAATGGCTTGGCAAATATGGCACACAGCTGACCATCAGTAAAATCATCACTAATAACATTACTTTTAATTTCATAATCAATCATCAAGATTTCATAAAAGTCCATGCACACCGCAATATATGCAACAGGCTGTGTACAATACATGAGTTAGTGTGCAATACAGAATAAACACTTTATAACTTTATGGGCTTGTAATGAAGTGATGCAGATTTGTGGATTTTGTATAACATAGATGGGGAGAATCTTATGGCGCCTAATTGGTGGAGGGATATGTGGTCTATGTGTGTGTTTATGAGGGTCTGCATGAATTAATTTACTATACTGATGGGAATATTTAAAGGAAGGCCATGATATAGGATATGCAATATGTTGTAGGCTATGTGCAGTACATGAGGTAATGTGGCAGTTTGCAATAGAAGATGAACACTTGCAGATTGTGGACTGTGTGTTACTTGAATACTTCTCTCTGTGTATGCATGCGTTTTGCTTATAGTGTGTAAACATGATTTTATGTGTATGTACCCATGCCTCCCAACAAAGGATTATCGATCAGTCTAAAACATACCTCCATGAAGAACAACAGTTTTAAGGTGGCTCTGCATGTGGGTTTCCACCCTGGCATAGTCACCCTTGTAATGGGGACAGAATGGGCAGTGGAGCAGTGTGCCCCCCTGGTCCTGACATCGTTGTAAAAGCGGCTTCTGACCGCTGGGCAGGATTGAACAATGCAACTACAGAGAAAGGAAGACACATGGAGAACAGTGACCAAACTCAAATGTATTCTTATACCATCTTACTTACTGCTGCTTGAATTTGCTGCGTGAATGTAAACAAGCAACACGGATGGTTAATGTTCTTTACGTCTTCACTTTGAATGACGTTTAGATGAAAAGAAACAAATGTGCGTTGTGATATGTGACAAAAACACGATACCTAGTTTTGTCAGTATTTAAATTACCCTAAGCAATCATTGAAATAAAACAAACTATTCCTCCGTGTGGCGAGTTTCCCGAAAGCATAGTTGCTAACCAAGTTAGCTAACTAAGTTAGCAACTGCTTTCGTTGTCACCCGAGAGGGTCTAATCACATTGTTGACAATGTTTATGAACATTTAACATGACGCTGGAATTGCTCAAACTGTACAAATTAATGATACTTACGGACATAATCTCCCACGAGACAAACGATATTCAAACTTTTTGCCAACTTTGGCTTGAAAGAAACCGGAAAGCGGAGGAGTGCAAGTTCCTGCGAGTGTGAGTGAGTGCGAGTTCCTGATTGGTTGATTAAAACGCTACGGGAATGCCCATTGGGGAGTTTGCGTGAAAAGTCCCTCAGTCGTCCAGGTAGAATCCATGATCAAAGGAGAAGTTCAATTTGTCAACTGGACAAAGTTTGTTTGGTTGAAAACGTTTCGCCGCTCATCCGAGAGGCTTCGTCAGCTCTCAGAGCTCGTCAGAGCTGACGAAGCCTCTCGGATGAGCGGCGAAACGTTTTCAACCAAACAAACTTTGTCCAGTTGACAAATTGAACTTCTCCTTTGATCATTGGGGAGTTTCTACAACACGTCTAGAACGCGCACGCTGCAGACCGACAAGTGTTAATCCCGCCCACGGAGGAGAGAGAACCAATAGAAAACGACTTGCCTCCTTTGTCTATGGCTCTGTTCTCGCAGTGGGCGTGATGGACAAGTTAAGGGCTCGAGGATTTGAGATATTGAGGAGGCAAGTGAGCTGAAATGGGGCGCACCTCTGCCTGAACTGGACCCCAGTTTCCCTGGCAACAGCTCTAACCTAATGTAACGTCCGTCCATTTAAAATCCCTGCAGGTACTTTCACAGCGTGGTCAAGCTGAGGTAAAAAGACACGCTGCACACGAAGAAATTTATGTTAAGACAGGTTAAAAGCGTCCAAAAACATAAAAAATAAGCTGTTTTATAGCAAAAATATGGAGTTTGAATCCACGGAGACGGTACGAACCACTCCGAGCCGACACGAGAAAAGTTTGGATCTCCTTACGATGAAGTTTCTGAGTCTGCTACAAGAAGCGAAGAACAAAAGGCTGTCAGCTTCACTCACAGCGGGGCCGGTCAGGTGCAGTTTTTTGGGCTCCAGGTGGAGGACGTTCTAATATGCAGGTAGGACGTTCTGCTATGCAGGTAGGACGTTCTAATATGCAGGTAGGACGTTCTAATATGCAGGTAGGACGTTCTACAGCAGAACGTCCTACCTGCATATTAGAACGTCCTACCTGTACAGCAGAACGTCCTACCTGCATAGTAGAACGTCCTACCTGCATAGCTATGTAACCATGTTGTTATACAAATGAACCTCACTTGAGTAAGCTCAAATTACAAATCAAAAAACATTAGTACAGTATTTTAATTTGTTAAATTTTTTTTACATTTACACATTATAAAAATTTCTTTAAAAAAAACTAATTCTAAAAAATATATCTAGTTATTACACAACATTTACACCCTCTACACTAAAGTATTTCTCAAAAACTAAAAATCTACTATTTCCATGTTCAAAATCTAAATATTTAAAACAAAACTACACTACTCTTTACATGAATTTACAATAAATTTACAAACTACGAACATTTACTACAAGTATAATCTGTGTGTGTACTTCAAAACTTGAGAGCCCTGGAACAGTTTAAAGGGATATGCCACCCCCAGGTCAAACTTGGGCATCTCCCCACAGTCCAGAGACTAAAATAAGTGATGGAAAGCATTTTCCTGGTCACCCAGCCATTGTCCGAGTCTGTCAGCACTGACCGCCGCGGTATCTGCAGCTACTCCGCGTTAGACTGGTGTCTCACGTATTGAGAGTGTGACACACACAATTCGACGTGTTCATACGCTCACACGCCACACATGGCATTTCTCACGCAGATTTTTTTTTTTTTTGTGCCCAGAAAATCGGTCTGTGTGGCTCAGTTTATGCAGGCACCGCGCGTTTTCGGCGACCCCCCCCCCATCCCCTTTCCTCCTCGCCCCGCTCCCTCCTCCCCGCGCCGCTCATCGAGTGTCTAAGCGCGCACTGCACTGTCAGTAGGGTGACCACCGGCATGAAACAGGAAAGGAGGACACTTGTGTCCAAAAAGGAGGACAAAGGCCCTAAAGTGAGGACACCTTTTTTTTTCCCCTGGGGGGGGGGGGCTGTTGTAATGCTGGATATTACAACATGGATATAGCCATGTCCAACGTTTACTGTAAATCAGGGATGAAAGAGCTTTTAGCGGATCTCCGCTTTTTATTCAGCCGTGGGGTCATTTTTTTAATATCTGCAAAGTGCGAGCTGCGCGGTGGAGAGGGGGGGTCCAAGGAGCGCTCAGGGTCGCTCAGGGAGTTAGTGTGTTTGCTCAGACACATTAAAAATTAGGGGGAACATTGGCCATGTCCCAATTCCAAGTATTACTAGTCGCAATAGAATAATATTTTTGTCTGTAGGGAACAAGGAGCAGGCCACCCGGCTCATTGAGCTGAGGCGGGATCTGTTCCATTTCACAGATGCCCATGTGATCCCCGGATTGCACTCAGGGCTGAGCGAGTATGCACCGCCTCGACTGCAGGGTGAGACCACACTCCGAACCGTGCACTCGCTGAATTGGGAAACGGCGAACATCGCAGAGTAGCAAGTGTAAATAATGGGTGGGGATTTATGCAACGGTGGCCGACGAGGGTCCGAAAGGAGGACAAAATGTAAAAAAGGAGGACACGTGACAGACGGCCGGACAGACAGCTCTAAAACCGGACTGTCCGGACGAAATCTGGACGAATGGTCACCTAACTGTCAGTGAATGACAAAATGGAGAACCATCAGGTAATAACTTCATTTATATCTACTAACTCTCATTAGTTGCTTTGTAGTTTAAGTTTGCTCTTTAGACAAACATTTACACAGGCCTCTGTGTAAATGCAATCCCAATTCACACGGCATTTCTCACACAATTCAAGCCCCATCCCCCCTTCGGAAATTACAGTCTCACGCACGACCCCGCTCAAAACTTGAGAGCCCTGGACTGGAGTCTAACGTCGCCAGAGAAAGATTTCGGCCAAAAGGAATTAATTTGCTCGATGCGTTTAATGTCTAACGCGGAATAACTGCAGATACCGCGGCGGTCAGTGCTGACAGACTCGGACAATGGCTGGGTGACCAGGAAAACGCTTTCCATCACTTATTTTAGTCTCTGGACTGTGGGGAGATCCCCAAGTTTGACCTGGGGGTGGCATATCCCTTTAAATTACTATCTAAGCCACTAATAATAAAACAGTATATTAAAGCTAATTTGAGGACCGTTTAGTAATGTTAGCAAGGGTGTTGGGTGTTTGTTTACTTTTTTTTTTTTTCAAACTTTCATTTATAATAAACCAAATAAACAATTTAATTATCACATTTTATTTAATACAGTTTGGCCAATCTGTTATTGTTGAAAGGAAAGTATGAAGCAAAATGCTTCTATATGGCATCTTGATTATGATTATTGTTTGACAGATTTTTGTCATACTCTAATTTTGACTTGGTGAGATTATATCTGTTGTAAGTATAGTTTTACACCGATCAAGAAGCATTTTATGAAGTGATGTTGAAAAATATGTTTATAAATGACAGGAAGTAGAGCGTTCTGTTTTAGAGCTTCTATGTTGATGACACCACACTTGGCAGAATTCTATCCATAAAAGTTCGGCACAATTCTATTTTTCTATTACTTTAAACATTCTATTAACAAAATAAAGGTGTTTTCTTATACAGTGGTACCTCACCTTACGAAATTAATTCGTTCCAGAAGTTGTTTCGTAACGTGAATTTTTCGTAAGTTGAGTAGCTACAGTATTTCAATGGAAAAGGCCTGATCCGTTCCAAGGTTTTTTTTTATAGTGTAACATTTTTTTTATAGTGTAACATTTGTGTTCTGCGTCCTGATTGGCTAAGAGATTGTAGACCCAGGACTAAACGTTGAATAAACCAGGTCTAGACCAGAACTAAACCAGGTCTAGACCAGGTCTAAATCAGGTCTAAATCTGGACTGGACCTGGACTAAACCAGGATTATCCCGGGACATGGCAGTGCCGTTGGATGAGCGCGTTGCTCATGTCTCCGCGCTCCTTGCGCGTTCTGCGCCAGAGCTAAGAGGCCAAGAAAGACGCTCTTTCAGCGGGAATAAGAGCAGGCGGGCGGGCTCTGGTTCTATCTGACCTCCAGAGCCGGGGTGTGAGCTGTGAGCTAAGAGGCCAAGAAAGGTGCTCTATCGGCGGGCAAGACCGCGGGGTCTCGCTCGGGGCGGGCTCTGGTTCTATGTGACTTCCAGGTCTAGACCAGAACTAAACCAGGTCTAGACCAGGTCTAAACCAGGACCGGACCAGGTCCAGACCTGGACCAAACCGGGACCAGACCAGGATTAAATCACCCCGTGCTCGCCCGCGCGTGCTCGGCCCCGAGGGGGAGGCACGGCGGCCTTGCGCCGTGTCAACATCGCTTTTTGATCCTTCGATGTCGGCTTTTCCTATCATTGTGAAGCAGAATTCACCAAGCGTTGGATTGTTCACTCACTAATAGGGAACGTGAGCGGGGTTTAGACCGTCGTGAGACAGGTTAGTTTTACCCTACTGATGATGTGTTGTTGCGATAGTAATCCTGTGTCTCCGCTCTCCTCGCGCGTTTGGCGCTATAGTTGAAAATCTATGAAAGTTCGAGTGTTCAAACGAGAGAGAAATGCGAGAAAAGCCCAATTCCAGTCTGAGAAAAGCGTAGAATGTGTGTGGTGAGGCATTTGCAGCCCTAAAACATGTACAGTAGAACAATTGCAAAATACAAAGTTGTCCTACCTCGCGGACCTCTCCGACCCCGGGCCACCTCTGGAACCTAACCCCGTGTGTGTTGATAAAGTGTATTTACGTTTCGGGGCGTGCATCTGAGCGCGCATCTGAGCGCGCATCTGAGCGCGCATTAATTGAATTTTTGAGATTTCGCGTTTCGTAACTTGAATTTTTCGTTTGTAGAGTCTTTCGTAAGGTGAGGTACCACTGTAGTTTTATTTGTCAAATAATAATTTCTGTTGGCCTGCTGTAGAACATGGTTGCTAGGTAACAGTTCTGGAACTTCTTAGAATGATGTCATAATTTCCAACCAGGAAGTAAAATTTGAAGCCTAAAATAAATGGCCAACTGGGAACATTTAAAAAAGTAGGTTCCTGGTTCGATCCCCGGGTTGTCCGAGCCTTTCTGTGTGGAGTTTGCATGTTCTCCCCGTGTCTGGGTGTGTTTCCACCGGGTACTCTGGTTTTCCCCCATCAACCCAAAACATGCACCATAGGTACCTCCAGCTTTAGGTCCTGACCAAACCGAAGCAAGAAGATCATGGAGATGGTCCCCGGGCACAGTAATGTGCTGCCCACTGCTCCTAATAACAGGATGCAGAGAAGAATTTCTCCTGTGTGAGATCAATAAAGTCACTTCTTCTTAACAGTGTTTATTGTTGAGGGCTATAATTAAAAAGGGTGAAGTAGTAGTAGTAGTAATAATAATGATGATAATAATAATAATGAGTTTATCAAATGGAAATGCATGTTTCCTATGGGAGGTGCAGACTGTTATACAGTAAAAAATTACAGAACTCTGCTCTGTTTGAAAATGCCATACTTTTGACTAATGCGGTCTCTGAGCTCACATTTTAATCCAAATCATGAAACAGTGTATTAGCTTACCTGTGTTATTTAGCTGACCTTTTCCTTCACCGCTTTGTTTTTC
This sequence comes from Paratrypauchen microcephalus, assembly GCA_036785185.1. NCBI lineage: Eukaryota > Metazoa > Chordata > Actinopteri > Gobiiformes > Gobiidae > Paratrypauchen > Paratrypauchen microcephalus. Next base: position 2,781,404 of record JAVJIX010000032.1, read on the forward strand.
CAGCCTACCACAGAGTATTTACTGAGATGAATTGGCTACAGCCTTTTTAGATAAGCACTCACATAAGTCAATGCCTTCCGGTCTCCTCTTCCAATCTGTGTGCTTTTGTCATCATAAATTAGCATTTTATTTCATCTGCAAACATTTCTATATTTTTTCTTCTTGGATCGGTTCTATTTTAACTTTTCTATTTACTCAATCTTGTCAGTTGAATCATGCTGATGTCATCGCACAACAGGGCTAAACGTTATTCACTGATCCTCGGGCCTTTCGAACAATGCATTTGTCAAGTGTGGATTTTGCAGCCACAGATTTCTTTGACTTTAATTGAGTGTTTTCCCTCTCTTGTTTCGCGCCAAAGCTTGGTAATGTTTAACACAGCAGGTCTCTCCACCTCCTCCTTCTCTTCTTTGTATAACAGTGCTCTGCTGATCTGCTGTTTGTGCTGCTTAATTCACCAAATCCCTCATTTGTTTACAATCCTCAAGTCTCTGCCTCCACCTGCCTCCAGTGATCACAAAAGAGCCTTCGGCTTGGCATTGTTATGAAATTGGCACAGTTTCCTTAGTGAGTAACAATTAACAAAATATAACATTGTCTGGATATGGAAAAAAAGTCTTCAAAATTGCATGTATTAGAAGCTGTATAAATTTATTTACTTTTTAGTAATTTGATCTGCAAACCTGCCATATTAACCTTATGGAATAAAGCCCATTCTGCCCTCAATAAATTCTTCTGGGTTGACTCCACTTTCTGAGGCTATAGTGAAAAGTTTTTTTTTGTTTTTTTTTTCTATACTGACAGAGCACACACTTGTGGATAGGCCCAGTAATTACTGAGATATGAACTATAAACATGGTAATAAAATCTCTAGTCTGACAGTTAAACCGCAAATTCCACCACAGAAACCAGCTCTATTTTAAACTAGAGATTTTATAATCTATTGTGCTTTATTAACACTTGTATGTGTGATTGTGTAAAAGGCTGCAGATTGTTTAGCTGTGAAGCAGAAGAGGAGGGTCTATGACATTACAAACGTGCTGGAGGGTGTGGGGAACAAGAACATCATACAGTGGAGGTCAGCTACAAACTCGTGTTTTTTTACTGACTTCAACTGACTTCCTTCTTGTTGGAAGTATATATGTTAACCTGTATGTCTTATGTCTATTTATTGTTGATGTCTGTATATACTTTATGTCCATGAGTGTAGCTGTATGTTTGTGCGCGCGCGTGTGTGTGTGAGCGTGTGCATGTTTTTAGTTTAAATTGCACATTTGGTGTCTGGTAAAATGCAATTTCAGTCCTCTGTGTAATGCCTGTTACATAGTGAATTGACAATAAAGTACACTTTGATGTTGACTTTGAACAACAGTAATTCTCACACTGTCACTTTATTTATTATCAAGATTAACCTTACAGCATAAGAAGTCTGTTCCTTTTCTAATCCTTGTACATCTTTGTTTGGAATTTTATTTAATAAGACTTTTTGTATTTGTAAATTCGTAAAGAAAATGTACCAAAGTATGGGTGGGACTTTTTTGATTTTGGAGAAAAGATCAGCAAGTTGCGATTGCAATTAGACTTGCGATTTATGTTTGAAAAGGAGGATTCTGTTGAGAGTTAACAACTCGAAGAGCATTAACATTTGAGAAAAGACTGAAATATGAACTCAAAACCTAATACAATGGTCTAAATAACTACAGCCTTTGTGGACTGATTATTGGGTCAACTCAAGATTTGATTCTTTTGTGATTATTGTGCAGCGCTACTTGACTTCAACGCAATATTCCCAAAAAGCATGTAAACCCAGCCTGTGTGTATTGTGTGTATCTGTTGTGTATAGGGGTGAGAGCTGTCACAGTCAGACCCCAGAGATGGTAGAACAGGTGAAGCTGCTCAAGTCTCATGTCTGTGATCTGGAGGCTCAGGAGCAGGAGCTGGACCGGCAGAAAGCCTGGGTCGAGGAGAGCATCCAACAGCTCAGCAACGACCCTGCTATGACCACATATCCTTTACACAGGGCACCGTACTGTTATCCAATATAATATCCATATAACAAACCTATCAATATCGTTCCATTGTTGCCACATATCCTTTACACACAGGACATAGGGCTACAGTTAAAGTACTTTGAAACTTTCAGACCTCTGCTGAGTCAATGGTACTAGCAAGTGCTAACCACTGTGCTGCCCATCACAGCAAGAAGGTTCTGGTTTTGGCTGCCAGACCTCTGTGGAGTTTGCATGTTACTCCATGTGCCTCTCAGCAAGTTCCTGATCAAGCCTAGCTCATGATCTGGAGTTGGTTCCCCAGACTGCTCCTGATAGTTTGCCTGAGTGAAGGATGGGTCCAATGCAGAGATCAGTGTGATAAGCTATAAGTTCAGTCTTACACTGGAATGAATTTTCTATTCAGAATGGTACAGTATCCTTCCCTCAAAACCTTTAAGATGTAACATAATATTTCTGTATTTTTGATCATATGCCTTGACCTTGTCTCTCAACAGACCTTGTCTGTTGCTCCTGTTTAGACTGCCTTTGTTTGCACTAAACCACTTTACAGTTTGTAATTCTACTCCTAGTTGAGCATTACACAGAAGGATTACTATAATTATTATGAAGAAACATAAGAGCCAGGCTAATCTCAGGCGGGTTTCCAGTATTGTGAATTAGTAGTTTGCAGCAGGACCTTAACACATCTTCACGTATAAGTTTGTGACACATGAAGACATCTGTAACGTCTTTTGTGGAGACACTCTCCTCGCCGTCATGGCTCCTGCAGGAACACAGCTCGAAGTCCCTCTTCCCGAAATGGTTAGTCACTTTTGAAAATGTAACTGATTGATAACTTGGTCTGGTTTTTTCACCTACTCTCAATGAGGACGGACAAGTTTAATTTCATTCTGTATAAAATACTAGACAACAAGTTACTTCTCCATGGACAAAAGCAGATGGCAGACCCTCCACCAGAAGTGTAGTATAGTGTATTGTGTATAGTGTATGTATGTAGTGTATGTATAGTGTATGTATTATTTCTTTTCCAGAGCGTCAGTGGTCAGAAGAAGTACCAGGTGAATCTGCGGTCTCACACGGCTCCCATTCAAGTGATGCTCATTAACAGTGACTGTGATGGCTCTCCTCCGGTGGTCTTCTCTGTGCCCCCCACAGACGAGCTATGCCCCATGCCCACACCCCCCCACACCCCTGCCAGCCTGCGATTCCCCCTCTCCTCTCAGGCCTCCTTCTACTGCAGCCAGGACTCTCTCTGTTCTGACCACCAGATGGTGCTCACAGACCACGAAGATGTGCTCACACCCTCCTCCACTCCTCCAGACCTGCAAATGGGTAAATGCACTGCTCCCATGTCTGTGATGTTTGTTTAAATGGACGAAAGCATAAACAGGATGTGTTCATCTCTGCAGTTCAGTGGTAGCATACTTGAACAAAAGTTTGTCCAAATTGTAAGCCTGATCTAGTAACTTACCACACAACTTACCAAAAGCACCACAAAAGGGCGAATAAACTATATGCTATCATCATCACGCTATCAACAGTGAATGCTACCATTCAAATTAATATTCATTCATATTAACCTTATCTTTATCTCATCCATCACTGGATGGTTAAATCTCTTCAGGTTTCAGATTTTCTTTTATTACCTTTTATGAAGTCTATTTTTGGAACTTGCTTTCCTCTGTTTGAACTCTTATATCAGGGATTATGACTTCACTTAAAACAAAACAGGACACATAATTTGCTTTTTTGTGTCAAAGCTTGATTAATTGATAAAAGTGAAAACAAAATGAATAACCATGTAATGCAAGAGGAACAGGGTCAATAAGTGATGAAAAACAGGAACTAAAAAAAAAGAAATCACGATTTTTCCATAAAGGTATCTTGTGACTCAATGCTTCTGACTCAGATGGGTTGCTTGCCTTAACTTGTTCTGAGTCTTGAATTTCTGTTGATAATTTACATGATGCTAAACCAAGCCACAAGTCAAAACTGAAAATGTGTTCTCAGATACGTTTTAGCTCCTGTTTTTGCAATGAAATAAGATGAGTTTGAGAGATTCTACAGTATTTGTACTTTGTTGAGATAAGCAGATTTATAATTGCCACACCAGCAGTTCTTTTTCTGATATCTGATTCATTTACGGTAGCTGAGTGGTTAGCGCTCTTGCTTCACAGCAAGAAGGTTCCGGGTTCGATCCCCGGGTCGCCCAGTGTGTGTGTTCTGTGTGGAGTTTGCATGCATGGTCTGGGTTCGATCCCTGGGTCGCCCGAGCCTTTCTGTGTGGAGTTTGCATGTTCTCCCCGTGTCTGGGTGGGTTTTCTCCGGGCACTCCGGTTTCCCCCATCAACCCAAAACATGCACCATAGGTACTCCAGCTTAGGTCCTGACCAAGCCGAAGCAAGAAGATCATGGAGATGGTCCCCGGGCGCCCTAATGTGTGCTGCCCACTGCTCCTAATATATGTATATATATATAGGATGGGTTAAAATGCAGAGAAGAATTTCTCCACTGTGAGATCAATGAAGTCACTTCTTCTTCTTCTTCTACTTTCTGACCCTTAGGTCAAAAGATGGGTCAAAAGATGCCAATTTGCAATATTGGCCAATACATAAATGCATCCGGACCGGATCTAGACTGCACAGATTGGGGCGGGGTGGGTTCATGTGGAACATTTTTTTTCTAATGCAGGGGTTCGTAACCTTTTTGATGTTGAGGCCCAAATTTTTCCAGTGCAGAGTGGCTTGGGGCCCATTAAGTATTAACAGTGTATCAGAGGTGGAGGGAGAGGTTGTGAACATATGGGGCTTAGCCCAGAGGGGTGGTGTGGAGGTCCTCGCCCAGAAAATGTTGTATTTCTTAGATGCAATTTCCTGCATTCTATTGCATTTTAGATTGACCATAGCCTATCTCTGGTGTCTTCAGTTGATATCCTACACAGTCCCATGGCCCTCACAGCCCACTAGTGCAAAACAGAACGTTCTTTGCGGCCCTCAAGGTGGCACTTAGGGCTCAAGTTTGGGCCGTGGCCCTGTGGTTAAGAAACTGTTCTAATGTATGGCTAGCAGAGCATTAACCTATCAAAGGTATGGCCAGGCTATTACTACTAACCAATTACTATGCCCAGCATTCTATATGACATCAATAAAATTACAAATACCAAATAACCAGGACCTTGGAGTGATGATGAAATAAAAATGAAATGATAAAAAAATGAATTGATCAGGGAAAACATTCTTGGACTTGTGGAGATGATTCAGACTCCAGAGAATGAGACAAAATAAGTGCGTATCCTCAGCAGTCCCTCACACGCACACACACCCACACACACCGAGAACCAGAGCACACGGGCCGGACAGCGGGCTGCTTCCACTGCGCTACCCGCCCATGGAGCCTGCTCCGCGGCTGCACGTGAGGACGGACCCCGGGTTCACGATGGAGCTGTGGGGCTGAAGCGGCGCGAGGGAAAAAAGGAATACTGAGGAATACTGTGGAATACTGTAGAATACTGTAGAATACTGTGGGTTTGCGCTTGGATTCCATGGGCAGAGCTGCACACAAAGCCTGGAGCGGAAGAGCACCGTGCGTGCGTGTTCATGCAGACAGCGGGATGCAGAGCAGACCACTAGCGGCAAAATGAGCGCTTTATGCTCGGGTAAGCGGCTTGGCGAATCAGAAGTCGTGACATTTTGGCGGTGCAAACAAGAAAACATGATAGGCAGGTTGAAATTACATCAAATACAGTTGACCAATTGGGTGGGCAGGAGAACATTTTGAGAACATTTCTAGATCCGGCCTCGAAACGCATACACTGTTGGAATATCATAGTTTAACTCTGTCACTTTTTTGTGGGGGTCATTGCTTTGTCTGGAATGTTCCGTAGCATAGGAGAAAGGAGAAAGGGGGAGCTCACATTAACGTTCAAAAACCTCAGAAAGTGAAAATTTCATGCCATGGGACCTTGAAGAAAATGTTAGTAGATATGTAGTGATAAACCAGAGTAACTGCAAGAGGTTGGTTTGTGTAAATAAATATGATGGAGAGAATAGTGCTGAATTAAAGAAGATGATTAATAGTAGCAATCTGTAAAAGGTTCAAATTAGGGATGTCAACAATTAATCGATTAACGGTTAATTGTCGATTAAGACGTTGGTCGAACAAAATGCATTAATTGTAATTAATCGCTAATCGCGGACACCTGCACCCGCGTGGTCACGAAACAAGGCAACCGCGCTGCGCCAAGCTCAACTCACAGCCGGCCGCAGGCGCCAACGGCACTGCTCAGCAGCCCCAGTGTAAGCGCGAGGCGAGATCGAACCGCGGCGCCCCGAATGCGTAGTCTCAGCCCGAGCCACAAACCAGCTGCACGAAACCAGCAGCGCCACGTGGTGGTTTAATCCTGGTTTAGTCCAGGTCTAGACCTGGTCGAGTCCTGGTTTAGTCCAGGTCCAGTCCAGGTTTAGACCTGGTCTAGACCTGGTTTAGTTCTGGTCTAGACCTGGTTTAGTCCACGTTTAGTCCTGGTCTAGTCTCTTAGCCAATCAGGACAGAACACAATGTTACACTATAAAAAAATGTTACACTATAAAACATTTTTTGAAAAAAAATAAATAAAAAATCTGCAAACCGGGATTACTGTATTTTGTTATTCAGCATCAATACATTTGTCTGCTTTTTACTAAGGAATAATTAATTGAGGAATATACAATATAATAATACTATTATATATTTATGACTCAGTGTTATGTATACTATAGCTTATATTCTTAAAGACCCTATTGAAACACTAAAATTCAGGTGAAAAACGCCGCTTATCAGTTAATTGTTAATCGATCAACTATCAATTAATGAATTAATCGATAATTTGCATCCCTAGTCCAAATCTTACTGTATATTCTTACTGTATATTCTTACTGTATATTCTTCGTTTCTCTTCTGTTGTTGACTGTGTCCTGTGCAGAGTGCCACAGTGAAGCGTCCGTGAGCCTGTACCAGCAGCACATGGACCTGGTGGGACCTGAGTTTCAGTCTGTGATGGATATGAGCAATTTACTGAAGCTGAGCGACGCCATGGACCACCTCAAGGACGAGCGCACAGGTACAACACAAGGGCCCATCTAAAGAGCAGTGCATTCTGGGACTTGTCACGTCTAATCTCATGTTTGTGTTTCTTCCACAGCAGCTGTGGATCTAATTGACGAACTAATGTCCTCTGATGGTAAGGACATGATTTCTCTTCATTTATATTTCTCTTAAAGATCCCATGACATGGTACTTCTTGATGCTTTTATATGGCTCCTTAAAGGGATATGCCACCCCTAGGTCAAATTTGGGCATCTCCCCACAGTCCAGAGACTAAAATAAGTGGTGGAATGCGTTTTCCTGCTCACCCAGCCATTGTCCGAGTCTGTCGCCACTGACCGCCGCGGTATCTGGTGCTCCTCCGCCTTAGACTGGAGTCTAACGTCGCCAGAGAAAGATTTCGGCCAAAAGGAATTAATTTGCTCGATGCGTTTCCCAATTACTTTGTGTGTAGTGCGCATTCATATCGAGTGCAAATAAATGTGCAAATCAACACGGAGAGCTTGCCTTGGTCATTTTGGGTGGGAACTATTTTCCAGTGCGTAAGAATACAGCCGTACCACGCAGCACGCTGCCAGGGGAATCCCTGTTACGCACCGGGAAGGGAGTTCCCCTGTTGCAAAACGTGGTGCGTGGTACGGCTGTATTCTTACGCACTGGAAAATAGTTCCCACCCAAAATGACCAAGGCAAGCTCTCCGTGTTGATTTGCACATTTATTTGCACTCGATATGAATGCGCACTACACACAAAGTAATTGGGAAACGCATCGAGCAAATTAATTCCTTTTGGCCGAAATCTTTCTCTGGCTACGTTAGACTCCAGTCTAAGGCGGAGGAGCACCAGATACTGCGGCGGTCAGTGGCGACAGACTCGGACAATGGCTGGGTGAGCAGGAAAACGCTTTCCACCACTTATTTTAGTCTCTGGACTGTGGGGAGATGCCCAAATTTGACCTGGGGGTGGCATATCCCTTTAATGGTTCCCTAATACTGTAAATGAATCCTTCTTCAAAATCAACACTCAGTACATGAGAAACAGAGATAAGCTGAGAAAGAGTAATTTTTCTGACTCAGAACACTCTATAATGGGCGTTGTTGCTTGAATGCAAATGAGGAGAAAAAAGCTGGCCAATAGTAGAAGGTGGGGGCGTGGCTAAACGCTCCGCTGTCTGCTCTGAGCGCTCTCTGATCCATTTCCTTGTTTTTGCACGGGGGGAGAGAGTTGAAGAGTTCCACTGAAAAATAAACACATTTCCACATAAAATAAAATTAAACCACTGCTGTTCAAAGGTCCAGAGGCTCAGATAAAGGACTTCCGAGCCTAGAAACACTCGGACGTGCTTCCAGGCAAATAAAAAAACGCATTTCGCATTACGTAGCGCATTTACAGTCCAAACTCTATGGGCGGGATATACAGGGACGCTGAGCGGAGACAGAGGGAGGGGCTGGAGCTGCATTTGCCGATCTGACGTCAATAAGGTGCCTTGTCCGAACTCGCCCGTTTGAACACTGGTTTTGTGTAACGCAGAAAAGGACCGCAAATGCTCAGTTTAGACATTTCGCAACTTTTAGCCATGGGGGGGGGGGGCCTAAACAGGGTAGGGGAGCTCACATTAATGTTCAAAAACCTCAGAAATTGAAAATTTCATGCCATGGGACCTTTAAAGCAGCAAATAAACTCAGTGGAGATGAGGTTCATACCATGCTTTGGAATATCATAGGAACATGGGGAATCACTTTAATTTTTTTTTTTTTTTTTTAAACAAAAACATTGAAAATGAGTTAAACATGCTTTTATTTATTTATTTATTTTGGGTAGAGGTTGCACATAGTAAGGGTTTAATGGAAATCATAATAAGGTGTAAAGTAGTTAAAAAAAAAAATCTATATTTTTCTACCGCAGAAGTTCAAAATTGGCATGGTTGATGTAAATGTATTATAAACTTCAGGCATGCAGTATTGTGTATGTTCAGACTGAGCATTTGGGGATTTTATCAGCCAAGTAATTGATCAAGAAATCACATTTAAATCATGGAGGTCTATTCTAATCCTTCTGCTCTTATCTCTCTGTACAAAGGCATAGACTACAGCTTTAACCTGGACGAACATGAGGGAGTATGTGACCTGTTTGATGTGCAGATCCTCAACTACTGAAGTACATTAAAAGTACCACTACTACACTACATCTAATACTACTGCTCCCTGGTATTGTTCCCAAAGTGCTTTGGGAAGCTCTTTGGCCACTCAAACCTTGACCATTCACTACTCAGGACAGAAAACCATTAACTGTGATCCCAATTGGACCCCTTAGAGATTTTACAGACAAATTAATCTTCAGAAATCTATAAAATGGTAATAATAATACATTATTATAGTGCATGTAAACATAGCCACAGACGATCAAACAATAGATAAGAATACAATTATAAATTTAAGGCTGCTTAATTAATTAGGTATCAATTGGTTTCAACTAGAACTTGGTGATTATGAAAGCAAATAAAATGCTTCCAATTTTCCTTGACTAAAAGTTGCTATTTATTGCCATTTAACACAAAAGTCAAAGTCTAAGGGGTGCGAGTGAACCATTTTTCCTGAGGAGCATTTTTCCTGCATTATCTAACCGATTTTCTGGGCACAGAAGTGCTGTCCGTGAGAAATACCATGTGTGGCATGTGAGCGTGTGAACACGTCGAATTGCGTGTGTCACACTCTCAATGCGTGAGACTTGAGAGCCCTGAAAGACTCTTCATGTTGATGCTGAGGTGCAAATGAACTACCCTTGGTACTATGTGCATGTTCTTTATTTGGACCATTATGGACATTTTCATGGGTGGGGGTTGATCAGATAGAAATATATCTAAACAGCATAATTATGAGATTGCCTCTCCAGTTGATTTCTTTCTAGACTGATTGTATCTAATGAAACGCACCCTTATGAATAACTGTGTAGCTCTCTGGCTCCATCTTATGGTTTGGAGATAGAATTGTAACTTTACAATCCAACACTGATTTATGAGCTGCTCTGTGTGTTCAAGATGACCTCAAACTATGTATGTGTGTGTGAAGAGGCACTTTTACTTTTTTGGAGGGAGAGAACACATATATATGTATATAAATTGGAGAAAAATTACTTGCAATAATGGCGATACAATACAAGTATAGGTTTTGCAACTACATTAATTTCTAATCTAGAAAATCTAGGTAACTCTGTAGCTCCAATGATAAATGGAGCTAACATAAATTCAGCCTGGAAGACCTAACTGCTCTCCTATCTTCTCCAGAGTTTACCTGCTCCTCAGTCTTCATCACCTCAATCCAAATACACCTCCTCCTGTCCAATCAGCACCCAGTCTGCCTATTTAAACCCTAATGCAGATGCTTCAGTTTGTGCCACGCCAAACCTCCTCCCAAACACCCTCTCGGCAGGCTGAAAGACTGCAACTACTTGAACTTAAACTGAACTACTTGAACTACTTGACCTTACTACAACTGTCTATAATTCTTTCACCTCACGGCTTGAACTAAAGGGGCTTGTAGCAACACCGCTGCAGCTGAATTTATTGTTAGTTTTGTTGTAAAAAAAAAAAAAAAAAAGTTCTTTTAACTTGTGCATTTTGTGTGTGCAGGTTTCTGTTACTGTTAAAAATCCTGAATCATAAGTCCACCTCTTCAGGCCCTGCCCCTCTGCCAGCACCAGCACCACAGGAAACTCGGCTCCACCTCCTTCACTCAACTCCAGGAGGCCAGTGGAACCTACACACTTTGGGATTTACCTTTCTTTTTAAAGGAGACTTGGTTGAATGTTTGGTATTCTTGTGTTGCTTACATTGTTGTGAAAGTGAAAGAAAACTATAAGGTAGGTTGTGGAGTTCAATAGCCTTTTTTGTTCATATTCTCACTTCTATTTGATATCTGATTGAAGCGTCCATGCATTATAACTACCAATTTTACACCCTTGTATACAATAGTAATTTACAGTATCTTAGCTTGAATTAAAAGTAATTCCATTAAGTGTATTTCTCGTCAGGTAGGTTTAATATTGAGGAATGCTAATCTGGTGGATACAGAGTCCCTGATTGTTGCTGTAAGTGGCTTATTGAATCTGAAAAGTGGCTTAGGAGTTTATGGAGGCTGCTCACAGCTCCAAAGTGTGGAACAAATGACTAAAGAGAAATTGAAGTAAGGATGTCACTAAATAACTTTAAATATTCTTTCATTCTGTTGATACTGTGTCTGTTGTCACAGCCACCTGTTAACAAAAACATACTTTTCTACATGCACTTAATTTTATACTTTAAAAAATAAACTTTAATATTCTACATTAGAATGAAGTCTATTTTAAATAATTACTCATCTTGATTTCTGACTATATATTTTCAGATTTTTTTTGTAGTTTGTCCCATTGTGGGGCAAATAAACCACAAAACGTTTATGAAAGGTCTGTTTGTCATTAGATGTGTAAAATCATACGTTTTGACAACCAGCTAGTGGGTTGAATCCTGCACTGACTTGACACATTTAGTTTTTGTGCTTTTGGGTAAGACACTTCAGCTATATTGCAGCTATATTACACTTTGGTGGAGATAAAATAAGAAACCTATCATTGTAACTGCTGTGACAACTGTAACAAGCCAGGCCCCAATAATTATTTTTCTATTTGTACAGTATCTATTGACTTAACATGTAGTTTTATGATTACTTTTGCTTTTCAGGTTTTTTTTGTGTGTGTGAACCATGGGTCGAAAGCTGGACCTGTCTGGACTGTCAGATCTGGAGGCAGCGCATGTTTTACAAGTGGTGCAGAGAGACATGAAGCTGCGCAAGAGAGAGGAGGAGAGACTCAGGTCAGTGGAAAAACTCAGTGCTGAACAGCTAGTAACTGATGTCTCTAGTCAGTTAAACACATATGTGAGCTTAGTGTACACACAGTATATTTTTACTGTATTTTTAATAGAGACCTAGAGAAACAGCATAAACTACCAACTGAAAGAAGAGGAGAAGGACTTTCAATAGTAAATGTTAAAATGTTAATTCTTATGTTTGCATGCAAGATGCTTAGTTTAAAAAAAAAGAAATAAGATTATGAGTACAGCATCACCTTTGACAATGTGGCCTTTTAAAGGGTTAGTAACTGAAATCATTACCGATTTTCTTATATCAGAAAAAAAATCTGAAAAGGGCATCCCATTTTAGGAAATATAAACATTTGTGTAATCTGACTGTCACATTTAATCTAATAATCTTAATAATAATAATAATAATAATAATAATAATAATAATAATAATAATAATAATAATAATAATAATAATTATTATTATTATTATTATTATTATTATTATTATTATTATTATTATTATTATTATTAATAATAATAATAATAATAATAATAATAATAATAATAATAATAATAATAATAATAATAATAATTAATTTTAAAAAGTTAATAAGTAAATAAATATTCTGTGATCTACTTATACTAGATAAAGTTACTGTTTTGTTTTTGGGCGAATATAAATGATTGTTGGACTTTAGCTGAAATTTCCCGTCACACGCTGTGCTGCAGTCTCATATTGTCTAAAACTCTGGACAGGAAGTGACAACCCTTTCCGGTCGTTGTCATGTAAACATCCTTCAAACACTTTTAGAAATTAAAAACTTTCACCAAGTGCAGACAGGCACTGGGTGGGAGCTGATTCTTTATTTCTGTTCAAAAACAACAGTGAAATATAATACACTGAAATGCTACGTGCTTGTAATGAAAACAATCTGCTTTAGGAAAGACCACTGGATAAGGCTTTAGGAAAGACCACTGGATAAGGCTTTAGGAAAGACCATTGGATAATGTTAAGTTTTAACAAGCCACTTATTGAGTGCATTTACATGGCCAGTAAAAATCAGGGGACTAGAATAATCGGGTAACTCAACAATTAGATCAGATAAGTAACGTGTAAGGTAATGGGCCCATATTACATTATTTTCGGATCGATGTTTCCTCATCAAAAACACACCTGGAGTTGTGTTTTGTTTCATTCACCCTCAAACCCTGCATATTTAAGAGTTCTTCTAACAGAAAAAACACTGTTCCACTTTGTGATGTCATGTGGTATCACAGGAAGTGCTCCACTGTGTTTTTAAACTTCAAACCTTCACTAGAATTATTTGGATGATTTCATCACTGGAGTTGCCAATCTCTCTACTGAACAAAACCTTCACTTCATGACATCATGAGGTGTAACAGAGCATTTTGATCTGAACTTGTTTTTTGTTTAATTGTTTCAAACACGACTCCAGGCATGTTTGGGAGGATATGCCAACATTTTAAATCTCACTTGAGTCAATTCGGCATAATATAGGACCTATAATTGATTTTTTTGAATAACTGTTGTATTTGAAAGACAAAGTACAATGGAATCACTCTTTTTTCTTTGCCAAAACCTGCACAGGTCAAAAAATTTCAAGAAAGTTTTGTATTTCTTAGATGCAATTTCTTAGATGCAATTTCCTGCATTCTAGTCCATTTTAGGATGACTTGCTAGACATGGCAAATCCTAAATTCCATCTGATTCAGAGCTTGCATTGTCAGTTGCATGGCCTGCACAAGACAATACTATTTATCGAAAAGAAACAACCCCCCTGGTGAAAGCAGCACATTCTGAAGGCAACAATCAGAGAAATTCCGCGTTAAAGATTTGCTTGTGGAACAGAAAGGAACTAATTTGCATGGCATTAAAGCCCCAGTGTGTAGGATTCGTGGCGCATAGGTGGATAGTCGCTATTGCACTTCCTGTTTTATCTACGGCAGACCTCAAGGGTCACCCGGGCCCGTAGCGCGGACAGCTCGCGTACCGGCGCAAGAACCACGCGCCACTACTGTATACATAAAACGCGGTCCCGTACACTTTTTTTTTTTCTTTTCGCATGAAAACACACATTCCCGATCATGTATCATGACAATCTACACATCAAATGAAACATTACAGTCTCCTCTTTTTCACTATGCAATTCATTTCCCGGCACAACAATCACTCCCCGAGCACATGGGGCTTTTATACGGAAAAGCACAAAACGGAAAAGCACAAAGCTTACCTTTGAAGGCTCTGCCCTGGTCAAACTCAGCATTTCACCATAAGCTTGGTCTGAAATCTGTCCGTAAGGATCCAGCGAATAAAATCCAGTAAAACAATTTAGTCCAAAACACGTGTTAGATCCATTACGACGTGTGATCCGGCAACATGCTTGTCGTTGTTTACCCAAAACCACGAGCCTTGCCGAAGGCGAAGGCGGAGCCCAAATGTCCTTCTGCGGCTCTCGTATTCAAAATGGCTGCTTCTGTATGGGGAAGATCCCCCTTTTATGTGACTATATCTAAGTCCAAAAGAATACTTTGATTTCATGATGGAAGTGAAAAGGCTTGGAAAACAATGTATTTTTGAATGGGTATCTTCAATTTCGGTAATTAACGGGTAAAAATCTTACACACTGTCCATTTAAGCTAAGCCCTCCCCCATCACTGACATCACTGTGGTGTGGTGTTTCAGGGCAAATCAGAGTTAGAAGGTACTTTGTTAAAATGGAAATGCTTTTATAACAAAAAGTCCATATAATCATTCAGTAATTCAATAATACACAAGATAATATCACACGTACACACATGCACACATACTCTGGACACAAACACACACACACACACCTTAGTCCTGGTTCAGACCTGGTTTAGACCCGGTTTAGACCTGGTTTAGATCCGGTTTAATCCAGTGTATACCTGGTTTAGACCTGGTTTAGACCTGTAGCATTAACATAGTAAGTTAAATGCCGTGTACATATTCACGAGACTCGCTCACAGCTGATCGGCGAACAGGCGCAAACACAACAGCGCTAATCGTCATGATTGGCGGGAGCGGGATCGGTGGGTAATTATGCTGCAACATGATTGGAAGCTAGAGTGCTCTTGGCACTGGTTATTTTGACTTCAAAACGGCCAATTTTGCCAAAAGGTGAGGGATTTTCATGCCTGATTGATAAAATGCCACAAGGGATGGAAGAAGGGATGACCGTTTTAGAAGAGGGATGATTGGGACACTGTTATCTGCTGTTATCAACTTGGCTTGTCAATGGCTTTTAACTGTATGTCAATTTGAAGTCCAGGACACAGTAGATTAATGATACTAGTTTGCTTACACGCAATATCCAAAAGGGGGCGATCTCAATAAGGTAATCACGGGACTTGCACTTTAAACCTGTCCTTTGTTTTGATATGTAAATACATTTCTATATCATTGTTACAGCTGAATACATTATTGGTGTCTTAATATTGACAACATTTGATTATTTATTCAAACCTTTTCTATCAGTTGAAACCGATTATGTTAAAATGCCCGGACTATTTATAGATGATTTATGTATGTTTCTGAATGTCCAATGTCTCACATGAACATTTGTGCATGAGCGCATTTGGACTGTGTGAAAACTGCTCTCAGCATTACTCTGGGTCATTTCTGCCTCATAGATTTTATTTATTTTACATGTAAAATGTAAAATAAAATGTGAAAGTTGGCTAGCTATGAGTATAGTAGCGATTTTTATATATATATGGGGTGCAAACAGGAGTTGAAATAATTATTATATTGTTAAAACAAGCTTGTGTTAGAAAGCTCGACTGTGTGAGTGTATGCAGAGAAGGTCCTGAATGTTTTATTCAGTGTTCCCTCTCTTAACCTTTTGAGCAGCACAGCGGGAGCCAAATAAATCATATATGCACCTGCTTAATATTGAATCACAGACTGAGTGAAAGTGTATTTAAAGCAACAGACATTCTAGTGGCACTGTTTACTCTCTGATACTACAATACTCTACTATATACTATAGTAAAAGGACTTTTAAGAATGCTAAAATAATGTAATCGTAATTTGAATGGTGCATATATCAAATAGTTAAGACTGCATGACTTATTTGTGAGCAGTTAATATTTCAGTGTTCAAGCATTAAGGCTCCTAGACATTCAGATTGTGAAATGTGAACTGAATCTTAATTTTTACAAATGTAATGGGAAACGGAGTACGAGGTACTGAGACTTCACTTGCACAATATAAAGACTGGGGATCTGAAATGTTCTTATCATGACAACTTTAATACAAACTTAATTACATAAGGCATACTAAAATTAATTATTTTAATTTAAAATGAATTATATATTTAATATGAATCATGGGATCCTATTATGTTTCTGGTATAGTAGTTTAAAGGGCCTATATTATGCTTTTTTCTGATCTTCTGATTCTGATTCTGATCTATGTTTCTGATCTATGTTTGGATCTATGTTTCCTCGTCATAAAAATACCTGGAGTTGTGTTTTGTTTCATTCACACATGTTTAACACACAAACCCTACATGTTTAGACTTCTCTCAAACAGAAGACACTGTTCCACCTTGTGATGTCATGTGGTAATCCAGGAAGTGCTCCACTGTGTTTTAAACTCCATACACTTTCACTAGAATCATTTGGATGATTTCAGCCCTGGAAATGACAAAATTCAAAGGCAAAAGGTAACTGTTAACTAGGAAACTACCACTTCAGAACAACACAAGATGGAACAGAGCATTTTGAGCATTGGAGATGTAAACAGACTAATAATAGTTACTCAACCATACGTGCATGAAACAAAACACAACTCCAGGTATGCTTTAGAGGAAGAAACTACATTATAATATGGTTTAAAGCTCACTTTGCATAATACAAGACCTTTTAAATAGTAATAGTATTCAGAATTTTTTTCATTGAGTATCTAGTTTTGATTGAATTATTCTCAATCCTGATTACTCTCTCCATTTTGCCCTTCTCTCTCCTCTCTTGTCCTTCTGCCCCCCCCCTCCATGTATAGTGATCTAAAGCAGGAGTTGGCAGAGGAGGGCAGTCGTAGCCGTCTGCTGTCCACTCAGTCGTGTTTTAACCAGCGCTGTTGCATCCGCTGCTGCGCTCCTTTTACTTTTCTACTGAACCCCAAGCGTCAGTGTGGAGACTGTGGATACAACGTGTGCCGCGCCTGTAGACTCTACAACAAGAAGAGCAAGGGCTGGCTCTGCTCCTCTTGCCAGAAACACAGGTGAGTGGCATGAATGGCACTTGTACTATAATGTAACATATAATACATACTTACATAACAAACAATATACTATAATGTAACAAATGAAGTGAATGTAACAAATGAATGAATTCTGAATATTTATCATGTGTTGATTAGTTTTGATGTTACTATGTTTATTTAATTTCATTTTTCATATTTATTTAGTATAGTTAATTATTTTTAATTTATTCAAGGTATTCTGACGTCTGTCCCTTCTAATGGTTTTATATGTAGGCTTATTGTACATGTTTTGTGTACCGAAGTTTGCAGTATGCAATTTGTGTGAGTTTTATTATTGCGCATATGAAATCACCAGTTATAATATAAATACACGCAGTTCATAATAGCCCTTTTGCACTTTCAAAGATGGTCAGCTAAAGGAAGGAAACAAAAATGAAAGGCCAGCTGGTTTGGAGTATTTCTTTTGCAGGTTGCTGAAGACCCAGTCCCTGGAGTGGTTCTACACTAATGTGAAGAGGAGGTTTAAACGTTTCGGCAGCGCTAAAGTCTTAAAGACTCTGTACAAGAAACACCTGACGGAGCACAGCATCCTCTCAGAGCTGACAGGTGCAGCCATGAACTAAACCATGTGTAGTTTGATTCTGGTTTGCTCCAGGATTAGTTTTAATGTAGCCTTGTTTTGATCTTGTTCTAGTTCTAGTCCAGGTTTAGTCCTAGTTTAGGCTAGTTTTGATGTGGAGCATGTGCAAATGTAGCCTAAAATGGGACAAAATTAGGACTTGATCATGACTAAACTGGGAGTAAAGTAGGTTTAAACCAGGCAAAGCCACAACTACTATAATGTAGGACCAAAACATAGAAAAAATATTGTGAAGAAGTCACCAATGGTCTAAATTAAGAAATCCTTACATGGAAAGTATTGCAACATTTTTTGTTATGCTTCCTGTGCATACTAATTTACCAGAAATTTTGCTCATGTACTGCTACATTTTCAATATGATTCCCAGTAGACCATTTTCAGTCTTTTTGATATTATTGTATTCATATTGGACTGGTATCTGCTTCATGTGTCCGCACATGTTTATAGATCTTAGGCCAAATTATGAAACTCTGATCAGATTTACCTGAGGGATTTCAGAGGAAATGCTGTTGAGGAGGTCAGCAGACATTTGGTTTAACTTTTATAGACAGTTAAAGCTGCTATTGCGCAGAATCTAACTTAAAATGTGTGTAAAATGCACATATCAGGACAAAATACTTTTATTGTATTGGTTTGGAACAATTCAGTCTGTGTGCACAAAATCAATGGTAATGTATTTTTGTTCTTCCTGTGTGAATCTTTTAGTATACTTTAGTTACAACAACCCTTTACACTGATATAGGATTTATGATGTTAGTTTGAGTTGTGTGTTAGGCTCTTGTCTTCTGTGTGGTCAGGCGTGGTGTAATGTCAACTCAAACTGACACATCTGGGTCAGACTGCAGTGATTTGGGCACCAGAGGCATGTTTTTAAAGGACACAAAGAAACTACAGCTATTTTTATTTAATGGAACACCTACACATAACAACTTGTCACATAACACTTTGGTTACTATAAATCTATAAAATTACTATAAACCTGTCATAAAAATAGTCAACAATTAACCAACACTTAAATCAAAATAGAATTAAAATAAAAAGAAACCACAATTTGTTCTCAACACTAGTGTTGTCACGATACTAAAATTTCAAACTCAACTTTGATACTCAATACCGATTCCGTTACCACGATGATGAAAAAAACAATTCTGTGTTTATTTAGACAATAGAATGTGAAAATTACAGTACTTTCTTTCTTATTACCATGTGGCCTTTAACTGGGTGACTGAAGGATTACACAGTTATGTTTCCAAAGTGGTCCTGAGCATATTCTAGTCTGTGTGGTCTTTTCTTGTTCTGCTACAGCTCTAGATCATTCTAAAGCTATTCAGGAAAAGTTTGTTTCTGTCCTCTGAATGTGACTTTTGTTACTTGCTACTTGCTCATATGAGTATTTAGTTTTAGAATTGATCAGTATCTTATTTTTATTACCGTTTGATAACCCTACTCAACACATAAATGGAAATGTAGCTCGGTAAATTTGGATAGAGGAGAACTTTGTAGACTTGGGGCTATAGCATAGATTTCACCAGAACTCTCCATGGGGTTTCAAGCAATGAAATATATTTATGAAAAATATTTTGCTTTAAATTAATAAAATCTTACCAACAGGAAAAAAAACATGTTACTGAAAACATAGAAATATATTTTCCATATAGTGTGCACCCTATATGATAACAAATTGGTTTAATACAGACTTATTCACACACCCCTATTGGAGAGCTCTGACCTACACCCCGTTAGCTCATAGTGCTAGCATGTCTTTCGTCACAAGTCCAATTTGGGCCAAAACTGTCACGTTGCATTATCTGTTCCATCTGCCCAGGGGGTCAAACCTCATTCTACTTAAACATTCCTACCTCTGCTCTGCCCCCTGGAGGATTATAATCTGCAGTGTCTCATAAACTAAATGCACATCTCTGTAATCTCATCTGATCAGAGGGGCAGCGTCTGTCTTTGGCCCTAAAATGATTAAAATTGACCCTAGCGGCCTACTGTACTTCACAGAAGGCCAGTAATGCCAGACACAAGGCTGCACTAATGCACTTACATAACCACAAATGACTGTATTGTTGCTTGGCCATTTCAGAGAGGGGAACAGTAAAGGAGGTCATCGGGAAATGTTTAGGCTATGTTATTAGAAGACAATGTACAGTATTATGAACTATTTATTGTTCAACAAGTATACATGCTTGAAAATCTTAGGCTTTTGCATACTAAAATGAGTAGTCATTCAGTAGAAAACCAAATTATGTGTGGATATGGTAAGAAGGTCTACTCCAACTACTGGGTAGATGTGGGTTTTCTACATTTCTAATATTTCTTAGATTTAGAACAAATTTTATCCAGTTTTTGGTCCATTGGATAATTTCTTAGTTCAAATTAGTGGTGGAATATAATTTTAGACCAGGTTCAGCCTCTAGTTAGAGTAGGAATAGTGTCATTAACGACCTACTTTAGTTTTGGTTGTACTTGTAAAATCAAATCTTTTTCTCAGGTGGTACTTTTACTGTTGCTTAGCTTGCGAACCAGTGCTTAAGTATATCATAGCATTATGAGCTTGATTCCTGGATTCGACAATTAGCTGAATGTCTCTCCTCACTCGTCACATGTTTCTTTGTTCCCACAGATGGTAGTGGTTATGAGGAGAGTCTCTGTAATGATGGCAGCACCTGTGGAAGCGACTC
Source organism: Paratrypauchen microcephalus (assembly GCA_036785185.1). Taxonomy (NCBI): domain Eukaryota; kingdom Metazoa; phylum Chordata; class Actinopteri; order Gobiiformes; family Gobiidae; genus Paratrypauchen; species Paratrypauchen microcephalus. The sequence goes on from JAVJIX010000032.1 coordinate 2,801,909, forward strand.
CACCTTCTACAGACAAACTGAAGGTGAATCATATCAACCAAATAAACACAAGCTGTTAAGGTAGAATCTACAGGTATATGATTTAATGCAACATCATTTGATTACCTGACCACATGCTTTGGCAAAACTTTACAAAGACGAGTGGATCTGGAGCCATATCCTGTGTCATGTCTCCCCATTTTCAGAGGGCATGATTGACAATTAACCAATTAGCATAAAAAATAAACATGGCTGCTTGCACATAAAAAAGGGGGGAAAAAAACAACAGAGAGGTGGAAAACAGGGTAGAGTTCTGCAAAATCGACAATTGAAGCGGCAAACTCTTAGAGAAGATGTCTTCCGCATTTGAGAGCCACGTGATACAATTTAGCAGCTGCAGTTGGATCGTCTCAGGTTAGGATGGAGGATTTTCACAATCTTGTCCAGTTCCAAAAGTATTCACAGTATAATCACAGTATTACAACATAGTATAACTGTTACATAGTGTTACTGTTATTACTGTTATATTATACATATTTGGGATGTGATACTGGTAGCCATGCCTCCAAAGTATTTTTATAATAGGCTGGATGGATTTAGTATGGATTCAAATTGAGTTGTGTTTTGCATGTGTCTAGAGCACAGTATGTCTGAGACACTGACTGTGGCTCGGCGTGTGGCTGAAGAAGCCATCGATGAAGCCATTTCTAAAGCTGAAGTCCATACCTACTGCCAGGTCACTATTACAAAATAATCACCAACATAAACAGTGTAAATAATCTGCTGGATACGTAATAATTGTAGCATTAACTGTTTTTAGGAAAAGCAGAATGAAGCACACTATTTGCGCCAACATCGAGGAGAACTTATTGAAGAACTGGCAACTACCATAATGGAAAAAGTAGGTAACACTTTGAATCATTCTTTACTTAACTGTTAACTCTTAACTGTTTATTCATTGTGAATTAAGTCTTTGTTCAGAATTCACTATGGCTAATTAAGTTAAGTTAATAGTTATTATAACATGCTACCAAAACGTACTTGATTCTATTATCGATATCCAATAATTAAAAAGGAAAAAAGTCTTTAAGAAAGTAAGTAAGTAAGTAAACTTTATTTGTATAGCACCTTTCACAGATAAAATCACAAAGTGCTTTACAGAGTGCAAATAAAAATAGATAAAATACAAAACAACAATAATAAAATGATAAAACAGGTAAATAAGACAAAGAGTAGTAAAATTAACTAAAAGCTTGCCTGAATAAAAGTGTCTTTAGCTGCTTTTTAAAGGAATCAACAGATTCAGCCACACGGAGAGACAGAGGCAGGGCATTCCACAGTCTAGGGGCCACTGCCTGAAAGGACAGGTCACCTCGAGTTTTAAACCGGGTCTTAGGGACCTTCAGGAGGTTTTGGCCAGAAAACCGGAGGGAACGGCCAGAGGTGTAAGGAATCAACATCTCTGAGATGTATTCAGGGGCCTGTCCATTAAAAGCTCTTAAAGTCAAGACTAAAATTTTAAAATCAATTCTAAATTTGACAGGTAGCGAATGTAAAACAGATAAAACCGGAGTGATGTGTGCCCTTCTGTTGGTTCCTGTTAGAAGCCTTGCTGCAGCATTCTGGACCAACTGGAGACGAGTGAGTGCAGATTTGTTAAAACAAGTAAAAAGAGAATTACAATAATCTAAACGAGAAGAAATAAAAGCATGGATAATCAATTCCAGATCAGATTTAGATAATATTGCACTCAGTTTAGAGATAGATCTCAGATGGTAAAAGCAGTTTTTGACCAAATGTCTTGAATGGCTGTCCAGGGACATTGACTGGTCAAATAGAACACCAAGGTTTCTAAGGCTAGGCTGAGAAGAGGAGCCCAGAGAACCCAGGTGTTGCTTGATCAGAGGAACTTTCTGAGTTTCAGTTTTCCTGTAATTTAATTGAAGACAGTTGTGAGCAAGCCAGTACTTAATAAATGAGACACAATTTAATAGCTCAGCCAACTTATGAAACTCTGAATCATTGAAGGAGCTGTACAATTGGATGTCATCAGCATACAAATGGTAAGACACATTTTTGAAGGTGCTTATAATTTTACCGAGAGGGCTGATGTACAAAAGGAACAGAATTGGGCCTAGGACTGAGCCCTGAGGGACACCGTGCAACAGGGGAGTGACTTCAGACATTATATTATTCACAAACATGGCAAAAGTTCTGTTGGTCAGGTAAGAAGAAAACCATGAAAGAACAGTCCCAGAAATTCCTATTTCATTTTGCAGTCGACATAACAGTATTTTGTGGTCAACTGTGTCAAAAGCTGAGGACAGATCTAATAAAACCAATACACTGTACTGACCAGAGTCTGCAGCCATTAGTACTGTATGTCATTAGACACCTTTAACAGGGCAGTTTCAGTGGAATGCATCCTGCGGAACCCAGACTGAAACTTATCAAGAATACGCTGACTATTCAGAAAAGAAGTCAGCTGCCCTGAAACTACTTTCTCAATAACCTTATCTTTAATATCAATCCCAGTTCATAATCTAAATGAGCCATCTTTAACCTGGGCTTGTTGAGTCATAAAACACATTTGGAATATCAGAAGCGTATTACTGTTTTAAATACACTTTAAAAACACTTGTACTGTATGTAGCCTGTGCTGCAGCCATTTTTATTTTTTTTTGCCTTGTCTCTGGATTAACCTTTGACCTTGTATAATTTTATGTGCTCAGATCATCAGTCGCAGAAAGACTTTGGCCCAGATCAAGAGCCAATATGACCAGGATCTAACCCATACGTACTACGACCACTCTGTGCCCCCACACCAGCAAGGACTCTGGGTAACTCGACCATGGCGTACAATACAAGGCTTAGAATGCAGTTTATATTATTGCCCACTACTATCATAGTTGAAACAGAATTGCATCAGGTGTGAATAAATAATGATAACAATTACTTTTGAACATATCATTGCAACATGTGGAGGAGTACTTTTTGAATAATAATAATAATAATAATACATTTTATTTATAAAGCGCTTTTCAAGACACTCAAAGACGCTGTACAAGAGGTAAAATCAGTAATAAAACAAGTAACAAAACAATAAACAATCAGAAAAACATTAAACATTAAGAAACATTAAAAGCAGTTTTAAAAAGGTGAGTCTTGAGCAATTTTTTGAAGGTGGGGAGGTCAGAGCAGTCACGGATAGGTTGTGGGAGTGAGTTCCAGAGGGTGGGGGCAGCAATGGAGAAGGCTCTGTCACCCCAGAAGAATTTACTATTTAGTTTATGTAAATCTTCTTGTGGCCACGTGCTTATCTCCATGAAGATGCTTTGCTTGGAAGGTTCTACAGTGTGGCATTAAACTTATCGATCCTCACGGAGACACGCAGGTGACGCCATCAAGTTACAGGTTAGATGTGAAGAGACGGCACCCCTTAAAGTAAGGATGCATGGGATTTTGGGGATGTTAAAAAAGTATTTTTTTAAAAAGTAGTAGCCTGTAGTTCACTGAATGCAACATGCATAGGTTTAAGACCATACTATAGAACTTTCCCATCAGAGAAATAACATCTCCACACAACAGAGTAGGTGGAGACCCACCAGAAAAGCATGTTTTTAAAGAAATCTTAGTGTTTTGAACATGTTTGAACACGTTTTCATGTATTCTCTTCCTTATATTGTTCATAATAAATTCAACAATAATAACATCGTGCATATATCTAATGTAGTCCATTGTGTCTGCAGAGGACCCACTCTCTGTCCCTGTTGGACACTGGAGCACACTCCTCCTCCTGTGACAATCACAGTCTGAAGAAGGAGGGCCCTGGAGCATCTCTCTCGGCCTGGAAGAGCGTCGACCGACTCGACAGCTCTGGTACTGTACGGACTACTGAATATTGATGGAACAAGATCTGACAAGATACCACACACATATTGTGCTTGCACACAAAAAAGGGTGGTTTGTTAAGTTTTGAAAAAAAAAAAAGCAGTTTTGGTGATGGTTCAAAATACACTCAACAAAAATATAAACACAACACTTTTTTTTTGCTCCCATTTTTCATGAGATGGACTTAAAGATCTAAAATCCATTCCAGATACACAATATTACCATTTCTCTCAAACATTGTACACAAATCTGTCTAAATGTGTGATAGTGAGCACTACTGCTTTGCTGAGATAATCCATCCCACCTCACAGGTGTGCCACATCAAGATGCTGATCTGACATCATGATTAGTGCACAGGTGTACCTTATACTGCCCACAATAAAAGGCCACTCTGAAATGTGCAGTTTTATCTCACAGCAAAATGCCACAGATCTCACAAGCATTGAGGGAGCGTGCAATTGGCATGCTGACAGCAGGAATGTCAACCAGATCTGTTGCTCATGAATTGAATGTTCATTTCTCCACCATAAGCCGTCTCCAAAGGCGTTTCAGAGAATATGGCAGTACATCCAACCGGCCTCACAACCGCAGACCACGTGTAACCACACCAGCCCAGGACCTCCACATCCAGCAGGTTCACCTCCAAGATCGTCTGAGACCAGCCACTCGGACAGCTGCTGAATTGGTTTGCATAACCAAACAATTTCTGCACAAACTGTCAGAAACCATCTCAGGGAAGCTCAACTGCATGCTCATCGTCCTCATCGGGGTCTTAACCTGACTCCAGATCGTCGCCGTTACAGACTTGGGTGGGCAAATGCTCACATTCAATGGCGTCTGGCACGTTGGAGAGGTGTTCTCTTCACGGATGAATCTCGGTTTACATTGTTCAGGGCAGATGGCAGACAGCGTGTGTGGCGTCGTGTGGGTGAGCGGTTTGCTGATGTCAATGTTGTGGATTGAGTGGCCCATGGTGGTGGTGGGGTTATGGTATGAGCAGGCATCTGTTATGGACGAAGAACACAGGTGCATTTTATTTATGGCATTTTGAATGCACAGAGATACCGTGATGAGATCCTGAGGCCCATTGTTGTGCCATACATCCATGAACATCACCTCATGTTTCAGCAAGATAATGCACGGCCCCATGTTGCAAGGATCTGTACACAATTCTTGGAAGCTGAAAATGTCCCAGTTCTTGCATGGCCAGCATACTCACCGGACATGTCACCCATTGAGCATGTTTGGGATGTGCTTGACCGGCGTATACGACAGCGTGTACCAGCTCCCACTAATATCCAGCAACTTGCCAGCCATTGAAGAGGAGTGGACCAACATTCCACAGGCCACAATTGACAATCTGATAAACTCTATGCGAAGAAGATGTGATGCACTGCATGAGGCAAATGGTGGTCACACCAGATACTGACTGGTTCTGAGTCCCCAGACCCCCAATAAAGCAAAAAAAAAAAAAAAAATGCACATTTCAGGGTGGCCTTTTATTGTGGGCAGTATAAGGTACACCTGTGCACTAATCATGATGTCAGATCAGCATCTTGATGTGGCACACCTGTGAGGTGGGATGGATTATCTCAGCCCCAAAATGTGCATTTTTTTTTTTTTGCTTTATTGGGGGTCTGGGGACTCAGAACCAGTCAGTATCTGGTGTGACCACCATTTGCCTCATGCAGTGCAACACATCTTCTTTGCATAGAGTTTATCAGATTGTCAATTGTGGCCTGTGGAATGTTGGTCCACTCCTCTTCAATGGCTGTGCGAAGTTGCTGGATATTAGTGGGAGCTGGTACACGCTGTCGTATACGCCGGTCAAGGACATCCCAAACATGCTCAATGGGTGACATGTCCGGTGAGTATGCTGGCCATGCAAGAACTGGGACATTTTCAGCTTCCAAGAATTGTGTACAGATCCTTGCAACATGAGGCCGTGCATCTTGCTGAAACATGAGGTGATGTTCATGGATGTATGGCACAACAATGGGATTCAGGATTCAGGATCTCATCACGGTATCTCTGTGCATTCAAAATGCCATCAATAAAATGCACCTGTGTTCTTCGTCCATAACAACATTGACATCAGCAAAGCGCTCACCCACACGACGCCACACACGCTGTCTGCCATCTGCCCTGAACAATGTAAACCGAGATTCATCCGTGAAGAGAACACCTCTCCAACGTGCCAGACGGCATCGAATGTGAGCACTTGCCCACTCAAGTCTGTTACGGCGACGAATTGGAGTCAGGTTAAGACCTCGATGAGGACGACGAGCATGCAGTTGAGCTTCCCTAAGATGGTTTCTGACAGTTTGTGCAGAAATTGTTTGGTTATTCAAACCAGTTGTTTCAGCAGCTGTCCGAATGGCTGGTCTCAGACGATCTTGGAGGTCAATCTGCTGGATGTGGAGGTCCTGGGCTGGTGTGGTTACACGTGGTCTGCGGTTGTGAGGCCGGTTGGATGTACTGCCATATTCTCTGAAACGCCTTTGGAGACGGCTTATGGTGGAGAAATGAACATTCAATGCACGAGCAACAGATCTGGTTGACATTCCTGCTGTCAGCATGCCAATTGCACGCTTCCTCAATGCTTGTGACATCTGTGGCATTTTGCTGTGAGACAAAACTGCACATCTCAGAGTGGCCTTTTATTGTGGGCAGTATAAGGTACACCTGTGCACTAATCATGATGTCAGATCAGCATCTTGATGTGGCACACCTGTGAGATGGGATGGATTATCTCAGCAAAGCAGAAGTGCTCACTATCACACATTTAGACAGATTTGTGAACAATGTTTGAGAGAAATGGTAATATTGTCTAATATAATATATATATATATATATATATATATATATATATATATATATATATATATATATATATATATATATATATATATATATATATAGATGCCAGAGTAGACAATTATAAATTGGGTCAAAATTGAATCTTGTCTCCTCCCATGTTGTGGTCTCAGTCCACCTGTCCTACTGACTAAATGTATTGTTAATTTCTTCTTACTCAAACCTTGCTGTGTCCCTCCCAGTACTCAAAAGCCCAGATGGAAACTGGCTAGTGCTTCAGAGCGGTCAGCTGCCCCATCCGAGTTTGCTGAGCAGGAGGAAATCTCAGGTGTACAGTGCTTTGGAGAGAGAGTCTGGAGCAGTATCAGCTTACGAGGCCATGGACTCCGACTGTGAGCCTGACAGCTCCTGGGGTGCGGTCCTCAAAGAGATCCACAAGAAAATGGGACAATCTGATCTGCTGGAAGACCTGAATCTGGACTATGTGGGAGACAGGAGAGGGAGCAGAGATTCTGAGGGAAACTACTGGAACTCTAAGGCGCTGATCAACAAGAAGGTGCCAGTGGAAATTAGGAAGCCCTCGTCGTCTCGGAGGACCAGTATCATTGACGTGAACTTTAACCTGGAGAGAGGAACGGTAGAAGAAGAAAGCGGAGAGGAGCTGGAGGAAAACAGAGTGAGGAGGGCCAGGAAGAAGAGGAGGTGCAAAAGAGAGGCCACTGCTTTATGTGGGCAGGTGAGTTTCAGTAATCCAAAGTGTAAGTAAAGAGCAAATTAATATGAAATTAAAATTAAGTACAATTTTCTCAAGCTTGGCATAGTCCATTCAAAATGTATAGATATGATCAAAAAATTCAATACAGTGGTACCTCACCTTACGAAATTAATTCGTTCTAGAAGTGGTTTCGTAACGTGAAAAATTCGTAAGTTGAGTAGCTATTTCAATGGAAAAAGCCTGATTCGTTCCAAGGCCCCGATCCAAGTTTTTTTTATTTTTATAGTGTAACTTTTTTTATAGTGTAACAATGTGTTCTGCGTCCTGATTGGTTTCTCAGACTGGATTTAAACTTTTCTCACGTTTGTCTCTCGTTTAAACACTCAAACTTTCATAGATTTTCAACAAAACGTATCAATATTGAAGTGTGGGGGGAAGCGGGAGGGGGGAGAAAACTGCGCGGTCACGTGTGCGCAGCATGACCCGGCGCAGAGCTGACAGCAGGACTAGACCAAGATCTAAACCTGGACTGGACCAGGACTAAACCAGGACTAAACCAGGACTAAACCTGGACTAAACCTGGACTAGACCAGGTGGATTAAAGCGCCGCGTGCGGGTCTATTTTCTGGTTTCTCACGAGTCACAGCTGAGGCGAGCAGCGAGGAGGGGACCGCAGGGAGGAGGGGACCGCAGGCAGTCTGAGCGCATGTGAGCGCGGCTCCTCCTGGTTTAGTCCAGGTTTAGTCCTGGTTTAGTCCAGACCACCGCGGCTCCTCTAGACCTCCTCTAGACCTGGTCAGGTCTAGAGGAGGACCTGGTCAGGTCTAGAGGAGGTCTAGACCACCGCGGCTCTTGCATGGCTCTCGCTCACATGCGCTCAGACTGCCTGCGGTCCCCTCCTCGCTGCTCGCCTCAGCTGTGACTCGTGAGAAACCAGAAAATAGACCCGCACGCGGCGCTTTAATCCACCTGGTCTAGTCCTGGTTTAGTCCAGGTTTAGTCCTGGTCCAGTCCAGGTTTAGACCATGGTCTAGACCTGCTGTCAGCCCCGCGCTGGGTCATGCTGCGCTATCACACATGTCCGCGCAGTCTTCTCCCCCCTCCCGCTTCCCCCCACACTTCAATATTGATACGTTTTGTTGAAAATCTATGAAAATTTGAGTGTTTAAACAGAGACAAATGTGAGAAAAGTTTAAATCCAGTCTGAGAAAAGCGTATAATGTGTGAGGCTGAGCGCGCATTATTTGAATTTTTGAGATTTCGCGTTTCGTAACTTTAACTTTCTTTCGTATCTAGAGACAAAAATTTACCGTGAAGGCGTTTCGTAACTTGAAATTTTCGTTTGTTGGGTCATTCGTAAGGTGAGGTACCACTGTAGTTTAAATAAATTAAATAGTTTAGATAAATATATGATCAAGTTTAATAACAATTACAGATATTAATGCTCAAAAATATCTTCAACATGCATTGTTTCTCTGAGCTTGCTAGCCTCTCCACTGATCTCACCTGGCCTAGTGGTGTTACCTGCTTGTTGCCATGGAAATAGGTTTGCGAAATATCCTAGGCAAAGTAATGTCAAGCAAGCGGCGGACCTTCCACCATAAAAATTGTAGCCTTATTTATGAAAACTGCTTTTTACCAATTTGACCAATTTTATTTTCACAGGACCACGCACTCCCTCCCTCCTCTGACGCCATCACACCTGAAACTTTAACCTCCGGAACAACGACCCCTGATCTCCACAGTGACATCATGAGCCCAGGAGCCAATCAGATCAACCAGGAACTCACTGTAAAACTACAACAGCTCGTGGGTCATACCAGCATTAGTGACTCTTCAACCAATGTACAAAACAGTGTCCTTGAAAGTAACACTGGAGATTATATGGACCTTGATGAAGCTGAACCTGATGACAAAACTGAAGATACTGAACTTGACAATGAAGCAAAAGACCGATTATACAAATTAGTTTCTCAATCTAGACTCTTATATTTATCCTCTACCGATGATGACCTGAACAAAGCGGGCATCAGTGAGGAAGAGGACACACAACCAAACGAAGACCTGAAATTTAAACTTTGCCGCCTCGAGCAGGAAGTCAAATCTACTCAGTTTTCTTCTACTGAGGACGAACTTGATGGAATAGGTCTAGATGAAGGAAAGGATGAAGAAATAGGTGTTAAAGTGTGCAAACTAGCTAGCCAAGTCAACGCTACACAATTTTCTTCTACAGAGGATGAACTTGATAGAGTGGGGAGTGCAGAAGAGGCCATAGATGACGCAGCGTTGTGGAAATTGCAAGCAGAGAGAGGCGAGCAAGTTAGAAACTTAGCCGGTTTGGTGAGCATATGTCAGTTTTCTTCAACAGAGGATGAACTGGATCGGGTAGGACAAGATGAAATGGCCCAAAATGAGGTAACTCGTAATGATTTCGACAGAAGGGAGTCTATCGGAGATTTAGACGTAAACATGTTTGAACTAAGAGAAGACTATAAGACCATCAGTTATTTAGAAATGTCCAAAGGACATATTGATCTGAGGGATGCAAACGAAAGTATAGATTTTGAAAGGAGGGAGTCTATTGGAGATTTTGATGTTTGTATGTTTGAACTAAAAACAGAGGGAAAACCAACTTGGGAGGATGATAGAAAGCAGGATCCAAATGAAGGCAGTTATATGGTTTACAAAACTACCACAAGTATTGATAATGAATTTGTGAATGAAGCAAGTTCACAAGAGTCAAAAAATCTTAAGGAAATATTAGCAGAAGGCAATGAGCAAGAGAAATCAGATAGCGAAGATGAGGTTGAATTTAACAGAATTATTAATAGCATGTTGATGATGACGTTGGAGGATATGCAAGTGGGAGGGCAAAATGTGGGAGAAACAAATGAGCAGTTTAAACAAGAAGAGGGAGAACTGGGTAATTCAGATGATGCAAGGGGAGGTGGAGGGGGAGATAAAAAACTGGGAAAAAACTATGAAAAGATGGAAAGTCAAGATAGAGGTAAAGAAAATGTTTTAAGTAGAATTATTAGCGATTCAAAGGAAAAAATGTACACAGCAGGTGAGACAGAAGATGAACTTAGAGAAATGCAGGATAATACTAAATTTTTTGAGGAAAAAAATATTGAGGACAGGAAGAAAAGTTCAGATACAGACAGACATGTGGGACTGGAGTCAAATCGGGAGCAGAGTGGGATCTTCAAGCCTTCAGAGGGTTTACTGTCCCCAGAGGAAATGCAAAAGGTAAAGGTGCAATTTTTACTTTTAAATGTAATCACTCATGTCTATTTAGCAGCAACTTTTCAGGATTTTTTTTTAATTCTGAACTTTTCATTGAGAATTTTTTGAGATTGGATTGTTTTAAAATTGATTACATACACACATATACACTATACATCACTCAACTGTGCTCTAAAATTCCTGAGTAAAACTCTTCCAGCTAAGGTAGTTCTGACCAAGCCTAGGTCAAGATCAGGACAAGATCTGCTCAAGGAAGCCCCAGCGGCACTGAAGGATGAGTCAAATGCAGAGGACAAACTTTCTTATTTGCACAGTCAAGTGTACCTACCTTAAACTTAATTTAAACCCACTTCATGATCACAAGGTGGAACAGAGCATGTTGAGCTTTGGGAATGTCGAACAATACAGAGTTTCTCAAATGTGTGAATGAAACAAACACACAACTCCAAGAGGTAACAGCATTATAACTTAAAGCTCAGTCAGTTTTGCGTAACATAGGACCTTTAACAATAGCTCTCTATCTGCTTAGAGAGGGGAGTTAAAGAGGCTATTTTTGTCTAGAAAGAGAATCCTTCCTTGAACAGAAATGAAGGTCTCAGGCATCATCTGTCTCCCATCTATAAGTCTATCATCAAACCTAAATCAAAACAAACAAAGAAAACAATAGGGCAGCCAGGTCAGGTCCAAAGGTGTGAAAACATCCATTATGGCCCTGAATGGTTTTGCAAAAAAGACCCCACACTCATTGCCTATTCGATAGGCCTAGCTAACTAACAGAAACTGTAAACAAATAGGTGTGGTAGTCTCAGAGTAATTTCATTGTAGTTAGCTCCTCCCTGCAGACTGTTACTATAAGCAGTGTTCACCAGTGTCTGACCAGAACTGAAGAAGCAGCTTGGATGAGCTGCGAAACGTATTCGGCCAAATAAACTTTTGTCCAGTTGACAAATTGAATTTCTCCTTTTGCCAACAGCTATCTATGTCATATGCAATGTGATATTTTCATAAAGAAATGTCTGTATTTTCATCACTAACACTTCCTATACCTTTTTAATTTGTTACACTGCTTTTGTCTATGGGTCCTACAATTCAGGGAAGTGAGTTTGTGTTCGCTCAGCTAAAGCAGGTGAGAGAAATAGAAATGTTTGTGTTATCATGTTGGTGTGTATGTGCTTGTCCTCCCTTTGTTACTGCGACTTCTCTCTTCTACTCGACAAAACACATTATTCATGTTGGTAGAGATGTTGAATATAGATGTTCCATAATTTATTGATGGTAGAGTGAATGCTTTTCTTTGTGTGTATCTTTGCTTTGCCCACTCCACTGTTGTTCAGAATGGGCTTTTAACTACAGCTCTTATAATTTATAATTACTGCTTTAATGGACATCCACCTGCAACCTTACATAACCAGGCTCCTACTGGGCTATATTATGAACTTCAGCAAGACACTTCACTCAACGTCCCTGTATGGTATGAGTGATTGTGGTTTTTGGCAGCCACACTACTATGAGTCTGTCCCTAGGCAGCTGTGGTTACAGAAGTGACTTACTCAGATTAGTTGGATTTTTACATACATTGGCAGTGTTACTTGCATGCTACTAGGTATTATAATGTGATCTAATACAAAATCAAACTATGCCAACAAATGTAGCATTTTCCCCATTCAAAAGATATATTGTGTTGCTTTAAATTGTCAATCGCTATGGCAACGGCCCTACTTGATCATCATTCTGAAACCCATGGATAGGTTACAGTTTGTGTCGTCCCACAGAGGTATTCGGCTCAGTCTCTGCGCAGCATCACGACGGAGGTCCTTAAGGTGCTCAACGCCACAGAACTGTTGCTACAGGAGACAGAGGGTGCTCCTGACCCCTCCTCTGCCCCATGTGCTCCTCTGTCCCTAAACCACAAGCAACTGGACCAGCAGCTCTGTCGGCTGGAGGAAAATGTAAGAGCAAAAATACACATCTGTGTTATTTAGAATGCATGCTACCATTGTGTCCTTTAGCCAGACCCTTTCAGCTCCATAATATGAGTGTGTGAGGCTTGTGACTGTGCAGTGGGTTCACGCATACCGAACTTTAATGTCCACTGGAAGCAACTATGAACTCCAAATGATCGTAGATAATTTATTTCTTCTCTTATTCACAGGTTCACTTTGTAACTTTTCTTGGTGAAGGGTCTGCCATTTTCTTATGTCCGTGGAGACGTTATTGCTTTGCCTGGAATGTTGCACAGTATGGCATTGAACTTATCCATCTCTATGAAGACACAGGTCACCAGGCCAAGTTACAGGTCTGATCCGCAAAATGTTCAATAGAACTTTAGCTTTAGCAATAAAACACTCTTTATGAATAATAAATAAATGCAAACATTTAATGCCATACCCTGGAATATCCCAGACCATACTGTGGAGCATTACAGGCATCTTCATGGACTAAACCAGGTGAACCCTCCATTAGAAAAATTACATAGTACACTTGTAATTTATGAAATTAACTTGCTATGTGAATTGTAAAAGCAAGCTAAAAGATATTTCTTTGATGCTAAACAACTGACAATAATAATGTAGTTAAGCTTTTTAAATATTGCTAGTATTGTGAATAATGTATTCCAGTGTTGAATTCTCTCTAATCCCTCAGGTTTACATAGTGGCTGGTTCAGTGTATGATTTGGAAGTGGATCTTGAGGACCTGGAGGAGTGCGCTCGGGCCGTGTGCAGCTCCACGAGCCAATTAGAGCTCAGATACCTGGAGGAACAGGTGGCAACCGCCGCAGCTAAAGTCCAACAGTCCGACATGCAGGTGACAGGAAGTTTATGATTTTGCTAAACATCTTAACACTCTCTCTTCACTTTAGGTTTGTGTGATTATGACCTGGTCTGATTAATCCTAATTGAGTCTTCATCAGTCCAGTCTTATTATTAACTGCTGGTTATATTCATGTCTGTACAGCATTATTTCTGGTGTTCTGTTCATGGTTATTTGTTTTGTCCAGATTTAGTCCTATTTAAGTCCTGATTTTAGGTTATAATCCTAGTCTAGATATTTATTTGTTTTTTCCTGATTGTAGGTATCAGACATTTCAGCCAGAATCACTGCTTTGAGAAGTGCAGGGCTCAACGTGGACCCTCAGCCCACATTCACTAAAACCAGGACCTCACCAGCAAAGGTACTGACTGCACTTTTGAATACTAAAAGATCTGATGTCCTTGAATGGCTCATGTTTGTGTTATAGTGCATTACTCTGGATGTGTCGAGGCAGCAGAGGCGCCTGTTACCAGCTCCACCCACTAAAGGTACAATACAGACTACAAAATAATTAGTTTTGTTTTGTTTTGTTTATAACTTTAATTGGTTTATGATGTCGCTGACACACAGAATGTGATAGCATTTAAACTTAAAAGGATAGTTCATTTTTTTATGTGATCTGTATGGCATCCCCTTCACTGCGCGCCTATTATTATTATTATTAGCCTGTTCACTTGTAAGTGGCGATGTTTACAAGTGAACAGGCTAATAATTATAATAGGCGTGCAGTGATATGACTCGAGAGAAAATAGCACCAAGCATTTTAGACTGCCGACTTTTCTGACGCAAATATATCACTTTTTGGACAAATATTGTTTTGAGAAGAAAAACAAGCTTTATTAACTGTCCCCGCTAACTTGCCGGACCTACTTTCGTCAGCTCCAAAACCGGGGCAGAACTTGGCTTAGAGGACACTGTCAGGGGTAAACCAGTGTTAATGCACGACACTGCTGAAGGGGATGCCATACAGATTCACATAAAAAAAACGAACTATCCCTTTAAGGAAGACATATTAGTAGTAATAGTTATAATTTATGACACTTGTGGATCATTATGTTTTATTATTATTTTTTACAATATTGATCTATAACGGCTCAATAAAAGAAACGAGTCCGCTGACTTCTGTGTTAGAAAACTGTCATCACAACAAAGAGTCATGCTGGCACCTCCGGTGGATAGCTGTGCATCAGATTCTTTTCCATTTGTACCAAAATGACTACAGAATGCTGCCAAATTCAGTGGTCGTATGCCGGTGGTGGAAAAAATGGGAACTGATCAGCAATATACCATCTTATAAGCCAGTGTTTCCCAACCTTTTTTGTCTTGTGTACCCCCTGAGCCGAGTACCCCTCACTCATACGCGTTGATAATTCTCCAAAAGTAGAACGTAATAAAACAAGTTGTTTTACTCACCCATAGCACAATGTTTTAGATTAGCGATAGCCGTAGCTATAATATATGCCCCGAGCATGTAATATATGACCCGAGCGGTCTCCAAATAACACAAATAATCCGAGATTTATCCATAGTTTCGAGTAAATGTCACAGTCACAGTTTATTTCACTCTCAGCTCCCGGGACCCAAACATGAGACGCAAAGCTGTAAATTATGGATAAATCTCGGATTACAGGCCACTTTTGACTCAAACGAAAGCGTAGACTAAGACATCGAGCTTCTATGATTTGAAAAGTGCTGACAATTTTTTCCCGAGGACCGGGGGGGGGTGCGAGTGACTTTTTTTTCGCTGAAAATGCGCGGTGCCTGCATTATCTAACAGATTTTCTGGGCACAGAAGCGCCGTGCGCTGCGCTTGAATTGCGTAGCTAAATTTCAGCGTGAGAAATACCATGTGTGGCGTGTGAGCGTGTGAACACGTCGAATTGCGTGTGTCACACTCTCAAAGCGTGAGACTTGAGAGCCCTGTTATACCTAGGGTTATCGCTAATCTAAAACATCTCTGGAAGTGCTCCATATGACACCAAAGTGCTATGGGTGAGTAAAACAACTTGTTTTATTACCGAAATAAGGCTCAGATTGTAAAAAACGTTAATTCTCCTTTAATTTGAAAATTTAATTCTCAGGCATTTTCTCTCTTTTCTTTAACTCAAATGTACTCAAATTAGAATTTAAAAAAAAAAAATCTCCCCCTGCGCCTGGCAACGACACTGCCGAGTACCCCCTGCAGTGTGCTCGCGTACCCCTAGGGGTACTTGTACCCCTGGTTGGGAAACACTGTTATAAGCAATTAAAGACTGTTCAGATGTGCACAAATCACTCCAAATACAACTTTGACAGGGTAAATGAGAAGGACAAACAACTATAACATGGTTAAAAAGAAAAAAACTCAATTTTGCATAATAGATCTGCTTTAAGAAATGAATGAAAAATTTGAAGCAACCATTCTTTTGTTTTTCCCTACAGACTTTTTTGAAATAAACAAATTCCATCATTATTTTTAAACTCTTAACAAATGATTTCTTACCTCCAAAAGTTCTTTGCCAGGCTTTAAATAAAAAACTGCCACTGTGTATTTAAACTAATCTTTCCTGTTTTTTCAGATGATAAACAAACCTAAAGTGTTTTACCTCCAGTCTGCAGTGCCTAGTGCCTTCACTGTCCACACAACAGACAAATGATCATGTGTAATGATTCAAAAAACTAAGACTGTTAATATATTTTTGTTTCATGGTTGAAATTTATTTTTTTGCACCACAGTAGAAGTAAAAAACAACACATATTTGTGCAAAAAGTGGCTATTACAGAAAAGACTATAAAATAATATTACATGCTTGGATGATTTGAAAAATTAGAAACGTTACAACACCTTATTTACTGTCTTCCGTAAATTCGAAGTATGTATGTTTGCCACTTGTAGTTTATTTCTGAGCACATAATAAAACACTGTTAATATAAATAGTTATTGTTAAAACCTTTGTTACTGTTGTTGTACTGCGCTGGAGATGGGTGCGTAGTGAGGAATTCAGTCAGTTTTTTGAGATGGGGAAATGCCACCCTAACACCAGATTCCTGATTTCTGAGTCTGAAAATGACAGACTTCTTTGAGAAATCTCCTCTCTAAACAAAGAACCTGCAATATGTCACTTTGAATATGCAAATGATCAAGATGAAGTAGTTTTTATTTGCTACACAGATTATTTTGGGGTTTGTCACAGTAGTAGCAGTTATAGAGGACTATATATTGTAATGGTAATGGTAAAAGAGCCAAAAATGACTTAAAAATAATGTCATTTAAATAACCCCAACTTTTTCTCTCATAAATGTATTTTATTTTATTTTGTTTATTACGTTTAAATTCAAAATAAACCAGTGTTTTGGCATTGTAATACAAGACTTTTTTTCTTTTCTTCTTCTTTTTTTTTTTTTTTACAAAATGTACCTTAAAGTATATAATTATATATATTACTGTATTCAATTGCAGGAATTTTTATTGTTTAAGAAATACTTGATCTTGTAGAGTTACCTACATGTTTCCGGATAGATAACATTCCAGACAAAGCAGTAACATCTCCATGGAAATGAGTAGATGGCACATAGGACATCTTTTAATAGATTTCCTTTTTCTGTTACCTGAGTACTGTTCTCTTTTATGTACAAAGTTGTATATAATTTCTTCCTCATAGAGGTTAAACAACTTTCTCAATGAATGCTTTACAGTGCCTCTGCATTCAGTAAAGAAACAGACACATGATGATCTCAAAGCATGCTGGGACTTGTAGTGTCAGGAGTTGTCAGACAGGAGGAAACGCTCTCGTTGGTCTGGGACGACAAAGCCCTCCTTCTGCTCGCTCTCCCTTCGGTCTGAGATGATGAAGGCCTGTTTGGGGTCGATGACCACAGAGCTGTCCAGGTCTTGGCCTGTGAGCTCCACCTCGGCGTACGAGGGCCGACCAGAGCCTCGGCGAAACCGTAGAATGGGCCAATGGGTCGGGCGACGCTGAGGGTGAGAGGGAGAAAGAGAGAAAACACAGCACATTAAAATGGACTTCTTTTAGATGTTCACATGGTTAATGTTTATGATTAACTAATTAATTGCATTTTATATATATATATATATATATATATATATATATATATATATATATATATATATATATATATATATATATATATATATATATATATTTTTTTTTTTTTTTAGGGGGGGTGCATCTGAAGCAACATATTTTTGTATTGCATTATACTGCCTTATTATGATCTCATGGGAGCTGAAGTGGGAACTCTCACTAAAGTTACTTTGTTCTGCTTTAAATAAAGGAGTATGAAGGGTTAATTATAAAAGTAAGACTTCTAGCAGATAAATAAAGTGACATAATAAACTTAAGATTTCTTTAGTGTAACTACATTAGTTGTACCTCTATGAAGAACAGACTGAGGCCGGAGGTAGGATGAATATAAACATATAGAGACAGGAGAACTGCTGCTGTTATGACAACGGTCCCCATGGCAACTCCCACCACAAGACCCACCTGGTCTGGGACTTCATCAGGACCTGTGCAAGATAGATAGGCTTAATATCCTACTATGGAACATTCCAGACAAAGCAATATTTTTAACAACTCCCTCTCACACCTACGATTTAAAACTATCATCTTGGGTTCACACAGATATATTTATGTACCTTCATTTTCAGTTGGAGTTTGTTTAGTTGAGACCGTCCTCTTGCTCGTGTTACTGTGTGATGTATTGTCCGCTCTCTGTGTACTATTTTGGGGGTCAGCTGTAGCCCCCCTGTGCTGTCCTGCTGCAGACTGGGCAGAGGTGGTGCTCTGGGTGGAGGGGAGCGAGGAGGAGGGGTTTGAAGTCTGAACACAACGAGGGTCTCGCCTCTGGAAGATCAGGGAGAAACGTTTCAATGCATTTCTAATAATCAAAAATCCAGTTTATAGAGACTTTACATCAACACAAAGAAGATTAAAGTGCTGCAAACTTTGTATATGTTGACAAGAAATCTTAGTCTTATTCTTTTTCATGTGATAAAATATTTTTTTAATGTAGTCAGGATTTACTCGGATAGTTGTTTAATTTTTTCAGTCCACAAAATGTCATCCTAATTTAGTCGACTAAAGCCATCCAACAGTTTTAGTTTGAGTCAACTTGAAAATAGATTTGCATTTTAGTTACGATAAATTGTATTGTGTTACTTGATGGGTCATGAACAGACATGTGCCTTGAGTTTGTTTGGAGCTCTGGGATTGAAAAGTGGAACTTAAATCTAGTCCCGTCCCATTCATGCATTCCTTTTAGTTGTTGTTTTTAATTATTTTATTATTATCACTTTATTTATTGCTATTTTAGTAATGTTTTTATTAAGTTCTATTGATTTTATGTGCAGCACTTTGGAAACTCTCTGTTTATAAAATGTGCTATAGAAATAAAGTTGGATTGGATTGGATTAGTTTTTATGTTTGGACAAAAATGTTTGTCCTTTTTGTCATAGTTTTAATCAACGAAAATGTATGTAATTCTAGTTTAGTCTTCTAGTCAGTACCGTAGCTCCCCATTCAGCCTATTACGCACAGGGCGCAACGTGGGCACAATACGTGAATCCTCACAAACCAACTGGCGTAACATTCGGCGGTGCAGCACTTTGAGGGGTCGTCGTGGGCAGAATCATCCCCATCCCCTCAGTCTTTGATTTTCACCGCTGGGGTGGGGCTCTGCTTCCAGTTTTTTTTTTTTTTTTTTTGGTGATTATTTTTTATTTAGTCAGCAAAAATTCCAGTCCTATCTTGAGAATGGTCAAATATGTTTCAAATAATGTCCATAACAGGAAAAACTGAGTTGCTTCATAATTTATTGCATTACTCATTCCCTCCTGTAGTAACAGTGTAAGTTTGGCCCTAGCTGTGTGAGTGCAGTGTTGAGGGCTGACTCTTCCTCTGAGTTGTGTTTGCTGCTCGGTGATTTAGTGCATATTCAGTGACAGGTGCAAACCTCGTCCAGACAGCCGTGGTCCACCCAGTCCTGGCGGTTACGGTCAAAACCACTGGAGCATCTGAGGGGAAAAATACAGACATGTTAAAAGGATGGTGGGTAAGATTTGTAGCATTGGGGGGAATTTTTTTAAATAATAAATGTTGCTCTGAGCATTAGTCAATTTCAGAATGTCCCATTGTACCAGTCCTCGGTCACTGATCAAGTTGTGTGTATTTGTTTGTCTTTTATTTGACAAGAAATTAAAGTGGGAGAAAACACATAGGCCTATGCATGAGGTTGTACTAGGACCTTCAGTAGTCTGCTGTCCATTGTGCTGTTTTTGTTTTTTTCTTTGTATATATACAATTTTTATAACAATTTATTATAAAGGAACAGTTAAAATGTTTTACCTTTGAAGTCTACTGCACCAGCTACAGTTGAATCCAATCTGAGAAGAGACACACGAACCACAGCTGGAGAACTGGAGGCATGCTAAAGGGGCATAATTGATCATCATTACTTATTATTAATAAGTATGTAATTAAAGCATTTAATTGATATAGCTTATATAATTAGGATTTGGACTTACTTGGAAGAGGAAAAATCTCGACTCCAGTGCAACTAGAGACTGAGGACTTGAGAATGTCCACTTTGTGATATTCATAAATCGTTTTCCTCCGGACATCTAAAAAAATCAGCAACATTAACTTAAAGGTGCACTGTGTAACATTTCTGGTGAAAAGTCCACCATCTGCTTGTCTCCATAGAGATGTTATTTGCTTTGAATGTTCTACAGCAGTGTTTCCCAACCTTTTTTGTCTTGTGTACCCCCTGAGCCTTTTTGTCATACCTCGAGTACCCCCTCACTCATATATGTTGATAATTCTCCAAAAGTAGAATGTGACACAATGGATTATTAAATGAAAATCATTTTTATTTCATCTCCTTAATTTGAAATTTTAATTCTCAGACATTTTCTTTCTTTTCTTTAACTCAAATTTACTCAAATTAGAATTTAAAAATTCAAAATCTCCCCCTGCGCCTAGCAGTGACACTGCCGAGTACCCCCTGCAGTGTGCTCGCATACCACTATGGGTACTTGTACCCCTGGTTGGGAAACACTGTTCTACAGTACGGCATTAAACATATTTATCCTGCATTTATTCAATTAAGGTGTTTGACTCCATGGAGATAAGTAAGTTTAATGCCAACATTCCAGCGATGCAAGAACATCCATATGAAAAAACAAATGGAAGACCAAACAACTTTCATAGTGCACCTATAATGTAGAAAAAATATATATGTTTAAAGTTTACTTAAATTCTCTTAGTAGTAGTGGGAGTATTTATAGCTGTAATTATATCAAAAGATAATTCCTCAAAAAAAAAAAAGTTTTCTGTCAATAAAAAATAAACCTTATACAGTGGTACCTCACCTTCCGAAAGACCCTACATAGAAAAATCCAAGTTACGAAACGCCTTCACGTTAAATTTTGGTCTCTAGATACGAAAGAAAATTCAAGTTACGAAACGCGAAATCTCAAAAATTCGAATAATGCGCGCTCAGATGCACGCCCCGCTGTTATCCCCGCTCACAGAGCACCTTTCTCGGCCTGTTAGTTCACAGTGTCAACCCCCCGGCTCTTGAATCGGATAGAACCAGAGCCAGCCCCGGGGAAAACCCTGCGGTCGTGCCCGCTCAAAGAGCATCTTTCTCGGCCTCTTAGCTCTAGCGCCGAACACGCAAGGAGCGCTGAGACAGGAGCACCGCGAGCACGACATAGAACCGCGGCGAACACGCAGTGTGACGGAGCGCCTGTAGCGCCGCCATTCCCCGACCGCCGTCTCTCTCTCTCGCTCTCTGGCCCCAGCGCGCGCCTAGACGGCAGAGCACAGAGCACTTCTCCTGGTTTGCGTAACCAGACTCTGATTCAACTGTTCCCTGCCTATAAACTGTTCTCCGTGATCTGGACTCTATTTCCCTCCCTGGGGCGTATGAGGGCGCACACTTGGACAGTTGAATCAGAGTCTGGTTACGCAAACCAGGAGAAGTGCTCCGTGCTCTGCCGTCTAGGCGCATGCTGGGGCCAGAGAGCGAGAGCCAATCAGGACGCAGAACACAAAGTTACACTATAAAAAAATGTTACACTATAAAAAAAAACCTTGTAACGAATCAGGCCTTTTCCACTGAAATAGCTACTCAACTTACGAAAAATTCACGTTACGAAACCACTTCTGGAACGAATTAATTTCGTAAGGTGAGGTACCACTGTATATTTTGTTGTACTGTAACTCAGATATTGACACTTGACTATGAGGTTTTGAGGAAATATATATCTCTACATGTATAGTTTCTCACACTAAAACTTTATTTAAATATTTTTGAACAGTTGTAACTTACTTGGAATCTGCTCGATCTGATGCAGCACCACAAAAGCATCAGACAAACCCACTCGGACTGGATGGTGCTCAGTGCTGATGAGGCTGACGTCCACTGGGATCTATACAAAAGAGTAAAGACACATGTTACATGACTATTTGGTGTCTTGTGTAATACAGTTAGCAACAGTGAGGACAGAGCATGTGAAGACCATCTTTGTGGAGGAAGAGAAATTTGAGTGACATTTCAGCTTATATGAAAATTAAAGGTGAACTGTGTAACTTTTCTGGTGGAAGGTCTGCCTCTACAGACATCATGAGTATTCCATTGTTTGGCATTAAACCTAAGTATACAGCATTTATCCAATTACAAACATTTTTTGGCTAAATAAATGCCTTGCAAAAACAGATCTGACCTGTAACTTGGTGTAGTGGCATCATTTGTCGCCACAAAGAAAAGTTTAATGCCATACTGTGGAACATTCCATTTAAGAAATAGCATGTGTCCCAACTCAAGTAAGTGACAGACCCTGCACCAGAAAGTCAGAAACAGATTTGGGTCTGTAACAAGTAGCATTATTTATGAAAAATCCGGACCAATAAAAATAATGTTTTCATAAGTCAATAAATAGAAATAATTAGACTACACATAGGTAATGGAGTGCTTTATAGGTGGAGAGTCCAAAACATAAACTCCACCAAACCAAGTAATTTCCTGCAATAAAGACGCATGTAATTGAAAAAAAAAAAAGTTATACCAAATGGTGGAACATTCAAGTCAAAGCAATAACATTTTAATGAGACAAACAGCTGACAGAAAAGTTCCATAGTGCACCTTTTCAGTGAACAGGACAGTAGAGCGGTTGGAGTGAAAGAAGAGGATGTAATTGTGAGAACAGTTAAAGTACCTGGGGAAAACTAAAATCAAAGTCACCTGTCTGTACGCGAACACAATGCGTCCATTTTTGTGCAGAGCAGCCTGGAACGTGAAGGGTCCGAGTCTGGAGTTGTCTTGGAGGTGAATGTCGCTCCACTGCACCACCAGAGCTGTGCCTTTTAGAGAAGAGAGACTATTCACAAAGAGGATAAGGACAGGGAGGTATTAAAGTGGGACTAAACACTAACACTCAACCTCTTTTCTGTGTATATTGAATTTTATTTCATTTATTTTGTTGGTGTTTTCCATCCATCCATCCATCCATTTTCTTCCGCTTATCCGGGGCCGGGTCGCGGGGGCAACAGGGGGGGGACGCCCAGACCTCCTTCACCCCGGACACTTCCTCCAGCTCCTCCGGGGGGACCCCAAGGCGTTCCCAGGCCAGCCGGGACACATAGCCCCGCCAGCGCGTCCTGGGTCTTCCCCGGGGCCTCCTCCCGGTGGGACATGCCCGGAACACCTCCCGAGGATGGCGTCTAGGAGGCATCCGAAACAGATGCCCGAGCCACCTCAGCTGGCTCCTCTCGACGTGGAGAAGCAGCGGCTCTACTCCGAGCCCCTCCCGCGTGACTGAGCTCCTCACCCTATCTCTAAGGGTGCGCCCAGCCACTCTACGGAGGAAACTCATTTCGGCCGCTTGTATCCGCGATCTCGTCCTTTCGGTCATTACCCAGAGCTCATGACCATAGGTGAGGGTAGGAACGTAGATTGACCGCTAAATTGAGAGCTTCGCCTTTCGGCTCAGCTCCCTCTTCACAACAACGGTCCGGTTCAGCGACCACATCACTGCCGACGCTGCACCGATCCGCCTGTCAATCTCACGCTCCATCCTCCCCTCACTCGTGAACAAGACCCCGAGATATTTGAACTCCTCCACTTGAGGCAAGGACTCCCCACCCACCCAGAGAGGGCAAGCCACCTTTTTCCGCTCGAGAACCATGGCCTCGGATTTGGAAGAGCTGATCCTCATCCCAGCCACTTCACACTCGGCTGCAAAACGCCCCAGTGCACACTGGAGGTCCCGGTTCGATGAAGCCATCAGGACAACGTCATCTGCAAACAGCAGAGACGAGATCCTGTGGTTCCCAAACCGGATCCCCTCCGGCCCCTGACTGCGCCTAGAAATTCTGTCCATAAATATAATGAACAGAACCGGTGACAAAGGGCAGCCCTGGCGGAGTCCACCATGCACCGGAAACAGGTCCGACTTACTACCGGCAATGCGAACACAGCTCCTGCTCCAGTCATACAGGGACCGAACAGCCCTTAGCAAAGGGCCCCGAACCCCGTACTCCCAGGGCACTCTCCACAAGACCCCACGAGGGACACGGTCGAATGCCTTCTCCAGATCCACAAAGCACATGTGGACTGGTTGGGCAAACTCCCATGCACCCTCGAGCACCCGATGGAGAGTATAGAGCTGGTCCAGTGTTCCCCGGCCGGGACGAAAACCACACTGCTCCTCCTGAATCCGAGATTCGACTATCAGTCGAATTCTCCTCTCCAGCACCCTGGAATAGACCTTACCGGGAAGGCTGAGGAGTGTGATTCCCCGATAATTGGAACACACCCTCCGGTCTCCCTTCTTAAACAGAGGGACCACCACCCCGGTCTGCCAGTCCAGAGGTACTGTCCCCGACCGCCACGCGATGCTGCAGAGATGTGTCAGCCAAGACAGCCCTACAACATCCAGAGACCTGAGATACTCAGGACGGATCTCATCCACCCCTGGGGCCTTGCCACCGAGGAGCTTTTCAACCACCTCAGTGACTTCGGCCAGGGTGATGAACGAGTCCGCCTCCAAGTCTCCAGCCTCTGCTTCCTCCTCGGAAGACGTGACGGCGGGATTGAGGAGATCCTCAAAGTATTCCTTCCACCGTCCGATAACATCCCCAGTCGAGGTTGGTGTGTTCATGGACTATAAATGAAATGCATGATGGGAAATGAGGTGCTCTTAAAACATGAGGGGACAGCAGACTGACAGCTGACTGGACCGATATGGTTTTTTTTTCAGCAGTGTTCCTCACTCCTCTTATCTCATCTATCAAGTTTTATATGGTGTAATAATGTTTAAAGTAATGTATACAGCAGTGGCTCTCAAACCTTTCACACCAAGTACCACCAAAGAAAAGATTTGTATTTCAAAACCAAGTCTATAATAGGACTATTCCAGGTCCCTATCTAGGGCTGGACCAGGTCTGAAAGTGGACTACACCATTTCCACTGTAGTTCTAAACAAGAAATTATCCAAAGAGGACAAAGAGTACCACCTGAAAGAGATTGTATACCACTAGTAGTACACGTACCACAGTAAGAGTCTTGTGTGTCCAAACGTAAAACACAACTTAGGTTAGGTTTCTTTTTTAGTCTCCACCAGGGAGAAATTTGTCTTGGAGGAAAATACAGAAACATACATACATACATACATACATACATACATACATACAGACATACAGACATACAATATACATACACAACATCAGATAAAAGATAACGGTGTTGGCACAGACATAGATCTATTGGGTGTTCCCACCCCCGCCTCCGACCCTCCTCCCGAACCATCACCCGCTCCAGCATCCCCACTAACATTCATCACACATTATTCCTCATCCTCACCATCATTACCCTTCACACAAACCATGCAGCACCACTATATAAAAAGTGATCAAATGTAGTGGTATGTGGTAAAAGTAAAATGGCTTATAAATAAATTTATTAAGTTATTAATTAATTATTTTTTCACAATCTCAGAGATTCTCCTTGCAGCCCCTCTCTGACAAATTGACACGTTATGTTTAGTGCTGTCAGGCGATTAAAAATATTAGTCTGATTAATTACAGGATTTATAATTAATTTATCTAATTAATCATATTTTAATCTCATGAGAAAGAGAGAGAGAGAGATTGAGGGAGAGAGAGGATGAGAGAGAGATGGAGAGAGAGAGAGAGAGACAACCCACTTTGCGATTGAGTTCATCAGTTTTTATGTGGTCGCTTTGCTCATTTGTTTCCCTCCGCTCAAAAACACGGAAGTGGGTCAGAGCGCACAGGCACAGCTGAGAGCTGAGAGCGGAGAGTTTGGCCACGCCCCCACCCTCTACTATAGGCCATCTCTGTCCTCCTCATTTGCATTCAAGCAACAACGCCCATAATGGAGTGTTCCAGAGTGACATTTATGACTCTTTCTCATCTTATCTCTCTTTCTCATGCACTGAGTGTTGATTTTGAAGAAGGATTCATTTACAGTATTAGGGAACCATTAAGGAGCCATATAAAAGCATCAAGAAGTACCATGTCATGGGAGCTTTAAAATGCACGTGTTAATTTGCAGTGTAATTAATTAATCTAATTAATGCGTTAAACTGACAGGCCTAGTTATGTTGTATTAATTTTCTCACTGTTATCGAAGTAAAACACAGAAGAGTTCTGGGAGAGGCTCGGGTCGAAGTTGGCCATCAGAGGAGCGATGTACTGTGTGGCTGTGAGCAGCTGGTGCATCACCTCTCCAGTGTAAATGAAACCTGACATTTACAAAAGAACAGATGATATCATTACATGGAAAACAGAATGACTCACACCTAATGTGCAAAAAACATTCAGATCTTACCACCAGTGGCCACAGTGACTTCCTTCAGGAGATGACCGTAGAAGGGGAACTCAAAGGACAGACGCACTCTCTGTAAAAAGAGCATTTGATTCATACTTACCCTATGTAAGTTGCATGAAAAAGAATATTTTGCTTGTTTTACATCAAATGAGTGGTGTCTATTCCACGTCTATGATTCCACTAATTCAAAGATTCAAAGCTTTTATTGTCGTATGCACAGTAAAGAAACACGTTTCCCTGTACAATGAAATTCTTACTTTGGTGCCCACACTGGATGCCAAGAGCATGCACAAAATTAAAATAGATAAATAAGATAAAGAGAAGCATGTAAAAAATATAATTAAATAGAAACAATCTTTACAGAATATACACTATGAAAATAATTACAGATAGATCGTGCCTTCTCAAGTTTTTCTCATTCAGTGTTTATGCATTCACCTCCAGCATCGAGCAGCATTATCCTATTTGAGAGATTATCCATTATTTGAAGACAGAAATGTGAACTGAAAATCTAATACATGTACAAGAATCCCATAAATTTCAGAACATGTTAGACATTTTGTTATCCTTCGTGATTTCATAATTGCACCAACTGAAATTCCTATTTCCATTCAAATGCGATATATTGCCAATTTTTGCCAAAGGACCTTCTGACCCTTACGTCCCAAACTGGAGTAGGTGTAGGATTTGTTTCTTACCTCAGCCTGGCGGTGCAGATTTGGCAGAGAGCCGTGGTTCCTCCATGTTTCCTGACGTTGGCTGAAGTCCACCCACAGCTCTGCTCTCAGGGCATCTGTGGAACTGTACACCTTTGACGTGTAGTAAACGTGATCAAAATCCTGCATGAATAAATAACACTTTAAATGGATGAAAGATGGAAAGATTTACAAGGGTGAACGTAAGGAGACAACAGAATGATATACAGTGGTACCTCACCTTACGAATGACCCAACAAACGAAAATTTCAAGTTACGAAACGCCTTCACGTCAAATTTTGGTCTCTAGATACGAATGAAATTTCAAGTTACGAAACGCGAAATCTCCAATCCAATCCAATCCAACTTTATTTATAAAGCACTTTAGAAACAACAAATCTCAAAAATTCAATTAATGCGCGCTCAGATGCACGCCCCGAAACGAGGGGAGACACAACAACACATCATCAGCAGGGTAAAACTCACCTGTCTCACGACGGTCTAAACCCAGCTCACGTTCCCTTAGTGAGTGAACAATGCAACACTTGGTGAATTCTGCTTCACAGTGATAGGAAGAGCCGACATCAAAGGATCACGTCGACACGGTGCAACGCCGCGCTACACCGGGGCTGCGGGATGCAGCCGTGCCTCCTCCTCGGGGCCGAGCACGAGGTGATTTATTCCTGCTCCGGTCCTGGTTTAGACCTGGTTTAGTTCTGGTCTAGACCTGGAAGTCACATAGAACCAGCGCCCGACCCGAGCGAGACCCCGCGGTCTTGCCCGGTGTTATCCATTCCTGCTCTCATCTCCTAACCGTGGTTGGGAGACACAGGGGAGATCGTCTTCTCCAGGGCCGGAGATAGCTTTCCCTCCGGGGTTAACTCCCTTGTGGACATCGCGCGCTTACAGTGGTGGAGAATGCAAATTTTAAAAAAGGCAGTTTTGCTGCAGAGTGGGGCTTTATTGTCTCCTCTACTCCGGCGTGCGCGCACACACTCGCAGACTCTCTCTTCTGCACTGAGCTATAGACACAAGATAGACACATCTCACAACACCGCTGATAGAGCACCTTCCTCGGCCTGTTAGCTCACAGTGTCAGCGTCCCGGCTCTGGAGGTCAGATAGAAGCAGAGCCCGCCCTGCACCGCAAGGTGCGCGGAGACACGAGCAACGCGCTGATCCAACGGCACTGCCATGTTATAATAATAACAGGTCCAATCCAGGTTTAGTTCTGGCCAGACCTGGTTTATTCCAGGTTCTTTTTGTCCTGGTCTAGTCTCTTAGCCCGCCAGGAGGCAGAACACAACGTTACACTATAAAAAAAAAAAAAGTTACACTATAAAAAAAAACCTTGGAACGGATCAGGCTTTTTCCATTGAAATAGCTACTCAACTTACGAATTTTTAACGTTACGAAACCACTTCTGGAACAAATTAATTTTGTAAGGTGAGGTACCACTGTATTTGAACTCTATTGTCTATTTACAGGAGTGTTGGAACTTCAATTAATCTTATTTTTGTACAAACAAGTTCTCAGTGACACATGAGTTTTCACAGTTAACGTATAGTAAACGATAATTTTGATGGGATGTAGCTAACGACTATTTTAATGGAAATCTTAAAGGCCTAAGTGTAGTTAAATATACAGTTAGAGCTAAATTATGAAGGTGTACCAAACAGTATCATACTATAATTTGTGTAGTGGTGTTGTGATTCTCCTCCTCCAGTAGCGAGTCCCTGGTCTGGTCTCTGGACTGGTCTCTGGACTGGTCTCTGTAGTGGCTCCCAAAGGGCCGACCATGAGTCCAGAGTCTCGGAGGCCTTTCTGATGACGGGGCTGCTATTTCTGCACAGAAAAAGACATGTGAAACATATGAGACATGTGAAATCATGCACCTTTATTTACAAAAATACAGTTACAATAATTAGTAATAAAAATAGAAATAAAGTCCCTTATTGTCAAGCCCAACTGCATTATAATGTGGAAGAATACATTATTATTACTATGTTACAACATTATTTTAACCGCATACACACGCAAGATGGGCCTATATTTTTCAGTAATATGTGACTGCCTCCAAGTGGAATGAATCTTATCAATCATGTTCAGGCATTCCTGATTTCCCTAGGCCTGTCTAGTCTATCTATGCAGGTATTTATGGGTTTCAGAGTGATGATAAATTAGGACGTAGCTATAGCAATTAACAATTTAAAACGAAATATTATGGCTTTTGAAGGGTAAATAGTCACATCTTATTTGATATTGTATTCTATATATTATTACTACTTTTCTATTTAAATCTGATTTGTACATATACATTTATTATCATTATTTTATGTATATAATTATGTCTCATTTGACACTGGTCTATTGCTCTTTGGTTGCTATTCCATCTATTTTTTTTTCTTTTTACCCTCTGTTATATATTATATATTATATTTGATGTGTGAGCTACCATACCCAAAATAATTTCCCTTGTGCATCAATAACGTTTTGTCTAAGTCTAAGTCAAATGCTGCCAGAAGATAATCCTTAATTTTGGGGAAACTGCAGTGTCACAATGCAAGTTTCAGAAACAGTAGGAAAATATGAGCATGCATCAAAATTAAGATAAATAATAATAATAAGTATGTACAATCAACTAAATAAAACACAACACTGTAAGGTTAAAAGGCACAGGAACGCTGCACAATAAGTCTTTGATTCTGAGCAGTGAACAAACAGCAGTTAAAGTGACTCCAGTTCAGTAATATATAATATCACTACAATAAAGTGACTCAGATGATTGTGTACAGTGCAGTGATGGCTAAATAAATAACAGGTAAAGTGAATTAAATAATATTGCACATTGTTATTATTACTATGGAGATGACACATGGTTGCTATGGAGATGAACATGACTAGCATTGATCATTGTACAGAAGCTGAAACCCATTAGTGTAACTTTGCAGAAGCGACGATAGCCCTTGAATCAGTGGTAATAAAGTCCTCATGTAGTCCTCTCCAGGGCATCCACAACAGCGCGCCATGTGGGCAGCTCTCCCCCGCTCCGCGCTGACATCACGGGGCTTGTCCTTCCTCTTCGCACCGAGGGGCCAAAGCGCGCTTCACATTCCTCATGGAAGCACCTCCGCTGCGGGCCAGTCACAGTGCGCACCGGGGCCAGGGGCATGACTCACACTGTGGTGGCTGCGCTGACCCCCACCTCCATCGGGTGCGCGTAAACACGTTGGCAATACAGCGGTGTTAAGTGTAGCACCAGCCAAACAAACGCATCACACGAGAATACGAGAGGCGTCGCGTTGTTGCAAAGTGGAACCGACTCAAAATACGTCCATAGTGCGTAAAATATGGATTGGTATTGATAGAATTAAACACTGGGTTATGCCACACGAAAAGTTGTCTTAAAAATGAGCGTTTGGATTGTGCGTAATGTTATAGTCAAAATTGCCAGACAAAAGACGACTGCGAATACGGTGGATGAACTCTTTCCCATAGCCTATACTATACTAAGTAATATTTCTTAAATTGCAGTTTAGGCAGTAAGACTTTATAAACGATAACAACTTTCCCCCTCTTGGATGCAAGTTAAAAATAAAATGAATCAAATAGTATACTATAATAAGTAAATACAGACATTTACACAGGCCTCCATTACATTACTTAATATAAAGTTAAAATGTAAGAACATGATTGTACTTACCATAAACAGGTTGTGCGTAGCTTATGTGAAAATAAGAAAACACAATATAGCCAACAAAAACATGAGGAGTCATTATAGCGCTTGGTACAGAATATGGGCTTATTAATAATGCGTAAAACGCCCCCTGTCTTCTGCGCGTATTTTTAAAGATCGATCCAGCTCAGATTTAATTTCTCTGCGGGACACTTGTGCAAAATGCACAAACTGCTGGTGAGACGCAGAGGCGTGGTTTATAGACTTGCCCCATCCTCTGCGTCCAAATCACCAAACCAAAAAACAAGATAAAACTGGTGCGTAAAAGTGCATTTAATATGGCGTTTCATATACACTGTGTTAAGTCTAAAAATAAAAAAAGATACCGCTTACTAAAGTACACGAGCTGTACACACATTTTAAATAGAAGGAAATTTCACTTTTTATCCATTTTGCTTGGAAGCAGAATATATTTTTAAGCAGGACTACTTAGTTATTTCAAGTATCGTTCAAACTGTACAAAGCAATTTTATTAAAGTATCTAGAACGCTCTTTACACTCCTTTAAAAACATGGGTTACATGTGTCAAGAGTGTTTTTCTTTGTTTTTTCCGCGGGTAATTATGCAGTAAGACTTTTAGTTTTGCACCACACGTCCAGTCCCTCTTGTTGACACCAAAAAACACAGCACGCAAACATAACAATCTGTGAAACTTCTACACCTTTAGAGCACCCGCTGATGAGCCTTTCCCCCCTTGTGACGTAACCGTGAGGCGGTCTAGTCTGTTTGTCTTCATTTTTCACCACGAGATGTCACTGTCCAGCATTTATTTTCATTCAAATTTAAATGAACAAACCCAATTTCCATCACGCACAATATTGTTTCTTCATCTTCATCTACTTGCCACCTTCTTAAAAGTCTAAACTATTGTCATTTTTTTGTTCAACTATATGGATGCATTGCTGTTTTCTTTGCAAAAATCAAAACATATTCAGCCACTGATTATGCAACATGGTTTCTTCTCCTCTGTGGGTGTGAATGACAGCTGAGGAGCTCACTTATCTGTGGGCGAACTGAGAGACACTCAAAACCAAAGTACTGACAAAATCCAAGTGATAAAGAGGACCCTTATTTGTCCTGCAATGTATGAGGCATAGATAATGTAAAAGCAGTAGGCTACAAAAAAAATGACAATCTATTCTACAGACAAGCCTATTTAAATAACGTTTATACACTTTGCATAAATCTACAGCATTTTGTGCTTTTCCTTTTAACTGCAGAAGAGAAAAAAAAAGTCACTTTATACAAGGAATAACAAGACGAGGTCGTATCCAATGTTTTAATTGAGAAGTGCAATACCCACATATTAAGATTAAATGGCAAAAAGGAGTGGGGGATAATGCAAAAGGGGCAAGACAAAATAAAAGAGCAAGGAATAAACTACAGGCACATGTTCTTAAAATGAAATATTGCGGAAAAGCATGTTTCAGTAGTCAGTCAAACTTCAAGAATGATTCAGTATGCACAAAGTCAAACACGCAAATTGAGAGTTTAACATTTCAGTCATTCAAAACACATGGATGGCATTTAAATGTGTGTACTGAATCTAGTGAACATTTCATTTTCAATAGAAAAGTTAAAATAAATGACCTTTTCCACAATATTTCAGATGTACTGGCAACGAAAAGGACAAAATTGTAAGTTGCAAAAACATCACAGAGTCTAATAAATTCATGATGTCAACTCAACTACCACATATTTAAAGCATTGGGGAGATTCAAATTTCGTTACAATTGTGGAATACTTGATTGTGATGGAAATAACACAATTACAACACAATATTAATTAAGTTGGTGCCAAAGAAGTGGATGGAATGAGGAGCTATGGGGTATTTAAAAGGTTAATAGCACTTGAGGAGTTCCACCTCAAAGACCAGTGTGGCGTTGGGGGGGATGACCGGTGGGTATCCCCGAGCTCCATAGGCGTAGTCTGGGGTGCAGGTCAGCAGGGAGACCTCCCCAACATGCATCTGAGGAAGAAAACAGTAATAATGCCAGAATAATGAGAAAGCCACTTTGTTCATTCCACTGTAGACCAACAAATATCATCCACTTTAAAAAAAACTCACTTTGTAAATCACTTAGAATTACTGTACCAATTTTACTCTACAAATACACCTGCATGTCTAATTACTAACAGTTACAGTCGGAAGTTGAAATTAAATGGGGATAATACACCAAGATGAATAGGTATCAAGCAAATTTGCAAGTATGCAGAAAGGCATTGAAATAAGATATTATGGCATAGTAAAAATCTGACAAATGACTGAAATCAAAGACTGCAGTTACATCAGAAGATCCAATCAATGAGGTGGTAAAAATCAGTTACAACTAATGTATTGTTAATCATAACATCTTGCCTGTGAGCTTATCATTTTCCAATATTCCAAACACAACTATACTTTCATAAAAGGACAGGCCAAAACAATGCAGAGTTTGGACTGACCTGCGCAACGCCCTCATCCCAGCCTTTGATCACTTCGCCCTGTCCGAGGGTGAACTCAAACGGCTTCCCGCGATCCCTGGACGAGTCGAACTTCTCCCCATTTGTCAAGGTGCCTAAAAATCCACATTTACACACAATATTGCAAAGCTGACAGTTTCACAACAATGTAGTTTTGCAAATCAAATTTAAAAAAAAATGACTACTGTGATTAAAATGTTTCAACGTTTAAAGAGATATGCCACCCCCAGGTCAAATTTGGGCATCTCCCCACAGTCCAGAGACTAAAATAAGTGGTGGGAAGCGTTTTCCTGGTTACCCAGCCATTGTCCAGGTCTGTCAGCACTGACCGCCGCGGTATCTGCAGCTACTCCGCCTTAGACTGGAGTCTAACGTCGCCAGAGAAAGATTTCGGCCAACAGGAATTAATTTGCTCGATGCGTTTCCCAATTACTTTCTGTGTAGTGCGCATTCATATCGAGTGCAAATAAATGTACAAATCAACACGGAGAGCTTGACTTGGTCATTTTGGGTGGGAACTATTTTTCAGTGCAGAACAATAAGCCGAAGCACACAGCACGCTGGCAACAGGGGAACTCCCTTCCTGGTGCATAACAGGGATTTCCCTGGCAGCGTGCTGTGTGCTTCGGCTTTATTGTTCCGCACTGAAAAATAGTTCCCACCCAAAATGACCAAGGCAAGCTCTCCGTGTTGATTTGTACATTTATTTGCATTCAATATGAATGCGCACTACACAGAAAGTAATTGGGAAACGCATCGAGCAAATTCCTTCCTTTTGGCCGAAATCTTTCTCTGGCGCCGTTAGACTCCAGTCTAACGCGGAGTAGCTGCAGATACCGCGGCGGTCAGTGCTGACAGACCTGGACAATGGCTGGGTGACCAGGAAAACGCTTTCCACCACTTATTTTAGTCTCTGGACTGTGGGGAGATGCCCAAGTTTGACCTGGGGGTGGCATATCCCTTTAAGAATGTATTAATAAGTATACTCTTTATATATTAATATACTCTTTAATATTGTGATGTGAATGTTGTATGTGAGCTGCTGAATGTGTGGTTTTTATATTGTTGAATGTGTAAATTGCATTGTATAATTTATTATTGTTCCTCAGGGACCGCAGATGGAAACTAGCCGTTTAGCTATAATCTGGTGTAGTACATCTGTTTTATGACCATAATGTCTCTGTACATTGTCCCTTCAAATAAAGACTAACTAACCAAATAAAATCTAAAGGTCCTACAAATGGACAATTTGATTTGGGCTTAACATTTTTTGAATGAATTTTCTGAAAAATATAGTGGCATAAAATAAGAAAATGGGTTCACAAGAAAATGTATCCAATAGAATTCATATGCAAAAAGCCCCAAAACCAAATACAAGCTAAATAATAATAATAATTTAACCTACAATCTTATGTACCAAATGCTCTTACAGGGACACCCTCCTCATTCCAAATCAGAGGAAAAGCGTATTCTTATCTACAAAATGCATTTTTGTCCTTCAGTGATTTAGCAATTGTATAATTTAAATTCCTAACAGCGGTATTTTTAGACACAGCAGCAGCACAGATATAGCACTAGCATTTGCTCAAACAACTCCGCCCCAAAAGTGTTTATGAGAACAAACGGTTGAAAAAGAATGAATGTTTTATCGTAATCCCACATCGTATTAGTGAAATTTCCGCAGTAAAAGTGTTTAAATGGTTGATTTGCGGTGAGAGCGGTGGACTGGATGCTTCTTTTGTGTGCGCCGGGCCATGCGCCATAAAAGGCCGTTTTGTGTCGGCTCTACCCACCGGTGTAGTGCACGGCAACCTTCTGTCCACGCTTCGGGGCCGAGTTCGCTGAAATAAAAATGTGTTCACACGTCAAACACAACGCGACAGCTGCAAAATGTATGAGCAGAACACCGTTTACCGATTCCAGGTCTCAGGACTTCTCTCTGCACTCCCATTTTTCAACAGACGAACGGAACGCTTCTCCCTCTGCTGCTGGTGCGCCCACACACTTCCGCTATTACTACCTCCACACCGGAAGTAGCCGTGCGTAATATCCGACGTACACTTTTAATGTATATTTATAAATGTAAATAGACCAAGAAACCACCAAGACATCATTCAACATCCACCCCAAGCATCAGCTGGCAAAAAACAAACAAAAAAAAACAACAACACATCATCATCATCATCGTCATCATCATCATCATCATCATCATCATCATCATCATCATCATCATCATCATCATCTATTTGTAAATTGAATGTCCTGCAGGGGAGAACAGAGTGCCAAGATATTATGATTAATATATACAGCTCTGGAAAAAAAAAAAAAAGAGACCACTGCAAAATTATCAGTTTTTCTGATTTTACTACTTAAAGGTATGTGTTTGGGTACAAGGAACATTTTTGTTTGAGTCTATAAACTACTGACAACATTTCCCCCCAAATTCCAAAGAAAATATTATCGTTTACAGAATTTATTTGCAGAAAATGACAAAATAACAAAAAAGATACATGTTTTCAGAGCTCAAACAATGCAAAGAAACAAGATCAAATTCATTTTAAAACAACATAATACTAATGTTTACACTTAAAGGGATAGTGCTTTTTTATGTCAATCTGTATGGGTTTCCTTCTAAAATTTACGTGTGTTGACACCGGCTTACCTCTGACAGTCTCAGCTGATCCCGGTTCGGCTCGCTTTCTGGAGCCCTCGTAAGTAGGTCCAGTAACTTCTCTGGAACATGAAATAAAGCTTGTTTTTCTTCTCAAAACAAAACATTTGTTAGAAAGGTGATATATTTGTGTCCGAAACAGTTGTCCACGAAACATCTAGCAGCGTATTTCACATTCGCGTATTGTCTCTCTCGACTCGTATCACTATCAGCCTGTTCACTTGTAAACTTCGGCGTAGACATCCGCTGAAGGTGAACAGGCTGATAGAGTTAACATGGGCGTATTGATACGAGTGGAGAGAGACAATACACGAATGCGAAATACGCTGCTGGATGTTTCGTGGACAACTGTTTGGGACGCAAATATATCACCTTTCTAACAAATGTTTTGTTTTGAGAAGAAAACAAGCTTTATTTAATGTTCCAGGAAAGTTACCGGACCTACTTAAATGGGCTCCAGAAAGCGAGCCAAACCAGACTCAATGCGCCCACGTTATCTCTATCAGCCTGTTCACTTGTAAACTTCCGCGTACACATTCGCTAAAAGTGAAAAAAAAAAAACTCTGCAGGAGATAGCTGAAATTATGGGGTGGAAAAAGATCACTTCCATCGTAAACAGCAAGAAATGGAACTTGCGGGTACACTTGGAGAAAAAATCGTCACAGTTTTCTTTGCGTTCTATTTTATGCTCGCAACTTCCTCTTGCACACTCAATTAATAATCCAGTGGTCTCTGTCTCACTGAAGATTTGGAATCAGTTTAGGAGGCAGTTTGGCCTCCTGAACCCTACCATCTTGACATCAGTGTTTAGAAATTCTACTTTTGAACCATCTAATGGAGATCCGGCATTTAAAGTCTGGCATAATAATGGGATTAGGTCAATTAGTGATCTGTATACGGATGGCGTATTTTCATCTTTTGTCTGTTAAATATCGTCTTCCAAAGCATCATCTTTTTCGTTATTTTCAGGTTTACTTCTTATCTCACGTTACATATTATTATTATTTTCTATTTATTTATTTATTTATTTATTATTATTTTTTATTTATTTATTTTTTTCATTATTATTAGTAGTACTTTATTTAATTTTTATTTATTATTATTTTAGGATGTCTGGCCAACGGGTGGGGGAGGGCTGGGAGGGATGGGGTGGTTGACATTCAGATGTGTCCTATATTAGCTTCACAGCTGTAATAGCACTATTCAATTCAATGCACTATTTGTCTGTTAATGTTGAAAATGTTTAATAAATAAAGTTGGAAAAAAAAAAGAAATGGAACTTGCTCTGAGGGAGGAAAAAAATTAAGAATAACCAACTGACAAGTGATTTGTTTAGAGCAAATGTCAGGAAAAGAAATGGTTTGGTTCAAAGAAATGCAAACATTTTTAGATGCTCAACATTAAGTTCCCCGAGCCTTGGTCTTCCAGCAGCTGTCACCAAAGCACCTCAGATTGTATGGGAATGCCAAATTTTCCTTTAGTAAAAAAAATACAAATTATGTCAGAACAGCAGCTGTAATACCACACTGACTTGCAACAAGCAAACCAAAGCAACTGGTTGGAACGACTCGTTATGAATGCCTTTATATTTCATCCTTTTGCTTTTGCTTTATCTGGGACTAGTTGGCAGAGGCAGCGGCCTAAACAGAGATGCCCAGACTTCCCTCTCGACACACACTTCAGAACACCTCCCCAGGAGCGGGGCCAGGAGAACACATGTCCGAGCCATCTCAGTTGGCTCTACTCTAAGCTCCTCACCCTCTCTAAGGGAGCACCTTGTGGATCAAGCTCATTTTGACTGCTTGTATCCATGATCATGTCCTTTCCAACAGCTCAAGACCATATTACTAACTAGTTACCAAGAGCTCAAGACCCCAGACCATGGGAGTAGGAACACAGACTGACCAATACATCAAGAGTTGCAATTCAACTCAGCTCTTTTTCACCACAAAAGTCCGACCACAGTGGCCTGAGCAGTGGTCCAATGGTGCCACTGCCTGAGCCCGTTAGCTACAGAAGGACAAACATCACTACAGCATTCTAGTGTAGTAGGGTTTCTGACAAACTGTCACATTGATCACATTGCTTTAGCCATGTTGGGCTATGAGTTACAACAAAACGAGCTGCGGTGTAGATGCAACCACATTTACAACAAAAAAAATTGAATTAATGGAACTTACCAAACATGGACTATAACATTGAAGCAGAACTTTCCGAGGGTACTGTATTGCATTATTTATACAATGTGGTAAAACATCTATCTGACATTATCATTTAGTATCTGAGGATTTGTTCAGCACACCAGATGAGACCTCATGATTAGAGCCAGTTCCATAACCGCCCAGAGAGTTGCTCCAAAACACTGACCATGGAGTCACTGCTGTCTGTATCTACAAAAAGAGCTAAGCACCGTGTGAAGCCAAGGCATGCCAGTTGTACCATGTTTAATCTATGTAAGAACAAAATGAATAAAACACATATGAAACTTATTTTTGCTCAATAATTGTTTAAATGTTTATTGGTATAATTGGTATTATTCATGTAAATATTAACTCATTTCAAGTACATTTTAATATTTTCTAAGCATCAGATGTGTTTGCATCCAGTGGCAACCCAGACTGCGTGTCCTAAAAAGAGACACATCCATTTAAAATGAAACATTATTGTATTGTACAATATAACATTATGTATTTCTGTTTGCAGTAGTCATCTTAACTTACATTGTTACAATCTAAAAGATCAATAGGTGTAATATAATCCAAAAGCTCAGAATTCATAGAGTCATTTTCCCTATAAATGAAGACATGACAAGGTACTGAAATGTATGGCATATGAATTAAGATATGGTATTGTATAGTAGCAGGATTTACTTGTAACATATTTTCCGGTTGAAAATGAAAAGAACCACAGAGATGATTATAACAGCCAGCATCGTGAAACCAACTGCAAGTCCAATGGTTAACGCCTCTGTAAAAAAAAACAATCCATTTGAATACTAGCAGTGTAAGGAAATTTGTCTTAAAATCTTCTTTAACAGTACAAATCACCTGTTGTAGTTCAATCTAAGTCAGATCTTTATGATCAGATTTTGTTAAAACAAATTTCATATTAAAGTCTTACTTAAGTAATAGAGCTTCAGAAAGTAGAACCACCAGTTAGCTCAGGGAATGTTTATCACATCATCAAAGTGTCAATAAAATAGTTGTTACCGTGCTTGGCATCTGGGTCGATTGGAGGTTCTGAGTAACAAGGAAAAGGAACAATATTGATGTCGTCAAGGGCAACGTCTCCCACTGTGTTTTGTCCTTTTAGATAGACAAACACAAACTGCAAAAAAGATCAATAAATTACATGTTTTTTGAGGGGGAAATTATATGTAATCAACTGGGATATTACTACTACTTCTAGTGGAAGTTCTGCGACTGCTACAGTTCCCTGCAGCTCAACACATAAATCTACCTCCACAGGCTACTACCCAGGGCTCTTTGACAACCAAGCACAACCAACTAAACATTTTATGAAGTTATGACGTATTGAATGTATGATTTTTTACAATGTTTACTTACCCAGAATGGCTCATTATGTTTAATAGTCACACTGGCTTCGTTCCATTGTTTTCCCTTGTTTCCACTCTCTTCCCACTTCAACATGCCCTCCACATTCCCAGCATCATGTGTTCTCCTACCAAAACATTAACTAAATACATTAAAGACTTTTTTTTTCTTGAATTATAAATTGTTATTATTATTATTATTATTATTATTATTATTATTATTATTATTATTATTATTATTATTATTATTATTATTATTATTATTATTGTCTGTTAATCAGGAAGTGTGTGTTACCATACTAGTTAGTTGTTAATGTCACAGCAAAACTATACTGGTCTCTCAGAGCTGTGGAAAGCCCTCAAAATTAAGATGCTCAGAATGTATAAGTGAAGAGTGTGATTAGTGAGGAATCACTTTGGACTATTGCACGCTGTTTAGAATAAACATATTATATTTTACAATTCTGAGCTTTTAAACAAAGCATGATGTAACCATATTAATCTTTCTATATTTTTTCACAGTCTGCATTTCGAACCAAAATCAATTAGTGACGTACGAAAAACAGGCAGGCTCATAGCCTAAACCAGGATTAGACCACCATGGCTCTTGCCTGCGTTCGTTCATGCGCTCAGACTGCGTGTGGTCCCGAGGGGAGTCCTCGCTGCTCGCCTCAGCCGTGACTCGAAACGAAACCAGGAAATAGACCCGCACGCGGTGGTTTAGACTTGGTTCAGACCTGGTTTAGACCTGGTTTAGACCTGGCACGGTTTGAGCACGGGTCTCTGCTCGCAGCCCCGCGCCGGGTCATGCTGCGCTATCACACGTGTCCGCGCGCACACACCGCCCTCCCCCTTTCCCCCCACGCACGCAGGCGCTGCTCGTCTCAGCCTCGTGAGGTACACCGCTGCTGCTTGGTCTAGACCTGGTATAGTCCACGTTTAGTCCTGGGTTTACAGTCTCTACGAGGAACACAATGTTACACTATAAAAAAATGTTACACTATAAAAAAAAAACTTGGAACGAATCAGGCTTTTTCCATTGAAATAGCTACTCAACTTACGAAACCACTTCTGGAACGAATTAATTTCGTAAGGTGAGGTACCACTGTATTTTATAGCAAATATAAACTTTTCACACCTCATATTAACACTGTTTATGCTTCATCCATTTTTCCATAACTTTCAGTCCTCTGTGTTATTTTTTTTATCTGCGTTTTTGATTGACTGATCCACCTATCTCAGGGAGGTTGGGCCAAGACTACACATCATTGTAAAGGAATAGGAAAAAGCTTATAATTCTGCTGGACAGGTTAGTTATAACTTATATAGTTATATATAGTTTTAATGCATCAGAAATGCATTGAGTTGCACAAGTTTCAGTAACCTTCCATATTTAGTCTCCATCTCAAAATGCTGTCCTCTGGTATACAAATCAAGGCAAGCATACAGAAAACAATACAATTTTATACATATTTAACCCCATCTGTCCATGTGTCCATGTTCACATGCGCACCAAAATCTGATAATTATCTGATTTCTAGACATTTAAAATGTCTTAAATAACATGCAAACTACAAAATCTGATGTGAGTAATCAGAAAGACCATGGTCAGAAAGAAACCAGATGCTTTTACTGTTTACCTATCCTAATAGTTTTATGACAAAAAAGTCTAATAATAATCACATTCAGAGAGCAAATGCTTATTTTAAAAGTGCACTATGTAACTTTTCTGGGGGAGGGTACACCATACTCATCTCCATGGAGATTATAATCCCTGCCTAGAATTTGACCTGAAACCTATCCATCAGGAGTTTTTATTGCTCAAAAATACCTTGGCAAAAGATATTCTCATTCTGATCTGTGACTAGGCCTGGTGGGAAAAGATAAGTTTCATGTCATACTATGGAACAAAACAAAAAAAAGCAATGGAGATAAGCAGCACCCTTCTCCAGAAATGTTTCCTTATGCACATTAATGTTTTACTAGACGAACTAAAGCTAGTGTGTGCAAAGAAGTTTAAAAGAAGCCTGAATACTGCCAAATGTTTAGATGTCCCCAAGTCCCAAAGTTACCTGTCATTAATGTGGAGTCTGAGTGTCCCAACATGCTCCTCATACATGTGGTACCAGAAAGTAATGCAGTGCCCTCTATTGGACGGCTGGAGAACCTCACCCATGAGAAAGGCCTGATCTCCCCAACGCCCCACGGAGCTGTCCACATACATGTAATAACCTAAAAGAGCACCACAGTGTTTGATCAATATTTTA
Source organism: Paratrypauchen microcephalus (assembly GCA_036785185.1). Classification (NCBI taxonomy): domain Eukaryota; kingdom Metazoa; phylum Chordata; class Actinopteri; order Gobiiformes; family Gobiidae; genus Paratrypauchen; species Paratrypauchen microcephalus. Next base: position 2,843,610 of record JAVJIX010000032.1, read on the forward strand.
ACAGTAACATGCAAGACTCTAAATCAACATGTTGAAGTAGTACATGCATGAATAAATACACCAGTAGTATAAATAGTGTTAAGGGTGAAGAGTTGTCTAATCTACTGTCACATTGTGCATACTGCAAACGACAATCTTTGCCATTATTTTTTGCTTCTTTAGGTGTTGTTGGTACCTAATTTTAGTCATTATTTATCTGATTTATTTCTATTTCAGCCATAGTTATTTTAACCCTTGTGTCACTTAATATATTTCTGAGGTGATATTTGATTATTTAAGTGCACAGTAAGACTGACCAATTATTAGAATTTTTGTTATCTCTGAGATTCTTGAAAAATATGTTTAACCAAATAAAGTTAAACTAAAGGACTATGGTGATGGACTTGTAGATTGAGAATATTTACAAATATAGTATATTATTGATGATGAATTAATTTGTTTATTCATTTTTGATTTAATAACACCACTGTCTTTGCTATAAAAATGTGGTTTGGCATGTGTTTTCCAGACTGTATAGCCCAGATAAGTACGATTACTAAAGAAGCCAACAATGAGGCCTATTTAAATAGTTAATTTAACAGTTTGAGCACTTAAAAAGGCCACTAATTAGCAAAACCTTGTAATACATTTACTGACCACTAGAGGAATTGGTAGTGTGATCTACGGGAGGTCCGGTAGTTGATCCTGCCCCTGTGCCCCTGAGCCAGTCTGCTTGGTCAATCTGCCCCACGTTAGTCCAGCTGCACAGGCTGGTCTCAAAGTCACAGTGTCCCGGAGGAGGGCAGTGAGCCTCTGTCAAAAGCACATCATCAAACGCTATGCCCCCCTCTTCAGAAGGGCCCGCCAGCACCCCTTCCACCACAATCTGCAACGCAACAGCGATATCAATGAAAAATGTTTTGTATTTACAGTAACAGTAATACTAATGGTATTAAAATACATCTTTTTAAGTGCATGTTTTTATGTAATTATTACTTGGTCTGGTGGGATAGTACCTGTGGTAAGTACATAGTTTTACATCAGCTACAGGAAATAGCGGTTAGTTCTAAAATCTACCTATGCCATTAACATGGAAAATTCCATCACTGTAACAATCACACCATTATAGCTGAATAATGACACCACTTTCTGAGTCTTCTGTGAGAAAATAATTTCACTTTTGTGAAATTTATACTGACAGCAAAGACATTGAACTTTGTGCCAGTTTTGTTTTATGTGGATAGTAATTACAAAGGTATTAACCATAAACAAGGTCACCAAAATGGCAACTTGACAGCAAATTCTACCATCATAATTCTGCCTTCAAGCTCAACTATAAAGATTATATTAATAATAATGTTAAAATGTCATGTGAACACCACCCATCTGCTGCTGCAGAGAAATTGCTGTATATTCTGTGCTCTGTATTCTGTCCGGTCACAGGTACCCTTCTGTAGACTCACCCTGTAGGGCTGGACTCGGGGCAGCAGCGCGGCCTGGGCAGGTCTCCACAGTGAAGCTTGGTCTCCAGTGACGGAAAACAGCAACATCTCTTTAGCATCATCTGCACTTCTCTGGTAGATATTCAGAGTCCCCACATTATTTCCATACATGTGGTACCAGAGCTGCACACAAGAGCCTACATCTGTGAAGAAACCAACACAAGAGAAGAAATGCAAAATACAAGTATAGGTAAGTAGGTATAGGTAGTACTGTAAATCAATTCGGGCAATTCCTGATTTGTTCCCCTATTGAAAATAATGTATTTTATATTTATTTGAATTGCAGGGCTCTCAAGTTTTGAGCGGGGTCGTGCGTGTGACTGTAATTTCCGAGGACCGGGGGGGGGGTGCGAGTGAACAATTTGTGATGCTTGAATTGCGTGAGAAATGTCGTGTGAGCGTGTGAACACGTCGAATTGCGTGTTGAGAGCCCTGTTTGTCTAAAGAGCAAACTTAAACTACAAAGCAACTAATGAGAGTTATATAAATGAAGTTATTACCTGATGGTTCTCAGTTTGTTTTATCATCACTGCACTTTGTCAGTGCGCGCTGAGAGGGGCGGGGAGGAGGGAGCGGGACATTTTTAACGGATTCATGTAAGAGTCTGGTCAATGCACCGGGCCCGCGTCTCACCGCGACTCACCATGGGCAGTTCGGCTCTGGGCCGCGCGTATTCCGCGCGTAAGCCGTCGGGGGACACGTTACGCACAGACGGAGACACCGGGACCGGAGTCGGTGCGTCTCAGAGGAGACGTGGCACCGGGACTGAGGCTCAGGACGTGCCCGGGGGACGGCGCGTCTGCTCCGGCCTCACTCGGATCGCACGGTCCTGCTCCCCCTGCTCCGGGGAAGCAGGGGGAGGAGGCGGCGCTGAAAACGCGCGGAGCCTGCATAAACTAAGCCACACAGACCGATTTTCTGGGCACAAAAAAAATTTAAAAAAATAAAAAAAAACACAAATCAGCGTGAGAAATGCCATGTGTGGCGTGTGCGCGTGTGATTACGTCGAATTGCGTGTGTCACACTCTCAAGCGTGAGCCTTGAGAGCCCTGGAATTGTTACTGCTTTAACAACGAAGGACCACTGGCACATCAAACCCTTCAAACCAGGAGGGAGTCCTTATGCCTGAAAGCCATAAAATCTTCAATAAAAAAACTAGACTTGTTTAAAGTGATTTTGGCCAAACCTCCTGTTCAAAGCCTGATCTCATCAGATCTCAGAAGCAAAGCAGGGCTGGGCCTGGCTGGGAATACCAGGACACTACAGCTGGGTGCCAGTGGCGAAATCTTGTTGTGTCCTTAGGCAAGACATTTCACCCATATTGTCTAGTTTGAATGTTGTGGGTGCGTGGTGGTGGTTGGAGGGGCAGATGAAGCAAATTGGCAGTCCACCTTTCGTCAGTCACCCCCAGGACAGCTGTGGCAACAAAAGTAACTTACCACCACTGAGCATGGAGTGAATGAATAATGCACTGGAAACTGCCTCTGGACAAATTGCTATATACATATCATTATGATTATGAATATTTGAAAGCTTAAAGATGCACTATGTAACTTTTGGTGGGGGGACCGCTACTTGTTTCTCCCCACAGAAATGATCCAGAATACACACTTATCCAATACTTTACGAAGTTGTGAGTCTGGTCACCGGTTGTATCTCCTCGAGCTAAGATGAGCCTGACTGATAGGCACTCCATCTAGCCAATCAGGGACAGGCACAGTCTGTCCATATCAACAAATACTTATGGGAAAGATAAAGGAAAAAAATATACTGAGGAGTGAAAAACATCAGTCATGAGCAACTGAATCAGCAAAGCACTAAACATGAAAAAAATATGGGTGACCAATGAGCTCATCTGTTTCACATGTCTCATCGAAATAAACAAAAATCTGATTGCACCGTTGCTCCATCCTCTCTCAAGCCATTTTTCACAAGAGTGGGATACAAAACGATACAGTACAACTTCACAAACCTGAGGTGATGTGAAGTGATTGCGTGGTGATGGCACAAAATAAATACATTGTTTTCAGCAAATATAGCACTTTCAAAACAATAAAAGATAACAAGGCGATCTAAATATGTTATGTGTTACAAATTATTATTAGTATCCTCGCCTACAAAATGAAGCAGTTCTCACCAGGCTGATACAGAGGTGAAAACACAGCAGCGGATGGTCGTGTTACATCGTTCCGTGTGGAGGAGAGATAGTAGTACATTCCAAAAGGGGTGTTGGTCGTGTGGTCGGTTTGGGGCCCTGGGTTTTGGGAGTTGCCAGATTGCCTGACCCACTTCATTTCATCAGTACTGTCCTGACTCCAACCACAGCTGTTCTCCTCAAAGTCACACACACCTACAACACAGATATTATTGTCTTTATGAAATCATTTGTCAAGTATAAATCAAGTTTTGTGATTTTATTTGTAATGTATGTTTAAAAAGTAGGGTTCTATTCAGAAGGCACGTTGTAAACAACTCCAGAACAGCAGACTGAAATATTAACTGACAAAACACTACAATGAATTTTATGTTTGTAAATGTAAACTGCATATAAACCCACAACTTGGAGGATTCTAGCAAGTTTTAGAGAGATGCAAATTGATGGGGGAAAAAAATAAAATAAAAAAATACAGAAAGTAGTGCTGTGTTCTAAAATGAAATATCTCTATGTCATCAACAAAATGTTGGGACTTTTAATCAAAACTATTATGCAAGTTTTGGCCCTTGTTGACATAATGGTTGCTAGATAACAGTTAAAGAATTAAGTCTACATAAGTAAACTTCACCAAAATTTAAAAAACTAGAAAAAACTACGGAAGATTTTTAGTGAGATGTTAAATATAATTATTATAATGTTATTATAATGTTTTAGTAAACCTGTAAACCTGTAACCTGTCATATGCACTTTAACTGTGTTTAAATGTATAAAAAATGTAAAAAGTGCTTTCCAATGAAACCTCTTTTACCAGAGACAGGACATGGCCCAGCTGTGAGTGAGATATCGTCTATGGCAATATCCCCTGCTTCTCCTCCAACGGTCGCCTCCAAAATCAACTGACGGCCTGTCTTCGCGGTCACATGGTTTTGCATCAGCAACCACTGGTCCCCATGGTTACCTGACTTCTCCCACATCTACAGGAAGCACAGGAAGCCGATTCACTCCTCACAATCAGGATGTGAGTTTTAAGCAATGAGGATTTCACAATTATGAAATTATAAAAACACAGAGGGAGTTAAAAAAGGAAGTTGATCCATATTAAAAAGTGCCAGTCTGTGCATTTGGCAAGATATCTATGAGAGACAAGAGAAATTGCAAAAGACAAATGGCAATGGGAAACATTATATTATATCACTGACTCATTAAAATTCTTTATCATGATGGTTATTGGTATTGCTAAAAAAAAGATTAATTCAGTAAATACAATTTAACAAAACTTTGCAAGAGAAATGTGCTGATGCAGTGAAAATGCACAGGAAAAGTAAGTGATTTTTGTTTTGTTACTTAGACATTTGTAGGCACATGTAATGTGATGTAATTAAATGTAATTTAAAAAAAAAGATAAGATGCTTTACCAATACACTCTCAAAACCGTCTGTAAATTGTATGAACATCCTCAAAGAGCCCACAGTTGGCCCAAACATGTGGTACCAGAAGCTGAAGCAGTGCCCCTCTTCATCCGCAGGGGGCAGTACCATCGATTTGAGCAGGGCTTTACTCCCTTTCTGACTGGCAGAGGATGTCCTCAAATAAAGGTATTTCCCTGTAAACAAAAGTGGTTATTTGAGCCATCTGCATATATTTTTATACATATTTTTTAATGCAGAGTTTTCCAACCAGAGGTATGGGGACCCTTGGGGATACACAAGAACAAGCCAGGGTACTTGTAATGATTTCAGATTTAAAAGAAAGATGAAATGTAATCATATTTCTAAAATGATTTTTTGAAATATAGTTTACATGCTTTTTACATGTCCTAATGTGTAGGACAATACTGACATAAATATAATTTAAACATGTACAATTTTAATACTATAATAGTAAAAAAAGAAAGAAACAAATCATGGGTACATTAGTGTGAGACAAGACTTATACAAGTGGAACCACTATTTTAAAGGGCATATAACATTTCACTGAGTCTTTATTACATAAGATTTTATTTAAAATCTTTCTTATTTCTCTTTCTCTCTCTCTGGTGTTGGACCATAGGCAACAGAAATAATCTCCCAGAGAAATGCCTTCTTTGTACTTAAAATTGTCCCTGCAATTTTGCGTTTTCCATTTTGACATATGACATACTGTAGGTAGAGGTATTCCATTTTAGAACTTACTGCTACTTGTTATATTTTAGCACCTTTCTTTAGGTTTTAACTTAGCTTATGTAAAACTATAATCCTGTCATATGCACTTTAAATAACAAACCTTTTCCAGTGGTGTGGTCTCCCGTAGGCCCAGTGTTAGGACGTTCAGATGGACCAAATCCAAAAGTCCAGTCTAGATTATCCTCAGCTCCTTGTAACCAGCTGCAGAGGCCATCTTCAAATGAGCAACCAAAGTACGACAAAGCTATACAATAAACAAAAACATAACATAATAACAAATTGAATTTCTCCTTTTATCATAACATAATAAACAAACAAATAAGCAACCATGTCCTAAAGAACTATACAAGTAAGTCATTGTAAAATGTACCTGGTGGTTCAAAGGACTTTTGACAGTTGATGAAAGAAATATCATCCAAAGCCACAACCGAATCTTGTTTGACTGTGCCTCCATTATTTCTGATTCTGAACCAGATCTGTAAAAGAAAGTTAAAGGTGCACTATGCAATTTTTCTGGTGGAGGGTGCCCCACCTGTCTATGTCCATTGAAATGTTATTGTTTTCCTGTGAATGTTCCACAATATGACATTAAACTTATCTCTCTCCATGGAGACAAACAGGATATCAACAGGCCAAATTACAGATCAGCTCTGTTGAGAGGTGAGGTAAGGTATTTTTGAACTGAAACTACTGTAATATCATAAATGCAACATGGATACGCTTAATGCTTGTCAAACATCGTAATAACGTCTCCATGGCACTTCCGTCCACAAAATTACATTACAGTGCAACTTTAGTGTTTGTTTTATGTACTTCTTTTCTGAGGAAGTTCAGTGTTGTTGGAAATTTACAACTTTCTTCGCAGCCACAGCAGAGTTAATGTTGTTCAGTGCTCATCACTTACACGTAAATACAATTTAGCAAGTTAAAAGTTGGACAAGCAATTTTGTCACAAACAGATAACACAAACATGTCTTCTCTACATGTTTTGGCTTATCTTAGCTAATGCTGTGTGGTCTAATGTTACTGCTTGTAGAAAAAAAACATTATTTTCTTTGTCTTTACTAGAATTAGTAAGTTAGTAAGTAATTAGTAATTAGCTTTTGTCTTAACTAAATTTTGACTTAACAATAGTTGCTTAATTCATACATTTCCTTTTGATTTAACCTTAACCTAACCATTAAAATCTTTTATTGGTTGCAAATTGTTGATTGTTTTCCACAGGAATAAGAAATCTTGTGAAATCTGGCCCCGTCCCTACCATGTTAAATATTTCAGCCATTCTATCACTTGCCATAGACCAACAGTTTAGTAAAATATATATTTGCTCAATTCATGTCTAAGCCTTTATTGTATTTTGTGATTTGTGATTAAGCTGAACATACAAAAGTTTTCACCTTATAGTTTTTCTGTTGTGGTCCAAGCATTAGGTTTTCTGGGGTCCACTGTGCACCGGTGCTGTGGCTGCGTGACCATAGGATTGCTTCATGTCCTGCAGAGCCTCCTTCTTGCTGCGTAAGCACAGTGAGTGACCCAGAACCCTCTGTCTGTATGTAGAAGTGAAACCTGACGAGGAAAAACAAGGAAGGAAGAACCAGAGAGTGTGTTATTTGGAAGCCAGCTGCATAGTTTTAGAATAGGGCATTGAGCAACTGACAGTTTAAGAAGAAAAATACAGCCATAAACTGTGCATTAACACCAAGGATCAAATTTGTGGTGATAGGGCTGTGCAATTAATCAGTTTTAATCAATTATTGAGATAATCGTCAATGATCAGCTAAGGTCTTTTTAATCAAGAGATCTACAGCCAAGCTGTTAGTAAAAGCATGTGGTTTGGAGCGGAGTTCAGACTGTGGAGGACTTTGTTTGAAATGGCAATTGTTCATGTTCAATATTAAAAGCCACTGTAATTAGTTTTAAGAACAAAATAAAATTGAATTGTAAATCCTGATAGATCAATATGAGATCAAGTTACAGAATCAATAAACTTTAACTCACTGCAACTGACAATAGGAGGATGCAGGAGAAAGAGTTGGACTTTGCAGACGGGCTTCAGTTTGTGATGATTCACTAAAATCCACTTTTATGTAGTAACCTGAAAACACAGGAAAGAATGCAGTTTTTTTTACTTTTTATTATTGAAAGTTGTTCACAAATCAATTGCAAAGTAAGTGTAGAGTTTGCCATAAGAGTATACTGATACATACAAGTAAAACAAGTGAATAAGATGTATCTTTTTTTAAGCTACAAAAATCTTTACCTGTTTGAATGGTATGATCTGTCGAAGGCACTGTGTTGTTGCTGGACTTTTGCCTTTTCCATTTAGTTTGTCCATCACTAATGTCAGTCCACCCACATTCATCACGTTCAAATGTACATGGGCCTGGAAATAAAGCAAACATACAGCTCTGTAAAAAAATAAGAGACCACTGCATTTTTTTCTGAAATCAGCATCTCGACATGTATTACAGCCATTCCATTCCAGTGTCTGTTGAATTCCAACACAAACACAAAGCTGAGCTAGTTCAGTTCTTGCAGCAGGAGTTGAATAAAGTCACCCAAGAACAATGTGAAAGACTTGTGGAGAGCATGCCTTCTTAATAGAATAGAATAGAATCGAAAGCTTTATTGTCATTGTAAACAACGAGAACCTTGTAAACAACGAGATGAGATTGAAAAGGACGGGTCCATGGACCTTAAAGCAGCCAACATGGAGGCGCTAACGTCACGCCTCTCTCCTCAGCAATACAAGAACATAAACAGAATAGAAAATGCAGATACAATCACAGTAGTCACAAACACATATGACATAATACAGTGGAATGGTAAACATTGAGGTCTTTTTTTGCTTGGAAATACATTACGGGGGGGGAATGAGATGGAAAATAGAGAAATATATTATTGACAAACTGAGGCGGCAGACTATGTGAGAGGGGAGAGTGTTTTTATAAGTACATGTCATCGTGACGTAGCCAATCTATGTTGTTCTTTTGATATCATGTGCTGTGTCCTTGGAGTGTCCAGTGCAAGAAAGCCATAGTCAAAACAAAACACAGCAGCCCTGCTATTGTAGATTCCCAGGAGAATTAATTAAACCAGGGGAGAATGAACATAATCAATACACTTTAGAACTCAGATGAACGGACAATTATTCTAAAAACTGGTTCTGCTAGGTCCCCAACTTCATGTCACCAAGCAGGGCCGTTGAGACTCTCCAGTCCTCCCGCCTGGAGCGTAGATGATTGCGGACTGAGCCGCTTGTTTTGCACAGTTCCACAACCATATTCGTGATGGTATCCGGGCTTCATTCGGGTATCCACAGATTGGAGATGGTACAGTTCCTCAATCTGTGTCTCCTTCTGATGTGGATCTTCCCTGGTCTTCATTACATTAGTATTATGTTTTAAAATGAATTTGATCTTGTTTATTTGCATTGTTTGAGGTCTGAAAACATGAATCTTTTTTGTTATTTTGACCATTTATCATTTTCTGCAAATAAATGCTCTAAACGGTAATATTTTTATTTGGAATTTGGGGGAAATGTTGTCAGTAGTTTATAGACTCAAACAAAAATGCCCAAACACATATTGTACCTATAAGTAGTAAAATTAGAAAAACTGATAATTTTGCAGTGGTCTCTTATTTGTATATCCTTGAATTCAGAATTTCAGGAGCAGGTGAAGTTGGTGGAGTTGCTTGGGACAGAAGTTGTACAGTTGCCTCTCACCACCATCATGCACACACCGCAAATAAACAAATGAATGGTGGCTGAAGTGTTTTGCCCACAGACAAAACAAAACTATGCACTGAAGCTACATTCAAAACCGCCAATCTCGTAGTTACTAAATGACCATTCCTTCTAATGGCAGCACACTGACTGAGAGGCTAGCACTCATTCAGATTCATTCAAGTTTCCTCACTCACCACATCCATGCTCATCTTCCCCTTGTGGACAGTCTTTCTGATAGTCGCATTGCGCAATGGCGTTAACACAAACTACACCAGCGGACAACCAACAAAAAAACTCATTTTCCTGCAACAAAAACAAAACCATTTTATTTATTTTTTTTATTAAGGAAAATATGTTAGAGTTGTCCTGACTTTTACCTGGCACGGGGACACAGGAGAGGTTGAGGTTGGACTTATACTTGTCGAGGACGGTGGAGGTAAAGTGGTGAATTCTTCAGGAAGGTCAGAGTTCACTGGATCAAACAAACAAACTCCGGAGAAAGAAATATCATCCACACCAACAAGGCCTCTGGGTCCTTCTTGATGTTCATAATGAAATACAACCTACAATTTAAAAAGATTAAGAAAAAATATTGAAAAGTAATATAATTCTAAAAGATGAATATTTGACTTCAAAATTAAAGGGACTATACTCCATTTTATACATGTAATAAAGTGAAATAGTTTTGCCTCAATATTTTCTAAAACAAAACTCCCCTCTGGCCACTGAAAGTAGTAAAACGTTTATAAACTCATCATGGTGAGGTATTGGGATGTGATTGCAAACATGTTAAAATAAAGTAGTTCATAGTATGCGTGAAGAGTCCCTCAGTCGTCCAGGTAGAATCCATGATAAAAGGAGAAATTCAATTTGTCAACTGGACAAAGTTTGTTTGGTCGAAAACGTTTCGCCGCTCATCTGAGAGGCTTCGTCAGCTCTGGTTCTAGTGCTGGTTAGACCCTGTTTATATCTAGCTGCAGGGAGGAGCTCCCTACACTGAAATAGCTCTGAAACTATCTCCACTAATCTGTCTCTTTGTTTTTCAAATTACTCTGGAGACTAGTTTAGCCTCCCTATTCAAGCCTAACGACCCTCTCCACCCCTCTGCCCCGGCTTGTCTGCCCTAATGTTTCTTTGTCTGTTTTTGACTTGGTTTGAGAATCAAATTATAAATGGGAGACAAGTTATGTCTAACTCCCCCATTTCTGTTTAATGACGGATTCTCTTTTTTGACAAAAATTGCCTCTTTAACCCCCCTCTCAAACCAGTTTTGTTCCCTGGCTAAGATCTGAACCTCACTGTCCTCAAAAGAATGGCCCGTGGCTTCTAGGTGAAGATGTACGGCAGATGACGGTGCATGTATGCAAAACACTAAGGCACACAGCAGTCCATTTTTATTATATACAGCTCTGGAAAAAAATAAGAGACCACTGAATTTTTTTTCTGAAATCAGCATCTCTACATGTATTACAGCCATTCCATTCCAGCGTCTGTTGAATTCCAACACAAACACAAAGCTGAGCTACTTCAGTTCTTGCACCAGGAGTGGAATAAAGTCACCCAAGAACAATGTGAAAGACTTATGGAGAGCATGCCAAGACGCATGAAAGCTGTGATTAAAAATAAGGGTTATTGCACCAAATATTGATTTCTGAACTCTTCTTAAGTGTAAACATTAGTATTATGTTGTTTTAAAATGAATTTGATCTTGTTTCTTTGCATTGATTGAGGTCTTAAAACATCTATCTTTTTTGTTATTTTGACCATTTGTCATTTTCTGCAAATAAATGCTCTAAACAATAATATTTTTATTTGGAATTTGGGGGAAATGTTGTCAGTAGTTTATAGACTCTCTAGTTTATAGACAAACATGTTCCTTTTGCCTAAACACATACCTATAAGTAGTAAAATCAGAAAAACTGATCATTTTGCAGTGGTCTCTTATTTTTTTCCAGAGCTGTATCTTGACTGAAGGCATTACTGACCTTGCTCTTGGTTGTGGATGAGAAAGTGGCCTCTGCTCGTTGCCAACTGTAGCTCTGCTTATTTCTTATTTTCCAAACTATAACATCATCTGCACCGCTCCTCTGAGTCCTGGACAGAACTGTGAGATTCCCTTCAGACAGGCTGTAGTAAAAAAAACGTACCTGTGAAAGAAGGAATACAAGCTAAAGCACAAACTTGACCATCATTGTACAGATAATTTATTTTTGTCTTGATTGCTATGAATGTGGCTACTGTTCATGATTTACTTTGTATTCTGTCCTGGCAGGTTAAGTTCAAATGTTTAATATATAATGCTTATCAAAGCTGTATATTTAACTTAGTTTTTTAAGTATTCATTTTATTGAGAACCAATTTTCATTTACACCAAGCTCAGGTATTGTTAAACTTACATTGCAGTTGGTGCTGGGCAGTAGTGTTCTGGAGAGAATCTCAGAAACATGGTCATTCTTCAGACTGGAGGTTAAATAATGTCCTGTAATAACATAAAGACTATAAATGCACAGCTCTTCAACAGTTCTTCAAAGTTCTTTGTACGTGTCAGACCTGCTGCAGAGTTTTTGGTGTGGTCTCGAGGAGGTCCGAGGTCAGGCCAGCCCTCCTGCCCCGTGTGTAGAGTCCATTTAGCCCCAGGGATATTGGCCATGTTGTTGGCCCAAAAGCACAGACCATTTTCAAAACTGCAACGCTCAGTCACCCCTGTCTCCTCTATAAAAAGTAAGGATAAAATAATACATACTAATATATACTTTTCTCCTCTACCATTTCTTCCCTCAAGTTGACAACTAAGTACTACTAATTGATAACTTAACAAATGTAGTTAGTTAAACCAAGCAAAAACCTGAGAAAAAGCTGAAAACTTGTCATTTTCCACTTTGTGAAACTTGTATACTGTATTTTATTGCTATTATCTCACCACAGTGACTCTCATCAGACCAGTCGCCACAGTCATCGCTGAAGTCACAAACTCTGCTGAGCTCCACACAGGCCTGGTTTTTACATGTAAACATATTCTCTGGACAAGAAGGCTGTGGCTCTGAATAAAAAAAAACATTTTGTATAAAACTTCAGTCATTTTTACATTATTTTGTTACAACTATGTGCATTAAAAAGCACAAAAATGTGTAAATTAACCCTACTTTCTGTATCCAAAATATTAGAACATACACTACAATACAATACTACAATATTATTACATTCTTGAAGGTGCACTATGTAACTTTTCTAGCGGGTCCACCACCTGATTGTCTCCATAGAGATGTTATTGTTTTTGTTCCACAGTATGGCGTTACACTTCTCCATCTTCAAGAGGAAAGAAGGTGAAGTCAACTATGCTAAGTTATTGGTTAGATGAAGAGGCGCTTAAAGGAAAAGTAACGTTATTTTACAATCTGAGCCTTCTTTCGGTAATAAAACAAGTCGTTTGACTCACCCATAGCACGTTGGTGTCATTTGGAGCTGTTTGGTAAAAGTTATGTTGTAGCGTATCCGTTAGCCTGAGTACTCGGGGCATTACTTTGCGGTCTCCAAATAACACAAACTTTAGCTCTTTTCAAATCATAGAAGCCCGATGTCTTAATCTACAATTTTGTTTGAAGCAAAAGTGGCCTGTAATCCGAGATTTAGCCATAGTTTCGAGTAGATGAGGAGGCCAGTGCGCATGTGCGGACTGTGCTCTCAGCTCGCGGGACCCAAACATGAAACGCAAAGCTGAAAACTATGGATAAATCTCGAATTACAGGCCACTTTCGCTTCAAACGAAATCGTAGATTAAGACATCGGGCTTCTATGATTTGAAAAGTGCTAAAGTTTGTGTTATTTGGAGACCGCAAAGTAATGCCCCGAGTACTCAGGCTAACGGATACGCTACAACATAACTTTTACCAAACAGCTCCAAATGACACCAACGTGCTATGGGTGAGTCAAACGACTTGTTTTATTACCGAAAGAAGGCTCAGATTGTAAAATAACGTTACTTTTCCTTTAACGTAAAAGCAATAGAGCGTCTAACATTTTCATGGAGACAAACAAATAGAGGCCCCTCCACCTTAAAAGATGCATAGTGCACTATTAATTTCAATCTATCCAAATGACTTTCCTATATACCTTTTAAACTGTTTTAATTTTGGCTTTGTGTAAGCTTTTGTTCAATCAATCAATCAATCAAACATTTATAAGGCGCTTTTCATACAAAATTGTAGCACAAAGCGCCTTACAGTGGTCAAGGATTAGAAGATTGACCTTTATTGATCTCGCACAGGAGAAGTTGTTTCTATATTTGACCCGGGGACCATCCCCATGATTTTGTTTTGTTATTTATGCTTTGGTCAGGCCCTAAGCTGGAGGATTTTACCTATGGCGCATGTTTAGGTTAGGTTGTCCTAGTCTAGTGCTTAAAGTTACACAAAATGACACATTCAATATTAGTATTCTCATTAGAACACATTAAAAAGGTTTGCCATAAAATAAAATATAATCTGTCTACTTTTAGATCAATAGGAAATTCCCTGACAAAACAAGGAGCAAAAATCTATCTAAATGCAATGATACTAGCTCACTTAATCTTTGGTGTTTCATGCTGGTCACAAGCCAACCAAACCACAAACCTTTAGAATCCCTTTATAAGCAAGCACTTAAGATTCTAGATCGGAAACCACGGAAATACCATCACTGTCAGATATTAACTAAACATAAAAAGCTCAACTTTGATAGCACAATTAAACTGGTCAATCTAAGGTTATTATTCAAGATGATCAATAATGTGGCACTACTACCACTGAAAAAGTTTAAACCATTTAACATCCGATCAGATGGTCAGAACAACCAGGTCAACGGTCAATGGCCAATGTGTAATACCACAACGGAAAACATTATTAGGACAATCTGCATTTTCATTTAAGACAATCTCAGAATGGAACAAACTTCTAACTAAGCTAAAATTATGCAAATGCTTATAAAAATTTAGTCTGGAAATTAAACATCAAATTCTAAGAGTGCAGACATGTCAGTATTAAAGACTAGACATGAGAAGGGGAATGAGTTTTAATTATTTTTTTTACTAATTGATGAAATGTATCACAACCACTGTAAATATTATGAATTGCATTTTTTTTTATGCTTTATGTTCATTGTTTGTGATGTTGTTTGTCTCAGGGACTGCGGATGGAAATTATCTCCGAGAGCTAAAGTCTGGAACAAAGCATCTTTTCATTTTTTTGTGATTAATGCTCCTGTACATTGTCCCTGTGAAATAAATCAAATAAACTAAACAAAATGACACATTCAATATTTGTATTCTCATTAGAACTATTCTCCTCCTTTTTGCAAAATAAGGAAAAATGTTGTGAACCTGACAGAGCACAGTTGGTGAAGCTTATGTTGTCGATAGCAATCTGTCCCGGTCCAGATGAGGTCCTGGCTTCAAACCTGACCGTGAAGTCATGTGGGACTCGACCAAGCATGACCTCAGCATCCTGCCACTCGTCTCCATGGTGACCAGACGCCCACCACAAAAGAGTCGGACCCCCCGGACCATACTGAAGGAACACTTTAAGCTCACCCCTCTCTGTTAAAAAAAATGAAGTAATTATAATTATTGATGGTTAGGGCTTGACTCAACTGGCCACTGTGGCTGGTCTTTTTCAATTCCTAGCCAATTAGGAGTTTATGTACTATTGGTTTCAGACAGTAACATCACGTCTTCCTGTTGAGAAGAACTTGAATTTAACGACCTTTGCCCATTCAAAAGATAAAATATTTAAAACGATGAAACCCATGTATAGTCACACTCAGGGTAGGTGCAACAGTTTGTGGAGGTGTATAATTGTGATAACATGTATATTTGTGTGAAGCTGTACATTTGTGATACAGGATAAATGTAACAAAAAATATGTCTTACACCAAAGTAGAAAAATCAATGAACCTCATTCATGAAGGGCTCATACAAACGCATTTGTACTTAACACATTTGTATTTACTTGTGCTAAGAAATTACTACTGTTACACATTTACTACTGAAATTACTACTGTTGCACAATTATTTTTATCCTTATTTTTCAATGCATATTCCATTGCACATTTTGATGCACACTGCACATTTTTGGACATCTGTAAGTAGGTATTTATTCTTTGCACTGCTCTTAGATTTTTGTCTTTAGATAGTTTTTGTATTGTCTTATATTGTATTTTTACACTGTCTTTTATTGCACTGCTTGGCCAGAGAGAAACGGAATTTTGATTCACTGTATGTCGAACACATATGGCAGAATTGACAATGAAGTTGACTTTAACTTTAAAGGCAAATTAACAAGATTTACAATCTGAGCCTTCTTTCGGCAATAAAACAAGTAGTTTTACTCACCCATAGCATTTTTCTGTCAATTGGAGCAGTATCGCAGAACTTATGTTGAGCCGTTCTGTTCTAGTAATGATCCCGTATCCGTTAACATGGTGCTGTATCATATGCTCGGGGCATTACTTTGCGGTGTCCAAATAACACAAACTTTAGCACTTTTCAAATCATAGAAGCCCGATGTCTTAATGTAAGATTTCGTTTGAAGGAAAAGTGGCCTGTAATCCGAGATTTAGCCATAGTTTCGAGTAGATGAGGACGCCAGTGCGCATGCGCGGACTGTGCTCTCAGCTCCCGGGACCCAAACATGAAACGCAAAGCTGAAAACTATGGATAAATCTCGGATTACAGGCCACTTTTGCTTCAAACGAAATCTTACATTAAGACATCGGGCTTCTATGATTTGAAAAGTGCTAAAGTTTGTGTTATTTGGACACCGCAAAGTAATGCCCCGAATACAAATGCTAACGGATACGCTACAACATAACTTTCTTCAAACAGCTCCAAATGACACGAACGTGATATGGGTGAGTCAAACGACTTGTTTTATTACCGAAAGAAGGCTCAGATTGTAAAATAACGTTACTTTTCCTTTAAGGCCTTCTTCAACGTTTTTGGCATTCACAAAATGTTTTTTGTTTTTTTTGTAACTGAAAATGTTTTTATGGAAGAACAAACCTTACAAACAGTCAACAATTCTGCTGTTTTAGAATACTGATAATGCAACAAAAAAATGTAATTCCTGCACGAATGTAAGTTATATATTTTCATTTATTAAAAAGGGCAGCATGTAATTTTTTTTAAAGTTTCATTAATAAACAAATATACTTGCATATCTCCAGCATTTGGCTACATAGGTTGTGTTAATATCTAGCCCTTACAAAAGTCCACATCAGATTTAAAGTACACCTACCCTGTGCGTGCATGTTGTAGGAAAAGTGTACAGTGCATTCAGCAGAAGCCCGTTGCATTAAAGGACTCAGTAGCACAGCCGGACTTTCATACTCTGCACGCATCTCCTTCACTCTCATGTACCAACCTAAAAAAAAAAAAAAAAGATAATGAATAACACTGTAAAAGAATGAAGCTGAATTTCACGTTTCTGGCGATTATTACAATAGTTTGTCAAATGAAATAATTGTCAACATATGCAACAGAAAATACAGGTCGCATTCATTTGCATTTAGCATATGCTTCAAGCAAGTAAGTAGGGGTGGGGAGGAGCTAAAAAGTTAAAATTCGCCTTCAAATGGAGATGCTTTAACCTTGCTTCTGGTTAGTATCTTGGTAATTATTGGGATTTAATTGTTTAGCCAGTTGCTGTTGTGACTGTCTAAAACTCTAAAACAACCAACATCTAACACACAACAATAATATGGTAAAAATCTGTACTTTTTCTGGTTTGTCGCCCCTGCCCTCCATCTGAAATGACGAACGTATAGCAAGCCAACTGGTAAAAGAGTGTGTTAGTAGTGTGGATTTGTACCTAGAGTCCCATTGTCTCTGACCCATTTTAACTGTCCGTTGCTTGTATCTTGCCAGCCACAGGTATCGGTTTCAAAAGAGCATCCCACAAACTCTGGAGTGCTTTCATTAACTGCAAGTAAAATAGACAATACAATTAACACACAAAAATACAAATTGTTAATAATAGTCTATATACATTTACACCTGTACCTTGACATAAACCTGGATTAATACTGATGTCATCAATGGCAATGTATCCTGTTGGTTTAGTTTCAGCTTCTATCAGCAGCTAAGAGCACCAAAGAGTCAAACAGCCAAGAATACCTTACAGAGACTGATTGTGTTAAAGACTCTGTACCTGTATTTTTCCCATGTATATGAGCAAAATTGCTTGCTTACTGCATGCTGTGTGCATCTAATTAGAGTGTATTGTATTAATATATTATTCTATTTTAATAATTAGGATTCCAGTGAGGAATAACTTTGGACCACTGCATGATTTAAAATGAACTAGTTCTGTTTTTTCACATTTTTAAGATGGTAAAATCAGGTACAGTGCCTTGAATGGTTATTGTTTTACCCGGAAAGGCTTGCTGTTCTTTGTGAGAGTATGAGAGAACCTGGTCCATTCGTTATCGCTGGTGTTAATGTTAAGTGTCAGGTCCTCCTCCACTCGTCCTGAATTAATTTTTAACTGCAACGCCCCGGATTCACTGACAAAAGGATTAAACAGAAAAATCATGAAACAAATTTAGATTTCACAACTAGAGGCAATTTTCCTGTATTGACTCTCACAAGATGATTTTATTCAGGTCTATAGCTGTTGAAAAATGTCGCAAAGCATTTCTCAGACTGCTTTCTCTGACCCTTACCACTCATAGTTGTTGCACAAAGAGAAGCAGGTGATTCATGGCCGAATGACTTTAGTGCACAGTTTTAGAAGGAAGTGTAGGAGGAAACTGAGGCCTTCTAACAGGATAGAGAGCATCCTCTGTGCTGTTGCATACTGTATGTTTGTGAAACGTTTAAGGGTGATTCTGCTGACCTGGTTCTCATAAACGCAGCGGTAGAGTAGTAAAATAGTGACATTTAATTTATTATTTGAAGTAAATGAAATTGGAAAGACAAAACTTTATAATAATGCATGAAATAAATAATAATGATGTGTCAATATGGTTTTTAATGAGCCAATACTGATGACCCGCTGCTGTGGTCAATTACCAGTATTTGCCAATACCCATATCTTGCTCACACAGGTCACATCAGGGTTTTTATTCTTATTTTATGGCTAAAAGCCCAAAGTGACATATATGTTATAGTGATATTTCCATAACTGGTTTGATATTACTTTCTTCAACAACTATAAATCAGACCAGGTTGAATGTAATACAGGACATGTTATCAAAGTATTGGAACTGTTAAAGGTCCCATGGCATGAAATTTTCACTTTCTGAGGTTTTTGAACGTTAATGTGAGCTCCCCTACCCTGTTTAGCCCCCCCCCCATGGTTAAAAGTTGCGAAATGTCTAAACTGAGCATTTGCGATCCTTTTCTGCGTTACAAAAAATCGGAGCTCAAACGGGCGATTTTGAACAAGGCACCTTATTGACGTCAGATCGAAAAAAGAAATGCAAATGCAGTTCCACCCCCGTCTGTCTGTACTCAGCGTCTCTGTAAATCACGCCCAGAGAGTTTGGACTGCGAATGCGCTAGGCAATGCGAAATGCGTTTTTTTGTATTTGCCTGGAGGCACGTCCGAGTGTTTCTAGGCTCGCAAGTCCTTTATCTGAGCCTCTGGACCTTTGAACAGCAGTGGTTTCATTTTATTTTCTGTGGAAATGTGTTTATTTTTCAATGGAACGCTTCAAATCTCTTCCCCCGTGCAAAAACACGGAAATGGATCAGCTGAGAGCTGAGAGCCGAGAGTTTGGCCACGCCCCCACCCTCTACTATAGGCCAGCTCTTTTCTCCTAATTTGCATTCAAGCAACAACGCCCATAATGGCCTGTTCAGAGAGAGAAAAATACTCTTTCTCATCTTATCTCTGTTTCTCATGCACTGAGAAACAGAGTGTTGAGTGTTGAGTGTTGATTTTGAAGAAGGATTCATTTACAGTATTAGGGAACCATTAAGGAGCCATATAAAAGCATCAAGAAGTACCATGTCATGGGATCTTTAAATGTGTTTGAAATGAAGTAGTATCAAAAAACAAACAAACAAACAAACAAACAAACAAAAACAAAAAAAAAAAAACAGCTTTTTGAAATTAGCTGCTTCCTTGAAATTTGCACACAGGATATAGCAGCATTTTGGAGAGCCCGCTTCCTGTTAGAGTCACATGACTGTCACATGGTCATCATACCAGGATGTTTATGTTGCTTAGAAGGATTTAATGAGTTAAGGTCACACATAAAGGTTTATAAGGAAAAGACTGGGGCATTCACAGTGTTTGTTACACTGGTGTTAAAGTAACGATCACAAATTTTCACAAACATATAAATGCGTGAAAAGTCCCTCAGTCGTCCAGGTAGAATCCAACATATAAAATATATACATATAAACACATATAAAATAATTTCTTACATGTTTGTGTAAAACATGCAGCTACATAACTCTTCTATTTCCATTTTGAGTCATTAGTTCAAAAAGGGTACACACAAAAGGGCTCACTGAGGACAATGCAAAAATGGTTTACAATATCAATATCAAACACTGATATCTGCCGATCTCAAAGGAACATCGATATCGATATCAGCCAATACCGATACTGGAACTGATATATCCCCCATCTATAGGGTAGACCACAAAAATTAGAAGAAAAAAAATGGAATCATACCTGATGAAGCAGTGCAAGAAACAAATTTAATATTTAATATTCAAAATAAAGCTTTTGTCAGCAAAAGTAACCAAAACGTTTACTCAAGTAAAAGTACTGTTCAGACATCCCAAGTTCCAAAAACTCATTTCAGGGAGATGTCGTTATTATCTTGCGTGCACGCTCTGCACAGTCCAAAACAAAAACAAAACAAAACAAAAAAACACGTTGTCTAAAATCCGGGATATTTTATCGGACACGCGGGCATCAGGAAGCCACTATAATTTTCCGGGAGACTCCTGGAACTTCCGGGAGACTTGGGATGTCTGACTGTTACACTGTAAAATGTATTGCTCAAGTAGGAGAATAAAATCTCCTAAAACAGTCAATGTACTAACTGAATATAATTGTGTACAGCCTACCTCTGCACATAGGACCAAAAGGAGAGGCATGATGAAGTTTCTTGGGGTAGAATCCATTCAGAAATGACCTGTGCTCTACTACTGTGATCCAGGTGCTGAGCAGAGCTCAACAAAAACACACCTACAGTCAAAAGAATCACAAAAAAATTGTTACTGACATTTTTTTTTTTTTTTTACTGACATTTTTTAAAAATAATAACAATATTGGGTAGAGGAAGTGAAAGAATAAAAACAGAAGTGGGGGATAAAGAAATCTGAACAACAGCATAGACAATAGACTACAGTTGTATTGGCAAATCTAATGGTTTTGTAACGCTTCTGGAGGGGTCACTACCTGCTTATCAGCATAGTGTTTTAAATGCTTATCTATCTTGGCGCCACCAGGCCAAGTTACATGTCAAGTCTATAGTGAGGCAACCCTGCTCACAGTAAAAATGCATCTTTTTAAGTTTAACTTTAATGTCACAACATGCAATATTCAAGGCAAATCAATAACATAGTCATGGAGACAAGCAGGTCTCCCCAGAAAAGTTACATAGCAATTTGTGGAAAATTGGCTTTATTATATTGCAGTAGATATATGCATTGGGTTTTATGCAACATTTTGTGGACTTTTTCCAATTCAGAAGATGATTGCTTTTGTTAATCACTATAGCAATGGATATTTTTCATTATTCTGAACCCGTGTACAATATGTGTATAGTAGTGTACCATCAGAGGTTTGAATGGTGTGATCGGTTGGTGGGCCCATTATGCCTCCAGAGGACAAAACCCAATCATGCCCCCCTTCTATGGGACGGTTAACCCAAGTGCAATGCCCCGACTCAAAATCACAGCTGCCTCTAGGACTGCAGGCTCCCTTTGTTATAGAGACATCATCTATCTTCACTGTAGAGGTCATTCCACGCACAGCAAATCCTTTGAACACTACCTAAAAACACAGGAAATATAAGTGCGTGGAGTGGATGATATAATTAACTTTTTTTCACACGACAGGGACTGTTCACATTTTTTGTTGGTTTCAAAATGACAACAAATGTGATATTTTTATTTCCCTTATTTGAAATTGAATATTGCATTATATGCTATTAAGAATGATGATTGGTGACCATTTTGAAGACTTACATGAAACTTGGCAGGTGCCCACACAGTGACTTCTGCCACCTCCCAGTTCAGAGACACTGAACTAGAAGACTCCCAAAGCTTTCCATGCGACTCTCCATTCCAGTACAAATGGACAGCAAGAGTGTTAGAGGGCTCCACAGGCACCTGGTACCTTTACAAAAAGGAGTACACCATTTCAAAACAGATAAAATGAGGTACTGTTATCAAATAATAAAAAAATACAATAAAACATCAATAAATATCATACTCTGACATGAATACAATGAGTTTTGGATACAGTTACATTACATTTTCATAGTATTCAATGTAGAAATTCAAAATTGGGTACACTTTTTCAGACAGCTCTAATTGCACAATGACTCCCAATCTTTTCATGAACAATTCCAAAATTAAAAAAAAACATGTACAGGTTTAAATTGAGACTCAACCTGGACATATCTTGGACTAATTCATAACTGACTACAACTAAACAATTTGCAACACAAATAAAGTATCTAAAGGTAAATTCAGAATGAAATAAATTTGACTGAGAATCTGGTGTATGATGAGTTGAAAAGTAACACAATGGGTCGTTTTTTATGCCAGATTCTGAAAGTTCACAGACTTAGAACTTGCACAGTAATATTTTACAGTGGCCTCACCAGAAGCGCACACACATCTCTGTAGCCGCTGGAAGCTCGTGAGTGAGGAGTTGAGCCACTTCATGTGTGGCTGAGTTTGACAACACTACATTCATGTAAAAACCTGGAGGATGACACATGACAATAAGTAAGTCGTTTTGATGGAATGTCTAATAATAAATGCATTTTTCCGGACAAGGAATAATAATGTTTGCGATCACTAATGCTTAAATCTGTATTGTCAGCATGAATACAGAAATTCTGTAGAGACAGGAACTACTCAGAGTCAAATGCTGATAAATAACAAACTGTTACTGGAATATTGAGTCATGACAAGCAGAATGTCTATGTTTGAGTAACAGTAACAACTGACTCCTCACCATGTTCAGTTTTGTAAGTATGATCTGGATTTGTCTTATTAGCTTTTGTTCGACTCCACCGTCCAATGTGACTGATATCGTTTTCATAATTACACCAGTCCACATCAAAACTACACACGTCTGAAAACAAAAGAAAAACAGAACAGATGTAAAGACAAGGCAAAAAGTTATCAGACCCTTGTAGTTTTCTCTAGTAATGTTTTATTTTACTAATCAATAAAAGTATTATTCCATCTCTCTGTGATAAAAGGCACTACTATACATTTACTTAATTGATAATATCTATAGAAGAAGAAAAAAAAACCTGTTACCATGATTTTGGCAAACTCCGCTCTTCAGTGTAATGTCATCAACAGCAATAAAACCTTCACTGTCTTTATTTCTATACGCACTGAACAAGAGCTGTGGGTTAAAACTTAATATATTAGTAATTAAGCATTTTGTTGTGCATAAATACTTGTGTACATGTGTTTAAATAAAAAATATTACCTTATTTATGTCATTATTGCTAATATTTACTTGAGACTTAATCCACTTTCGATCCTGGGTTCCATGTTGAGTCCACACCAACAAGTCAGAAGATTTCTAGAAAAGAAAAACAAAACTTAGGTGGTGGGGGCACTGTTTTGCCTAAAATGTTCCCCAGTATGGCAATAATAAACATATCTACCCTCACAGAGAAAACCAGATGGAGCCACCTTGCCAAATTACAGATCTGTGGCATGGCAAGCCTGCTCGCAGTAACGATGGAGATTTTCAGTAAATTTTGGAGCAATAAAAACACTAGTAATGATATAAATGCAAGAGAGATAAGTTTAACTTGCCATACTGTGGAATATCGCCAGGTGAAGGAATAACATCTTCAATGAAACAAGCTACTAGCAGGGGAACACTCACTAGAAAATAGTTTAACTTTAATTAGTTTTCTTAATAAATGTATTTTTTTACTGCCAAACATAAATACAGCAAACACAATATACATTATACATAATATACATTATACACAATATACACAATATACATTACATACATACAATTTCTGACTGCTACAATAATATAAACAAAAATGTATATATATATATATATATAAATCTTACAGTCTGAATGAGCAGATCCAATGAGGACACAGCTGGCCCTGACATGTACGCCCAAAATTCAACACAAAATTCTGAGGAAACCTCCACGACTGGCGTGGAGATAGAGGCCTTCTCACCATCTTCAGAGCCAGATCCATTTAACAGCAAAAAGAAACCTGAAGAAATAAAATTATTTTTCAAACTGATATCCAGAAAATATAGTAAATAAATAAATAAATAAATAAATAAATAAATAAATAAATACATAAATACATAAATACATAAATACATAAATACCTTGATTATTCCCAAGAGTGTGGTCATACTGAGCCCCATGCCATGGGTGATCAATATTAAGTCCATTCCTAAGCGTCCAATTCGCAGCTGCACCAACCTCTTGAACCCAGGCACACAGTCCTGTATATTCAAGGCACACATATCCAAGAAAATTCAGGAACTTTCAACACAAATTGAGGAGTTGTCAGTAACTGAAACAGTGATTTCCAGGGTTGTAACTAAAATATTTTCTATCTTACATCCAGTCCACAATATAGGACATCTTTAGAATACTTGCATGAATACTGCAAACCTAAAATGTATTCCTGTATTTATTCCTGAAAAATCCCTTGAAAAGCATTCTTACAGTCACATTTCCATAGACCTAATGTATATCTTGGCCTGATGTCATCACTTGCTTGTCTCCATCAAATTTAACGGCATATTGTGGAACATTCTAGGCAAATCAATGACATCCTCATGAAGACAAGCATGTGGCATACACTTCGGAGTTGAAAAGATTTTTGAGAAAGGCAACAACATGCTGGGATTACTAGGTCTATATATCATGAAACATAATTACATACAACATACTTTACAGGGAATAAGTGTACACATTTCCTCTAGAGATCAGGTTTTGGGTAAAATACATTTGAGGACGATTGTGACCTTGTTCAAAAGTGCAGTCCATGGCGGAGGGAGGGGCGGGGGTGGTTGGAGGAGGAGCGGTTGTTGTTGGGATTAAGTCACTGCATGAAATATCTCTCATAATATGGATGTCATCGAGAGAAATGCTGCCACAATCTGACTCTGGACATGTAGCCTCAAGAACAATCTGCAACAACCATTAAAATATAAATATAAATATAAAAGTACGTAAATATGGCATTGTGTATGATAATAGTATGTCAATATATATTTTACTTTGTGTAGCCCAGATGCCATGTAATCCACCCTACTAAGGATCCAGGATGAGTTCATAAACCCATTTGTGCTCCACAGGGGGTGAAGGGAATCATTTTCACTGATCAGCACAGTCAAAATAAACTTTGAAGGATCTGAAAACCAAAAATAAACAGTCACAATGTAGAAGAAAATAACACAAATGTTACACAATACTTGATACATACTTGATCTATTATAATGTATCCCACCATATACCAACAAGTAATAACAAGTAATTACAATGTTCTTAGGACTAGAGTGGTTGTGGGTGTGGATTATTAACCTCTAACCTATTGAGATACTGATCTGAACTGAACTTGCAAAAGCATGACAGCATTACATGGTTTTCTTATAGATCAGGGGTGTCAAACAAGCGGGCCGGGGGTCAGATCCGGCCCTCCAAGACTTTTAATCTGGCCCTCGGCTGATTTTCTATTAAAATATTTAAATTTTCTATTAAAATATTGGTAATTTTCTGCGGCACCTTTCTGCTTTTCCCACCAGAGCAGCACAAATGAAGACTTGCCTCTTTCCAAACACTCTTAAAGGACCATCGTTTTGACTGTTGACCGTGACACCCTCATCAGCAAAATGTCAAAAATGAGAAAAGTAGACGCCGAGTGCAGGATTTTACAAGAAAAATTGACTAATTCCTATTTGTTCATGGAGGTGAATGGGACACCTGTATGTTCAGTGTGTTTGCAACAAGCGGCGGTGCTCAAGGAATATAATCGTAAACGCCCCTACAAGACACGGCATTTCGAACAATACAATAACTTGAACGGAGAATTGAGAAGACAGAAGATAAATGAATTATTGCTGGGACTGAAGAAACAGCAGTCTGTAATAGATTTGTGTTTCTCTGCACAAATATTTGGACTCATTGTTATTTTTGGGGTATATTTGCCATCAGTTTTCTGATCCGGCCCCTTTGGGATCAAAGTAGGTTGGATACGGCCCCCGGACCAAAATGAGTTTGACACCCCGTTATAGATACTATTTAAAAAAGTTTTTTGGTAACTACACTTTAATCAGCCTTAATAAAGCATGAACAAAGACTTAATTCATAACAAATTGTTTATTAAGAATATTTAGTAATAATTAGACTTAGTAATTACTTAATATCCTAACCCTAACCTGTAACCCTTTAATAAGTACTTATTAAACCTGAATAATTCTTAATAAACAGTTTGTTCATTATGAATTATGTTTTTGTTCATGCTTTATTTAGACTTATTAAGATGTATTTATTATAAAGTGGCACCAGTTGTTTACACATTCAGTTAAAACATCTATTTGCACTGCCTAAAATTACATGATGCTCAAAGTATATTATAGACTTTGGTAGTTTAAAAAATAAAGTCAACTTACAGTCAATTACCCAGCCGGATGAGTAGTGCCAAAGCTCCAAACAGGCTTTTTCCACTGAGTCCATCAATTCACTCTCGAGTCGAGCTGTTTCATTAGGCTTAGTATTTGTGAAGAAAGCAAAATGGCCTAGAAAGTGGAATAAAAAAAACATACAGATTTTGATTTATAAACTGAATAATGCATTGACTTTAAACAATGGTACATAAAGTGTCACAGTACATTATTACAACATTTTACTGTTTACTGAAATGAATATGGATTCATAAAAAGCAATAAGCATTTCTGTATGATATATAGTGAGTATTTACCAAATCGAGAATCAAGGCTATGATCTCGTTTTGGGATAAATGAATTTCCCAAACTGGATCCAGAGAGCCAATCCCAGTGCAGTCCAGTCTCGATGGGTGGACTGTTCACCCATCCACAGAAGTCCATTTCAAAGTCACAAAAACCTTTTTTAACAAGATTTATAAGAGGCATAGCATTATTTAATTTACTATATTTAGAGTATGCCAAAACTAGACATTTTTTACTGACCTTGGGGTGGACAGGCATCATTTAACACAGTCAGGTCATCTATAGCAATATTTCCCTTTGGTTCAGGACCTACAACTGCCTCAAATATCACCTGCAATTCAAAAGCAGGTAATGAATGGCTTACTTTTCTCATTTTCTAATTATTTTAAATTTTATTTGAAAGTACATTATGTAATCTGCTTGTTTCTATGTAAATGTTGCCGCTTTATAGTGTGGCATTATCTGTCTTGCATTTATTTAATTATTATTATTATATTTTTATTGCTTAAAAATAGGTTAGCAAAACACGTATTCTCCCACTTGCCTCTATACCAGGGGTCGGCAACCTTTACCACTCAAAGAGCTATTTGGACCCGTTTCACACAGTAAAGAAAACACTGGGAGCCACAAAACCCTTTTGAAATTTAAAATGAAATAACACTGCATATAACAGCTTTTTTTTGCCTTTGTGCCATAGAATTCCATTTTGAATATGAACAAACTAAAATAAAATACATTTATTTAATTGGACAGTGTGTAGGATTGGTGGCGCATTGGTGGATGGTGGGTATTGCAATTCCGGTTTTAGCTACGGCAGACCTCGAGGGTCACCCAGGCGCGCCATAACGTGGACAGCTCGGCATACCCGGAGCCGCGCACGAACCGCGCACACGCGTAAAGCGCACCCGGCGCTGTGCACGGGTGGGGGGAATCGGGAACCGGACCGCGGAGGGCAGAGGTCGGTCTGAACCCGGGGTGCGGCCCCGCGCTGCAACAAAGCCCCAGCTGTGGTAGGTACTATGTCCTTCTTCTTTTCCTCTTAGATGAAGGTGCTTGCTCCTGCGATGTATGTGCGGAGTAAGCGTGATCCGGCAACATGCTTGTCGTTGTTTATCCAAACGCGTACTATCTCGTTGTGTGAAAACCACGAGCCCTTTGACAACTACTGTATAAATAAAACCGCAAAGGCGGAGCCCAAATGTCCTTCTGCGGCTCTCGTAATCAAAATGGCTGCCTCCACATGGGGAAGATCCCCCTTTTATGCAGGTATATCTAAGTCCAACAGAATACTTTGATTTCATGATGGAAGTGAAAAGGCTTGGAAAACACTGTATTTTTGATTGGGTATCTTCAATTTCGGTAATTAACGGGTAAAAATCTTACACACTGTCCCTTTAAATACAGTGGTCTCTCGCTATATCGAGGTTCACCTTTCGCAGCCTCGCTGTTTCGCAATTTTTTTTTTATTGTGTATCAACGCGCATAGTGTTCTGCATCCTGATTGGCTAAGGAACCTTTGTCTTTGTCAGTCATTCTCCTCCGTGCCGTGTCTCCTGTACAGTACAGAATGCGTCCAGTTTGCCAAATTTATTTAAATGTTCGAGCAGTGTGACACCTGAGAGCGCACAGATGCGTTCTCACTACAGTTCTGTGTTTGAATGAGAAGCAGTCGCACCAGGCTCCGCTTTCAGCCCTAGTGCGTCCTTCTCTGGAGCATGAGGAAGGATGCGAAGACCAGGGACAGACTCAGTACTGGCTTCAACAGACCAAAAAAGAGCCGTTTCCTACAAAGCCAGTGACTCATGTCTCAGCGCCCCTCGTGCATCCAGCCGGACTCCCGGAGCCATGTGACCGGTGCGTACGGTGCAGAGCTGTAGAACCCCCCCCCCGTTCCACGGTCTACGGAGCCGCTTGTAGGTGCAAAATGCCAGGACCGTTTTTTGATCCCAGTCCGTCACTGCTCTGAAGTGCTGTATGTTTGCAAGTTTTCTCCCCAACAAAACCCGCAACAGTGCAGCGGCGCCAGGCGCCTCGGTCAGAGGAACTGTGAAATACATGCATATTTATACGTATACATTTATCAAAGCTGACTACTTCACGGATTTCGCCTATCATGGGTTATTTCTACAACGTAACCCCCACGATAAACAAGGGACCACTGTACTGAGTCACATCAGAGGGATCAAAGAGCCGCATGCAGCTCCGGAGCCGTGGGTTGCCGACCCCTGCTCTATACGGTTCTGACTTGTAAATGAGCCTGGTAGCTTGTCTCAGATATTCATTTTTAATGAATAATCAATAACATCTACATTGAGACACACAGGTGGAAAAGTTACATAACCACACATCGAATTACACAGAGGCCTATTTGTACCACCCTATCCTCAGCTATGACTAATCGACCCTTCCACCCCCACTCTTGTTTGTCTTTCAACCATAAGACATCTACAGAGGGGGTCCTGTATCTGCTGGGCTAAACACCTGAGACAGAGCCCCCATCCTGAGGTTCTATCTAGCCACCTCTACTTCATCTTATTATCCATAAATATTTTTATAATATATATTTATGATGCGGTCAAATCAAATGTATTTCCAGAATCAGCCAGGTAGTCATCTTCACCTAAAAACCTTTTATTTATTGTAAACTTGAGCCATGTGAGTCGCCATATAACAACATACTGTATGATGTTACCTTAAACTGGTGAT
The DNA here is from genome assembly GCA_036785185.1 of Paratrypauchen microcephalus. NCBI lineage: Eukaryota > Metazoa > Chordata > Actinopteri > Gobiiformes > Gobiidae > Paratrypauchen > Paratrypauchen microcephalus. The sequence continues at coordinate 2,872,993 of JAVJIX010000032.1, forward strand.
TTGGACTGTGGAGTGAGATTCTCCCATGTCTCCAGTGGCTGCCCTGATCCCCCTGCCTGCTCCACACTCGGACCAGCTCTGCGCTGCTTTCACTGGTTTGAACATAAACATTCATTTCACTATCACCCAGCCCCTCCATGTGGTACCAGAACATTACGCATTCTCCACCAGCTGCAGTGGGTCCCATGTCCGCTGTCATCATAGACACTTTAGACCCCGCCTCAAGACTCCACAACTCAGAACTCAAGTAGTAACCTACACAGCAAGAAAGACATTTTCTGTTGATACATGAAACCTATTGAACAAGGCAGAAAACAAAATCAGTAAATTAAATACATTTGGTAATACAAAGCTGCCACATAACCCTAAGACAGTTCTATTATTTTTTGGAAAAATAGCTATAATAGTTATGTCAATAAACCTGAGGATGAAAAACACTCACTGAAGGTTTCTAATGATATATGGATCAACTAATTGGAATAATCGTCACTAAAGTAATTCATGTTTGTTTTAAGAGACATGTACTGTATAATCATTAATATATAGACACCATAATGTGAAAATTTAGATAAAAGAAAAAAATCCAAGATACCCATAATAGACAGAATCAACTAGACAAAAAAATGACTATTGTTAAAACAGTGGATTACCTTGGTCCGTCCCCAGAGTGTGGTCTGCCTCTGGTCCTGGAGCATTAGCTGGTAGCGCACTCCCTTTGACCCTGGACCAGCCTAAACCTCCAAAAGCCTGAAGGCCGCACAGAGACCCCTGGAAGGTGCACTCTCTCTCCACAGGGCAGGACCCATCTGAGGCGCGGGACACCACAATATCATCTATGGATATGCTCCCCTGTGTCCCCCCTAACACTGCTTCTATTATAAACTGAAACATTAGAGATGAGAAAAATAAATCATGTAGAATGAAAAGTGAAAAAGAACGATTAAAGGTGCACATGTTACTGCTTGTCTCCACTGAGATGTTAGCTTCAGTATGGCATTATCTACGTTATACAGCTCTGGAAAAAAATAAGAGACCACTGCATTTTTTTTTCTGAAATCAGCATCTCTACATGTATTACAGTCATTCCATTCCAGCGTCTGTTGAATTCCAACACAAACACAAAGCTGAGCTACTTCAGTTCTTGCACCAGGAGTGGAATAAAGTCACCCAAGAACAATGTGAAAGACTTGTGGAGAGCATGCCAAGACGCATGAAAGCTGTGATTAAAAATTAAGGGTTATTGCACCAAATATTGATTTCTGAACTCTTCTTAAGTGTAAATATTAGTATTATGTTGTTTTAAAATGAATTTGATCTTGTTTCTTTGCATTATTTGAGGTCTGAATACATTATCTTTACAATATCTTACAATATCTTTTTTGTTATTTTGACCATTTGTCATTTTCTGCAAATAAATGCTCTAAACGATAATATTTTTATTTGGAATTTGGGGAAATGTTGTCAGTAGTTTATAAACTCAAACAAAAATGTTCCTTTTGCCCAAACACATACCTATAAGTACGGTAGTAAAATCAGAAAAACTGATAATTTTGCAGTATAGTGTAGTAAGTGAAATAGCAAAAAAACTATTCCAGCAATGGTAGAAGTCAAGGAAAGCTAAGCTAAGTCAAACATGTATACATTAGACTGCATGTCTAAGAAAAAAGTTTTTGGATTTTCTGTGTTGCTTGTGCTTATTATTAGTATTTTAGACTTATCCAGAATTATGAAGTGCCATAAAATAGTCACTGTATTTCTCAAAGACTGGGAACCAGTAAGCAATGTTTGATATGACTGCTTCGGGAGAAAATAAAAATAAAAAAATATCCAAAAATACCTGTATTGGTTTGTCACTTTGAAAAGTCAAATCAGCAAATCTCCATTTATTTCCCTGTGTCCCACTTCTCATCCACACAACTGTTTCTTCTTCACCGGGATGTTTGGTGATAAATTTTAATGAACCTAGTGTTGAGAAGAAAATACAAACCAGTGAATGACTACAAGTAGCAATAACATTACTTAAACTTGGATAATATTCATCGGTTTTATAGCAGTTTTTATTTATTTGAGGTATACCTATACTGTTGCCAAATATATGGTACCAAAAACTGACACAGAGGCCTTCTTGAGCAGACTGGGGAAAGCTGACAAGTCTGGCTGTTGAACTGATATTTTGATTGCTTTTAGTATTTATTAACATATGGTACCCTGAAAGAATAACAAGAGTCACAGTTAAACAATGCCATGAAATAATCACTGGTCTGCAAGCAAAATGCTTCTGGAACAAAAGTAGTGAAATTTTTCTTGGTTTAGGTCACTAATAAAGAAAAAGTAAGTCAGAAGTGCTGATTGGTTATAGTTTCCAAGATATAGTATTGGGTCAAAATAGGAAATTGATGCAAAAATTGTATTTTATCAGAAGAACTGGTTGCTGTACACACTGTAGTGTGTACAGCAACCAGTTCTATCTGAAAGTCTGTCTGCACATTCCAATACATTCATTTTAATGTGTAGACTTTTAAAATAAATATTTTTTGATTTCTTTCAAGAGAAATGCCTTAAAATTGTGTGCACCTGATGTCTTAAGATATTTCTTGTTTATTTCTTGACGGATAAAGAAGTGCAAGTTAAATATTTTCAAAATATAAATATTATTTTTAAGCAAAAATACCTAAATCTATTGTATAAACAGATGTGATTTTGATGTAAAACAATATCATTAAATATCTTGAATACATTAGCTAACCAGCACAGTTATCAATTGATTTTCAGTTCATCTTATCAATATAAATGAGATTTAGCCACTTTCAACTCGGAAGCAGATCCAGTCCAAAAATTTGTAGACCAGTGATAATTTGATAATGTACTGTAATTTTAGTAAAAACTATACCAGTAACTACAGGGTTGTCCCCAAATTCAGATGTATCCCTCTCCCACAAAAGGCTGGCTGTGTAGTCATGATACCAAGAGCACGTGTCTTTCTCAAAGTCACAAGACAGCTGATCTGAAGCTGGAGGTATGTCGTCCGTACCACAATTATTAAACAAGATATCGTCCAACTTTATATCGCTACGGCCTATTAAGGGACTTTGGGAAACAAACTGCAGCTGTGGAGTAAAAGAAAGAAAAAAACATTACAACCAATATAGGGACATTTCCAAGGAACAAGTCAGCATAGTTCCACATTAGAAAACTACAGTGTACAATGGGGCTGACGTTGGTGTAAACTGCAGCACAACAAAGAGCAGTTGTCAGCAGTGAGTAACAGATTTTTTTTTTTTTCTTCATATAACTATGGGAGGCTACTGAATCCTACACAAGAAAATAAACATGGAGAACAAAGTAAGTACAGGGAAGTGGGAGAAAAGGGTTAAAAAGTCAATAGGTCGCGTTAAGATAATACAGAAACATGAGTATTATCCACATACATTTTTTGTGACTTTATGCCGTTCAAATAAAGTGAAGAGCGGGAGTAAATAAATGGACAATAAAGGTAGAACACCATATTTGAGAGGAATCAAGGTGAGTTACAGCCTTTCATTGAGCCTGAGAAGAAGAATTGTAAAAGTGCAAAAGAAGGCATGAAACTAATTTTCTACAGTCAATACTAACCTTGTATCCTTTAGGTTGATTCCCAATGAAAACTGTTGCATTTTCCCATTCATTTGTGTTACTTTCTGAAATGGGCAATAACGTTTTGTCACTTGAGCCTCTGACCATTTTTACTTTCAGGTCTGATGTACCAAAGGTGCCCATGTCATATATGTGGTACCAAAAACTGAAATGAAAGAAGAGTTATAATGTTTTTTTGGTATTTGCTAACAAACTATAACATACATTAGTCATTATTTTACATGTTCTTCATTGAACACTTCTACCATATTGATCTATATTGAACAGCTTAATAATAGACACAGGACAAATTGCTTCCTTTTCAAAACTGCAAAACTGAAAGAGCCATATTCCTGCATAGTAGCCTGACCAACAGCAGCTTTTTTACATTAACAAAATGTCTATGCTACATTTCTTAGCCCTTTTGTATGACCCAAAGTCTACAAACTGTGGGCAGTGATTAACAGTAGGTGAAAACAGACATTTTCTGAGAACTCAAGCTTCCAAAGGACAGTGCAGGATTGCTCAGAGAGATATGAATCAATCAAAACATGTTGAAATATCAATAAGTACCTGAGAGAGCACCCGAGACCCAATACTTTATCAACAGAGAACTCTAAAATAGCCTTTTGAAACATGCGCCCTCCTTCATTGACATCTATCTGCATCACGTATCCTGCATAGGAAAAAAAATAAACAACATATCACCAAATCTTATCTCAGATGCAATAAACGAATGTAATAGTGTTTTGTTTATTGCCGGACAGGAAGTTTACCCCATGAACTCCCTGTGGTGTGGTCGTATCCAGGCACTGCACTGTTATTGGCTCTTTGCCGTATCCAGGTGTACGATACATCGCCTACAGAGCTGTCCCACCCACACAAGTGATGCTCGAAGTCACACGACCCTGACAAAAAAAAAAGTAAAAAAAATAAAAACAAATCATCAACAAATTATATTGTCACCCCAAATAACTAAAATGATAAACACAAAGTTACGCCTGGGATAATATGTTTCATTTTTTATATTCAAGATCAAGATCAAGATTCAAGATTGTTTATTTGTCATATGCAGAATCAACACAAGGTCAACAATGCAATGAAATGCTTAGGATCAGTAGAACCGTTGACTCGCTAAGATAGTCAAGAAGTACTAATAACATGCAATAATAGTACATGGTAAAAAAGTGTTGCAAAAGTGCAGGGGAAGAAGTAAACAATATAATAAACAATATAATAAACAATATAATAAAATATGTAATAAAATGTAATAAAAAATACAGGGTACAATGTACAAGGTGCAGGTAGGATTAAATCAAAGATCAAATAAGGTGTAAGTATTTCAAAATAAGGTGTAAGTATTTGGTGAGGACATGCAATGACAGTGTCTTGCCAAAAGACTAGGGGCAGGTATTGAACCGACAACTTTCAGATTGGTGGGTGAAAGCTATGCCACTTGTTTATATCAGATATTATTTACTGTAGGTATGTACAGCTCTGGAAAAAAAATAAGAGACCACTGCATTTTTTTCTGAAATCAGCATTTCTACATGTATTATTGCACCAGGAGTGGAATAAAGTCACCCAAGAACAATGTGAAAGACTTGTGGAGAACATGCCAAGACACATGAAAGCTGTGATTAAAAATAAGGGCTATTGCACCAAATATTGATTTCTAAACTCTTCTTAAGTGTAAACATTAGTATTATGTTGTTTTAAAATGAATTTGATCTTGTTTCTTTGCATTGTTTGAGGTCTGAAAACATGTATCTTTTTTGTTATGTTGACCATTTTTCATTTTCTGCAAATAAATGCTCTAAATCAGTGTTTCCCAACCCTTTTTTGTCTTGTGTACCCCCTGAGCCTTTTTGTCATACCTCGAGTATCCCCTCACTCATACGTGTTGATAATTCTCCAAAAGTAGAACGTGGCACAATGGATTATTAAATGAAAATCATTTTATTTCATCTCCTTAATTTGAAAATTTAATTCTCAGGCATTTTCTCTCTTTTCTTTAACTCAAATTTACTCAAATTACAATGAAAAGACTCCAAAAAATCTCCCCCTGCGCCTGGCAGCAACACTGCCGAGTGCCCCCTGCAGTATGCTAGCGTACCCCTAGGGGTACTTGTACCCCTGGTTGGGAAACACTGCTCTAAACGAACATATTTTTATTTGGAATTTTGGCGAAATGTTGTCAGTAGTTTATAGACTCAAACAAAAATGTTCCTTTTGCCCAAACACCTATAAGTAGTCAAATCTGAAAAACTGATAAATTTGCAGTGGTCTCTTATTTTTTTCCAGAGCTGTAGTTATGTAACGTGACGATTTGACTGTACTGTGACAATGAGACATATTTATCATGACATGGAAGAGTTACTGTTTCCAGATGAAATATCTAAACTTATGATGTACAAATCTTATCAATATCGATTAGAGACTGGCTCCACCCACTTGCCATATAAATCAAAGTCTTAAAGTTCTTTCACCTGACAACGATCACGTCTTTAGAGTTGAATAATGTCATCACTAAGCTACATATCTATCTATCTATAAACTACTACTACTGCTACTCTGTGTAACTAATGAACTAATATTATTGCTTTGCCTGGAATATGGCACTGAATGGCTTTTAGGTTTCTTTTTTCTATTTTTTTAATTTCTATTTTTATTTTGATTTGTGCATACTGTATACATTTATTATTTTTATTTTTATAATTGTCTCATTTGACACCTGTCTCTTGCTACTCTCTGTTTATTATCATTTCCCTTGTGGATCAATAAAGTTTGTCTAAGTCTAAGTCTAAGCTATTTCCATGGAGACAAACAAGTGATGCCAACAGACCGAGATACAGGTCAGACCTGTGGAGCCGCAAGCCTGCTCACAGTAAGAATGCTTTTTCAAGGTGAGCAGTACAAATTAAATAAATGCAAGATGGATTGATTCAATTCAGGAGAAAATTCCAAGCAATGCAATAAAATCTCCATGGAGACAAGCAGATGGCGTACCCTCCACCAGAAAAATTACACAGTGCAAATTTAACTTTTGCATACAAAATAGAAAGAATACCACAAAAGTCCTCGTCTGATCCATCTTGACAGTCCTCTTTGAAATCACAGACCACTCCAGATGGCAAGCATTCTCCATTCAAACAGCTGAACTGAGAACATGGAGACACTGCAACCAGAAAAGCTGAGAAGGACAAATTATTATTATGATTATTATTATTTCTCCTCAACAAAATAGCTACAGTAAATCTCTTTTTCACTCTTACCAGGCAGTACTATAAGAAATGCCTGCATGTCTAGCCAAAATTGCATGAAATGCCAATTGTTAGCATTAATCTATTAAGTTCATCCCTAGCTAACCTCCTCGGTCACTTTGTACGTGTTTTATTGTAGAGCAGTGAAAGCCTCTTACCTTTATCTAGAATCCCAAAGTCCACAGCACTGCGACAACTGTTTTATGGCCTAATTGAATTTCTTTTATTCATTTCATGAAGCAAATATCACACTTTGTAAAAAAAATACTACTGTCATTAATGTTACGGTTTAAACTGATGAGCATCATTTTAACTGAATTGATTTTAATAATCATCTTGGACATACTTGGTGATAGACTGACCTTATCTGACATTTTCACATCTAGGGTTCAGCAGCTAAGAAAACAAGGTGTACTGTGTAATCTTGTCATTAAAACATTAATCATATCAAGTTGAAAGACTTTTGGTGAATGAGGACACAGGAAAGAAGTTCTTATTGATTTAAATTGAGTTGCATTCTTTAATAGAATAATTTAATAATAGAATAATTTTCAGTTGGGGGAGGTTGTAATGTAGGCTACTAATTCAAAGGTGAGGTAAGAGTATTGCAAGGTAGTTTATATTCACCACAATAAAACATAAACCCAGTGACCATGCTTCTGACGCAACCTGTTGACAATAGGTATATTTTCAATTAACACTACCTCATGCTCTTAACTGATAAATGATCTCACAGTTAAGACTCTATTTGTATTATATATTTGATTATGTAAATTATTTTGTACTGATGTTAAATGTTGCAGAGGCAACAGTGCTAATTTTTCACCAGCCATTGGTAAGAAAATGTTTTAATGGTTGCTTTGAACACTTTTCTATTGGGTATTATTGGGTATTAGCCAAATAAAACACTACTTGTGTGTCTATCCTGAAAAAGAGAAAAGCTGCAGAGGAAGTGAAAAAAACAGTTGAAACACTCTGATTAAAGACCTGTATGACTCAGAGGAGTAACTGCAGAGAGCACAGGATGTTCAGCACACAGCCACACCAGGACAAAGATCTATACAACATAAAACATATAGATCTTTGGACTGCAACACAATACAGACAATCAGCATTTCTATAGGCTCTGCTTCACTGTGTTTTATTATACTGGATTTGCATGCAATGTTATATTATTCACTATGATCTTAAAGGTGCACTATGCACTAACTTTTGTGGTGGAAGGTTTGCCATTTGCTTGCCTCCATGGAGGCAGCATGACTAAAAAAATACCTTGCTAAACATACATTTGTACGATGAGCCAGGTCGCCTCTCCACACATATGACCAGTAACTTTTGGTTGTACCATCTCTTTGACTCCATGAAGGTCGGTAAGTATAAGTTTAACCATATTGTGAAACATTCCAGGCAAAGCAATAACATCTCCATGGCGGACAATTCCACCACAAAAATTACATAGTGTACCATTAAGTTCAAAACACTGGTTCTCAACTGAAGTGGACCGACCTTCTGTCACTGACAAGTTATCTTCAGTAAGTCTTCAGTAATTTCATATTTTATTAATATCTCAATATGTTTCATTTACAGTGATACAAAGATCAATAAAATTAATTTTAATTTGCTACTCCTCTTTTACTGAGCCCATACATTCAGTTCAGCCCTAAAATGTGCCACGTCATGTCTACCAATCAAATCTGCATTTCTGTGGAGGATGGGAAGTAAACAGGAACACAAAACTTTCTCAATGGAGAAGGAAAAAAAAAACGCAGTTCCAGTGATTTTAAGTTTGTGTCTCTGTGATGGTCCGCCTCATAAGTCTCCTGCCTGCAGTGCACTGACCATGTTGGCTGCAATGGGGCTTATCAGGAGAGCACTGGACCAGTGGATAACCCTGGCTGCTTTTATTGTTTTAATCCCAACTGCTCAATGTGCAAATGGTAAAGTATGCAAAAATCTTGTAAACTTTGTATATGGACAATTATCATACTATATGTCGTCTATAGCAATCTCTATCAGCTATACATGTTTTTTTCCACAGGTTTTTATTCAGTTGTACAATTTGTGATCCACTATATATTGTCTGGACTGCATACTATTGTATTTTTTTTAATGTTCACTATATACTCATATATTTTCTCAAAGCAACAAAAGATATGTAACCATAGTTTTGGATTTAGTTCTGTTAATCAGTTTAGTCTCTGTAAATAGTTTTATTGGTTGATAAAATATTTTTTAGACTTCATACTCAAATGATTTTGTTCAGTTCATACTGTATGTTGGATTTGGTCTAACTACTAGTAATATTTCTAAATGGCCAGTAATTTAAACATATTATTGGCTAATGGACTGGACATGTTTGTATATTTGTTGTATATAGTTATTAATTATTTCATTATATCCATGGATTTCAGAAGAAGAAAAGAATTGACTGTTGCCATAACAATTCAAAGCAAATATCCTGTCTTTTAAATGGTGAAAAGGCTTGCCTAAATGTTGCCTGTAACAAGCAGTTGAAACCCATGACCAGGCTTTCAGGAGGCAATGTATTTTTCTATTCTATATATCATAACAATACCACTTTATTATCAAAGAAGCTCATGATGGCAATTTGTCAATTAATCAACAGTAACCAATCATGAAAACCTTGATAACAAAAATATTTTTGATAATGGATTGTTCTTATTGTTTCTTGTAGATTACCCATTCACACTCACCAACAAAGCCACTGGTTTCTGTCTGGTTAAAAAGTCCACCCGCTGTGCGGAGGTGCGCTGGACAACCGGAAACCGACTTTTAGTGACTACAAGCAGAAAATGTATCGGGGCACAGGGCAAAAGTGTGGGCAGCGAAGTCAATGTTTACGACTGTGACGATCGGAGCCCGCTGCAGAAATGGGAATGTCGAAATAATACACTGCTTGTACTGAAAGGCCAGAATCTGTTTGTGGAGGTACGAGATGACGAAACCATACTTCTGTCCCGAACTGTGGGGCCGAATAATCACTTCACCATAGTAGGGACCAACAGTGGAGCCTGCACCAGGACTTACAGAGGTACAGAGCATAAAACACTGAATAATTATAGTACATGATATTCTATATTCCATCCAAACAATAAGTTAGAAATAGACTTTGACTGAAAATATACAGTATGGACAGAATTTCGATGCAAATCTAGTAGTGTAAATAGATTAAGTATTGTCGAAGAGACTTATATACCATCTTGTCAGTGGAGATTACAGGTGGTTCTCAAAGCATTGTCTGGTCACACAGGCCATAAGAATAATTAATCTTACATTGGAATTGTAAAATGGCTATGAGAATGATCTTAAATCTGGCAGCACGGTGGCTGAGTGGCTAGCACTCATGCCTCACAGCAAGAATGTTCCGGGTTCGATCACCAGGTCGCCTGGGCCTTTCTGTGATGAGTTTGCATGTTATCGCTGTGTCTGGATGGGTTTCCTCTGGGCACCCTGGTTTCCCTCACCAACCTAAAACATGCGCCATAGGTCAAATCCTCCAGCTTAGGTCCTGATCAAGCCTAAGCAATAAGATCATGGAGATGGGTCCCCAGGCGCCTGAAAGATGAGCTGCCCACTGCTCCTGAAAATGCAGGAAAAAAAAATTTGGAGGCCGACTGAATAATCTGATGCTTTTGTGGGGGCTGAGGATTTACAAGATTCATGAGTTTGTGGTAAAATTATTGTTTTGAGGGTTTGCAAATAATAATACTGACTATCAGGAAAGGCTTTTAATAAAATGTAATTATCGACAGAGAAAATTGTCTTTAGACTATAATTTTGTCATTATTCATCAGATTAATAGATTACTCACAGCCCACAGTACAGGTGGCTGAATAATAGCAACACATGTTTACTGTATTTTGATAAGTCTGAGTAATGTGGCGGAATGCACAATCAATACTGGTGCAAAACATCAGAAAATGTACTTTGTTAACTCATATCTGAAAGTGAAAAATAAAAGAATAATTGAAAGTATTTAGAGATGTATCATGCTCAGTACATTACTGTCAGGTTTAATCTGCCTATGCACCTATGCAGTCTTCATCTGGCTATTCATATTTTGTAGGTTATATGTATGTAATTGGTTTTAAATAATCCAACTTAAATCTCTTTCCCTTCTTCAGAGCTGTACAGCATTGGGGGGAATGCGTTTGGGAAGCCTTGCATGTTCCCCTTCATGTACAAAGATCGCTGGTACAGCGACTGCACCCCGACTGATTCGTCCACCAGGAGGGCATGGTGCGCCACTGAAACAAGATATGAACATGAACGGTGGGGCTACTGTCCAACCATGTGTGAGTTTGTATTTTAAATAATACATTCTAAATAGGTTTGTCACAGTAACAATTTTTGCAAAGTGCAATATATATTGCTGAAATTATAATACTGAAACAAATTTATGCCACTGACACATCCCTAAAGCAGGATTATCTGTCTTAACTTAAAACTAAACTAAAACTATAACTAAAAAAAACAAAAAAACATTTCTAAATGTGCAATATTGAGAAGAAAATTGCAGAATGAAGCATATTTTGTCACTTAATAGTTAGTTTGTAGTTCTATTTGAGTCATGGAAGTTATTTATTCAACCTTCTTCTCCTCAAATCTTATCACAGTACAGAAAAAAAATCCCAAATAGTGCAATGAAAAGTACGATAAATATTGACCCCCCAAAATTATTGTTTAATCTATCCAATCCACTTACCGATTGATGTAGTAGCCTAAGTATTGTGACAAGCCTAATACTAATATTTATCAAAATGAAATAATAAAATAAAAAAATCTATGACTTTTTGTTGTTTATACTTAGCTAATGAGCACTGGGCCAAGAACATGGTGACAGGAGCATATTACCAGATCAACTTGGAGTCTGCGTTGACCTGGTCCCAAGCTCAGGTCAGCTGCAAACAGCAGGGTGCCTCTCTGCTCAGCATCTCAGATCCCAACGAGCAGGCCTTTGTTTCAGGTATGGCGCCCTCTGGCGGACACTTACAGTAATTACATGAAGATGTATCGGTTGCATGTTTTCAGCTATTTGAGTGTAATACTTACTAAACATTTAAATAGGTGTACTAAAAAAAACTAAACTGAGAGAAAGCAAGCAACGAAACCTTATCCTTCTAATGTTTCCTAAAAATGTTAATCCAAAGATCAGTGAGAGCAGGGTCTGATTGTGCAATCCAGACTGTTGAGGAACTTAAGGGCTTCTGCTTTCCAAAGATTCTCCATTGTAAACATCTGATCTCAATTAGGCAGTTTCTGTGTTTTGGTGAAGTAAAACCTGTGCATTTAAAGTGGTAAGTATTTAATCATTAAAGGTGCACTAAAGAAATATTATTGCTTTGGCTGGAATGTTACACAATATGGCATTATTCAGCAGCTGACTGAGGCACCCCCAGTGCAAGAAGGAGCGCTACCGCAGATCCTTCATCCCCACCGCCATCAGACTGTATAATTCTACTATATAGGCCAAACGTGCCTTTTTTTTCATACCTCCTAGTTACTGTTTTATTATTATTGCTTATTTTATTATAACTTATTTTATTCTATTCTTACCTGCACGCACTTTTCTTTCTTTCTGGAGCTACTGTGGCAAGTAAATTTCTCCTGTGTGAGATCAATAAAGTCTTATCTTATCTTATTAAACCTATCTAACATTTAGTCAACTTCATGTGTTAATTGCTCATAAATACCTTTAGGTATCTCCTCCTTGTCTCTATGGAGATACACAAGTTTATTGTCATACTGTGGAACATTACAGGCAAAACAATAAAATCTCCATTGAGACATGCAAGTGGTGGGCCTTCTACCAGAAAAATTACACAGTGTGCCTTTAAATCATTACCACTGTGTATAGTCGTATTTAGATATTTATAAATATGAATTATGTGTTTTAACATTTGAAGACTTTTTTCTATTTAAAAGATATATTAAGTTAATCACTATGTCAGCAGATCCAATTTTTTTTATCATTTTAAAACCCAAGGGCAGTGTAAAGGGTCCCAAACAGATAAGTAGTAAATAGTTATTAGCTGACATAATTATATGGGCTAATTAAAGATTGTCATCTGCCACAGTCCCTTGTGTTCAAAGTATTTCCTCTGAAGGTCTTCAACCACATTTTCTGCCACATATGGTGTAAAAAGCAGCTCATTTCACAAAGTCCAACAGTCCCTTACTTGTGTCCTTCTTAGTTGGTTAAAATCCAATGATATGTTAAAAACTAAGCTCAAATAAACCTCAAATCAACCAAATAAACCAGGTAGCCACAAAAGCAGCCAACCACGTGTAATGCGTAAAATGTATTCATGATGAAAATTTGAAAATTGTTTTTGAATATATGTGTTATGTAAATACGATCAGTCAATTCATCGTTGCAGCTTGGCTCACAATTGTACCTTTATTCGTTTGTTTTCTCCCATCTTCTTCCACGCAGTTCTTCTTGGATCCGGGAGATACAAAGTCTGGATTGGTCTAGTCCTGGATCCTGAGCACGGCTGGCAGTGGACCGATGGAAAACCCTTCAGATACCTTCGATGGACACCTGGTAATCAATGAGCTAACTATTATCTAATGTTAGTTTTGTCTAGCTTTTTCTCACACAGCTAAAAGCAAACTAATCCTTACTCATATATACTTACTTATACTCAGTGTTGTCCCTGAACGCGTTCACTGAACGATAGTTCATGTCATGGCCATATGAAATACAATTAGGGCTGGACTGTTAATTGTAATCAAATCAGAATCCCAATTAGAGCTGCGGCAATTTGAACTTCATTAGATAATAGAATGTTCTCTGCAAAAACTAGACATTCCGCCTTTTTAATAGATACATCTTATTACACCTGTAATTTACACCTCTACAAACGTGCTCTAGAGAACTAGAGCACTCACTGTATTACAACAAAAAAACATTTTTTTAACCATATTCATTTTACTTGCCCCATCTGTATCAATTGTCTATCGAATGTTGTGATATCACCAAGCTGACATTGCTTCTTGTTCTTCAGGAAATCCGCAGCCAAACCCTGGACACAACTGTGCGATCGTTGACACTTCTGAGCAGCAGACCTGGGAGAGCTCAACATGTGGAAAACAACTGGGCTACATATGCTACAAGAGCGGGGCACCACCTCCAACATTTACACGTACGATAAATGTATATGGGATTAATCCAGTATCAAGTGATACTATGACAAGTATCACGATATCGATCCAACACTGATCAGTTCATCCATGACTCATCCCATCTCAAACTGTGATGAAATATTGTCAAGTCAAGTTTTGTCTTACCCCAGTATTAATTTCATTTCTGTAAAATTATACAGGATGTGGAAGTGAAAGTAGTAGTAGTAGTAGTAATAGTTGACGCTGCTGTAAAAAGTAGTATTATTGCAAAGAGTAACAACAGCAGTACTAGATGAAGTTAGTAATAAGTAGCAGTAGTAGTAGTTATAGAGTAGTTGTTGCAGTAGCAGCTAATACAGTAGCAGTAATAGTTGTTGTAGCTTGTAATAATAGTTACAGTAATAAAAGTATTACTAGGCCTAATAGTTGTTGCTGTAGTAGCGGTGGAAACATTTAGTAGTACGAGTAGCAACAGAAGTAGTATAATAATAATAATAATAATAATAATAAGTTGAAACATAAATAAAATGTGGTTGTTGTACTCCACAGTTGAGCAGGGGTTTTGTGCTAGTCCCTGGATTCCCTACAGTGGTCACTGCTTCCACCTTCACCGCGAGCCCAAAACCTGGTCAGACGCAGTGAAAGAGTGTCGTAAAGAAGCCGGAGATCTGCTGAGCATTCGACACGTGGAAGACCAGAGCTTTGTCCTCTCTCAGCTTGGATACGGTGAGAGGAACATATGCTATCTAACCTTTCTGGTAGAGGGTCCACAACCTATTTGTCTCTATAGAGAAGTTGTTGCTTTGCCTAGAATGTTCTACAATATAGCATTAAACTAAACTATCGTAATGAAGACAAGCAAGTGGTGCCATCAAGCCAAAATATATGTACAGAGGCAACCCTGTTCAATGTAAGCATGCATGTTTCACAAGGTATTTCTGTGCAATAAACCACCTGTAACGGAATAAATGCAAGATTCACTAAGCCTAATGCTATACTGTGTAACTTAATACATTTAAGGCAAAGTAATACCATCTTCAAGACAAACAGGAAGCAGGAATAAGGAATAAGGCCCCTGGGTTAGCTAGTTAGCTCCTCCCTGCAGCAAGATATAAGCAAGTGTCTTACCAGTATTCTTATTAGAGCTGACGAAGCCTCTCGGATGAGCGGCGAAACGTTTTCAACCAAACATACTTTGTCCAGTTGACAAATTGAACTTCTCCTTTTATCAATAAGGAATTTATTTAATATATTTAAAGAAAAATAACAAAAGACCTATGCCCATGAGCTCTGGTTAATGACCAAAAGGACAAGATCGCAGATACAAGCGACCAAAATGAGTTTCCTGCGCAGAGTGGCCGGGCGCTTGCTTAGAGATAGGGTGAGGAGCTCAGTCACACGGGAGAAGCTCAGAGCCGCTGCTCCTCCACGTCGAGAGGAGCCAGCTGAGGTGGCTCGGGCATCTGTTCCGGATGTCTCTTGGACGCCTCCCTCGGGAGATATTCCGGGCATGGCCCACCGGGAGGAGGCCCCTGGGTAGACCCCGGACATACTGAAAGGACTGTGTCTCCTGGCTGGCCTGGGAACGCCTTGGGGTTCCCCCCAGAGGAGCTGGAGGAAGTGTCCGGGGTGAAGGAAGTCTGGGAGTCCCTGCTTAGACTGTGGCCGGGTCGCGGGGTGGAAGAAGATGGATGGATGGATGGAAGGAAATTTAAACTGTAAAAATAAGTAATGTTACTAATAAGGACATTGCAGGAGCGGTCCTATGTCAAAATAAAATAATACAAGCTCTACTGTATATAGACAAGACTACTGCAAAGTCCAAATGTTCTTCACAGTCTAAGTGTGAAGAAGTATAATTTAATAATTATAACTTATAATTTAATAATTACTTAAATGATATAGAAACACAAACATCACATAGAGTGATAATGATGTAATAATTATGTAATAATGTAACAACTGAGAAATCTCAATAGGCCATTAAGTGACATGCAGCCATTGCTTTTATTTTAAATAATCAATGAAAAAGTTCTACTATAAAAATATCAAATTAAAAATATGCATTATTTTTTTGTTATAACTTATGTCCTCATTATATCTGTGAGTGCAGCCGCGACAGATGAGCTGTGGATCGGCCTGAACGACCAGAGGACTGAGGGTCTGTTTGAGTGGATCGACCAGTCCCCAGTGCTCTTCAGCAGCTGGCAGTATGGAGAGCCCTCTGTGACTGAAAACATGGAAGACTGTGTCCTCATGACCGGAGAGGTACTGGCTCAAGTACACTCCTTTCAAACAGAGATGTTAGAGATGGGACAAGATCTTGTGAGACAAAATTGCCACAAGACTTTGCACACATGACAAACATTAGTGTTTACATTTGGATTGGACAAAAAATGGGTGTTGGAGAGTTGCTGTAGTTCCAATAAACAATGCCACACTGACAGCGAAGATATTAAAGGGCCTATATTATACCATTTTGAGATGTATGGTGTAGTGTTGTTTCCTCATCAAAAACATATCTGGAGTTGGGTTTTGTTTAACACGCAAACCCTGCATATTTAGTTCCTCTCTTAGAAAACACTTCATTCCACCTTGTGATGTCATATGGTAATACAGGAAGTGCTCCACTGTGTTTTTAAAGTCCATGCACCTCCACTAGAATCATTTGGATCATTTCAGCCCTGGAATTACGGATGCCTACTGAACAAAAGGTAAAAGGTAGCTGTTAACTTGAAAACTACCCTTTCATGGCATCACAAAATGGAAGAGAGCATTTTGACCTTTGGAGATGTAGATCCTTCCAGGTAGGATCTATAACAAAAGAAAAATTCAGTTCTCTCAACTGGACAAAAGTTCATTGAGTGAAGATGTTACACAGCTCATCCAGGCAGCTTGGATGAGCTACAAAAACGTCTTCGCTTTAACAAAACCTTTGTCCAGTTGACAGAATTCATGTAAATGTTTCACAGTTTTTGGTGTAATCCTGGTATATATTTTCTGCTAAATGTGAACTTCATTCTCCTTATGTAGAAAGGAAACTGGGCAGATCGTAGCTGTGACGAAAAGCATGGCTTTATTTGTATGAAGCAGAGCGGCAACGAACCAACCGGAGAAGAGATCAATCTTGACGTGGGCTGCAAACCTGTGAGTAATATTAAGACTTATTAAAACTAAATCTAGGTCATGCATGTTGTTAAAGGTCCCATGGCATGAAATTTTCACTTTCTGAGGTTTTTGAACGTTAATGTGAGCTCCCCTACCTTGTTTAGCCCCCCCCATGGTTAAAAGTTGCGAAATGTCTAAACTGAGCATTTGCGATCCTTTTCTGCGTTAGAAAAAATCAGAGCTCAAACGGGCGATTTTGAACAAGGCACCTTATTGACGTCAGATCGAAAAAAGAAATGCAAATGCAGTTCCACCCCCGTCTGTCTGTACTCAGAGTCTCTGTAAATCACGCCCAGAGAGTTTGGACTGCGGAGGAGCTACGCAATGCGAAATACGTTTTTTTATTTGCCTGGAGGAACTTGCAAGTGTTTCTAGGCTCGGAAGTCCTTTATCTGAGCCTGTGGATATCTGAAACAGCAGTGGTTTAATTTTATTTTCTGTGGAAATGTGTTTATTTTTCAATGGAATGCTTCTCATCTCTCCCCCCGTGCAAAAACACGGAAGTGGGTCACAGAGCGGAGCGGAGAGTTTGGCCACGCCCCCACCCCCTATTATAGGCCACCTCTGTCCTCCTTATTTGCATTCAAGCAACAAGTTCAAGTTCAAAGTTCAAAGTCAGCTTTATTGTCAATTCTGCCATATGTGTTCAACATACAGTGAATCGAAATTTCGTTTCTCTCTGGCCAGGTAGTGCAAAAAGACAGTGTACAAAATACAATATGAAGACAAAACACAACAAAAACTATCTAAGACAGAGATCTAAGTTAAAACTAAAGTCTACGGTCTAAAATCTTAAAACAGTGCAACATAATAAATAACAAATAACCTATACTATATACAGATTTCCAAAGTGTGCAGTGTGCATCAAAATGTGCAATGGAAGATACAGCAGTGAATTGGTCATGTGCAGTAGAATGTGCATTGGAGTTAAGATAAATAAAAATAAGTGTGCAACAGTAGTAATTCTAGTGCAACAGGAGTAAACAACAGTACTAAAAATTCCAGTAGTAAATGTGCAATAACAGTAGTAAACAGCAGTGCAACGGGGGTAAAAATCAATAACAGGAGTAAACAACAGTACTAAAAATTCCAGTAGTAAATGTAAGTGTGCAATAACAGTAGTAAACAACAGTGCAACAGGAGTAAAATCCAGTAGTAAATGTAAATGTGCAACAGTGCAACAGTCGTCCTTAGCAGCAGTTTTTTAAAGTGTCTAGAGTGATATGTCTTTTATGGAATACAGGTTATGCCAATATGGGGGGTGGGGGGTGGGAGATGGGTAAGGTGGGAGTTCGGGTGTGAGTTCAGCCGATAATGGAGTGTTCCAGAGTGACATTTATGACTCCTTCTCATCTTATCTCTGTTTCTCATGCACTGAGTGTTGATTTTGAAGAAAGATTCATTTACAGTATTAGGGAACCATTAAGGAGCCATATAAAAGCATCAAAAAGTACCATGTCATGGGATCTTTAAAGGAGACATATTATGTAACACTTACTTAGATGAGCTTTTATTGTTTTATGGTGTTTGACTGATTTATGCATGTTTGAGCGATCCTATATTGCCCTGCATGCGAGACTTTAGTACTCAGAAATTTTCAACAGTAAAAACATGTAAATAATCTGCTGCTTGCTAAAATGAAATGCCACTGTCAAGAGGCAGGTTTTTAATTCTATAGGTTTGCAAAGGAAGTGTTATTAAGCCCTTTTAGATCAATATTGTAGTTTACAATAACAAAATGTAAAATAAATAAATAAATACCCCCAAACGTATAATATGTCTTGTTTAAGTTCATATTTTAAATGAAACTGTTCCAACTACACAGGGCTGGAAGAGGCATGGCTCATACTGCTACTTTGTGGGAACAGAGACCAAAACATTTGATGAGGCCAAGAATGACTGCAAGAGGACAGATTCCTACCTGGCTGATGTTTCAAATGGGTAAGAGCATTTTCATTATAGGCATTTAAGCTCAAATTAATTTGCTCGAGTACAGATATACTCTAGAACAGGGGTCGGCAACCTTTACTACTCAAAGAGCCATTTGGACCCGTTTCACACAGTAAAGAAAACACTGGGAGCCACAAAACCCTTTTGAAATTTAAAATGAAATAACACTGCATATAACGGCTTTTTTGCCTTTTTGCCATAGAATTACATTTTGAAAATGAATGAACTAAAATAAAATACATTTTAATTAAATACAGTGGTCCCTCTCTATATCGTGGTTCACTTTTCATGGCCTCGCTGTTTCGCAGATTTTTTTATTCCAATTTTTTTATAGTGTATCAACGCGCATTGGCTAAGGGATTGTAGACCTTTGCCGATTCGTCAGTCATTCTCCTCTGTGCCTCCTGTACAGGATGCGTTCAGTTTGCCAGGTTTATATAAATGTTTGATAGCAGTGTGACTCTGAAGTGCTGTATGTTTGCAAGTTTTCTAACCAACAAAACCCGCCACAGTGAAGCGGTCAAGAACTGTGAAATACACACGAAATACACTTTGGTTTCGTTTTATAATACTGTGCATTTTGTTGAAAATCTACGGAAGTTTGAGTGTTTAAACAAGAGAGAAATGTGAGAAAACGTTAATTCCAGTCTGAGAAAAGTGTAGAATGTGTGTGGTGAGGCTTTACAGCCTTAAAACATGGAGAATAATTGTAAAATATAAAGCTGATGACTTTGCAGATTTCGCTTGTCGTGGGTTATTTTTAGAACGTAACCCCCGTGATAAACGAGGGACCGCTGTACTGAGCCGCATCAGAGGCATCAAAGAGCCGCATGTGGCTTCGGAGACGAGGGTTGCCGACCCCTGCTCTAGAAGTACACTTAAGGTCACAATATGCTTCAGGCTGTCTGTATCTAATTAAAAATCATTTATTTTCTGATGATTTAGAAACGTGCATGTTAGTTTGTGTTAGCTTTGCCCTCACAGCAAAACTCCAAACTGGTCTCTGAGAGTTATGAGAAGTACTTCAAAACTCATCACAGTGAATTATTAGCATGCACAGAATGCGTAAGGACACCTGCAAACTATTTTAAAAGAACTTCTTCCGTTTAAAATCAAGGTTTAAAATCAGATACAGCACCTTTAAGTGTATTTGAGTTGATACTATTGTTTTGTCCTTGGGCAAGACACTTTAGCCACCATACCTATTTATAAATGCCTATTTTACTTATCTATTTACAGAGTGGACAATGCATTCCTTGTGAGTTTGGTGGGGATTCGGCCCGAGAAATATTTCTGGATTGGTCTCTCCAATATGATCGACATTGATCGTTTTATTTGGACCAATACGGACCAAGTTAGATTCACTCACTGGAACGCCAACATGCCAGGTACAAATTAAATAATGTTTCATCACAAAAACACACTACAATAAAAAAAACAACAACAACAACATTGAATACCAAAAATACAAAGGATATTTTGTTATATGCTTTAAAATGCAGCTTTGTCAAGATTGTGTACTTTGTTTCATACGATTCCTAAAGTAAAGTCTATGTGCAGCTGGTGACAGGGTCCACCCTAGGCTTGTCTCCATGGCGATGTTCATAGTCATAGTTTGCTTTATTGTCGAAAACAATCATGTACATGTACATGGAGTGAATTCGAAATTTCGTTTCCCCACTAACCGGGCAGGACAGTGATAGAGTGGGCTAGGGGAGGGGCCGCTGCGCATGCGCATGTATGTCTGGAATGTTCTCCAGTATGGCATAAGATAAAAGTGCATCTTTAAATATTGGATGGGATTTATTGTTTATTATACAGATCATATTTAGCAATTGGTATGGTGATTATTATTTTGCTTAGAAATGATATATGAACATCTTACTGAAAATACAGATAAGTGAAAGACAGAATGCACTTTAAAGGTCCCATGGCATGAAATTTTCACTTTCTGAGGTTTTTGAACGTTAATGTGAGCTCCCCTACCCTGTTTAGCCCCCCCCATGGCTAAAAGTTGCGAAATGTCTAAACTGAGCATTTGCGGTCCTTTTCTGCATTACACAAAACCAGTGTTCAAACGGGCGAGTTTGGACAAGGCACCTTATTAACGTCAGATCGGCAAATGCAGCTCCAGCCCCTCCCTCTGTCTCCGCTCAGCGTCCCTGTATATCCCGCCCATAGAGTTTGGACTGTGAATGCGCTACGCAATGCGAAATGCGTTTTTTTTATTTGCCTGGAGGCACGTCCGAGTGTCCCGCCCCCCGTGCAAAAACAAGGAAATGGATCAGCTGAGAGCTAGAGCCGAGAGCGGAGACTTTGGCCACGCCCTCACCCTCTATTATTGGCCAGCTTTTTTCTCCTCATTTGCATTCAAGCAACAACTCCCATTATGACCTGTTCTGAGGGAGAAAAATTACTCTTTCTCATCTTATCTCTGTTTCTCATGCACTGAGTGTTGATTTTGAAGAAGGATTCATTTACAGTATTAGGAAACCATTAAGGAGCCATATAAAAGCATCAAGAAGTACCATGTCATGGGATCTTTAAAATTGTATTATAAGGGAGATAATTTTAGATCATTTAATTATTTTTATTCATTTTATTTTGCATAACCCAATATTGCAGCTACACCTCATAAAATTTTACATATTTTTTGAGTAATAGTTACATATAAATTACAAAAGTAAATTGACTTAATGAGTTAACTAACTATCTAATTTGTGTTTGCAAGGATACCAACAGGGTTGCGTAGCGATGATCACTGGAGTTATGGCTGGACTCTGGGACCTCCTGCCCTGCACTAACAAAGAGAAATATATCTGTAAACATCAGGCAGAGGGCACTACAGTCACCCAGCTCCCACCCACTGTGTCTCCACCCAAATGCCCGGATGGCTGGAACAAGATCCCATCCAGAAACTACTGTTCTAAGGTTTGATCATCAGCTATTGTAAGAGTATACACCTTTCTACTTTTAATAATTGTTATGGTATGGAGTATTTTTTCTAGTTCTAAAAGTTTCTGCCTGTGGAGTAACATCTTTAAACTTTTGACAGTTTCCTCATAACCCTGTCAAGGATTTCAAAAATAAATATTGAACCCAGCCAAACTAGTCTGTATACTAAACCAAGTTCAGTTAATACAAGTTAATACATTGTGAATATGTTATTTGTTGTTGTTGTTATTATTATTATTATTATTATTATTATTATTATTATTATTATCATTATTATTATTATTAATGTAAAAAAAGAAAAAAAAGAAAAGAAATTCCCTAATTATACATTTTCAGTGTATCTGACAGGAATATTGGCAGCCAGCCAGGCAGTGGCAAGTATGATCTTAATACATTTAAACCAAACACAGTTTATTTTAAAAGGATAGATTTAGAGGAGTTTGGGGTTATTTGGTAGATTTCTGGATAGGCTCCAAGTGGTAATGCTAAATGGTCAATACAACTCTCCTCTGCTTACAATGGTCTACAAACAAAATGCTTCCTGAACAAAAATAATGAAATTTTTCTTGGTTTAGGTCACTAATAAAGAAAAAGTAAGTCAGAAGTGCTGATTGGCTATAGTTTCCAAGATTTTTATTGGGTCAAAATAGGAAATTTATGCAAAATAAGGCAAAAACGGTAGTTTATCAGAAGGTGCAGTGTGTCTACAAGCAACCAGTTTTATCTGAAAGCCTGTCTGCACATTCCAATACATTCATTTTAATATGTCTAGAGTTTTAACATATATCAATATATATAATGTACATTGTGAATATGTTATTTTTGTTATTATTATTATTATTATTATTATTATTATTATTATTATTATTATTATTATTATTATTATTATTATTATTATTATTATTATTATATCATTACATATCTTGAATACATTAGCTAACCAGCACAGTTATCAATTGATTTTCAGTTCATCTTATCAATATAAATGAGATTTAGCCACTTTTATCTCAGAAGCAGATCAAGTCCAAAAATTTGTAGACCAGTGTTATTTATTTATTTATTTATTTTATTCTTTATTTAATAGGGACAGTGGATATTAATGAGCATCTGCAACATTGCAGTGTAAATATGCCAGATTATAGGTACTCTAGGACTGTAGTCCCTAGGCAGATGACACCACAGCAAAAACAATAAAAACAATGACAACGGACAACAACACCAACATTAAAACATTAAAATATAAAGCATTAAAACATTAAAACATTATATAGTTTTAACATTACTACACACTACTACGAGCATGGACATGGACTATGGGAAACACTGGCTTACTTATGTGTATTATAGTTTTACACAGGGCCCAGAATGAATGAGAAGACCTGGTTTGAGGCCCGAGATTACTGCAGAGACATTGGAGGAGACCTGCTCAGTATTCACAGCAGTGATGAGCTACGAGTGGCACGGTACTTTTTCACTAGATCATATCAATGTTTGTTTCATTGTTCATTAAAAATATTATATTCATCTGAGATTTTACCTGACAATATTATTGTGTTTCTAAAGTCATGGAAAAGCTTGGATTGGTCTCTATGTCCCGGACGCAAACACCGGATATGCCTGGAGCGATGGGAGCCCGGTTTGTTTGTTTCTAATATTTTTTTTATCAGATCTTGTAAATACAAAAAAAAAAAAAAAAACTGTATGTAAGATTCCATAGGTTTAAACCTAAAGGCTTTCTCTGATCTGAGTCCTGACTACCTAAACCCCGACACCCGCAGCCAATCATTAATCTGTTTGATAAATGAATTCTGGAGGTTCTCATGAAACATGACCTGTCCATACTGGGAATGAGAAAAATTTGTATGGTCCCTCTTTATGGAGTTTAAGGCACTGGCAACCCAGGTTCAGTGGTGATTGTAGTTCATTAATTAACCCATTAATAGTGCAGGCTACATGCAATTCCTTTAAAATAAGTCAAATAACCAATACAAAATCTTTACCTTTTAAAATCTCCTAAACTAAAAGCTTATTAAAGTAATTTTTTCTGCTGTATTAGGTGAACTTCCAGCACTGGCAGGAGGGGGAGCCAAACAACTTCAATAACGCAGAGGCCTGTGCAGAGTTTACAATTTACAATTGGGATGAGCGAGGTTCCTGGAATGACGCAAACTGTGAGAGCTTCAACGACTGGCTCTGTCAAATCCGCGCAGGTGAAGTACAAAAGGGCCAAATTATGCAAAATTCTATATCCATAAAACTATTATCAAGGAATACCTGCCTGACAAAGCCCAATCTTGGATCAGAAGCTAAGCAAGGCTGGGCCTGGTTAGTACTTGGATGGAAGTACTGAGAATGCCTAATGCCACAGTGCTGCACCAGTGTCAGAACTGTTGTTGTGTCCTTAGGCAAGGCACCCCACCCACATTGCCTAGTATGAATGTAGTGTGTAAGTGGGTTGGTGATGGAGCAGATTGGCAGTCAATTTAATTCAATTAAATTTATTAGCAATTTAAAACTAAATATCATATTTTTGAATGAGGAAAAAATCCTCAAATTATTACATATCAAAGACAGATGAAACCCATGGATAGGACGTTATCGGTGTTTTGTTTGACACTGTTGTATAGAAAATCATGTTGTTTATCAGTATTTCCCTTATTTATCAGCAACACGATGGCAGTATTTCTGAATGTGTTGTGTTCTTTTCTTTTAGGGGTCACTCCAAGAGCACCTCGAAATAATACTGTGTCAGGTAAGAAGACAGTTATTTGTGCCTGTATGATGTATTAGTACTTGAACTTACATGCTTAAATAAATAAATAAAGTGCATTTGACAGATACAATATATTTTTCAAATTATTACCTGGCACCCAAGGTATGTATTCAGTGAGTTCTAAAGCAAGATATTGAAGTCATCAGCTGTCATAGATTCCATCCAAAATGCAGGGACAATTTACACAGAAGGAATGATTTTTTCTGACAGTTTAAACAATGATTCACCAAAATAATGGTTTATTATATTTCAAATCATTCACAACAACATCAACTATTGTGTAATTTTGAATAGTTTTAGTTTTGACCCTTGTTAACAAGTAACAATAACAGTGATGGAATTAACACTGACCAAACTTCACCAAAATTACAAAACTAGAAAATAAAATAAAATCTTAAATATAATTATGATAACTATTTTTAAGTGAAATGTCTAGCCTATTTACTTTAAATAAAAGTAATACAACAAATGGTGTGTGTATTGTTTCAGAGTTCAACACAACAGCGGACGGTTGGCTGGAGTGGAGAGGGAATCAGTATTATGTAAACAGATTGTCGCTGTCCATGGAGGAGGCCCGTAAGTTCTGTCAGAAAAAACACGGAGACCTGGTCACAATCACCAGCCGAGCCGAGAATACCTTCGTATGGAAACAGGTAACCCAGCAAATACAAAGACATTTGTAATTAACAAACATACAAAGACATTTGTATGTTTGTTAATTACATCTGGTCACATTAATACATTTTCAAGTTAAACGATAAACAAATATATTCAAACAAAGCACTTTAAGAACTTTATTTTCCTATTAAGACATTTAATTTGGTAAATTGCAGAGTGATATTGTTGTCATAGACCAGACTATACTGCTAAGTAAATGAAAACTAAAAAAGAGAAAAAGTGAGTGCTTTTTGGCCTCCAATTAGTTTAGTTTAGTTTATTAAGGACAGTGTGCAGTTTCATTAAAAAGATGTCTGCACCAGATTTAGCTCAAAGCTAATTTCCATCTGCAGTCCTCACATCATAAAATACAATACAAAAATACAATAAAGTGCAATTATAAATACAATAAAAATACAATACAATATAATAAAAAGAAATCACATATCAAATACAAGGTACAATCTTAAAAAGCTAGTGCAGGATAAAATCTTAAAATATAAGCACTTCTAAAATAAACAATCTCAAAACAATTCTATACATTATCCGACATTTAAAGTGCGTGCATATTCATAAGCGCATACAGGTAGTAATCACACACATAATTTAGGAGCAAGGTCATTGAGAGCAAGGTGAACGCTGATGATAATTGTGTGGAGCACCTATGTTCTCCAAGGATGGAAGGCCTATAATGTACTTTCCTAAGTGAAAACTAATTTGAGTGTGCTATTGTTGTTGTTTTCAACAGATTTCCAGATCTTATGGACGTTATTATATTGGGCTTTCTGTAGATCTTGATGGTTCATTTTGGTATGTAAGAAAAAAAAAATCTATAAAATTTCTTTTATTTTTTATTTTAAATCAAATTGTATTTACATGCTTGTAGGTGGATGAGTAACACTCCAGTCGAGTTTCTAAGTTGGGATCAAAATCAACCAAAAGAAAATGTCGATCAAAACTGTGTCATTATGACTTATTATATGGGTAAGTTATTGTACACCCTTTAAAAATGACAATAAATATTAAATACACAGTGTAACTAAAATATATTTAAAGGTTTCTGGAGTAACTGTAATTGTGGAGAGGAGTTAAAATCCATTTGCAAACGAAGCTCCTCTGCTCCAGTCAACACAACTGTGGCCCCAACAATTCCTCCTACTGGTGGCTGTCCGCTCAAATGGATACAGTTCAACTCAAAGGTTAGGAATTAGTGTCAAAATGAGTCCAAAAAGATTGATATAATACATGACATGTGACTAACACTCTCTATGCAGTGCTACAGCATCATAAACAACAGGAAATCCATGTGGGAAGATGCAAGAAAACAGTGTATTACTATGGGAGGAAATCTGGTCTCTATCCCATCAAGATATGTCCAAGGTTTGACCATTTTTAACCAAAAATATATTTTAATACATACAATTCTTATTCAATATTTGTCACATTGATGAATCTAGTATACAATATGCCGTAATAATGAACAAACAATAGTAGAACATAATTATGTTAATTTGTTTTTACAGTTTTCCTGACTACCAGAATGGCTGAAGCCACATCCACTGACCTTTGGATTGGTTTGAACAGTATAAACCAAGAAGAATATTACTGGACTGATGGAAAAGCAAGGAAATATACCAACTGGGGCTACGCAGTATGTAACTTTACAGTTTGTCTCCAAGAAGGTATTATAACATTGCCCAGAATCTTCCCCAGTTAAGCATTAAATATAACTGCATGAATGTATTTACCAGTAGTGGTCCAGCATTTGTTCTTTTGTTTATTTTTAAAAACATTGTTTTGGCCAATGCGTCACCTGCTTTCATCAAATAGTTTGTCAGTTTACCACTTCAACTTGTCACGTTCAACCTTTGTATTGCCTGGGATCTACAAACTACAAACACAATACTAACTCCTCCAATATTTTATGGAAATGTGAGTCGGGTCACCAGTGAATCTCCCAGAGTTCAGATAAGTGTGATTGATAGGTGGATTAGCCAATCAGGGACACGCATTGGTCTTTCTATATCAAACCAATGCTTGTTTACAAGAAAAAAAAGGAAGGAAAACAATATCACAAGGGAATAACATTGCAGATTTCTGTAGAATCAATAATCAAAGCACTAAAGTGTAAAGCTGAGGTGAGAGGAATGTGATTTTGTTTTAAATTAAGGGTACCCAATGAGCTCCTTCATTGAACAAATATCAACGAAATATGTCAATCTGATTGCACAGCCATGTTTGAGCCTGGCTTGAGGCATGACTGAGGGAGGGGTGACCAGACACTCTGTATAAAAATATACAAAGATATAATTCTGGACTTAGCAGGCAACAGTCTCTATGCAAAGTAACTGTAAATTTGTCTTTTCAGAAAAATAAACGCAGACCAGGAAGCTTCTTTCAAAGATGGAATGAGGTACATTGATTTTTGCCATCACTTTTGCATTTCATCACTTCTGAACTGACCATTAAGTGTATGGTGTGTTTGGTGAATAGGAGGACTGTGTTGTTCTGAGCAGCAATCCCGGGGGCTTTGGGAAATGGATGATGAGGTCCTGCAATGACACCAATGGATTTGTGTGCGTTAGAGAGCTTGGTGAGTACACACAAAGATAAATACTCAACTGGAATATAACCTGGATTTGTTTGTTGGTAACAACAGTTACTAATGTTTAAACGAAGGAGGAAAGTGAAATTATTATTATTATTATTATTATTATTATTATTATTATTATTATTATTATTAGGGACCGAGCCCGAAGGGGGACGAAGGTCCCTATTGTTGTTGCTTTGTTTCCGTATTATTATTATTATTATTCTTGTTCATACACGCTGGGGCAATTTTGAGCATGTTCCCATGCTTCAAAACAAACGAAACTTTGCACGGGCATCACAAAGTGCTGCCAGTACGACCACACAAAGTCTCGTCCCTGGGGGACCTGGGGGTCCCTGGGAGACCCCCCACTGGGGGACCCCCAGTGGGGGGTCTCCTAGACCGTACCTCAGATGGGCATAAATTTTGGTAAGCATAATCTTAAGACGTTGGAGATGTTAAATTGCGAAGGATTTTCAAATAGGCGGTAATATGACGATACGGCGGATCGATAAAGTTAGGTATGGAATTTGAAACACTTCTCCTACACCGTACCTCAGATAGGCTTAAATTTTGGTGAACATAATCTTAAGACGTTGGAGATGTTAAATTGCGAAGGATTTTCAAATAGGCGGTAATATGACGATACGGCGGATCGATAAAATTAGGTATTTATTGAATGGGAGTGATGAGTTATGAATGGGAGGTATTAGTTGCTAGGCAACGCCCTGATCAAAGGTCTTTGATCTTTGTACCTTTGATCTGATATAGCTGCAAGCAGCAATGTGGGGACAAGCATCGAAGGTTCATGTAGGCCTCAGCATGTAGGCCACATGCAGGGTCTGACAGGGTCTGACAGAGTCTGACAGGGTCTGACAGGGTCTGACAGGGTCTGACAGGGTCTGTTCTGACAGGGTATCTACAATGTCATGGCCACGCCCAACAGGAAGTGAGATAATTGTGCCAGGCACACGAAATTTGGTATGGCTGTGCGTCTCAGTAAGACGAACAAACGCAGGTGCGAGGTCCCGACCAACGCCGCTTGCGGCTTTAATTATTATTATTATTACAAGCAGGTAATAATAACAAGGCCAAGTTACAGATTAGATCAGTGGACAGACCTAGAAGTCATGCACCTGTAATGAAATAAATGCTTAATAAGTTTAATGCCACAGTGAGGAACATTCAATCAAGGCAATAGTATCTCCATGGACAGCACAAACATTAAGTGCAGGCTGATGAACTATACTACCATAATTAACTATAATCTTTTTAGTACTGCTTTATAATAACTATACCCTAATTAGCCTTGAATTAATGATTAATGCTTAATAACTAAGCAGCTAAATTAAGGATAAATAGCAATAAATAATTTACTAAGACTGAATCATTCTTAAGAAACTTGTCATTATGAAAGTGCAAAGATGTTACTATCTTGTTTTTATTTCACAGATAAAAATATCCCCTCACAGCCTAGCCCGATTCTCCCAAACGTGTATGTACCTTTGGGGAATGACAGCATCAAAGTGGTAACACAAAACATGAGCTGGGCTGATGCTAAAGCAAACTGTGATAAAGACCAGGCAAAGCTGGCCAGCCTGCGCAACGAATGGACCCAGTCCTACGTGGAGCTGATGGCCAGGTCCCTCAAAGCCCCTTTGTGGATCGGACTCAACAAACAGGAGGTAAACTTAGCATTATATCCTCTTCAACTTATCTATTTTCAAATTCAACTTGACCAGTTTTCAGAAGTGGAAAGCAATGAATATGTACTCTCTGAATACTGGTGAAAATTTGCTAAAGGCCCTATATTTTTGCTAAATTAAACAAATTAGGTTGACCATGTTATAGTATAGTAGTATTCTTCAGAAATACTGAGTTATGTTTTGTTTCATTCAAGCTTGTTTTATTAAACCATATTAAGTTCGTCTCCCTCCCTAAAGCATTTTTTCTGTACAAATATCATGACAACTTGGAGGCATTTCTATAGACACCATGCACAGATCACAAATGTGGTTGGCGGTTGGCGGTTCGAATCCTGCTCTTGAGGGGTTGACCGCGTGTGATCCCAACTCCCACAGATTGGGATTGGGCAAGACACTTAACTTCACCTTGCCCTCAGTGTCTGTGGACACTGGTAGCCCCCATGGCAGAAGATACATCAAGGCTGTTGTGAAATGAGCCATCCTCCTGTGGACCCACCACCCGCGGGAGGATTCATGGGGCCTGGTGCATTGTGTTCTGGGCAGCAGAACACTGCTTGGACTGCTGCCCCTGTAACCCGGAAAAGTGGAACATGATTTTATAAATTATTTACTTTAATTTCTTTAATTTCATTTAGAAATTAAATGGTTTAATAAACTGAGACCCACTAGTGCTGCTGTTGTTAGTTGTAGGATATTTGTAGCAATGTCAGTGTAGCCATAATAAGTGGTAAATGATGACAGATATTAATAGATATTTAAAGCAAGAGTTCAGAAGACTCATTGTTGCATTTGCTTCATGTAAATTGAATAACTTTTACACAAGAATCTTGTTTTAATATATTCACTAAAGTAAATGTTGCCATGGTGTTTCCCTTTGTTATAGACAAAGGGATATTACCGATACATTGACGGCTGGAGCATGAACTTTGCAACCTGGGCGATTGGTGAGCCTCGACAGGAGAAGTCCTGTGTTTACATGGACGTACACGGGCTGTGGAAGACGGCCTTCTGTAACGCAACCATGAACAGTGTGTGTCTGCAGTCCACAGGTACTGTGCAGGTTCACTTTATTATATTTTGTATTAACCTAATCAGACAGACAAAACATAAACAAAATGTGTACATTATAGTCTTTCAAAGGTATAAATATTATAGATCTTCTTCTATTCTCTTCTGTTTGAATGTTCACATGTAAGTTTTAGACAAAAATAGACACAAATAATAGCCTGTTTTTCATTTGGGATGTTTTATTGCTCTGAAAATGTCCTTACTCTGTCCTGGATTGCATCTCCACAAACCTGACTCTCTTTTCCGAAGTATGGTTTTAACTTTCTCTTTACATGGAATCATGCAGGTGATATGCCCCTTCCAGAACGTTATGTGCTGTTCCTTTAATTTGCAAATGATCATTTCATACAAAAAGTGGTAGTGGTAGTAGAATATGTACATATTCATTTACATGAGTTACTGTTGCATTAAGTTATGTTTAAATATTGTTATATGCAGACGTGGCCCCGACCCAGTCCCAAGAGTACCCGGGGGTGTGTCCTGATGAGACAGCGGTGGACTATCGGGAAACATACACCTGGGTCCCTTACAAAGCCCACTGTTACCTGTTTGTGCCCGAGGAGGTGGAGTGGGGGGATGCCGCCAGCAGCTGTGCCAGACACGGTGAGAAAAACTCAACACACATCAACAAATTATCACTACAATAATAATGATCTCAGCTTTAGTTTGATGTCATATGTTCAGCTGGACGGCAGGGGAGGTTTACTGTTTGAAAAAGAATTGCTGGGTTTCAGAAGGCATCACAACATTCAATAGGCTAATAATATTTAATACAAATGGGTCCAGCTAGTGAATACATTTTTTTGTTGTTGAAAATAACGAGCTCTCTACAATGCATACATACCAACAAAATCTTTAAGCGATTCTAATAATAAATGTATAGGGCTCATTATAGATACCATTGTGCTATTTATTTATTGCATTTGTTAATTTGTTTATCACTATTGTCATATATTTCCATTTTGTAGGTGGGAGGTTGGCGAGTATTGAAGATCCACAAGAGCAGGAATTTATTCAAACAAGTTTGACAATATTTAAGGACGCGCACAGTTCCTTCTGGGTCGGCCTCTTCAAAAGTCACAGAGGTACAAAATGTAAAATTTATCACAACCAAAATGATATAATGGATTTAGTTGGTCATGAAACTTTATTTTTAAAGTCAAGTGATGGTAAATGGTACAGATTGGTAAACATTTTGGGGGAATTTGATTCTACTTTCCATTTGCCCCTTATTTTAAAGGTCTTATATTACATAAAATTGACTCTTGTGAGCTTTAAGCCATGTTAGAATGTTAGAATTCATTCACATAAGTTTGAGTTACCCTTATTAGTCTGTCTACATTTCCAAAACCTCTGTTCCACCTTGTGTTGTTGACCTTAGTTCAGTAGAGATAGCAAATTCCAGGGCTGAAATGATCCAATTAATTTTAGTGAAGGTCTAAAAACACACTTCCTGTATTAACTTACAAGACGAGGAGTGTTTTCAGAGTGTTGAGAAGAACTGAACCTAAATATGCAGGATTTTTGTTAACATGTATGAATGAAAGAAGAAAACACAACTCCAGGTATGTTTTTATTACATTATAAGATAGATGAGAAAATAGTGTAATCCATCCATCCATTTTCTTCCTCTTATCCGGGGCCGGGTCGCGGGGGCAACAGTCTAAGCAGGGACTCCCAGACTTCCCCACTTCCTCCAGCTCCTCCGGGGGGACCCCAAGGCGTTCCCAGGTCAGCCGGGACACATAGTCCCTCCAGCGTGTCCTGGGTCTTCCCCGGAGCCTCCTCCCGGTGGGACATACCCGGAACACCTCCCGAGGGAGATTAAGATTAAGATTAGCCTTTATTGTCTCCCTTGGGAGAAATTTGTCCTCTGCATTTAACCCATCCTATTATCAGGAGCAGTGGGCTGCACATTACTGCGCCCGGGGACAATCTCCATGATCTTCTTGCTTTGGCTTGGTCACGACCTCAGCTGGAGAATCCTCCCACAGGTGGCTCACGTCACAACGGGCCTTGATGTTTCTTCTGCCATGGGGGCTACCAGTGTCCGCAGACACTGGGGACGAGGTGGGGGTTAAGTGTCTTGCCCAAGGACACAACGGCAGCGCTCATCTGTGGGAGCTGGGATCACACGCGGTCCACCCATCAAGAGCAGGATTTGAACCGCCAACCCCTGGATCACCAGGCGCTCTACCAACTGAGCTACTGCCGCCCCAGGAGGCGACCAGGAGGCATCCGGAACAGATGCCCGAGCCACCTCAGCTGGCTCCTCTCGACGTGGAGAAGCAGTGGCTCTACTCCGAGCCCCTCCCGTGTGACTGAGCTCCTCACCCTATCTCTAAGGGTGCGCCCAGCCACTCTGCGGAGGAAACTCATTTAGGCCGCTTGATCTCATCCTTTCGGTCATTACCCAAAGCTCATGACCATAGGTGAGGGTAGGAACGTAGATTGACCGGTAAATTGAGAGCTTCGCCTTTCGGCTCAGCTCCCTCTTCACAACAACGGTCCGGTACAACGACCGTTTTGTTTACAGTTGCTGTAGTGTTTTAGGGCAGTAATAAATTTAGCTAATTAATTACCCTGGTGATTTTTTTCATTTGATTATAGTTGCCTTTTTCAATAATTTTCAACAATAATGGTTATCAAAATACAATTACTTTTTATTATTAACAGTAGACTTGTCACAGTAATTGCCATCGTAATTGCATAGACAAAGACTATGACAAATATATAAAAATAGACTGTTGTTATGGTCAGGGACGTGGCAGTGGCTGGATAAGACAGTGATGGACTACACAAACTGGCAAGAAGAGGAGCCTCGTGCTGACTATGGGGAGGTGCAGACAGCTGATGGAAAATGGAGCACAGGAAGAAGATGGCACGACCGCGCCTTCATCTGCGAGACTGCTAAAGGTATTATTATTTATTCATTTATTGGGCAAATACAGAGGATTGTGTGCGAGTGTATTACTGGGGCAAAAATGTAACCATGGATTAATTTGTTACAGTTAATGTTGATTATTACCAGTATTGATGCTAAAGGTATTTTTTAATACTATTACAATCATTATGTCTGTGCAAGTCCAGGTAGGTTCCATTGCTAAAGATCTTTTTTTTTTTTTTTTAGCTCTGTACTGTATATAATATTTTGGGTGTATATGTTGATGGTGATGTTTTCAAAAACAAATTAAACCCACAGCATTGCATTAAATATGTCTAATTTCCTCTCTTTTCAGTGATACCCAAAGACGTTGGAAAAGCAGGTGAGTTATCTTGATATATTAACAGTTTTTAAATATTATGGACTATTCAAGCTTTTTGACTTTAAAAACAGTAGTTCTCAAACTTTTTATGCACCAAAGATAATATTTGGTTTCCCCGAGTGCCACAAGCTCTAAACCCGGACCTTATCACAGCTAATTTAGAGCTAAAAAAAAATGTCTAAAATGAGACTAAACTAAATGTAGTAGGTCTAGATAACTCACTTGTGATTAATGAGCTACTGTGTCCAAATAATTTCACTTGTGGATCAATAAAGTTTGTCTAAGTCTAAGATTAGCTCAATGGAGGACAAAAACAATAATTAATTTGACTGTAATTAAAACACATTTTCAAAACAAGGGTATAAAGTAATATTTCTGAGTTTAATTTTAGTCTATTCACAGGATGTCTTAGCTCCTTTCCAGAGTATTGTAAAAAAGTACAGTACAGTAGATATTGAACAAATTAAGATATTTGTTTTTCCATCTTAATTCTTACCTCTGTTCACTGTGCACAGAGCCACTGGGCCCACAGGAGCGCAGTAGTCGGACCCATAACGCCCTGGTGGTCGTCTTGGTGATCACGGTCATCTCCGCTTCAGTCGCAGGTGCCATTTTCTATTACAAGAGGTCGCCAAACTCCTTCCCCACATTTGAAAACCCGCTGTACACCGAGCGCTCTCAGCCTGACGTGGTAGACACCAAAAACCTCATAGAGAAAGTGGAGACTGAAGAAGAAATTGAAAACACTGCAGAAAATTCCGCAGAGCCCATTATAAGTCTGTGATAAAACTGGAACAAAATCTGTCAAATTTCATGATGGTATTATTAGTAGATTCTCATGGTAATTAGTAGTTTGTTATGCACCGTGACATGGACTAATAGTTAAATGTGAGTTTAATTAACTAATTTATGAAGAGAGTTATGTTAGGATTACAATGCTATCTTAACTTAATGACAAATATAAAACAAATAGACTATTATTTGTCCCCAGAAAATTGCATTTGTATTAGATAAATAAAACAATCTGACAAATTTATGATCTATTGCACAACCCTGTAGCAACATTTTTTTCTGCAATCTCTGATGTAAATACATTTCTATATAATGCTGCAGTGCCTATACTTGAACTATGCTGTGCTAGTTGTCATGTTTGAAACAGATTAAAAGGTATTTTTTAATTAAAAGTCCATTGTGTACTTTTTCTACAACCTGTTTGGTGCAAATGTGGAGATTTTAGCACTTACAAATACTACAAAAAACACTAATACCATATTGCCGCTTCTATTGCAGGTGTACTACTACGTTTTTATACATATAGACATGATCGATTTCTTAATGACATTCTTAAGCACTGTGCGTTGCCAAAAGTTTAATTATCATTCTCCATTAAATCTCATACAAAACAAAACCCAAAAGAAGAGTTTAAAAGAACAATTCAGCAGTTCAATGCAGTCACACATAAAGTCCGACACTAGCATACAGTGATTAACAAGGCATTTATGACGTATGTACAGATGCATAGAGATTGTAATAAAGCAATGCATTTTTACCGCAAGAAAATGCATAGAATATCCAGCATGTAGCCAAAAAGTAGTCACCAAAGTAGTCATGCTTTTGAATAAATACAAGTCCATGTATTTACTGTTATACCGTTTACAAAAATAGGAAGCACCTTTGAACCTCCCTTTACAATCTAGAAAAATACTTTCATTAATGTGTAAAATAAATCACATTTATAGTATTATGTTATTTGAAGGGCAAGATGCGTGTAATACAAGATGAGAGGGTCAAATATGTCAAATGCAATTACTTTTTGCACAAATGCCAAAAATGAACAATTGTGATGGGCATTGTTAATGTTTATAATAAAGATGCAACTTGGATAAAAATATTACACTAAAACAGCTGTTAGGCTTACTGATCTGAGTTTGTACGCTGTAAAATTTTCTCAACAAAAATATCAGCAGACTCAGACTTGGGTTGGGAATCAGTTTGTGCTTCCCTTTATTTAGTAAATGTTTTTCCTTCTTGTCGTTTTCCTATTCAATTAACAGTAAAATTAAGTTTATTTAATATTTTACCAGTCAATTGTGAACGCCTTCTCATCTGCAAAGAAAACCTGGCCAAGAGCATAAAACAAAGTGCTTTGGATGTCTTAAAAGGCGCTGTATAAATTCAGCGATTAATCAATGAATTAATCATGATTTTAATAATAAGAATGAGGAGCCCTGACAATAAATACAACTGCAATATATGTGACCAAGTTTGTGCAAAAAGGTCACTTAACCAAAAGACTGTGACCCATTTCTTCATTATAACCAATATATTAGGGTAATGGGATAGAAAGTTACTATGGAAAGTTGGCCATTGTCAGTCCTATTCACCTTATGCCACTTTTGTCTCTAAACGCTCCTAAACTGTGTTTATGTGATGGCACTTCTGGTTAAACGGGGCTCTCATTCATATCAGTGAAGAATTTCCATGGAGAATTTCATCTTAAATATGACATAAAGTCAGTTCATTTGTGTAAAATGACCTAATTTTAACGTATTTGCTGTCAAGATCAGGAGCTATATACAAAAATAATACAACCCAAATGATGATGTCAGTGCCCGACATGTTCTGGAATAAGGTGAATAGTGAGAGCCCAAACAGCACACGTATAGTAGTATCACTACTGAATAAACCACTGCTTCTGAATAATGTTGCTTTCCAGGAAAAAAGAAAAGAAAAAATATGATAGGACATGGAACTTCGAATGTTCCACAATATTTCATTAAACAAGTCAGTCCCCATGGAGACAAGCAGGTACTACTACTCCCTAGCTACTGGTCAGATCTGTGGAGAGGCGAGCCTACACACAATAAGAATGTATGTTTGCCAAGGTATTGCTGAGCAATAAAAACGACTGGAAATGAAAAAATGCAGAGAAGTTTAACATTATATTGTGGAACTTTCCAAGGCAATGTAATAACTCCATGGAGACAAGCAGGTAGCGGACAGGTAGTTTTTTCCTACCAAAGTGCACAATTTGCCCTACTTTTACTACTTTTAGGTGGGTTCTGAAACAGAAAACATAATTTAAAATCACTGGCTTGTTAAGAAAAAGGAGTCACTCATTGACACCATTGGCGTGCCTCTCTTACCCTCATCTCTCTTTCTCTATCCTTAAACCTCTCCTTCTCTCTGTCTCTCTCTCGGACCGGCTGGTGGTCCCGTTCGTGGTTGTGGTGACCATGGTAGTAGTTGCTGTAGTGTGTTGCTTGGGTGCTGAGCGGTTTTCGGGACGATAGGCCTGAGTGATGCTGGTGGCGGTATCTGTGATTCCTGTTGCTCTCATTGTGCTCGTACTCCTCCCCTCTGTGCATGCTAGGGGGCACTGCGTGGACATTTTGGGTTTGGTGATGTCTTGAATGATTCTTTTGATGATGATTATGATGATGATGATGATGACGATGGTGTGATTCCTCTTCTAACCTCTCTTCAAATTCTCGGTCTCTAGTTTCCGGGTGTTGCCTCCTTGTAGTTGGAAGTC
The DNA here is from genome assembly GCA_036785185.1 of Paratrypauchen microcephalus. NCBI lineage: Eukaryota > Metazoa > Chordata > Actinopteri > Gobiiformes > Gobiidae > Paratrypauchen > Paratrypauchen microcephalus. The sequence continues at coordinate 2,910,685 of JAVJIX010000032.1, forward strand.
TTTGGGGGTGCTCCATTGCTGAGTCCGGAGGAGGGGGAGAGGAGCGCCCCGGTTGCGTTGGTTGGCTGTTGCTATGGTGATCAGTCCGTTTGTGGTGATGATGATGGTGATGATGATGGTGGTGCGTGTGAGAGGGTCTCTTTGGTTCAGACCGCAGTAGGCGCTCCTCCTCTTCCTCGCTGGGACGGTGGGCAGGCTCATGTTTTGGGTTGTGGTGAGTAGCTGCAGAGCCTGATGGAGCGCTGTCCAGCTCTGAGTGCTGGTCCCGGGACCCCTTCCTCTTAGAGGCTACAGGTTTCTTGTTTTTCTGCTCGTCCTTGAAGAGAGAAAGTCAACAACAGAGTCAATTTTGACTAAAATCAAGTGTAACTTGAATCTTGTCTCCACTGATTTATTTCATTCATTTATGTTTAGTTTTAGGTGACAAAAATATATGTAATTTTACAATTTAGTTTATTTAAAATTTTTGTGTAAGTCTACAAAAACACTGACAAAAACTATTAAAAATATTTCAGTTGACAAACTTAACACTGGTGTTAAGTTCGTCAAAATTATAAAAAGCATATACAGTGGTACCTCACCTTACGAAATTAATTCGTTCCAGAAGTGGTTTCGTAACGTGAAAAATTTGTAAGTTGAGTAGCTATTTCAATGGAAAAAGCCTGATCCGTTCCAAGTTTTTTTTTTTATAGTGTAACTTTTTTTTTTATAGTGTAACGTTGTGTTCTGCGCCCTGACGGGCTAAGAGACTAGACCAGGACTAAAAGAACGTGGAATAAACCAGGTCTGGCCAGAACTAAACCTGGATTGGACCTGTTATTATGAAAACATGGCAGTGCCGTTGGAGGAGCGCGGTGCTTGTGTCTCCGTGCACCTTGCGGTGCGGGGCGGGCTCTGCTTCTATCTGACCTCCAGAGCCGGGGCGCTGACACTGTGAGCTAACAGGCCGAGGAAGGTGCTCTATCGGCCGGTGTTGTGAGATGTGTCTATCTTGTGTCTACAGCTCAGTGCAGAAGAGAGAGTCTGCGAGTGTGTGCGCGCGCGCCGTGTGCTGGATGAATGCTGGATGAATGTCTCCGCGGAGTAGAGGAGACAATAAAGCCCCACTCTGGAGCAAAACTGCCTTTTTTAAAATTTGCATTCTCCACCACTGTAAGCGCGCAATGTCCACAAGGGAGTTAACCCCGGAGGGAAAGCTATCTCCGGCCCTGGAGAAGACGATCTCCCCTGTGTCTCCCAACCACGGTTAGGAGATGAGAGCAGGAATGGATAACGGCGGGAAGGCCGCGGGGTCTCGCTCGGGTCGGGCGCTGGTTCTATGTGACTTCCAGGTCCAAACCAGGACCGGAGCAGGAATAAATCACCCCGTGCTCGGCCCGCGCGTGCTCGGCCCCGAGGAGGAGGTACGGCTGCATCCCGCAGCCCCGGTGTAGCGCGGCCTTGCGCCGTGTCGACGTGATCCTTCGATGTCGGCTCTTCCTATCACTGTGAAGCAGAATTCACCAAGCGTTGGATTGTTCACTCACTAAGGGAACGTGAGCTGGGTTTAGACCGTCGTGAGAAAGGTGAGTTTTACCCTGCTGATGATGTGTTGTTGCGTCTCCCCTCGTTTCGGGGCGTGCATCTGAGCGCGCATTAATTGAATTTTTGAGATTTGTTGTTTTTAAAGTGCTTTATAAATAAAGTTGGATTGGATTGGAGATTTTGCATTTCGTAACTTGAAATTTCATTCGTATCTAGAGACCAAAATTTGACGTGAAGGCGTTTCGTAACTTGAAATTTTCATTTGTTGGGTCATTCGTAAGGTGAGGTACCACTGTATTGTATCGGACACCATATGGTAAGTAGAATAGAGGGGCACATTGACAACAAAGTTAAAATATGTAAAACAACAAGTCAAAAAACTATGTTATAATGCTATATCTATGTTAGTTTTAAGCAGTTTTCCAAATGAAACAATATTTCTCTATAGAATTAACTGATAACTCACATCTAGCCAGGCTAAGTACTACTACCACAAAGCTACAATAAAACTATTACACTTTTAGATTACTACCACTAAAGGGCCCAACATGGTGCGAGTGACAAGCACTCACCACTCCATCACTTCTTTATCTGTCCAGTAGGGGGTGATATGAGGAAAGATGACATGAACGTTAGATGAAAATGGATAAAATGTTTTTTCATAACAAATGGGATGATACAAATATGTCGAATAGGGATGGGAAAAGATCTTTCATCAAAATACCATGCCTCATCCTAGTATAATCTCATGTTTTAATGCCACCAATCTGCCCCTGTGTCTGCCATTTATGTTTATCTTATTTTCAATGCACATTCTATTGCACATTTTGTTAAATCTGGAAATAGGTATTTATTCTTTGCACTACTTTTTAGATTTTGTCTTAGTTTTTGTATTGTCCTTATATTGTATTTTGTACACTGTCTTTTTTGCACTGCTTGGCCAAGGAGAAACGGAATTTCGATCCACTGCATGTTGAACACATATGGCAGAATTGACAATAAAGTTGACTTTGAACTTGAACTGTTTGTCTCCATGGAGATGTTATTGCTTTACTTAAAATGTTCAACAGTACGGCATTAAATTGCCTATTATGATTAAACTTATGTATCTCTACGGAGACAAGCAGGTGATGTCATTTGTCCAAGTTACAGGTCAGATCTGTGTAAAAGCCACTCCCATTATAGCAAGATTAGATGTTGTGGAAGGTATTTTAAAGCAATAAAAACACCTTTAACTAAGTAATGCCATACTGTGTAGGGCTAGCAGTTGTTTATACAGAATAATACAGGATATTAAGTTGTTTGTCTAGGAAATTATTGTACTTCAAAAACCTTTTATGCAAATTCAAATTGCGTTTGAGTCGATTCATCTTGCAGGGATATTTATAATAATTACTATGTAATATTAAATTACTTTCTCGTTTTGTGGCATTTGTATCTTGTCCCGCCTCTAATACTAAACAACATGAAACCAATCTTCACAGTTGTATGTAGATCTAGATTACGACACTGCTTGTACCGGTATGACAGCGGGGCAGGTGGGCAGGGTGTTCTCAGCAAGCGTAGCCACCAGAGCATTAGCCGGCTCCATCTCAGGGGGGTGAGTGGCCCTCCAGTAAGACTCTAGGAAGTCTGCAATGTGCTCACACGCATCTGTCAGCTGGTTCTCATCCAGGATTATATCAAACATTTCCTATGGCACAGAAATAAAAGCAAATATTGAAAATCAAAGAAGAGGATGAGGGTATGTGGAATGATACAACACAACAGACTGCCAGTTTGTTAAAAAATATAACAGCAACAACAGTTTGTAATATTTGAGATCTATATTGGTGTACTGTTGATCAAAAATAAGAGACCACTGCATTTTTTTCTGAAATCAGCATCTCTACATGTATTACAGCCATTCTATTCCAGCGTCTGTTGAATTCCAACACAAACACAAAGCTGAGCTACTTCAGTTCTTGCACCAGGAGTGGAATAAAGTCACCCAAGAACAATGTGAAAGACTTGTGGAGAGCATGCCAAGACGCATGAAAGCTGTGATTAAAAATAAGGGTTATTGCACCAAATATTGATTTCTGAACTCTTCTTAAGTGTAAACATTAGTATTATGTTGTTTTAAAATAAATTTGATCTTGTTTCTTTGCATTGTTTGAGGTCAGAAAACATGCATCTTTTTTGTTATTTTGACCATTTGTCATTTTCTGCAAATAAATGCTCTAAACGTTAATATTTTTATTTGGAATTTGGAGGAAATGTTGTCAGTAGTTTATCGACTCAAACAAAAATGTTCCTTTTGCCCAAACACATACCTATAAGTAGTAAAATCAGAAAAACTGATAATTTTACAGTGGTTTCTTATTTTTTCCCAGAGCTCTATATGATAGTGAGTACACAATGTATTCTAACGTGCTGTTAGAGGGGTGGAATGTGAATAGTATCCACAAGAGAGCACTCACAGATGGGCACTGGGCGAGTTTATCAGCTGCCACTAACTGTACATTGAGGTGCTTGGTTTGAGACTTCCCCCTTGTTTTGATCAGCCTGGTCAACACCTACAAAAATGTTAAGTTAAACAGAATAAAGATGAACACTTTATTAGCTAAGAATAAGAATGACTGAGGCTTAACTATTTAATGAATACCCCTTATAACCCCTTATTTTAATTATAATGACAGCCTAACTTTCTGAAGGTGGTAAATCACCTGCATGATTTCAGTACAAATAGAAAGTTAAAATCATACTTTGGCACTTTCACTATTTTCAACTTTGCAATATTATAGCCTAAGGAACAATATTTCCATAGAAACAAGCAGTTTTGTGGAGATGTAGAAGTAAAAACGCATGCTTTTCCTGTTTTTCAGTGCAAATAACATCCAAAATAAAAAAACAGGTTTAAGTAAGAATCAGTTATTATGAAGTGGTACAAAAGAAAGTAATATTTTCATAATTTAAAAATGTACCTTTGGTGAGGAGATCTTGACGTAAACGAGGATTGGGGCCAGTGATGTTTTTGACACTTGAAGCGGGTGGTTGATGGTGTCTGCATCCAGGACAACTAGCTGCATACTGCGAGCCAACTCAAAAATCCGCTCTACCTCCCCCTGGATCTGAGCTGCAGCGAACACAGGCAGAATATAATATAATATAATATGAGAATAAATAAACACTTACGTAGTCGAAGCATGTAGTCCAAAGAGATGTATTGTACATACCAGCAGCATCTTAACAGGAACAGCAAAGAAAAAAGAGATACAAAGTCAATACTAAGCATATTTCAATACTGTAAAAGGCAAGTTGTAGTTCCTGAACTAAAAGTAGCTATAAATAAGTAAACTTTTGCCACGTTTAGCTATAGAGAACAACAGTGCCTGAGAGAAAAGCTTGGCAGGAGAAGTTAAGACCAAGGTCAAAGCAGTGATTGGTATTACAAACAGCTGCCAGGCTCTGAGGCGATTTACCTAAATTGGAGCGGGTATTGGATCGGTCGATTAAGGCCTTTTTCCCAGGATTGTTGAGGACGGATCTTTTTGCCAGAGAAATGTCCGCTGTGACCCGCGTGATTGTTATTCTGAAAAGTCAAAAGTATTAAAGTACAATAAATAATTCACAATCTATAAACAAACAGAGGTGCTGAGTCTGACTGAACATACCTGCCTTCAAATCGATGCTTTAAATAGTCAAACAGTGCTTTTTGCATCATATCTGTCACCTATGGAGACGGAATTTAATACAAATAATAATTCATGTTAATAATGAATATTAACCTAATATTATGATTTGTATTATATATCAATAAGACAAAAACATTTAAAACACTATTTACTCTCAACAAAGTGTGATGTATCTGTTTTAAAGGTGCACTGCGCAACTTTTCTGGTGAAAGGTCCGTCTCCATGGAGAGGTTATTGCTTTGCCTGGAATGTTACATGGTATGACATTAAACACATCTACTGTATCTAACATTTACTCATTTTGGTGTTTCTATTTCTCAAAAATACAATAATTCCTTCTGTGAATAGGGGTAACTCTCCACAGATCTGAATGGTAATGTGTAGTGCTGTAACCTGCTTGTGATAGATGGGTTTAATTAATACTGTGGAACATTCTAGAAAAAGCAACAATATTTCCATGGAGACAAGCAGGTGATGGACCCTCCACTAGAAATGTTACACATTTAAATGTGAGCTGCAACACTTGAAATGGTGTTTCCTAACACATGTGTTCACTGACTCACGTCTAAGCCTTTGAGCGATGGCCCCATAAGAATAACTGGACGCATTGTAGGCACTACATCATACATGGACACATGCTCCCCCTGTGGACATCCAAACAAGTGCATGTTTAGAACTTAATAGCACAGTTATTGGCAAGTGTAATATTGGTAAGAAAGGTTAGAAAGAGCAAAGTAACTGGGATATGGGGGTATAAATGTAAATGTTTTCAATAACACAATTCAAAAATACTAATAATGTTTCCTGGTAATTTATAGTTAGGAAGTTAGGAGTAATCATATTACAATGAACAGAGTGATCATATAATTACCAGTTAGTTACCATGTTATTTCCTTCATATGTGCATGATATTAATGGTTAAGTGCTATCAATGAATGAATGGAAGCATGCCATTGTTTTAATATGCCAATATGTTTGGATGAGGACTTACCGGCTTCTTTTTCACTTGCTGTTGTGCTGTAGGAGAAAACAAAATATATCAACACATTTGAAACCTCTATATGCGAACATAAAGATGAACAGAAACTGCTCTGACCTTGTGAAGGAGGGGTGTACTTCTTTGAATTCATATCTTGAGCTGCTTGAGCGGCGGCTTTACTGAAATGAGAATTATTCAAATGCATTTACGGTAAGTTCTTGGTTTCTGATTATTGAAGAAAAGTGTGATGGGAACCTAAATATGATTTGCAAAGTAAAATAAGATAAACTGCATTGTCCCAAAGAGAAATTTGTCTTGGGCTCACTGCCCACAGCTTAAAAACACAGTTTCATTCACACATACACTACAGTCAGACAACACTCAGAGCTCTTCCCAGGATACATGTGTCCATAAAGTGTCCAAGTTACTGCACCAGCCCTATTGCACAAATAGTTTTTGCACCAGCCCTATTGCACAAATAGTTTTTGCACCAGCCCTATTGCACAAATAGATTTGCACCAGCCCTATTGCACAAATATAATTAACAACAACCATAAGTTCACACATCAAATTAAAAAAATTCAAATGAAGCACATTGATTATAAAGTGACTTAAGTGTGTCTTTGTTGTGCAGATTTGTTGAAAAGTGCAAAAGAAGTGGGCACAAATGATCTTAAAGTATGTGCTTGATAGCGCCCGCTTGATGGAAGAATTTCGTATTCCTCATACAACAGGTCAGAGGAGTTCCCCACAATCTGTCTGAGCTGAGTGAGGACAGTTTTGAAAAATGTCCTGCAGAGAAGAAAACTATTTTTTGCCAATCACCTTCATGGCCTTATTTACCAGTTATATTCTGTGACTGTGTTTTGTTTAGTAGACAACTAACCAGCAATTTTTAGTCAAACAATTATCTCTCTTGTACATTGAGGAAATACTGTACATTTTGACTGTGTAAAGGTTGGAATATAGTGACTGAAGACTTCTAGACTGACACAAAATAAATAATGAATGTAAGAAAACAAAATTGCGACTAAAATATTTGTAATTTTCCACTCACATTCCACATAAGTAAAGTAACCAACAGTTTAAGCAGCGGTCAGTATACGCACTTGGCTAAGGCCTTGGCAGCTTTCCTGGCCTGTACTTCTCGTCTGATCAGGATGGTTTCCAGGTTCACTGGACTGGGAATAAAACCCACAACTCCATCTTCCTTCACCGGACGCCCGATCCACCACTCATTGCTAAACTTCTGTATAGAAAGAAATGATTATTGGTTACCTTTTATTCAATTCTAAAGTGATTAAACCATTTTTTCCATCCATTATAAACCAAAATTAAATACTTAAAATTAAATTCTTAAATGGTGAAAAGTCCTCAAAATGTCACCTATAACAGGAAGTTTTATGGTTGAAATTACTGGGCCGGTCCATATAAAAAAAAAATCTTTTTATTTCTATTTCTATTTCTGTCTATCTGTATCTGTCAGTAAAAATGGTAAGGTAAAATATTGTCTTCAGTTGAGTATTTAAAAAGTGACACTGTTCAAGCACACATGCATGATAAGCCATAAAATGTACTGATGTTAAGCAATACCTGAAAAAAAAAAAAAAAGATAAGCTTCTCTTTTTTCAAAAACAATACATTTCCATCAATTTTTTCCATAGACTTTAAATCAGCCACATGGTAACTAAACACCCCAAGAGCTATAATTATATTCAAAATTTGGTTCTGGAAAAAAAGAAAAGTAATTATATATATTAGGGCTGGGAATATTAACGCGTTAATCGCGATTAATCGCGAACGATTAATGATCGCGAACAATTTTTTAAATCGCGATCAGAGTTTGCCAGCATTTTTCGCAATTCTACCATCCATATGCAGCTCATTTGGTTGTATTAATTAAACTCATTGTCGGTTAAACGCGCTATTTTGAGTTTGCTAGTATTTTGTTCCTTCTACGCATCCGTAGGCAGCTCGAGCGGGCTTCAATCATTTATTTACAATTTCTCAAAGTAAGCACTATTACTGGTTCATTGTTACTTTTTCCTTTCTCTGCACTTTTTTGAAATAAAAAAAATGGTGAGAAATACTTTGCATTGTGAGTTTAACTTTAGATTCGAACGGTCTTACTGCAAGATATCAATTTTAAACATGCAAAATAAATCACGATTAATCGCGATTAACTATGAAATTTCTGAGATTAGTTGCGATCAAGAAAATTAATCGTTTGACAGCCCTAATTATATATATATATATATATATATATATATATATATATATATATATATATATATATATATATATATATATATATATATATATATATATATATAAAACGTAATGATAAAGACATTTAGGAAGTGTGTGAACCTCTTTGACATGGAGGAAGTCTCTGGCCTCAAATGTGACAGCTTGTCCTGGGACTGGGACATTATCATCATCCGCAGGGGTGTAAGAGAAGTTACAGCGGACAGCAAACGCAACAGGCTTATACTGCAAAAGCACACAACAAAAATGTTATATTCACACATGTAGCAAATTAGAATAAAACATCACAATAAAAAAATGCATATTATGTAATATAGTTAATTATAGATTGGAAAACTCTGGAACAGTCTGGATACACATCTCAAGCCATGCCAAAATATCCATAAATTCAAGCTGTTTTAAACATATGGTCTGGTCACAGCATATAGGGAGTGGGTCTGAATATTAAAACAAACTGCCTTCTGTAGTGCTGGTTTATGTTTGTTGTTTCCGCACCATTATTGGTTTGTTTTGTTTATTACATTATTTGTATCTGCTGTCTGTTTCCATTGTTGGTATCCATAATTTCTTTACCATTGTTGGTATACTTTGGTAAATAGTTCAAGCCTAATGTAAAATGTTCGAAGATTGCAAAAAAAAAAAAAGAAGCTCATATGCTAAATTAGAAGTGGGGGTGGGATTAAATAAGTCTTCTTCTTCCCACTCCTTTTTGGGCAAATGTTTTGTTTTTGTTGTTATTTCTGTTATTTGTTATTGCACTTTTAAAAGAATGTAAGTTGCTTACTTGCCCAAATGAAATAAATAAAATCAAAAATATATCGTAAATGTTCATTTTGGGTGTAATAATGCAATAAATGTATCGTATATCTGAAATAGGATTGGGCGGCAAAAACAAAAAACGAACCTTGATAGCATATTCTAAAAGCATATTCTAAAAACATCTCCATACTGTTCTTCATTTTTTTTATGTTACACACAATTTTAAGAAATAAATTCCACATTCGAAGCAGTCAGACGCAAATTGCAGATAAGATTACATGTGTTCCAGTGGAGCAGAATAGTGTGACGATAATCCAAATCCATGTTGATGTGGCGGAGTGTGATGTAACATGACCCAGCTGAATGCTCCCATGATGCAACAGTCAAACAGGAAGTTGGTTAGAAAGGAAATACCTTGGCCTTTTCGAGCTGCACCTGAGCATTTCTTTCCTCAGCAGCGTCTGAATCCTGACGCTCTCCCTGTAGGACACAAGAAGAAGACACATTTATTATTATTGATATCGTAACTCTTATGGTGAAGATTTAGTATTACTTTAACAGACCCATATTATGCTATTTTCTGATCTATGATATAATATTGTTTCCTCATCAAAAACATACCCAGAGTTTAACACACCTATCCAGTTTTTTCTCAAACTGAAAACACGCCACCTTGTGATGTTATGTGGTAATACAGGAAGTACTCCACTGTGTTTTTAAACACCATACACCTTCATTTGAATCATCTGGAATTGACAAAATGGTAAAAGGTAGCCGTTAACATGAAAACTACCACTTTATGACATCATAAGGTGGAACAGAGAATTTTGAGCTTTGGAAATAATAGCCACACTGACAATAAATGGTTACTTAAACATGTGAATGAAACAAAACAGAACTCCAGGTATGTTTTTGATGAGGAAACAATATTATATTATATTTATATTATCTTATTGAGGAGATAACAGCATTATAACATGGCTTAAAGGAAAAGTAACGTTATTTTACAATCTGAGCCTTCTTGAGACTTTGCGGTCTCCAAATAACACAAACTTTAGCACTTTTCAAATCATAGGAGCCCGATGTCTTAATGTAAGATTTCGTTTGAAGCAAAAGTGGCCTGTAATCCGAGATTTATCCATAGTTTTCAGCTTTGCGTTTCATGTTTGGGTCCCGGGAGCTGAGAGCACAGTCCGCGCATGCGCACTGGCGTCCTCATCTACTCGAAACTATGGATAAATCTCGGATTACAGGCCACTTTTGCTTCAAACGAAATCGTAGACTAAAGACATCGGGCTTCTATGATTTGAAAAGTGCTAAAGTTTGTGTTATTTGGAGACCGCAAAGTAATGCCCCGAATACTCATGTTAACGGATACGCTACAACATAACTTTCACCAAACAGCTCCAAATGACACCAACGTGCTATGGGTGAGTCAAACGACTTGTTTTATTACCGAAAGAAGGCTCAGATTGTAAAATAACGTTACTTTTCCTTTAAGGCTCAAGAGTCAATTTTGTGTAATATAGGACCTTTTAGGAAAAGTGTTGTAAAGAAAGGAACATGTTCAAATACTAAATACAAATTAAAATAACACATTAGAATTCAATATTTCATAACTTTGGTGCTTTAAATAACTACAAAAGGATGTGAAAAGTGGCAGTAAACTGGACATACAGAAAAGTATTGACTCAAACACAAATTTATTATTTATAATTATAGATGCTAGAGGAAGCCAAGTCTCTACAATTTAACCTACAATCTTATGGCTTTATCAGACTTTTTTTCCATTGTACATCACTTGACCCATTGAAGCACTCACGCCTTAAGCCTTTTCTAAAACTGTATGATACTTTTAGTTTCACAAACCATTATTTTGTTGGAAAATTAAAGATGCACTGTGTTAGTGGGGTCTGTTATTTGCTTGTCTCCATGGTGATGTTATTGCTTTGCTTCATATGTTCCGCAATATATAATAAATATATCACGTTTTTATTCAATCACACATGCTTTTGTTTCTCAAAACTACTGATCCACTTCTCCACAGATCTGACCTGTAACTTAGCCTGGTGATGTGGGCTGCTTGTCTCCCTGGAGATAGTTAAATTAAATGCCATACTGTAGAACATTTCAGGACAAAAACAACATACTGTAGAGAGCAAGTGGGGGACCCTCTACCAGGAAAGGTGCACACTGCACTTTTTCAAATTTCAACTGCATTTAAAGACAATTTTTAGCTTTTTAGCAGATTTTCTGTTGAACTGCCAAAATATCCTCTGAATATAGTTATCAGGTTATAAAATATCAAGATACTAATTTCCCACTCGTACACAAACTGCAAAACTCGCTTCTATTTTATTAATGTGAAAACTGTCTTTGACACATCTTATCCTCATCAAGGACTTACCCTGTTCCGCTGTTATGATTCATGCAGCGTGTAGATACTGTGGATACACTGTGCTTCAGTGCCAGGTTGACTGTTGGCTCTTACATAAAGGGCATTAATTAGCATGTCTTTGAGCGGACGGTCTAATCTCTGGGATACAAGCCATAAGAATCTAAGAGGCCCGGTGGGGGACAGACTTCCTTCCAGTGAAATAAACCCTGTGTTTATCAGTGTTTATGAGAAGTCAGCAGTTAGGTGTGAGTAAATTAAAATGTTAAAATTGTCCTCAAAAGAGCAGTAATATCACTTCAGACCCTTGTTTGAAAGATTTCACATAGAGGTCTTTTCAATTTACAGCATTTTTTATCACATTTGGGATGAGTTTCTTTTTTAATATAAATTATATACAAAAAAAACTTTAAAAAAGCATTCAGATTATTACTGAGAAATTCTTGCCTATCTCTAGTTATGTGTGTAAAATCCCTCAGTCCAGGTAAAATCCATAGCAAAAGGAGAAATTCAATTTGTCAACTGGACAAGTTTATTTGGTCGACTATGCAGCTCATCCAAGCTGGTTCTTCAGTTCTGGTCAGACGCTGGTGGACACTGCCTTATATCTGCCTGAAGGGAGGAGCTAACTACAATGAAATTACAGTACTCTGAGAGTTAGGTAGGCCTATTGAATATGCATGGAGTGTGGGATCTTGTTAGAATAGCCATTCAGGGCCATAATGGGTGTTTTCACACCTCTGGATCCTTCCATTTCTGTTCAAGGATGGATTGTCTTTCCTAATAAAAATAGCCAACTATCCAGCACCAGTAAAGTCCTTGAAAAAATGAAGGAACAACTTAAAGCAGGGGTCTTCAACGTTTTTCAGGACAGGGACCCCCAAACAGATGGCGAACTGGGCCAGGGACCCCCTACTATATATACGGCATAGAATTGTGTTTTATATTAAATTGAGCTTAGTGTCATGTATAAACATTGCTACTCTATTATGGTACATCCAATACAAGGAAATAATACACAGGTTAATACTGTATTTTACACTATAAAATATAATATTATATTATTTTAAAGTGAAATCAAAAGATTTCGCGACCCCCCTGCAGTACCTCCACGACCCCCCTAGGGGTCGCGACCCCCCTGTTGAAGACCTCTGACTTAAAGCACAGGAAAATATCATCGCTGAGATGAGAAACATAAACAAGTCATATCCAGAGGCCTGCAGAGACTCTCAAACCACTGGTACAGTGGTACCTCACCTTACGAAAGACCCAACAAATGAAAATTCCAAGTTACGAAACGCCTTCACGTTAAATTTTGGTCTCGAGATACGAAAGATACATTATCCGCTTTTCTCAGACTGGATTTAAACTTTTCTCACATTTGTCTCTCGTTTAAACACTCAAACTTTCATAGATTTTCAACAAAATGTATTAACTCATTGAGTGCCGGTGACGAGTTTTCTCGTCATGTTGAAACCAAACGTTGAGTGCCGTGACGAATATATTTGTCAAGGACGTTTTTCAGCAGGGATCGCTAGAATACGACCTGGAGCAACTTTGAAGGTGTAATTCACGTCTCCCAACCTGTAGGTAGCGACCTTGTATCATTATTTGCCGATCGGAGACGCGGAAGAGAGGAGGAATGTAGTTTGTGTACTGTGTATTGGCCAGAGGAGCAAGATGGCGAGGCGAGGGAACCCGAAAAAGCAGATAACTGTTGATCAGCGCCTATGGAGCGATCTGATCACTCTTGGGACCCAGGATCCCAGATCAGAGGATCGCAGAGACAAGCCGGATCAAGCAGCGAGGTCGAAGCAGAGATCTGCTGTGCCCGAGGCAGGGGACGTGTCATGTGTGCGCTGCGCGGAGCAGGGACTCTGATCAGAACTACGACAGCGCCAAAGAAGAAGTTTACTGACTTGGAGCAGTAGATCCTGGTCTCCAAAGAGGCATGAGATGAGAAGAATTAAGTTTACATGATGCTGCTGTGTGGTAATTGTAATGAATGAAGTTATATGTGTGTGTACGTGCGTGTGTGCATGTGTATGCGCGCGTGTGTGTGCGCGCGCGCGCGTGTGTAGCTGTGTGTGTGTAAAGGTTTATGCATGGGCTTGTGTGTATGTACATATATATGTGTGTGTGTATCTATGTGTGTGTGTGTGTGTGTGTGTGTGTGTGCATGTGTATGCGCGCGTGTGTGTGCGCGCGCGTGTGTAGCTGTGTGTGTGTAAAGGTTTATGCATGGGCTTGTGTGTATGTACATATATATGTGTGTGTGTATCTGTGTGTGCGTGTGTGTGTGTGTGTGTGTGTGTATATATATTAGTTTTTATTATGGATCTGTACTCTGAGCATGCCTCAATATTGTTGTGAAGTGACAAAGTTCTATTTTATAGGAAAAGATATTATTATATCCTGTAAACATCTCTTGGCACAATTGATTTGAAGGAATTTTCAATTCACAGAGCCTTATATTCTTATATTTGTAAATAAAAAATGTACTTTGTCATCAAAAATCTCTTTCTCTGTTGTTTTAGATGTTTGAGGTGTCACTAAATCCATAAATATTGACGTCAAAATCACCGATCTGCTTGAAATGACTCTTTGTACAAAATGCTCGTTTTCTCCACTTTGTGGTAAAAAAACTGTTTTTGCTGAAACTTCCCTATGTTCTACTATCAATTACTTGAGAACCGAAAAGGTTTTTTTCTAGGTGAAAGAAGAGAGTCAACACTTTATTTTGATGTGTGCCATGTTTATATAATCAAAGAACGCAGTATTCTGTGGGTCTTGGAAAATCAGTAAAAATACACTAAAACGGCACTCTGGGAGATAGAATTCTGAAAACAGGCCGGCACTTAATGAGTTAATAGTGAAGTGTGGGGGGAAGGGGGAGGGGGGAGAAGACTGCGCATGGACACGTGTGTGATAGCGCAGCATGACCCGGCGCTGGGCTGCGAGCACGAGAGACCCGTGCTCAAACCATGCCTCCTCTAGACCAGGTCTAAACCAGATCTAAACCAGGATTAAACCAGGATTAAACCACCACGGCTCTTGCCTGCGTTCGTTCATGCGCTCGGACTGCGTGCCGTCCCGAGGGGAGGCACATCTCCTCCCCTCCTCGCTGCTCGCCTCAGCCGTGACTCGTGAGGTACACCGGCAGAGCTAGCACAAAACCAGGAAATAGACCCGCACGCGGTGGTTTAATCCTGGTTTAGACCTGGTTTAGATCTGGTCTAGAGGAGGCACGGTTTGAGCACGGGTCTCGTGCTCGCAGCCCCGTGCCGGGTCATGCTGCGCTATCACACACGTGTCCGCCCTCCCCCTTTTCCCCCACGCACGCAGTCGCTGCTTGCCTCAGTCGTGAGGTACACCGGTGCTGCTGCTAATAGCAGAGCTAGCACGAAACCAGGAAATAGACCCGCACGCGGCGCTTTAATCCTGGTGTTCAGTCCTGGTTTAGTCCAGGTTTAGTCCTGGTCCAGTCCAGGTATAGACCTTGTTTAGACCTGGTTTAGTCCACGTTTAGTCCTGGGTCTAGTCTCTTAGCCAATCAGGATGCAGAACACACTGTTACACTATAAAAAAAACGTTACACAAAAAAAAAAAAACTTGGAACGGGGCCTTGGAACGAATCAGGCTTTTTCCATTGAAATAGCTACTCAACTTACGAAAAATTCACATTACGAAACCACTTCTGGAATTAATTAATTTCGTAAGGTGAGGTACCACTGTATTGGAGTTGGTGGAAATACAACCCACAAACTGTCCAGGAAGGTGCAGGAGATGTCTGCTGACCTCTTTTCAGCACGAGAGGAGATACGTCTCCTGAAGTTTTGTGGTGAAAGTGCACAGCCATCGTGGCTGGATGGCTGTTTAATTAAACTAAAATTGACGTGGTAGTTATTTATGTTTATTGTTTCAGATGTTAAAACTTGAATTCACAAGTTGCTTGATTTTTAGTAATTGGTAAAGTGGAAATAGAAAAATAATAATAATATATGTTAAAAAAAAAATCTGGGGAAAAAAATGCTTTTACTTTTAATGGTTCATTTGTATGGTAGGGGGCACTATGGAGTACACTTTTCATATGCTTTATAGTATGTTATATTCTGGCCAAGATCACACAGTGATTCAAATTGTAGCATGATCGCATGTAGCATGTGAGTGTACAATTTTTAAAAATATTTTTTGGGGGTTTTTGGATCCCTTCTGGCCAACTGTGGAAAATTCTGTAATATAAATTTTTGGTCAGCAATACCAGCGTACCTCTGTTACCTGGTGCCTATGTTCCCCGGGTTAATACCCCAGGTTAATACCCTGGGTTAATACTGCTACAACTCATCTGAGCCCGGCCTGAAGCAGAGCTGCTCTTCGCTGGTTCAGGAGTTTGGGTTTGGATCTAGATCGACTATAGCATTTCTCAAACTAGGCTAAATGCAGGGCACTACATACGTACCTATGTCTGTGAAGCATCTTTTCTTTTTTAAAATCAGGATAGAAACAGATTGACAGATGTGCACATCTGAGAGTGCACATCTGAGAGAAGAAGATACAGTGAAGAATAATATCCAAGGGCCAATAAGTAGCAAAAATAACAAGAGACTGGTGTCACACAGTAGTAGTAGTGGCTCCAGTAGTAGGAGCTTGTATTTAACTAAAGACTGAGTGTATAGAATACCAAAGGTTTAGTGGGAGGAATTAAGAAAAGATTTGAAGATCATGTAACTGTTCTGATGGACCTGCTTGTTCCCATGGAGATGTTACTACTTTGACAGGAATGTTCCTCAGTATAACATAAAATTTTTCCAATTCCGAGGGAAAGATAAGTGATGCCACCATGCCAAGTTCTGTGTCAGATCTGTGTATTTGTATTCTATAATGTATTTCAGTAGCAGTAAAAACACCATTAAAATAAAAATTAAAAATGCAGGATATAGCTGTACCGTGGAACATTCCAAGCAATAACATCTCCATGGAGACAAGCAGGTGGCAAACCCATCTACCACTAAACGTCATATAGTGCATTTTATAGTGCACACTCACTGATATAAAATATACATCATGCTTATACAGAGACCAGTCCCTTCTCACCTGCCTTTGGTCTTCTCTTGTTTGACATCATTTTAAATGGCTGTCCCCTGCTCTCGCTGTCACTCTGATAAGGACGGATTAAGAGCCTCATAATATAGAGCAGTACAAAAATATATCACTTAAATGCTTGGGTAGAGTCATTAAGATGAAAAATGCTAAGAAAGAACTGGCCTAGAGTACAAAGTGTAATGTTTAGTGGGGTAGTTAGCAAAAAAACTCTATGTGTTGCCATGACAAAAGTGATATAACTTGATGGAGGGCACATCACTTTGGTCATATCGTCACATTTTTATATATCGCTTTTCCACCTTCAAGGCACCCAAAACGCTTTACAAGGAACCACTCGCCCATTCACACACACATTCACACACCGGTGTTCGCAGACACTGGGGGCGAGGTGGGCTAAGTGTCTTGCCCAAGGACACAACATCAGCATTCATCTGTGGGAGCTGGAATCGTACCGCCAACCTGCGAGTCAGTGGATCAGTGGACAAACGCTCTACCAACTGAGCTACTGCTGTTGGTAGGGTGTTACTTTGTCTCCATAGAGATGTAATTGCTTTGAATAGAATGTTCCACAGCATGGCATTAAACTTAAACTATCTCCATAAATACCATTAAAGGTTCTATATTACGCAAAATTGGCTCTTGTGAGTTTTAAGCCATATTACAGTGTTGATACCTCCTCAAAAACATTTCCAAGTTACCTTTTACCTTTGGTTCAGTAGAGTTTGGCAATTTCAGGGCTGAAATCAACCGAATGATTCTAGTGAAGGTGTGTGGGGAGCACTTCCTGTATTACCACATAACATCACAAAGCGTAGTGTTTCTGTTTGAGAGAAGAACTAAGCCAAAATATACCAGATTTGTGTGTTAAACATGTGTGAATGAAACTAAACACAACTCCAAGTATGTCTGTGATGAGAAAACAATACTCCTTCAGCAGGCGACTGAGGCACCCCCAGTGCAAGAAGAAAAGCTACTCCAGATCCTTCATCCCCACCGCCATCAGACTGTACAACTCCACTCTATAGTCCAAACATGCAATATTGTTTTTCAATACTCTCCTAGTGTCTTATTATTATTACAGTAATCCCTCGTTTATCGCGGGCGTTAGGTTCCAGAAATAACCTGCAATAAGAGAAATCCGCGAAGTAGGACAACTTTATATTTTACAATTATTCTACATGTTTTAAGGCTGTACTGCCTCACCACACACATTATACGCTTTTCTCAGACTGGAATTAACCTTTTCTCACATTTCTCTCGTTTAAACACTCAAACTTTCATAGATTTTCACCAAAATGTATTAATAGTGAAGCGTGGGGGGAGATACGGCTCCGGAAGCCCTGCCGGCCGCGCGAGGGGAGCAGAGACATGAGTCACTGGATCTGCAGGAAGCACCGCGCTCATCCAACGGCACTGCCACGTCCTGGGACACGACAGGCACCAACCCCTTGGAGAAGTACGCGACATGTGCACCCCTCATCGTGGTCAAATCCGTGACAGAGCAGCACGACCGGCGTGAGGCCGTGCGCCCCCCCCCATCCCTCGGGGCTGCGAGCACGAGATCGAACCGCGGTGGCCGGACCATGCCTCCCCCTTTGGACTGCGTCCTCGCAGCCCGAGCCACAAACCAGCCGCACGAAACCAGCAAAGAGCGGCACGTGGTGGTTTAATTCTGGTTTAGACCTGGTCTAGTCCCGGTTTAGTTCTGGTCTAGACCTGGTTTAGTCCACGTTTAGTCCTGGTCTAGTCCTGGTCTAGTCCCGATCTGGTTCTGGTCTAGTTCCATTCTAGCCCCGGTCCCCCCGCATCCCCCATCTATCAATCGGCAAAGGTCTACGGTCTCTTAGCCAATCAGGACACAGAACACAATGTTACACTATTAAAAAAATGTTACACTATTTTAAAAAAATAAAAATCCGCGAAAGGCCGCGAACAGTGAACCGCGATAGAGCGAGGGACCACTGTATAACTCCACTGTATGGTCCTAACGTGCAATATCGTTTTTCAATACTCTACTTGTTACTGTTTTATTATTATTACTTATTCTATTATTACTTATTTTACTATTATTATTACTTATTCTTATTACATTCTTGCCTGCATGCACTTTTCTTTCTTGTTCAAACTGTCCCTACCTGGAGCTACTGTGACAAGTAAATTTCTCCTGCGTGAGATCAATAAAGTCTTATCTCTTATCTTATAACATAGATCAGAAAATAGCGTAATATGGGCCCTTTAATAAACCAGCTTTGTTTTAAAACCGGGCAAGTCTGTTAGTCATTCATTACATTTTTATTGTGCAGGGCATTGGTGTTAATCAGTAAATTGTTTCCAGTGTAAATGAGTGTGCAGGGGCAGGAGGAGGAATTGGTCCTCCTGTAGGTGAGTTATGCTTAGGCAGGATTTTGTTTACACTGACTGCAACAGACATCTGTTCACCGAGAGCCCAAAGTCAGCTAGCCAAAAACACTTCCTCACCTCACAATATGAAGACTTAGTGCCCATGAGTTTGATCAACAGTGTGTCCTCTAAATGTATTTAATGTGCAGGAGAAAAAGGTACAGCTGTAGGCCAGATCTGAATTATTAATAACCTTATACAAATGCATTATAGTCTCTAGAAGTCAGAGAATGAAATTAAAACTTGCAAATTTGAGCCCACCTAAGGCTTCTGTTTTACATAATTCTCTCTATTCTTCAACATCAGTGCAGAGGGTGTAACTGCCCCACATGCAACCGTGACATAATGACCAGGCCAAGTTACAGGTCAGATCTGTGGAGAAGTGACACTGACACAGAGTAGAAACCTGGTTTTTAAGCAATACCTGTAGTTAAATAAATGCTGGGTAGGTAAGTGTAATGCCATACTGTGGAATATATCAGGCAGAGCAATCACAATCTCCACAACAATAAGCAGGTGGTGTAAACCCAGTGGAAAAGTTACCACAGCACAACCACTCAAATCATTTTTTTTGTTTCTGTTTGTAAGATAAAACATTGACTTTTCACTTATTATATTCATTAACAGAGCAGAGTAAAAATGAAGAGCAAAAATGTATTTGTTTTAAAGTCTTGTTAGTCTAAAAGGGAAGGATGTACACAAGGAAATATAATGTTTAAACTCAGTGTTCAGTATGAGCAGCAGCCCATTACCCTGATTATTTGTGCGGAGGGATGAGGTGTGGGGCCAAGTGCTTCTTGTGTGTTTCTTCAAGGTGAATTCTGCCTCAAGAACATTTTCACAGCAGCTCACAGAGGAGACAAAGAAGAAACCATTACTACATTTACACGTACACATCACACCAAATGCACTCAATACGCAAATACGCAATTTGTGTCTAATTTCTCCAGTCAACCAATCAGACCTCCCGTGTCTTAATTTAGGCATGCACTGATACAATAATGTCTATACTGATCAGCAGCTACTTAAAGCCAAAGTATCAACATTGGTATCAGAACTGAAAACCCTGGATGGGTGCATCCTAGTCTCAATCTATGTGCAGGTCAAAAAATCAAACAGCTGAGGGGTGTCTTGACCTTTATTATCTATAGCTTAATTGCTAGTAAAAAATAAAAATAAAAAGCAAAGTCATTTACGTTAAGCATTCGATTTTTGGTTTTGTTATGAAATGCAAAATGTAAAATGAGTTAGTACACTGGCAAAACATGTCTAATATTTTCTTGGCTGTTGCCCAGTGCAGTTGACTGCCTCTCCAAGCATGATCAGAGAACAGTACTTTGAGGTGTTTGTGCAATTTGGGAGGTTTGTATCATGACTCCAAGTTTAAGTTGTGTGTTTACATGTGTTTTATTTTTTTTAATCCTGTTAAAATTTGATTAGGCTAGAAATTATGTTTGCACAAGTGTAAACAAAAGACAAACTCCATACTGAGACATATGCCAAAATGACGTATACCCAAACAAGAATAAAATACAACATATACAGGTACTGGTAACATTTCAAAGGCCCATTTTGTGTTTGCACTTTGCACAGTGAGCCACACCATCATTGTCTTTTTATAAGTACAGTCATTACAACAGCTAATGGACCAGAATGGTCAATTGTCCATACCACCAAATGTTAAACTTTCTCAAAGAGTGCAGCCTCATAAAATATTTGGCAATTGACTTGTATTTCTTAATGGTTATTTGTTAAGCAGGAGAATAGAGAATAGTAAACTTTTAGTAGATGTAAAACAACTATACTGTATAACCAGCCAAGGCTCAGGGCATACACTAAAAGTTGACCTAAAGTCAGTGCATACTATAGTGTTTTATGATTCCTTTTATGCCAGCCCCATACAGTATATAGGTAGACAAACAGTAACTACACTTGTATTGTATCATTCGCACTGGCAATAACAGTCCATAAGTCTGCTTATCTGGGACCGGGTCGCGGGGCCAACAGTCTAAGCAGGGACTCCCAGACCTCCTTCACCCCGGACACTTCCTCCAGCTCCTCCGGGGGGACCCCAAGGCTTACCCAGGCCAACAGAGAGACATAGTCCCTCCAGCGTGTCCTGGGTCTTCCCCAGGGCCTCCTCCCGGTGGGACATGCCCGGAACTGAGGGAGGGAGCATCCGGAACAGATGCCCGAGTCACCTCAGCGGGCTCCTCTCGACGTGGAAAAGCAGCGGCTCTACTCCGAGCTCCTCCCGTGTGACTTAGCTCCTCACCCTATCTCTAAGGGAGCACCCAGCCACTCTGCGGAGGAAACTCATTTCGGCCACTTGTATCCACGATCTTGTCCTTTCGGTCATTACCCAGAGCTCATGACCACAGGTGAGAGTAGGAACATAGATTGGCCGGTAAATTGAGAGCTTTGCCTTTTGGCTCAGCTCCCTCTTCACCACAATGGTTCCCCCGTCAATCTCACGCTTCATCCTCCCCTCACTTGTGATCGTGAAAGACCCTGTGATACTTGAACTCCTCCACTTGAGGCAAGGACTCTCCACCCTCCCAGACAGGGCAAGCCACCTTTTTCTGGTCGGCCTTTTTCCAGGGGGGCAATAACAGTCCTTAGACAAAATTTGAATAGTGCGTAATATAGTGATAAAAATTTAATTATGATGCACTATAAACATTTTTCCAAATGTTGCAAAGGATACAATGATTTTAGATGACAGAATATCCTCAGCAAACAACAAAAACAACCAAACTTAATGGACAAGATTGTTGTATTTCATGTTTCAATCTTTTTGCTAAATAATGTTTACAATATGCTCTATGAACAGAATTCTGATTTGAAAACATAAATGAAATCACTTGCTCCAACATAGGTTAAAGATATTTGTTTTTACCTCAAATTGTCCTGCCCTATAACTAGTTATCTTGATCCTATTGGCTTTAAGAGCATTGTGAATTTGTGACAAACATTTTTTGCCATGTCGAGTATATAATCTATAATTTATTACAGACTTGGAGTAATGATCCTTTCCATCTGATAGGCTACACTCGTCCTTTATTATCCCATTTCTGCAGCTCACATTCTCGTCAAGAAGTTTCCATGGCAACTTCCAAAAGTAAAATGCAGTTTCAGCAAAAAATAGCATTGACTCATCAACTCCTGCAACTGCTTTGAGAAATAAACAATGAAACCACATTGAGAGGGAGGCCGCGGTGATGTCTCAACAAAAGATCTACAAAGATGCTAATGGACACTTGGATCATTTTCTGAGATTAGAAGGTTTAAAAATAACACCTTATGCCAGTCTCAAATGTTTCACACCTAGTATCACCTAAGAAATGATTTAGCCTTCTGATTACCACCACATATAAACCAGATCTACTGCTTATATGTACTGAACATACCAAGGATCTATAACAGGTCTAAACTAGGGCTAAGCAACAATGAAAGTTCTGGACCAACCCAAAAGAGGAGAAAAATGTGGATAAAGCTGATTTACTGGTCTACAAGCAAAATGTTTCTGGAACAAAAGTAGTGACATTTTTCTTAGTTTAGGTCACTAATAAAGAAAAAGTAAGTCAGAGGTGCTGATTGACTATAGTTTCCAAGTTATAGTATTGGGTCAAAATAGGAAATATATGCAAAATAAGGCAAAAACGGTAGTTTATCAGAAGGTACAGTGTGTCTACAAGCAACCAGTTCTATCTGAAAGCCTGTCTGCATATTCCAATATATTCTTTTTAATATGTCTAGAGTTTTAACATCAAATATTTTTTGATTTCACATAAGAGAGATGCCTCAAAATTGTGTGCACCTGATGTCTTAAGATATTTCTTGTTTATTTCTTGACAGATAAAGAAGTGCATGTTAAATATTTTCAAAATATAAATACAGTATTATTTTTAAGCAAAAATGCCTAAATCTATTGTATAAACAGATGCGATTTTGATGTAAAACAATATCATTAAATATCTTGAATACATTAGCTAACCAGCACAGTTATCAATTGATTTTCAGTTCATCTTATCAATATAAATTAGATTTAGCCACTTTTATCTCAGAAGCAGATTGAGTCCAAAAATGTGTAGACCAGTGTTATTTTAGTAACTGAAGGGGAGTCCACATACCATAGTTGCGTACCGCAGAACCTAAGCTTATGAAGTGCTGCTCATAGCCATTATTCACACACACTACATTCATATTTAAGTAAGGCAAACAAAGTTAGGTGTCTTGCCCAAAGGCGGCTGTGCGCCAAGTCACTGCCACCTCTGAAGTTTGACAATTTAAGTTTGAATTAAAGATAAAAATGTCCATGTCATAACACAGAATACGATGAATATATCAGCACAGAATACACAGTACATTCACTATTAGCATCTATTTGTAGTATTAAATTGTAAAAATCTAAAATGTACTAAACAGACCAAAATTCTTAGCCATAAAAACACATATGATTGATTAACCATTTCCAGTGAGACAAGGAGGACCACTGGCCAAAAAAGTTATAGGGCATATTGAAGTTTATCTCATGAACTGCAAGACTTAATTAGAAAATTTCAACATGACGCTACGATCACATAAACCTAAATAATGCAACAGATCTTCCAACATCTTAAAAACCTGAAGTCATGCTGATTCTATTTGAATGATCTTGATTGTGCCTTACCCTGCGTCGTATATGCATGGCTTTCATCAAGTCCTGTTGTGGAGTGAGTACTGGTCATGTTACAAGTGTCTCCAACATGATGAAGTCGAAGAGAGAGCGTCTGGTGTGTACAGAGTGGGCGGCTGACACTGAGCTCTGCAGCAGTCTGGAGGAGCAGGACTCAGGAATTTTGGGACGGTTTCATGGTGAGATCAAATGTGTGTTCCTCCTTTCCATGGCGGCCATGTTGGAGTAGTACCAACTGCCAGTTGCATCTCATTTTGGAAGTCTCAGAGGCAAACTATAGGTTAAAATCTAGGTACTATACTACTGAAATACTATAACTGATCACAATGAGTTGTGTGTAAGTGTTTTGGTGAAATAAAATGTAATTGAATACAAAAGAATACTGTTTTCTAAAGTTTGGCAGTGTCTTACAGCCATGTGCAAGCACCACATGACACATGCATCATTCACTGCTCGGCCAAAACAGGTGCACTGGGCACATGGTGGGTCTATGAAAAGAATTTGGTGAGGATTCAACAGATCTGCTGCCACATTTTATTCTGTGAACGATTTTGCAGAGTTACAGGCTAGGTCTGTGGAGAGGCAACCCTGTTCAACAACAGAACATGTGTTTTTCATTTATTTCAGCAATAAAAACACCTGGATAAAAGCAAGATAGACAAGGTTAATGCGCTACCAGGAAATTTACATATGCATCTTTAGAAATATAGCATATTTTTGCAGTTGGGGCTGTAGGCCATTAGTTATTTA
Source organism: Paratrypauchen microcephalus (assembly GCA_036785185.1). Lineage (NCBI taxonomy): Eukaryota > Metazoa > Chordata > Actinopteri > Gobiiformes > Gobiidae > Paratrypauchen > Paratrypauchen microcephalus. The sequence continues at coordinate 2,935,218 of JAVJIX010000032.1, forward strand.
GTAAATGAATCTGTTGATGGTGTAGTTAGACTACTTTTGTTTTATAAGGATTATTAAGGTTAATATGAACCACAGCAAAAAGGAAAAGGCATGGTGTGAGCTCGATAGAGTTTTGGCTCTGCCTGTGCAGACTTTTCACTGTTTACTCAAACTTCTCTGTATACCTAGTTTTTGAGCAAGTTCCTAGCAAATTTGAGAGCCACGGCCAAACCTATTAGTCAATGCATCAATGCACAGAACATATCTTAGTCAACCAAGAAATTATAAAAATACAATTTTGATTTTATACACATTGTAGTCAAATGATTCCTTTTGGAGAAGAATGTCTTATACTACTTATGAATACAATTTAGCAAAGTGCTGATATTTTGAACTCGCCACTAGTACCTTGATTGAATTACATAACACTGTAAACACATCATGTATAAAAGTATTTTTCTTTGGTTTGTCACACATTAAGAACATATTATATAGACCACAGTTCCATGCCTAGTGCTGCATCAGTCACTCATGTGAAAACCTCAAAATACAGATAACATCGGAGCGGCCGAATCTAAAACTGGAAAATATCAGCAGCAGCAGAGGCCAAATGTGTCTCTGCCTGTCTATGGGTCATGATTGACTGTGAGCATAAGCAGATTAACATGGCATGCGTCAATCCAGGATTTACAGACACAAATGCTGCCTCCTCCTCTCAGCAATGGTATCACACCGACTGCATTCAAACTATCAGTGCATCTTAAGTCCTCTGCTCCTCCTGCTCTAGTAATGACACGCTCTATAGTGACAATAAACAAAGAGGATGTTATATAATACAGTTGTTCCCCTCTGTCATGAAATATGCACAATCTGATCTTGTTTATAGGCATCATTTTGAGCACAATTTAGGACAAAATAAATCTTTTGTAGCAAGCACGGCCCAGGTATTTAACCAAGAGTCTTGAGACAGGAGATATTATCATTAGTATGCAACTAGGAACTTCTTCAGAATGACTGAAGAAACTATTGGAAATATTTTGAGACCAAGTTAAATTTGAGTTCAAGTGAAGTCTCTACATGACCAAAGTAAATTAGATAACCTTATCGTATCCACAAAATGGTGTGAGTAGCATTACAAAGTTATAATACAAGGCCAGTAATGTTCAGGTATTTCTCACATGCCTGAATTTGAGTCACCAGCAGCAGGGAGGCTACGTTAGCTGGTCAATGGGTCCAGTCTTTGGGCTGGAAACTTTTAAATTTGATCAGGTTTCAGTACTTGAACAATGCCTTTTTTTTTGGTACTGGTACCTGATTTGGCTCCTTTTTTTTCCTTAAAGGAAAAGTAACGTTATTTTACAATCTGAGCCTTCTTTCGGTAATAAAACAAGTCGTTTGACTCACCCATAGCACGTTGGTGTCATTTGGAGCTGTTTGGTAAAAGTTGTGTTGTAGCGTATCCGTTAGCGTGAGTATTCGGGGCATTACTTTGCGGTCTCCAAATAACACAAACTTTAGCACTTTTCAAATCATAGAAGCCCAATGTCTTAATCTACGATTTCATTTGAAGCAAAAGTGGCCTGTAATCCGAGATTTATCCATAGTTTTCAGCTTTGCGTTTCATGTTTGGGTCCCGAGAGCTGAGAGCACAGTCCGCGCATGCGCACTGGCGTCCTCATCTACTCGAAACTATGGATAAATCTCGGATTACAGGCCACTTTTGCTTCAAATGAAATCGTAGATTAAGACATCGGGCTTCTATGATTTGAAAAGTGCTAAAGTTTGTGTTATTTGGAGACCGCAAAGTAATGCCCCGAGTACTCACGCTAACGGATACGCTACAACATAACTTTCACCAAACAGCTCCAAATGACACCAACGTGCTATGGGTGAGTCAAACGACTTGTTTTATTACCGAAAGAAGGCTCAGATTGTAAAATAACGTTACTTTTCCTTTAACTATTCCTCTCTGTTAATGTTTATGTTTAATGTCATGTTTATTCATTCAAATTCAATTAACAACTGTTTCTGTGAACGGTAATTAACTTTAGAGTTCTCTCACCAAGCATCAAAATCAGGTATCAAAGGTTTTTTTTGTTTGTTTTTTGTTTTTTTCCAATACCAGTAGTATGTTGACATTTTTTCTGGTACCATTCTGGTATCTTTTAATGGTATGGGGGCAAGTGAACTATACAATTTCACAAAATAACACCTAATATTATGGCTCCTACTCTCACTCATCAACCAAAGAAGTTCTACAATGCATATTTTGTTTATTCTGTTTTAAGGCATGGTTATATGTCGAGTTTTTCCCATGACAGCACAGACGGCTAATTGACCCACTTCCACAGAAAGAGCAGGTAGGTGGAGGTATTACTCCACTAACAGAGGCTAAGAGGCTTTTTACTATTCTGAGCAGCAACACTGAAGCAGTCTTGCTCCAACACAAGGCAGTGGGTCGCCCAGTGTGCTTCCTCATTCCCATTTTATCATCAGCTCTTACTCATATGCAACGGCCTACGCTTAAACACGAAAATAAATATGAACGGACATACTATAAAAGTACATTGGCTTATCAAAGATGAACACATAGGACAGAAAGGGAGGAAATGATTTGCTCATAGAAAAGTAGCCTATACTGTCACTTCTATGGGAATAACAGTTTACCTTTGCATACTAATGTAAGCCTGCTGCTATACTTTGGGATGAGCTAAATAACAAAAACTATAAAACAAGAACAAGTGTCCCAGGGAATGGCACTTTGGAGAGTAAATTCACCTAAAATTCCTACACCTTTTTAACCAAATAACAAGAGATACTATGTGTAGTATGATCCATTCATTATCACTGAATCATTATGTTACATGATATGTGAAGAATCCCTCAGTCGTCCAGGTAGAATCCATGGTACGTTTTCGACCAAATAAACTTTGTCCAGTTGGCAAATTGAATTTCTCCTTTTACTATGTTACATGATACTCAATTAGCATAGAGTTTGACTTTTGACTCATTTTCACTCCCCCCAGACCTCCAGACTACCAGTTTTTAAATCCAGACTCAAGACCCTTTTCAAAATAGCTTACCCCACTTAATCATTTTCCCCTGCTGACAGTTGAATTTTACTTGTATTGCTTTGTCCATTCTCTTAGTTTGATTTTGTATATACTGCCTGTTTTAAACTGTTTTTAATTGATTGTCTTTATGCGGCGTCCTTGAGTGTCTAGAAAGCCGCCTTGAAATAAAATGTATTATTATTATGATTTTGACTGAAGAGTGTCCTTAATAATTAAAAACCAGATTCGTCTACATGGGACAACAGGACACAACAGTAGTCAGTTAATGCCCCTGATAGAAGTGACGTACATCAGTGGGTCCATAGCGCGCACTGGGGTGAGTGGAGAGGCCTCCTCACACAGGGATTATCACGGAGTGCAACAGATGGTGGCGTTCCTCCTTCTCCATTACGCGCATACACATCTTTAAGTCCAAGTAGCAGATTAGAAGTAAATTTGTCTGAATGTTTTACCTTTTTCTTGGGCGGCATGGCGGTTTGGGCGCTCCTTCAGCCGTGTCCCGTCGTGGGTCAGTTACGAGCTTCATTCACCTGACTCCGGTAAGTCCAACTCGGACCGCACCGCCATGGGACAGCTCCAGGTGAACACGGAGCTGTCGCGTACGGGTCCCGGGACTGGAGAAAGGCCCACACTACAGACCGGTGCACGGGGAGAGTCCGTGATGGAATGTGTGGTTGCGCCACGCAGGTCAGCGCAACTGACGCACGGAGAAGTCGAGGTGAGTCCCCTGCGGTGTGGAGTGACCCTCCGTAGGGCCGGGGGTATTAAAGGCTTATTTCTCCCAGCGGCATCTGTTGCATCGCACGCGCCTCTAGTGACCTCACACAGAGGAAGTTTCCCGAGAGTCCGTGCGCTCCACGAGGTCACAGACGGTGCATCCTGCTTTCCAAGAGGAGTTCAGAAAGGAGCGCTCTAAGATACATCTCATTTCAGTCTGATTCCCCCAATAAGCTTTTTTTTGAGTGCAACTCACTGTCTATTTCCAAAAAATAGTCAACATTTTATTAATTCGCCGAGCCTTCAGACATGGCGAAGCTGCGTAAACCTCTGACATTTTCTCATAATATCGATTTTATTTTTCAGAATGAACCGCAGTGATTTTGTGTGTCCTCAGTTCACCTCTTCATTCTGGTGAAATATCAGGGAACTGTTTGGGGTACTGGCCGTGCACGTTCCACCCTGGTGCATAACCTAACCATAACCACACAGCACTTTAAAACCCTGCTACAGTTAATTCTACACAAACCAGATGTGCCAAACTCATTTTCACAATCACATGAAATCTACATAGCTACATTAAAACTAAACTGAATTGGTTCTCAGTCCTAAATAGTCCTGATCATTTCTGAAGCTGAAAACTGCAAGCCTATGTATGCTCACACCTCACATTCTCAGTTTATCAAATCAAAACTGTTAATTCATTGCTACGCCCCCATACACAGACCCCGCCCCTCTCACGTGTTCAGAGCTGCACATGTGCTCACTACAAACATCAACAAACAGCTGTGTGTAAGCCTCTTACTCAAACCTCTGTGTAAATGTGTCCAGGACTGTGGAGTGGAGGGCCCAGAGAGGCACGCACACCCATCCAGAAGAAGAAGAAGAAGGAGAAGAAGAAGAAGAAGAAGAAGTAGTAGTAGTAGTAGTAGTAGTGACTTTATTGATCTCACACAGGAGAAATTCTTCTCAGCATTTAACCCATCCTGTTATTAGGAGCAGTGGGGAGCACATTACTGCGCCCGGGGACCATCTCCATGATCTTCTTGCTTCAGTTTGGTCAGGACCTCAGCTGGAGGATTTACCTATGGTGCATGTTTTGGGTTGATGGGGGAAACCGGAGTGCCCGGAGGAAACCCACCCAGGCACGGGGAGACCATGCAAACTCCACACAGAAAGGCTCGGGCGACCCAGGGATCGAACCCAGACCATGCATGCAAACTCCACACAGAAAGGCGTCCAGACTAAGTCCCCTACTTACATCATCCCTTAGGACCCCTATAGGCTATTGCCAACTTCCTGTGAACATTGGATTTTGAGTTATGATAATAATAATAGTAATAATAGTAAATCTTCATCTGTGTTTTTTTTTTATTGGGGCAAGCGCCTGTCCAATTTAGGAGAGTGTAAGGAGGACCTGGAAACTTGGATGGCTCTAGCTCTATGATTCCATTTCACAATATTGACCTCTACGACTATGTTTTAAAAAGGACAAAACTGGATTTTCACATGCAGATTTACAGGGTTTGACATTGAGATACAGGCAAACCAACAACATCTCCATGGAGATCAGAAAAGTTACAAAGTGCACCATTAAAGGTCCCATGACATGGTACTTCTTGATGCTTTTATATGGCTCCTTAATGGTTCCCTAATACTGTAAATGAATCCTTCTTCAAAATCAACACTCACTGCATGAGATATGACTCTGACAGTCTTCATGAGGCTAGATATGTGTCTAAAATGCTTTATTCTGAGTGTTGCTTCAGTGCAAATGAGAAGGACAGAGAGATTGGCTAAGGAGCGGAGGGGGGCGGGTTTCCCCCGCAGCTCAGCGCAGCTCGGCTCCGTTCTGTCTCCTCTCTTCCGTGTACAGATGGGAGACTTTGCAATGAAAAAAAGCATATTTACACAGAAAATAAAATTAAACCACTGGTATTTCAGAGGGTCGGGTAAGGTAGTCCTCATTGGGTCAAAACTAAAAGCTTGCTTTGTGTTAAAAAAAAAACAAAAAAAAAACAGAAAAATCCCATTAAAAAAAACCCTCCAAATATAACTCCTGTAGGATGCAGTGTAGGAGTGAAGAAGATACTAAGAAAATAGCTGGAAAAGTGATGCGCCAATGCAGAAATAGATGATATGATACATTCTCCCTGTCCCTGCTGCTATCTCTGAGTGTGAAAGCAGACTATTCCTCTCCCATTATGCATTTGGATATGTAATGTCACATCTGGCGCTGGCCCCTCTTCTGTTAGCGCATAAACAGCCAATCCTGCTATTTCCCATTGATCTATACTGTATACACTGTGGTCTGTATCAGCTGGTTTTGTGGCACAATAAGACCTCAGGCATGCTCACAAATATAGCAATAATGAAACCACAATTGCATTTTACTCCATGGAAATGTTACTGCTTTGCCTAAAATTAAGGTTAGTATTTACCACAGCTACTATCCCACTAAACCATGTGATGATTAGAAAAACATCCAATTCTGTCACGCTTTTTGTCCCTGTAGAGCAATTTGTTCTCTGCATTTGACCCATTATTCACTGATGTCAGGAGCAGCACCCAGGGACCCGCTACAGATCTTGGGCTAGACTTGCAAAAGGAAATGTCATTGAGAGGTTGGTACAGAGCGGTCAATATGAGCCTGCAGTCTGTTTGTACTGTAGACTAGGATCTGGATGCACAGTTAGATCAATGAGAACCCGAAAGCCTTATAGATCTGTATACATTCTGACAGAAATATCACACTGCAGAGCTAACAATAGTTTCACATGTTATGGATTAACACATGCAACTGTGTTATGGTCAATTTTACAGCACAACATTGGGAATAATTATATGGGCTTTTTACTTAAAGGGACAGTGTGTAAGATTTTTACCTGTTAATTACCGAAATTGAAGATACCCATTCAAAAATACATTGTTTTCCAAGCCTTTTCACTTCCATCATGAAATCAAAGTATTCTTTTGGACTTAGATATAGTCACATAAAAGGGGGATCTTCCCCATACAGAGGCAGCCATTTTGATTACGAGAGCTGCAGAAGGACATTTGGGCTCCGCCTTCGGCAAGGCTCGTGGTTTTGGGTAAACAACGACATGCATGCTGCCAGATCACACGTCGTAATGGATCTAACACGTGTTTTGGACTAAATTGTTTCACTGGATTTTATTCGCTGGATCCTTACAGACAGACTGAGACCAAGCTTATGGTGAAATACAGAGTTTGACCTGTGCAGAGCCTTCAAAGGTAAGAGGAGACTGTAAGGTTTCATTTGATGTGTAGATTGTCATGGTACACGATCGGGAATGTGTGTTTTCATGCGAAAAGAAAAACGGGACCGCGTTTTATTTATACCATAGTTGTCGGCGAGAGCTCACACAGCGCCGGGTGCGCGCTGGTACGCGAGCTGTCCGCGTTACGGCGCGCCCAGGTGACCCTCGAGGGCTGCCGTAGTCAAAAGAGGAAGTGCATGGTACCTACACCACCTATGCGCCACGAATCCTACACACTATACCTTTAAAAACAAGAGTAAAATAAAAAATAAATAAATAAATAATATTGTTGCTTGGCCTGGTGGCTTCACCTTCACCTGCTGGTCTCCATGGAGATAGGTAAATATAATGCCATACTGTGGAACATTTCAGGCAAAGCATTCCAACATACAGACAATCAGGTGATGGACTCTTTTAGAACACGATACTAGTCTGGTTGATGTAATACTGTATGCACATTTTGTAATATTTAACTTGAAGATTTGCTTTACGGTTTTCTCATTTCAGACTGACTGACAAACTGACAGATTTGTGACTGCCTACAGCCTCCGTTCCAAATCACACACTCACATATTTGTACAAGCAAGAAGTTAAAGTGTCTCGCACAAGGACACAACAGCCAGTAGTAGTAGGTGATGCTGATGGGTTGCTAACATTGATCTACACTCAACAAAAATATAAACGCAAAACGTTTGTTTTTGCTCCCATTTTTCATGAGATGGTTACCTGGCCAGCCAAATGATATCTCTCTGTATTTCCTATACAGCGCGATACCATTTGGACACCCTCGCTCCACCCTCGCTCCTCCGGTTAAAAACGGACTCCGCGATTCTGATTCGTTCAAAGATGGTTACGTCAGTGCACCCGCCTTTGCCCGCAAAGTCACTCTTAGGCAGCGGAAGTTCCTCCTCAGTTTTGAATCAAGATGGCGCAATCTCTGATTGGTTCACTTAGCTGTCTGTCTAAGCGCAACCGCAGCGCATTCTGGACCAAGCGTTACCAGACTCACCGCTGATACAGTGATGAGTCATGGATTCTTCCAGGCAAATGAGATGGACTTAAAGATCTAAAATTCATTCCAGATACACAATATTACCATTTCTCTCAAACATTGTTCACAAATCTGTCTAAATGTGTAATAGTGAGCACTTCTGCTTTGCTGAGACAATCCATCCCACCTCACAGGTGTGCCACATCAAGATGCTGATCTGACATCATGATTAGTGCACAGGTGTGCCTTAGACTGCCCACAATAAAAGGCCACCCTGAAATGTGCTTTTTTTTTTTTGCTTTATTGGTGGTCTGGGGACTCAGAACCAGTCAGTATCTGGTGTGACCACCATTTGCCTCATGCAGTGCATAGAGTTTATCAGATTGTCAATTGTGGCCTGTGGAATGTTGGTCCACTCCTCTTCAATGGCTGTGCGAAGTTGCTGGATATTATTGGGTGCTGGTACACGCTGTCGTATACGCCGGTCAAGCACATCCCAAACATGCTCAATGGGTGACATGTCCAGTGAGTATGCTGGCCATGCAAGAACTGGGACATTTTCAGCTTCCAAGAATTGTGTACAGATCCTTGCAACATGGGGCCGTGCATTATCTTGCTGAAACATGAGGTGATGTTCATGGATGTATGGCACAACAATGGGCCTCAGGATCTCATCACTGTATCTCTGTGCATTCAAAATGCCATCAATAAAATGCACCTGTGTTCTTCGTCCATAACAGATGCCTGCCTATACCATAACCCCACCACCACCATGGGCCACTCGATCCACAACACTGACATCAGCAAAGCGCTCACCCACACGACGCCACACACGCTGTCTGCCATCTGCCCTGAACAATGTAAACCGAGATTCATCCGTGAAGAGAACACCTCTCCAACGTGCCAGACGCCATTGAATGTGAGCATTTGCCCACTCAAGTCTGTTACGGCGACGATCTGGAGTCAGGTTAAGACCCCGATGAGGACAACGAGCATGCAGTTGAGCTTCCCTGAGACGGTTTCTGACAGTTTGTGCAGAAATTGTTTGGTTATGCAAACCAATTGTTTCAGCAGCTGTCCGAGTGGCTGGTCTCAGACGATCTTGGAGGTGAACCTGCTGGATGTGGAGGTCCTGGGCTGGTGTGGTTACACGTGGTCTGCGGTTGTGAGGCCGGGTGGATGTACTTCCATATTCTCTGAAATGCCTTTGGAGACAGCTTATGGTGGAGAAATGAACATTCAATGCACAAGCAGCAGATCTGGTTGACATTCCTGCTGTCAGCATGCCAATTGCACACTCCCTCAATGCTTGTGACATCTGTGGCATTTTGCTGTGAGACAAAACTGCACATTTCAGAGTGGCCTTTTATTGTGGGCAGTCTAAGGTACACCTGTGCACTAATCATGATGTCAGATCAGCATCTTGATGTGGCACACCTGTGAGGTGGGATGGATTATCTCAGCAAAGCAGTAGTGCTCACTATCACACATTTAGACAGATTTGTGAACAATGTTTGAGAGAAATGGTAATATTGTGTATCTGGAATGAATTTTAGATCTTTAAGTCCATCTCATGAAAAATGGGAGCAAAAACAAAAGTGTTGTGTTTATATTTTTGTTGAGTGTACTAACCTTCCCGTTAGTGGGTAAACCTATACTTACTGCCACCGAAAAAAACAAAATAGAATGAAAAACGGTCCAGGCTAGTCTTTTTGATGATTAGTTACAGCTTCACGCTTTAATTCCCCCTCTCCCCTGTCCATTTTGCTTGCCTCCCTCTTTTGCTCTACCTGTGTGTATGTGCAGGTAGTAATGCAGTGAGTGAATCCAATGCATTATGTGCGGTTGCTTTTGTACCACCTGGAATAGGCTTAATGTCACTTCTTATTTATGTTAAAAAATAAGTAGAACATGGCAGTTAACTGAACTGAACATTGTGTATTTTTGTTGTGTGCTTTTGTGAATCATTTGCTGTATCATATTCTTGTACTGCTGTTGTACAAATATTTGTATATATTCTAAATTGTAATAAAATTTTGCAGACATAGCATGGCAGCTATCTAGTAAATTCGGGAATAAGGTGTAGGAAAACATGTTTCTTTTTAACGTTTACCTATTTCTTTTGAGCACCTCAGCTATGTACTTAAAACACAATTCATTTACTGCAATGTTTGGAAAATTATGCTCAAATATATTTAAAAAAATGTATCTATTTGTCTTGCCCAATGAATAATATAATTGGCAATATAATGCAACTGAAAGATAACATAACACCTGTATGATTGAACTAGAACTATATTGAACTATCTGAATCAGTGGCAGGCTGTTAAAATGTAGGGTTAAAAAAAAAATATTGGTGACACAATGCACACAAATGGATTTAAAAGGACGTTTGCAGGGGCCACTAATCAGTACAAGCATTCACGGTACTGTTCAGGAGTTTGTGATTCAATGGATTTTAGAATTTAGAACGTTTGTATTTGGAAGTATTTGGAATATACAGTGATCTTCAGCATTTTATCTTTCATTTTTGTCTTTGCCACATTAGTTTGAGAACAGTTAGAAAGAAATCAGATTACTTAGGTTAGATGTAACTGTAAATTATAATATTCTTACAGCTTCAGAAAATAGACTAAAGACAATGTGAATATAAAGCTCTGGAAAAAAAATAAGAGACCACTGCACAATGATCAGTTTTTCTGATTTTACTACTTATAGGTATGTGTTTGGGCAAAAGGAACATTTTTGTTGGAGTCTATAAACTACTGACAACATTTCCCCCAAATTCCAAATAAAAACAATAGCATTTATTTGCAGAAAATGACAAATGAGTGAATGTTTTCAGACCTCAAACAACGCAAAGAAACAAGATCAACATAATTCTAATGTTTGGAATGGCTGTAATACATGTAGAGATGCTGATTTAAGAAAAAAATGCAGTAGTCTCTTATTTTTTCTGAGCTGTATATGTAATATGTGGGAGATTTGAAGATATCATTTACAAATATACACCTGAGCAAAACAAGACAGAAACAATGTATAAATGCCATTTGTTTGAGCACTTTGTCCCCTGTGTGTAAATACAGTTTTCTAAAATCTTGGAAGCACTCAGACCTAAACTTGTTGATAAATTGCTGTTGTCATCTTGGTCACTGATGCCCAGAGAACATTAGTCATCTGTTATTTTCACTCCATTTACTGCAAAACATCTCACGCGCCAACACAAATCATCACTGGTGTAATTCAACAATGGATCAATACAGATTTAGTTGTGGTTATGATTGAATGAAACCACATTTAAAGAAATAATAATTTAAAGGGTTTTCCTCTGTTCCCAAAGTAGCACAGAGGATCCCAGTTCTCCCTGTAGTTCTTCGCTGGAATCACTGTTGAAACGAGGCCAAAGTCGTTAAGTCTCAGGGATAGACTTATGTTGCAAGTCACCAGTCAAGAATTAAGTCAGTGAGAGCATTGCCTTTGCTTAGTCAGTTTGTCACAATATAATCATAAATATATGGGGTGACAGAGCCTTCTCCATTGCTGCCCCCACCCTCTGGAACTCACTCCCACAACCTCTCCGTGACTGCTCTGACCTCCCCACCTTCAAAAAATTGCTCAAGACTCACCTTTTTAAAACTGCTTTTAATGTTTCTTAATGTTTAATGTTTTTCTGATTGTTTATTGTTTTGTTACTTGTTTTATTACTGATTTTACCTCTTGTACAGCGTCTTTGAGTGTCTTGAAAAGCGCTTTATAAATAAAATGTATTATTATTATTATTATTATTATTATTATTATTATTATTATTATAAAGTAATTGTGAGAATTTCAATAACAAAATGATGTGGTTTCAAGTCTGTATTTACTCCAAAAACGTTAATCTAATCTAAATCTAAACAGCTTTTTCTATTTGGCTGTTTACGTCATAATTTAGGAAGGGTAATGAAATAAAGAAATGAAAGAATGAACGGATAGTACAGACTTAAAGGTGCACTGTGTAGAGGGGTAGGTAAAGAGAGCCATGTGCTTGTCTCCATGGGAATGTTAGTGCTTTGCCTGGATTGGTCATTGAAACATTTATTTCCATAGAGATCAGGAAGTGACTCCACTAGGCTATAAGTTAGATTCGTGGAGAGACAATTATGCTCACAATTGAAGAAAGCAAGATAGATAAACATTCCAGGCAAAGTAATAACACCTCATGGAGACAAGCAGATGTCATAGCTACCTCCAGAAGTTACACAGTGCCCCGTTAAATTGCACAGTTTTAGACCTGGGCAACCGTCCAGTGCAATATGCAGATAATTCATAAATACTTCATTACACTTAAAAAATGTAAGGTTGACATATATTATGTAACTCTTTTACATTTAAATATTTGATGCTAAATGAAAATATATATAACCTATTTTAACTACACCATCAACATTAAATGGACAAGGGGGGACAAAGGAAATGACCTTGGCTGCCACAGACTTAGACAAAGTGTGTGTGGCCAAATCTCTGTAGTATCACCATTGTATTCAACTCAGATTCATTTGTAAACATAAGTTTTCTCCACTTTATCATGTCAAGTGGTTCTTTATTTAAGCCACAGGTGAAGCCATTGGGTTAAATTTATCTGTAATGTCCCCATCGCTCACGTCTCCTAATCAGATCGATAGCACAAAGCTGTTTTACACCACCACTGCCTGTCCTGATAAATGGCCACACAGAGCAGGCATAGGGACAATTTGATCTAAATGTGATAATATGTGTCATGTAGTTTGGGATGCACAAAGAGAGCAATGTGCAAAAATAAACCTCAAAAATGACTTCAATAGCCTATAATAGAAACTTTAAAATACATAATATACCTTGGCTAAACCCAAAATTAACATAATGAGGAATAAATTATAGGAAACCACCACATCTAAACTGGTATTAACCTAAGAACTAAACAAAATCTATTTGATCAAGGCAAAACCAGGTTTAGACAAAAACTTGAGAATGATTAAAGGTGCACTATGTAACTTTTCTAGTGGCCCCCAGCTTGTTTTCATGGATATTGTTTTCCACAATTTGGCATTAACTTATTCATCTTGCGTGTATTCAAATCCAGGTGTTTTTATTGCTCTTAAGTACTTTGAAAACACACATTCATACTGGGTCAAGCAGGGTCACCTCTCCTAAGATCTGACTCGTAACCTGTCCTTCTGGCGTCACCTGCTTATCTCTGTGGTGATAGATACGTTTAAGCCATTTTGTGGACATTCCAGGCAATGCAAAAGACAACTAGAAAGGCGCACTATATTAATAAAACCGAAACTACGTCAAAACCAAAACTAACCCAAAAGTAATTGTGGACTGCGTTGATCCATCTCTAAACAAAGCTGGACTATTTAGACTAACCCAGAACTTAACCAGGACTAACCCCAACCATTAAAAATCACTTCTTTCCAACATTAGAAAATCTGACTTACCTGTTTACTCACATAGGTGGACTGCACTCGCCGCCAGTGTCCCAGCCCACAGCAATACATCAAGACATCCAGTACCAGGTGTTAGGGGAGGGTCCGGCCGCTGGTAGCCTCTGGTTTGGGGGTCGAATCAGGCCAACGCCCCCATCACCTCCCCTCTCCGCTGGTCCTCTTGGCTCGGTGGCGGTGGTCCCATATCAAGACTATTCCCAAAGCTGTAATTTAGTTTGCATAAGTTTCCAATCAGCACTAGTTGATGTTTTCCTTCATCTTAAATAAGCCATCCAATTGTTACAAATATTTCACATCTTGCTTGCATCCTTTTATATAACACAGTAATGCTTTTCTATGCACTATGCTTCAAGCTGGTATCCGTTTCAAATCTGGCAAATCCCAAAGGGGTGTCCTCTCCTCCTCCTCTCCCTGGGGGGTCCTTCGCTCCTCTTTCGCTGATTTTGATGAATGGGGGGAAAAGCGTTGCATCCACCGCTTGTTATCGCTGTCTACTGTGGCTCTCTGTTGCCATGCTAGAGCAGGTAACAGCAGCTAGCGCACTAGACACACTGGCTGAATTCAAATGCGCCTCCAGCCACCTCCTCTTTAACACCCCCCAAACCCCATTCTCTTTTCTTTCCCCCCCTCCCCTCATCCGGCGTCATCTCCCGCTCCTCTGTCCGCTATCTGGCTGGATGTCTATCTCTTCTTGCTCATCTCTGCCCCATGTACACGGTGGCGTCTGTTGTTGTGAGCTATTGTGAGGGCTGCTGTGCTGTTCACTTTGGATGCAGGGGTTACACAATGACAAGCTTAGAGATCATCCAAGATTTTTAAATAAAGTCAAGTCTTAGAGCAAGTAAAGTGAGACAGATTTATGGAAGAAAAAAAATGTATGGGTCCAGTTTCCTCTCAGGTGTTGCCATTCATTTTAAGGTAGGGGATAATTATGACAACTGCTGCACTGCTTTCTGTAATAAAACTGTAGGAGTGGACTAAAGCTGACTGAAAGAATAAATGTATGGATAGTAGCATTATCTAGCATTACCTTTTTTGTCAGCAAGTTTTAGCCAATAGCTGCTAAGGATGTCACAATGTCAAATGTCAAATATTGTGCGTGAAAAGTCCCTCAGTCGTCCAGGTAGAATCCATGATAAAAGGAGAAATTCAATTTGTCAACTGGACAAAGTTTGTTTGGTTGAAAACGTTTCGCCGCTCATCCGAGAGGCTTCGTCAGCTCTAATAAGAATACTGGTAAGACACTTGCTTATATCTTGCTGCAGGGAGGAGCTACAGTACCTAGCTAACTACTTTCCGAAACTATCTCATTGGTTTCCGTCTTTTGTTTCTCTGGCGTCTAGATAACGATCCCTATTATCCCTACGACTGTTTTTCACACCTCTGGCCCTGACCTGGCTAGCCCTATTGTTTCCCTGTTTGCTTGATCTAGGCTTAAGAATGGAATTGTAGATGGGATGCAAATTATGTCTGACTCCACCATTTCTGTTCAGAGAAGGATTCTCTTTTTTGACAAAAATAGCCTCTTTAACTCCCCTCTCAAACCAATTCTTTTCCCTGGCTAAGATCTGAACCTCACTGTCCTCAAAAGAATGGCTTGTGGCTTCTAGGTGAAGATGTACGGCAGATGACGGTCCACTCTGGCACGCCCGTCTGTGTTGGTACATCCTCTTGTGAAGTGGCTGCTTGGTTTCTCCAATATAGCGCTCACTGCAGTCTTCACACTGAATGGAGTAGACCACATTGCTTTGTTTGTGGCTCGGTGTTTTGTCCTTTGGGTGGACGAGTTTTTGTCTTAAAGTGTTTGTGGGTTTGAAATAAACTGGGATTTCATATTGTCTGAAAATCCTCTGTAGTTTTTCCGACACGCCGGCCAGGTACGGAATCGCTACCCCTTTCCTCCTGGGTTCGGATTCTCTATTATCTTGTTTCTTGCCCTTGTCTCTCTTGGTTTTGTTAACAGCCCATTTGGGATAACCACAAACAGAGAGGGCTTCCTGCACATGTTGTTCTTCTTTCTCCTTACCCTCTGTGCTTGTGGTAGGGGATAACAATTATTATTTAGAATTTAATATGAGTAATCATTCTTTTTATATAGTGCCCTGTTTATGTGACGTATAAACTTGCTCAGACATTTGATACCTGTTTGTCTTTATGAAGATGAAGATATGCTGAAAATGTTCCAGACAAAGTGACGAATATGGAGTTGACAGTGATCACCTTGGTTCCAGAAATAAATTTCTCATCCATTTCTCCCATAGACTTTTAGAAAAAAAAAAAAAAATCGAATTAATTACAGGATTTGTAATTAATTAATCTAATTAATCACATTTTAAGAGTGTGAGAGAGAGAGGGAGAGAGAGAGATTGTGAGTGAGTGAGTGAGCGATTGAGCGAACAAACCCACTTTGCGATTGAGTTCGTCATTTTTCACCAGTTGTCTGAACGTGTTTGTCGTTCAAATGATCCGTCAGGCTGGAGCAGCTTCGGAAAATTCTTTTTTACAAAAGCTCCAAATCACGATGTTCTTGTTGCTCATCTTCGTTCTTTTTATAAATAAACCTGGCAGCGATTTGCTCGCCGCACGCCAAATTTAAAATGCACACATTGAATTGCCACTCATAAATAATTGCGTTAATTTTTATAACGCGTTAATTTGCAGTGTAATTAATCTAATGAATGCTTTAAACTGACAGCCCTAATAATAATATAAAAAGTTTGAAAGCCTGCCCATCAGCTCTGTGCTAATGTCCACAAGACCAGTGATTTTATTTAAAATCTGTTTCTGAAACTTTATAAACTGCTAAGTTTGAACTTAAAACAACCATGTTGAGGATATTAGTTACCACGTAGCTGGTTTGCCATCGTGATGTGTTTTGATTCTTAATATTAGATTTTAAGATTACTGTAGTCTCGGATGAGCCACGAAACGTTTTCAACCAAACAAACTTTGTCCAGTTGACAAATTGAACTTCTCCTTTGATCATGGATTCTACCTGGACGACTGAGGGACTTTTCACGCATTACTGTAGATTAAATTTTTTCGTCTATGGAAAAAATGCATGGAAAAGTACATTCAGAACAGGCAGTCCCTGTTGAGCTCCATATAAAGCAGGTCACAAGGCCAGTCCTGTGGAGAGGCAGTGCATTCACAGTAAAAAAAAAATGCAAGAAAATTTACAAAGATAATACACCTTTAATTTTATAACACTTATTGGTATTTTGAACAACTTTGAATCAAAACAGTATGTTGGTTGGATGTCTTTTACCAACAATTCAGTCAAGCAGGTTTTTTTTCCTCCAAATTATAAAGTTCCAAGATACCAATTTGCCCCAATTTTCTCTTTGTCACAAATGATTCTAATCCTGCCTAATGGGAAGAACCCTTATTTCGTCGCTTTACTTCATGACAGCCTTTTGAAATTCTGTCTCTAATCAGACAAGAAATGTCATGACATTTTGATCAAAGCAATTGTTCAGACCAGATTTCTGTACGCCAAATTGTGTCCAACTTTAATCACCTGGGTCAATCTTACTTCCTTGCACTCAAGAACCATAATCCATAGGTGAATTGATGACTTACAAATATGAAAAAATTGTAAAAGTTTCGAAATGTCACCCTGATATTCAAACCGGTAATTGTCTAGAACGCGTACTGCATCTATAGGCACTTTAAAATGAAGTGAAAATATGAATGGGGTTTCTCAGTAATAATAGGTTGTGCTGAGTCAACATTATGCATGGTCTGTCAACTCAAACAATGGGGCTAGAGTGTGGTCTGCCATTCTAATTATGCCCTCTCTCCTCCTGTACAAAAAACTTTTCACTCACAAACTTATAGAGAAAAAGTAGAAGAAATACATTGTTTTAAGTTGTGTATAAAGCTGTTTGAAATTAATGAGTGGTATTGATACTTATTTGTACCAATGCTATGGAATGACAACAGTTTTAAATGTGCACTTTGTAGCTTTTCTGGTAAAGGACCCACCACCTCCTTGTCCATAGAAATGTTATTTTGTTTAATGTAATGTTCCACATTGTTTAATTATTGTTGTTGCTCAGAGATATCTTGCCTAAAGTATATCTATCTATCTATCTATCTTACTGTGAGCATGAGTCGCTTCTCCACAGATTTGACCTGTAACTTGGCCTGGTGATGTCCTCTACTTGTCCCCGTGGCGATAGAGGTGTAAGTTACACTCAACAAAAATATAAACGCAACACTTTTGTTTTTGCTCCCATTTTTCCTGAGATGGACCCAAAGATCCAAAATTCACTCCAGATACACAACACTACCATTTCTCTCAAACATTGTTCACAAATCTGTCCAAATGTGTGACAGCGAGCACCTCTGCCCCGCCGAGACAATCCACCCCACCTCACAGGTGCGCCACATCAAGATGCCGATCCGACATCGTGACCAGTGCATAGGTGCGCCCCAGACTGCCCACAATAAAAGGCCACCCCGAAATGTGCATTTTTTTTTTTTTGCTTTATTGGGGGTCTGGGGACTCAGAAGCAGTCAGTATCTGGTGTGACCACCATTTGCCTCATGCAGTGCAACACATCTTTTCTTCGCATAGAGTTTATCAGATTGTCAATTGTGGCCTGTGGAATGTTGGTCCACTCCTCTTCAAAGGCTGTTATGGACGAAGAACACAGGTGCATTTTATTGATGGCATTTTGAATGCACAGAGATACCGTGATGAGATCCTGAGGCCCATTGTTGTGCCATACATCCATGAACATCACCTCATGTTTCAGCAAGATAATGCACAGCCCCATGTTGCAAGGATCTGTACACAATTCTTGGAAGCTGAAATGTCCCAGTTCTTGCATGGCCAGCATACTCACCGGACATGTCACCCATTGAGCATGTTTGGGATGTGCTTGACCGGCGTATACGACAGCGTGTACCAGCTCCCACTAATATCCAGCAACTTCGCACAGCCATTGAAGAGGAGTGGACCAACATTCCACAGGCCACAAAAAGTGTTGCGTTTATATTTTTGTTGAGTATAAATCCCTTACTGTAGCACATTTTAAACAACCTCTATGACCTCATCACAAACATACCTGGAGTTGTGTTTTGTTTCATTCACACATGTTTGAGTAATCCTGCATTGTTAGTCTGTTTACATCTCCAAAGATCAAAATGCTCTGTTCCACCTTGTGATATCATGAAGTGGTAGTTTCTAAGTTAATAGCTAACTATTACCTTTGGTTCAATTTCAGGACTGAAAGGATCCAAATGATTCTAGTGAAGGTGTATGGAGTTTAAAAACACAGTGGAGCATGTCCTGTGTTATCACAGAGTCAAATGTTTTCTGTTTGAGAGAAGGATTCAGCCTAAATATGCAAATGAAAATCCCTCAGTCATCCAGGTAGGCCCCATAGTAAAGAAGAAATTCAGTTCTGTCAAGTGGACAAAAGTTTTTTGATCGAATACGTTTCACAGCTCATCCAAGCTGCTGCTTTTTCAGTTCTGGTCAGACTCTGGTGGACACTGCCTTATATCTGCCTAAAGTTAGGAGCCAACCACACTGAAACTACTCTGAAACCAACTCACCTACTTGTTTACAGTTTCTGTTTGTTAGATACATCTATTTTGTTAGCAGCACTAAGTACTGTACTGAACTGCTCTAAGTGTGAACTGCACACTTAGAGCAGTTCAATAGACCTAGATAACAAACAAAAACTGTAAACAAGTAGGTGTGCTAGTTTCAGAGTAGTTTCAATGTAGTTAGCTCCTCTCTTCAGGCAATTATAAGGCAGGGCTAGTGAGTTAAACATGTGTGAATAAAACAAAACACAACACCAGGTATGTTTTTGATGAGGAAACAACATTTTAAAATAGATTAGAAGATTGTGTAACATGGGCCCTTAATCCATCTACAGTCTTGGCCATTTTATCATTACAGAATTCATCACATATAGTTAAGAAACTGGCTGTAGTTGGTCAAATGAGAGTTGTAAAATGGCCACTGAAACTTGAGCTGCAGTAATGATTAGATGATAGTGAGTCAGTAGGAGTGGGAGGATTGTAGCTGAAAGGAAATGAAGAAAGTTATATTTAGGGGACACAACAAGGCTTGACGTCTTTGCAAATGTGCTTTCTCTACATGGTCAAATACCATCCATCCATTTTCTTCTGCTTATCCGGGGCCAGGTCGCAGGGGCAACAGTCTAAGCAGGGACTCCCAGACTTCTTTCACCCTGGACACTTCCTCCAGCTCCTCCGTCGGGACCCTAAGGCGTTTCCAACCGGGAGACATAGTCCCTCCAGCATGTCCTGGGTCTTCCTCGGGGCCTCCTCCCGGTGGGACATGCCCGGAACACCTCCCAAGGGAGGCGTCCAGGAGGCATCCGGTACAGATGCCCGAGCCACCTCATCTGGCTCCTCTTAACGTGGAGGAGCAGCGGCTCTACTCCAAGCCCCTCCTGTGTGACTGAGCTCCTCACCCTATCTCTAAGGGAGCACCCAGCCACTCTGCGGAGGAAACTCATTTCGGCCGCTTGTATCTGCGATCTTGTCCATTCAGTCATTACCCAGAGCTCATGACCATAGGTGAGGGTAGGAACATAGATTGATCGGTAAACTGAGAGCTTTGCATTTTGGCTCAGCTCCCTCTTCACCACAACAGTCCGGTACAGCGACTGCATCACTGCCAATGCTGCACCGATCCACCTGTCAATCTCACACTCCATCCTCCCCTCACTCGTGAACAAGACCCCGAGATACTTGAACTCCTTCACTTGAGGCAAGGGGTCTCCACCTACTCGGAGAGGGCAAGCCACCTTTTTCCGGTCGAGAACCATGGCCTCGGATTTGGAAGAGCTGAACCTCATCCCAGCCGCTTCACACTCAGCTGCAAACCACCCCAGTGCACATTTGAGGTCCTGGTCCGATGAAGCCATCAGGACAACATCATCTGCAAATGGCAGAGATGAGATCCTGTGGTCCCTGACTGTGCCTAGAAATTCTGTCCATAAATACAATGAACAAAACCAGTGACAAAGGGCAGCCCTAGTGGAGTCCAACGTGTACTGGAAACAGGTCCAACTTACAGCCGGCAATGCGAACACAGCTCCTGCTTCGGTCATACAGGTACTGGACAGCCCTTAGCAAAGAGCTCCGGACCCATACTCCCAGAGCACTCTCCATAGGACCCCACGTGGGACACGGTCAAATACCTTCTCCAGATCTACAAAGCACATGTGCACTGGTTGGGCAAACTCCCATGAACCCTTGAGCACCCGATGGAGAATATAGAGCTGGTCCAGCGTTCCACGGCCGGGACGAAAACCACACTGCTCCTCCTGGATCCAAGGTTTGACCATCAGTCGGATTCTCCTCTCCAGCACCCTGGAATAAACCTTACCAGGTAGGCTGAGGAGTGTGATTCCCCGGTAATTGGAATGCACCCTCCGCTCCCCCTTCTTAAACAGAGGGACCACCACCCCGGTCTGCCAGTCCAGAGTAACTGTCCCCGGTCAAATACCATTAAAGGTCTTGTTTTCAAGCAAGAAGCAGGATTCTGTAAACATCACAGTGATACTACCAAGTCCCATTGATTTTTGGGGGGCATTTTATGATAGAAAAATATTCAATTGAAACTTTATAGGCAAAGCTCTTTATAAAACAATCTTAAAAACAGAACATTGGGCATTTACTTCAGTGTTTTTTTTTTTTTTACTATATTCTAAAATGTTTTAAAGGGCGATATTACTCTATTTTTGATCTACGTTATAATGTTGTTTCCTCATCAGAACCAGACCTGGAGTTGTGTTTTGTTTCATTCACACATCTTTAACACACAAATCCTGTGTATTAATGTTCTTCTTCTCTCAAACAGAAAACACTCTGTTCCACCTTGTGATGTCATGTGGCAATACAGGTAGTGCTTCACTGCATTTTTAAACTTCATATACCTTCACTAGAATCATTTGGATAATTTCAGACCTGGAATTGCCATTTTCTACTGATCTAAAGGTAAAAAATAACAAATAACTTGAAACTACTTCATGACATCACAAGATAAAACAGAGCATTTTGAGATATATAATAAAGGATTACTCAAACACCTGAATGAAACAAAACACTACTCCAGGTGTGTTTTTGAACAGGTAGCAACATTATAACATGGCTTAAAGCTCAAGAGTCACCGCTGTGTAATATAGGACCTTTTAATGCATGTTTGATTATTATAATTATTCAGATCCTAAGGGACATCAGTGTGGAGTAGCAAATAACATGTAACAAATACCAAATGCCTTATATTCAATAAAAGTATGCAAGTAAATGTTACCAATACCAATACTGAGTGATAAAGCAGATTACACCATGCCTCACTGCAATCCTACCACTCTCAGATAATGTTTCTAATTGCTCATAGCTGGACATTTACAGCTGCTCTGAGACACTGTGTGCACCAGGGCGCTTACGTTTACATTGAGTTATTCCCACGTCTCCACTTTGGGTCATAAACAGCTCCTCACATCCATCAAATCAGCAGACAAACTCTGAGAGCTCTATGGGGGCCCTCTTTGTCAGATAGAGCCATTAGAGGAACTGCATCTGCTGCTGTGTCATTGTGGCAATACACTTAAACAGGCAAGGCCAGATTAAGATCCACCAACCTGAAGCAAAGTGGTGCCAGAGGCTAAAGACATGCAACCAAGGACAAAACAATAAGGAAAACTAGGATAATGTAATGCTTTTAATGTCAAAAGATAAAAGCAAGACTACAATTTCATTCCATTGTATAAAGAACTAATAAATATGTAAGCATTTTCTCATTTTTAGATACATAAGATTTGTTTCAGGGTTTTGTTTTTAAAGGTGCACTATGAAACCTTTCTGATGAGGGATCTGCCCCTTGACTATGTACATGGAGATTGATTGCTTTGCTTGGAATGTTCTACAGTGTGGCATTAAACATGGTATAACTATCCACATGAAGACGAGCATGTGACCCCAACAGGCCAAGTTACAGTTAGTTACAGTTAGTCTCGTAGGAGAGCTGAGCCCACCTACACTAATTATGCATATTTTTTCCATTTATTTTAGCAATAATAATAATTGAACATATATATATAAGTTTAATGCAAAATTGTGGAATTTCAAGATAAAGCAATAACATTATTGCAACACCTTTAAGTCACCAAAAGCTAGGATCACGCTGAGATCCAGACCTCCTCCAAGGCATTGGTCTTAACTTGCAATGATACAGTGACAACACCAACTTATACTTTTCTGATATTCCTCAGACAATATCTCAAAATATCAAAAATATCCTTCCTTTCTTTTTACTTGACTGACCTCTTGTGGTTGGAAGAAGATTTCTTCAGATAATGATAAAAGGAGAAGTTCAATTTGTCAACTGGACAAAGTATGTTTGGTTGAAAACGTTTCGCCGCTCATCCGAGAGGCTTCGTCAGCTCTAATAAGAATACTGGTAAGACACTTGCTTATATCTTGCTGCAGGGAGGAGCTAACTAGCTAACTACTTTCCGAAACTATCTCATTGGTTTCTGTCTTTTGTTTCTCTGGCGTCTAGATAACGATCCCTATTCATCCCTACATGCCTGTTTTTCACACCTCTGGCCCTGACCTGGCTAGCCCTATTGTTCCCCTGTTTGCTTGATCTAGGCTTAAGAATGGAATTATAGGTGGGAGACAAATTGTGTCTGACTCCACCATTTCTGTTCAGAGAAGGATTCTCTTTTTTGACAAAAATAGCCTCTTTAACTCCCCTCTCAAACCAA
This sequence comes from Paratrypauchen microcephalus, assembly GCA_036785185.1. Lineage (NCBI taxonomy): Eukaryota > Metazoa > Chordata > Actinopteri > Gobiiformes > Gobiidae > Paratrypauchen > Paratrypauchen microcephalus. The sequence goes on from JAVJIX010000032.1 coordinate 2,958,498, forward strand.
TTCTTTTCCCTGGCTAAGATCTGAACCTCACTGTCCTCAAATGAATGACCCGTGGCTTCTAGGTGAAGATGTACGGCAGATGACGGTCCACTCTGGCACACCCGTCTGTGTTGGTACATCCTCTTGTGAAGTGGCTGCTTGGTTTCTCCAATATAGCGCTCACTGCAGTCTTCACTACACTGAATGGAGTAGACCACATTGCTTTGTTTGTGGCTCGGTGTTTTGTCCTTTGGGTGGACCAGTTTTTGTCTTAAAGTGTTTGTGGGTTTGAAATAAACTGTGGGTTTGAAATAAACTGGGATTTCACATTTCTTTCACATTTCTTCAGATACAACAAAAACATGCCTCATAAAAATTCCTCCTTGGAATTTATAACTAAACTAACCATTAACAGCAAAAACCAATGAATTCTGAAGGGGAAATCATCACTTGGGGAAAGAGAAGTAAAATAAAATCACTGGTACAGTGCAGATAAACATTTGCTGTCAATTTACTGAGAAACTGTTTGCTATGTAATGGCAATAAAATGCTTTAAAGGTATCTGCATATGACAGGATTCCATGGAAACAGAAAGAAAACCATACTATACCATTCTCAATGGAAAGAGAGATACATTTTATGCCATACTGTGGCAGTTTATAGCCAAAGGAAGATTTCTATGTGGAGATGCATGCCTGCTCAGAATAAGAATGCATAAAAACAAAACATGCTTCTATTTTAGCTTTAACAGAAAAGGTAAAATATAAATATAATAAAATTAGTTTATGACACAGAGAAAATAATTGCATAAGCTTGTACACTAGTCTGATTAATCTTATTTTCTCAAATTATTTATACATTTGATTTAATTTTGTTTCATTTCAGATTTCTTTACACATCTTAGGGGCTACAAAAATACTCTCCACCATAATGTATACTCTCTTTAGAACAAGCTTGGCCTGTTAAATATCTTAAACCTAGTCAGAAATGTGAAATAGACATATGAGAGACAGACGATCAGGTTTTTCACCAGAAACAACACTGGAGTCACATATCCAAACACAGATAGCAGCGCCACCCGGAGGACAAAGAAGGGAAAGTCCTGAAGAACTACCCCTGCAAAGGAATGGAGGGGGTTGTTTGGGGTAATAGCCAGCCTCAGAGTTGACACAAAACTGAAAATGTAAACCGGGAATACCCAACTTGAGTAAAAGACCTCAAGTGTGCCTCCTATTCGAACCATCTCAACTGTATCCAACCAAAACATGAAACTTTCCACACATAGCTCTGCCCTGGGGTCTCTTTTCCATAGGATTTTCATTGGTCCAGAATAGGCACGTGGTCTGGTTGAGTACAAATAATCAGTGTTGGTGGGTCTAGGGGTGTATGCTGGTGGAGTAGGGGTGCCGTTCTGCCGTCTGCCAGAGGGAGCACCATTGCGGACTTCAGGTTCAGGGTGGGCGACTCCATTGGGGGTGTCTTCGGTTTGAACTGGGTCAGAGGTCATTTGGCCCGAGATGGTGGTGACTGTCTCTAGGTGAGTGAGTACAGGACTGGACATGGCCAAATAAGAATCCATGTCATCCGCTGCAGCAAATAGATAAGATAAGATAAGACTTTATTGATCTCACGCAGGAGAAATTTACTTGTCACAGTAGCTCCAGGTAGGGACAGTTTGAACAAGAAGACAAGTGCATGCAGGCAAGAATGGCATAAAGATAGGTAATAATAATAATAAAAAAATAAGTAATAAATCGAATAATAATAATAGCAGTAATAATAATAATAAAAACAGTGACAGGGAGAGTATTGAAAAATTGGAAAAACGATATTGCACGATAGGAGTATTGAAAAAAAAAACAATATATAGAAGTTAAATTACACAAGTTAAGTTGGCTCAAATTGTCTTAAAGGCCCAACATTACAATATTATTTGCTGATCTTTGTTAAAATGCTGAAAAACATATGTGGAGTTGTGTTTTGTTTCATGCACACATGTTTAACACACAAATGCTCCATATTTAGGCTGTGTTCTTCTCTCAAAATACACTGGTCTACAAAGTTTTGGACTCGATCTGCTTCCAAGATAAAAGTGGCTAAATCTCATTTATATTGATAAGATGAAAATCAATTGATAACTGTGCTGGTTAGCTAGAGTATTTGTTTATTGATATTGTTTTACATCAAAATCACATCTGTTTATACAATAGATTTAGGCATTTTTGCTTAAAATAATATTTATATTTTGAAAATATTTAACTTGGACTTCTTTATCCGTCAAGAAATAAACAAGAAATATCTTAAAGGGATAGTTGGGGGTTTTGGATGTGAATCTGTATGGCGTCCCCTTCAGCAGTGTCGTGCATTAATTAATTAATCGCTGACAGTGTTCTGTGAGCCGAGTTCTGCCTGGTTCTGGAGCTGACGAAAGTAAGTTCTTCTCAAAACAATATTTGCCCAAAAAGTGATATATTTGCATCACAAAACAGTCAGAAGTCATAATCGCTTGGTGCTATTTTCTGTCGATTCCTACCTCTGCGCGCCTATTATTATTATTAGCCTGTTCACTTGTAAGCGGCGATGTTTACAAGTCAGCGATAAGTCAGTGTTAATGCACGACACTGCTGAAGGGGATGCCATACAAATTCACATCAAAAAACCCAAACTATCCCTTTAAGACATCAGGTGCACATAATTTCGAGGCATCTCTCTTATGTGAAATAAAAATATTTGATATTAAAATTCTAGACATATTAAAATGAATGTATTGGAATGTGCAGACAGGCTTTCAGATAGAACTGGTTGCTTGTAGACACACTGTACCTTCTATTTTTGCCTTATTTTGCATAAATTTCCTATTTTGACCCAATACTATATCTTGGAAACTATAGCCAATCAGCACTTCTGACTTACTTTTCCTTTATTAGTGACCTAAACCAAGAAAAATTTCACTACTTTTGTTCCGGAAGCATTTTGCTTGTAGACCAGTGATAGCAAACCATCTGAGCATTCTTTGTAAATGTGACCTTTTATTTAAAGCATCAAAGTACAACAAATATACTGTATATGTTAAGCAGGGCCGGCCCTGGTTAGTACTTGGATGGGAGACTTGACCTCATTGCGTAGTATGAAAGTGGTGTGTGTGTGTCAGTGATGGTGGTGAGTGTATTGAAATCTAATGATTAATAATTAAATATATAAACTATCGCAATGAAACCGGTATAAAAAAACTCTTACATCGTCCCAGAAGGCGATGGGGCCGTAGCTTTTCCACAATGTCGACACAAATCATCGAAAAGAGCACCAAAGAAACAGGCAGCTCTACAAAGTGTTCCTGTTCCACCCCTGTGTCCACCTGCACCTGGAGATCGATAAGAAGAAAAGAAAAGTCAATATCAGGAACTGCGTCAGACACAAAGGCATTAAGAATAACAAAGCAAGGAGAAATTAGACTTATTTAGCTAGAAGAAATACTGCAGCTCAGAAACTGCATAGCACATCTTATTTAGCAATTTATACAACTATGTAATAACAAACCTTCACAATCCAAGTGCAATATTTACTCATAGCAAATCATTTAATTGTTTAAGTTGCATTGATAGACTTGAATGTTTTGTTTATTTTTTGAGATTTATTTCTTTTTCCTTCTACAAAGAGACAACCTATGTCACATACTGTATTTTAAAGGTGCTATATTATGCTAAATTTACTCATAAACCATGAATCATAAACCATGTTATAATGTTGTTACCACCTCAAAAACATACTTGTAGTTGTGTTTTGTTTCATTCACACATGCTTGAGTAACTCAGTAACTTTATTATTATTTTGTCTACATAGTCCAAAGATCAAAATGCTCTGTTCCACCTTGTGATGTCATGAAGTGGTAGTTTTCAGGTTAACAGATCATTTTACCATGTTCGGTAGAGACTGGCAATTCCAGGGCTGAAATCATCCAAATGATTCTAGTGAAGTTGTGAAATCAGGAAAAATATGCAGGATTTGTGTGTTAAAGGTGTGTGAATGAAACAACATGCAACTCCAGGTGTGTTTTTGATGAGGAAACAACATTATAACAAATCAGAAAATACTGTAATTGTAATATGGGGCCTTTAACTTGAGGTTTTGGTTTCTACAACTCTTTTTTTCCCCTGAACTTTTTGAACACAAAGAGAATGATACTACTAGCATAAAAGTGCATTAACATAATAACACAGTATCTGTTAATGAGAAATCCAATGCGAGTTACTGAGTATCCCAATCTCGTGATGAGTCCAGTCACTGTCAAAGTCCTTCACACACCCAGATATTGGGCTGTACCTTGTCAAAACACTCTATGATGGTGAATGTTTTTAATACGAATAATAAAGCATTAGCCTACAAAAACACTGCATGGCGGTACCTTGGAGCTGGCAAGAATAATCCCAAAACATGGAGCTGTGGAGAGGACAAGATAGAGCAGGACTGTGGGTCTCCTGATGACACAACAAAGAAAGAATGAATAATACGCATTTATTTCATATGTATAGAACAAATTAAACATAACTTCAATTGACCAGCCTGCTAAATTAGGTTCTACCACTAGCCTATATAAATGTTTGACTAAAGTATGATTAATTATTCTGATTATGACTAATTATTAATAGGCTATTTTCAATGAGCACATCTAAACTGTCTTCAGTTGACAAGGGATTGACCATACCTGAAACTGTGAGACACCAAAAGTAAAATAAAGTAAAATAATAATAATAAAATAAAATAGAGTAATATTTCCCATCGTATTCTAACATTATTTTAGTCTTAGTTAGTCTTATACCATTGTGAGATTTCCACGATGATCCTGCTCCTCTTCAGGACCATATACTCCAGCGGAGCCCATGCCACCAGAGTCACGGTGGTCACGTACGCGAAGGATACGGCCACGATCAGCCAATACGTGGTCCAGTCCCAATTGCCTAAGTACCAGAGAAGAGCTGCAAACCTCTCCAAAACCACAAAGACCGGGGAAACGAAAGCAGTAAACTCCAAGATTTCATATGTGATCAGTTTGATAGTTTTTCCAGACAGCATAGTGGCCCCAGGATGATGCGTTCCGGTGCTAAACACTTTAAACGGGCATGTCTCCAAAAGGCGTGTGGACTCTGGACAGCTGGTGTGCTTACAGTGCACCACAGGCTGTGTACTCTTTTAATGTGCAAGAGTTTATGGCCAGAAAAGTACACGCCCATCTTATAACATCCAAGTGATACTCATGGGTGATACTAGCGAAGTTAGTCTATTATTGGGATTTTTAATGGGATCTTACATGTTGAGGTTTTACAATTACAGTTGTTTAGGCTAAAACAACTGTCATTTGCCTAAAAATAAATAAATCAAATAAAACAAATAAATAAAATAAAATAAAATAAAATAATAAAGAAGAAAGTAGAAGTCTGGAATAGAGATTGGCAATATATCTCATCTACACAAGATAATATTATTTGAAAGGTAGGCCTATTAAAAAAAAAAATAATGCAATATTTAGGGAGACAGGAGCATGAGTCAGTCTGTCAGTGAATATATGTGACGTACTCCTCTCAAATGAATAAAACTCCAGCCCCCAGAGTTCCCACATGTCATTATTTTGTGTAAGAGATGATTTTGTTCTTCTTCTACACACATTACAACAATGTAATTACATGTAAAACTTTCCAGCGTCTGCTTTGGTAGAGTTTACAGATGTCATTTTATTGTAACAATAGGATGGTAATGATTGACTAAAAAAACCTATAAAAGGATTAAGAACATTTTGATTTGAGTTGGTACAGTCAGTAATCACCTGGCTACATTAAAATCATATGACAGGTTACATTATTCTTTATTGTTTATTATTATTTAGTTTCTAAAGATTACTACAAAATATTTTGTGTTAATGATATTGGTAGAGGTATTCTGTTTTGAAACACAGAGCTGCTTCCGGTATTTTTGCTTTTACCATAGGTACCACCATAGGTACCTCCAGCTTTGGTCCTGACCAAGCCGAAGCAAGAAGATCATGGAGATGGTCCCCGGGCGCAGTAATGTGCTGCTCACTGCTCCTGATAACAGGATGGGTTAAATGCAGAACTGGAATTTCCCCACTGTGGGACTAATAAAGGCATAGCTTTCTTTCTTTCTTTCTTTCTTTTAATTTCAAAGTTCATCCACAAACGACTTAAAGATGTGGGAGGGTCTGGAATTAACCACAGTGAAGCATTAAACTCATCCATCTCCGTGTAGATAAGCAGAAATTAAACCAGGCCGCATACAGGCCAGCTCTAAGGAGATGTCTCAGTGTTTCGTAAGATTGCCTCTATTTTTAAACAATAAAATGCTCTAATAGAATAAATTCTAAATAGAAAGGTTTAATGTCATACTGTGGAACATTCCAGGCAAAACAATCACATCCCCATGAGACAAGCAGGTGGTGGACCCAACCCAACAGAGACTATCTTACCTAACCAAGTAATAATTTGAAAACTCATTTTCACTTTAAGAACCCAAACCACAACACTGATGCGTTACCTACAATCACCTTTAAGATTAGTTAAAGGTTCTATTTTATGTAAATTGATTTTTGAGTTTTAAGACATGCTATGTAACACTGGTCTACAAATTTTTGGACTCGATCTGCTTCCAAGATAAAAGTGGCTAAATCTGATTTATATTGATAAGATGAACTGAAAATCAATTGATAACTGTGCTGGTTAGCTAATGTATTCAAGATTTAATGATATTGTTTTACATCAAAATCCCATCCCTTTATACAATAGATTTAGGCATTTTTGCTTAAAAATAATATTCATATTTTGAAAATATTTAAATTGCACTTCTTTATCCGTCAAGAAATAAACAAGAAATCAGGCTTGGGGAGTAACGGATTACATGGAACGGCGTTAAGTAAAAGGATACAAAAAAAAGGTAACTGTATTCCCCTACAGTTATAAAGAAAAAGACGTAATCAGATTACAGGTACATTTAGTGAAAATGGGGATTACTTAGCAGGATTACAATTTGAAAGCATTTTATGTTATTTCATTTTTTCATTTAAAGCCGGAGGTCATATGTAGGGAAAACAGAACGTACAGACTCGTGGGCCGCGCGCACTCTGTGAAACAAACCCGCGCGCTGTGGAATACACTTGCAGCGGCTCGCACTGAACTTCACGCAGGGATACGCGCTCCCGCCAATCATGACGATTGCCGCTGTTGTGTTTGCGCCTGTTCGCCGATCAGCTGTGAGCCTGATATTTACGCGGCATTTCCAAGAGAAGAAGCATCCTTAACTTCCTATGTTAATGCTACGTAAGAAGGAACTCTCGCCTCGGGACACGGGATACGTTCGGGATTATGTCCTTTTCTCCGGAGCTCCGGATTATTAAAGACAACACGACAAACTGTTAGAATGGATCTGACCGCATTCTTATGGGTGAGTCATATTATCAGATTATTTCTGCATCTATTTCGGCACTAAACCAGGACTAAACCAAGACTAAACCAGGTCTAAACCAGGACTAAACCAAGACTAAACCAGGTCTAAACCAGGACTAAACCAAGACTAAACCAGGTCTAAACCAGGACTAAACCAAGACTTAACCAGATCTAAACCAGGACTAAACCAAGACTAAACCAGGTTTAAAACAGGACTAAACCAAGACTAAACCAGGTCTAAACCAGGACTAAACCAGGTCCAAACCAGGACTAAGCCAAGACTAAACCAGATCTAAACCGGGTCTAAACCGGGTCTAAACCAGGACTAAACCGAGACTAAACCAAAACTAAACCAGGTCCAAACCAAGACTAAGCCAGGACTAAAACAGGTCTAAACCAGGTCTAAACCAGGACTAAACCAGGACTAAGCCAGGACTAAACCGGGACTAAACCAGGACTAAACCAAGACTAAACCTGGACTAAACCAGGACTAAGGTGTGTGTGTGTGTGTGTGTGTGTGTACGTGTGTGATAACATATATCCTGTGTATTATTGAATTATTGAATGATTATATGGACTTTTTGTTATAAAAGCATTTCCATTTTAACAAAGTACCTTCTAATTCTGCCCTGCCCTGAAACACCACAGTGATGTCAGTGATGGGGGAGGGCTTAGCTTAATGCCTCCCCCCCGTTGGTAAAAAATTTCACCATCCCCCCTGGTTTCATTTTACAACTCGACTACTGGGTAGGAGCCAGTTTCGAGTTAGCTATCGACTAGCAAACTATTAGCAAGCTAGCTAACGTTTGCGGTCACAAGTACATTTTGTGCATTTGTAGAACGATATTACAATATTTAAACATTATCTAGGCAACATAGTCATGTTAACTGATCCATGAAGACCCTTTAGACAATTCCGAGCAAAGCTGTCGTTAGATGTAGGCCAGCACGCAAGCTGGACGAACATCCTGTCCAGCTGCGGAGATCGGGCAAGATGACTGTCCCGGTAAAACTAAAACTTGACTGAAAATATAATTTCGTTGAAGTCATAGGTGTTTAGGTGTTTGGTTTAGTGAGTGACCTTGTTTACTTGTGACTTGGCTTATAGCAGTGCTTCTCAATTATTTTCTGTGACGCCCCCCCTTGGAAGAAGAAAAAAATTCACGCCCCCCTCCCTGCGCATGACTATAAATAGTATTATTTGTCTAGAAAATTGTTATTAGTACAACTCTGCATAACACTGTATCCTTTTATTAAAATTAAAAACAAAAAAAGAAAGAAGAAACTTACAACAAACACTGCACTGTCTTTTTGCACTGAGGACTCAAATATTAATGTGTTTTTAATGCAGCTTTGAGCACATTTGTTTACGTTTTACAGAAACGAAACTTAAAAACCACATGGTCCATTTGCATAAACTTAAAATGCTGGAAAAAAAACAGCTCTCTCCTTGTGCTGCTGATGCGTCAGCTTCTGTCGGACTAAAGAACACGGCTGAAATATACGTGTTTTTCTGTGACAGAGGATGTTCTGCTGATGGTGAGTCTGTTCTGTATATTGCGTATTTAAGGTTGCCAACCCCTGCCCCAGAGCAACAATGAGAACGCCACTGCCAACTACTGTTGTTAATGTGCAATTACACTTAGTTCTAGTACAGTACGGCAAAAAGCATGTTTCCCAGGGTTACCCGCGCCCCCCCTGGCATCACTCCGTGCCCCCCCAGGGGGGCCCGCCCCACTATTTGAGAAACACTGGCTTATAGTGATAACAGTTGTTAAAACTACACATAGAACTGTACTTGTCCTCCTAAAAACTTTTAATTGTATTGTAATTTTCTTCTTTTCTTGTTGTTATAGGATATTTGGTGTTAAAGTAATCCAAAAGTAACTGAAAGTAATCAAGTTACATTACTTTAAAATTATAGTACCGGGATTACGTTACTGAATACATATTTTAAGGAGTAACTAGTAACTGTACCGGATTACATTTCTAAAGTAACCCTCCCAACCCTGCAAGAAATATATTAAGACATCAGGTGATTGAATATCTAAGCTAAAGTATCACATGTGTTGCAACAATAATGTCGAGTCCAACATTGCAGCCAAAGTAATGGGGGCAGTGTTCCCTCTAAGCTGCGCGCCTGCGCAATTGCGCACTGCTTGCACATTCTCAGCGCACAAGAAAACTTCTGCAGCGCACTGTAAATTAATTAGATCTATATTTTTTTCTGTATCATTTTGCTGTAACTCAGTGAGTGACAGGTGTCCAGCCAATCATACGGTACGCTTCACTTACGCTACGCAGCCAATCATGGCACTGACAGTACTTGTGTACGTGCCCTGAACATACACGCTATAACAGTAACAACAGTGCAGCGGAGTTAAGATACGCTAATGCTAACCAGAGCTCCCTCTAGGTGCGTGCAGCGCATAAAATAAAATCTAACCTCAACTGACAAACAAAGCGCTGGTTAGACGCACGGAACCACCAATCTGATAGATGCACATGTGAATGTGACACACGTCAGGGAGAAGACGACTACAGACACATTTCGACCGTGTTTCTCTAGCTTCCTTCAGTAGTTGTAGTGTCACATCTCCACTGTCAGAGCGGCAGATCATGGAGGGAAGAACACAGGAAGAGGAGACAGGTAGAGCCATAATGTAATCTTCCCCTGTTTACTTTGTTTTCAGAGTTTTTTTGTGAGCCAAAAAGACGGGACTTTCTCAAAGTGTGAATCCTCTCCCCAGAGCATTATACCACAGAGCGCTGTCACTCATGCAAAATGACTGAAATAGGCTAATAATTAAAAAAACAAGATATAAAGTGATAATAATTTATACTTATTTTGGTGATCATTATTTAGGGAAAGATTACCCATCTTATGGCCTATAGGTCCTACAATCCATAAAAAACATCTGCAGCTATATGCAGGCTATATTTATCAAGCTAAAAAATCTCTTAATGTAATTTTACAGATTTATACACTGCTCATTTATGGGCCGTAGCCCACAGTTTTTTTATTTGAAGTTATTTTAATTATTTGAGGTTATTTTTCAAAATATTGTACTGTTTAATGTTTCACTGACATGCAACATATACAAAGCTCATGAACAGATTTTTCTCTTTGTCATTCTAAGTGGACCAAAAAAATCAGTTAAATTAAAAGTAATCTAATGGAAATAACTGCAGTAATTTGATGAATAAGCTGTAACTTGTGATGATCTCAGGTGTGATACTGGTGTGGCCACAGTGTGCATGTCGGATGTTGCTCACAGGGGTCCAAGGAACGCTCAGGGAGTTAGTGTGTTTGCTCAGACACATTAAAAATTAGGGGGAACATTGAATGGGGGTATGCCTTTTTAACCCTCACACTACCCTCCCTGGGTCTACATGATCCAATATTTTTGATAAATTTAGGGTCATGAAGACCCACATTGAAAGCAATATACACATGTAATATGAACTTTGACCACCAGAGGGAGACAGAGCCAAGGTGCGTCGGATCAGCCCAGTATATTGAATTATGTATTATTAGGCTATTATACATAATAATGATCATGTTATGTCAGCCATTTTCATACTTTTATATTGATTATACTTTTATATTGATTATTGACATTTTTATATAGATTATTTATACTTTTATACTTGTTTTCATATATTGTTGTTTTAAACCACACACACCCATACACCTGCTTACCGCCTTGCCACGCCCAATTCCATAAAGAGTCTAACAGCTGCAAATATTTACAATAAATTTCCCTTTGTGTCCATCCCCCTATCCCTGCCCCTGTGCCCCCCCATTCCCCCCATACCCCTCTGTGCCCCCCCCATGCCCTCATCCCTGCCCCCTCTGTGCCCCTCCGACTCGCATGCACCTCGACTCGCCTGTGCCTCCGCCCGACTCACCTGTGCATCTGCCCGACTTACCTGTGCCTCCACCCAACTCGCCTGCGCCTCAACTCACCTGCACCTCCGCCCAACTCGCCTGCGCCTCGACTCACCTGTGCCTCCACCCAACTCGCCTGCGCCTCAACTCACCTGCACCTCCGCAAAACTCGCTTGCGCCTCGACTCACCTGCGCCTCCACCCGACTCGCCTGCGCAACCGCCCGACTCACCTGTTCCTTTGCCCAACTCACCAGTTCCTTTGCCCGACTCGCCTGCGCCTCCGCCCGACTCACCTGTGCCGCCGCCCCTCGTTGACCTCAGGCCTTTCCCACGGGCCCGGGTTTGGTGCAGGTATCATCACCAAACGGACTGGCAGGACCCGACAGGACCGATCTATGTCCCGTATGCTTTCTTTAGCGTGTTTGGTACATGCTGCACGGGAACGCGCTCCTCTGTGTTTTTTTCGGTGTTTTTTTTAATGATCCTGTGGAGAAAAGTCTGTGGAGCGGCGAGCACATGGACAATGAACATTAAAGGGGAGGTGCTGTGAACTTTGGGCTTTGTCATTTATATTTCATTAAGTGTCCGAATATCATTTAAAGTTTGTTTTAATTTAACACGAGCAGACTTATTCTACGGGCAATAGTATTTATTGATCCAGTTTGTCCATATTTTGGATTGGTGATCACGTACGTTCTACTGTCTGTGGGTGTGAGACTTTCGAATACAAGGAGATGGATGACTTGACAAATCGTCCATTGAAACGTAAAGGGACATTTGGTGATGGTAATACGGCGAGTGTCCCGCCTGTTCCGCCGCCAAGAGCCCAATCAGAATCCGAAGTGTAAGAGCAATAACCCGTGAGGAAAGTGGCATTTATACAAATCACTCAACTTTTCAAGCCATTATAATCAAGTTTTTGTTCTGATTTCAACAGTTAGACAAACTTTATTGATCCACATGGGAAATTATTGGGTACAGTCGCTCACTCGTCAATATAATCTATAACAGAAGGGAACAAAAAATAGACGGAACTGCAAAAAAAGAGAAAGAGCCCGGAGTTATAAGAGACATAATTATAAAAATAAAAATAATAAGTGTGTATGTACATATCAGAATAAAATAGAAAAATAAGTAATAAAATATAAAATAAAATATAAAATCACAGCTATATACAGTTGTAGGGAGTATTATCTGTCCCTCACAGACTGGGAGAAGATTTCCAGGAACTTGCTGCACACATTGAAAGACCTAAGCTTCCTCAGGAAGTAGAGTCTGCTCATGCCCTTCTTGTACATAGTATTACACTTGTCCCTCCAGTCCAGCCTGTTGTCCACATGAACTCTGAGGTACTTGTAGAAGTCCACAGTCTCCACCTCATGACCCTAGATGGTGATGGGCTCCACTGGTGTCCTCTTCCTCCTGAAGTCAATCACCAGTTCCTTGGTCTTGTCTACGTTCAGGAGCAGTGTCTGGGACCACTCCACAAAATTTGCAATCAGCATTCTGTACTCCAGCTCCTGTCCATCCCTGATACACCCTACCACCGCAGAGTGATCAGAGAACTTCTGCAGATGGACCCGGAGCTGTACTGGAAATCAGAGGTGTACAGAGTGAACAGGAACGGAGACAGGACTGTACCCTGGGGGGCTCCTACATTACTGACCACAGTATCAGACAGGGTGGTCCCCAGTCGCACATACTGAGGCCTGCCTGACAGGTAGTCAGTAATCCAGGAGACAATGGAGGAGCTGACACCCATCCTGAGCAGTTTCTCACCCATCAGAGAGGGCTGGATTGTGTTAAAGGCACTGCGGAAATCAATAATATCCCCACAGAGCCCTTAACACTATCCAGCTGAGAGTGAGCCCGCTGCAGAAGATAGATTACAGTGTCCTCCACACTCATGTGAGAGGCAAATTGTAGAGGATCCAGGGATGGTGCCAGCAGGGGTCTGAGCTGAGCCAGAACAAGTCTCTCAAACACTTTAATGACATGAGACGTAAAAGCAGCTGGTCTGAAGTCATTGAGTCCAGCTGCCTTCTCACCTGGGCAGGTGACAAAGACACTGAGCAGGCTTCCTTTGTGAGGGTGGGGGCAGGTGTGGGAGCAGAGGTGATGGGCTGATGAATGGTTGTCTGAGTGGTCTGTGGTGAGGTGTGGGTTGGGCGTCTGGGAGGTGTAGAGATGGAGGTGCCCGGAGAAGAGAAATGATTAAACTGCAAATTGAGTAGGTTTGATCTGTCTGGGCTATTGTTCTGCTGCTTTGTTCTGGAGAGACCTGTAATGGTTTTCATTCTCCTCCACACAGCTCTGGTGTTCTGTTTAGCCTCTTTCCTTCCATAGGCCTCCTGACCCTGCCAGTGTGGGACGTTTTCATGGCCGTCAGTCACACACACACACACACACACACACACACACACGTGACGTTTGGAGAAACTTTGTATCGTCCCAACATGGCGCCGTTCTGCTCGGAAGGCTCAGAACTTCTCTGGTTTCTATGGGTCATCTCATTTCAAACTAAAGCAAAGTTCTCCGGCCTTAACAGGAAGTAGCTCCACCTGGATCCTGTGCATCAGAATCATTTCAAACCAAAGCCTCAAGTCTGTCCATGAACACTGTGCAATGTTCTAAGATCAGATTTGAATAGACTGGAGTGAGTTTGTAAAACATCCGTAAAAACATCTTAAAACACCAAACACTGACAAAAGAACGATTAGAAAAAGTATCACTAAACCACAGAACAAAGCATCACTCTGTATTTACATAAATGTACTGAGCATCCCTCAGGTCTGACCCGGTCTAAGTCCAGGACTCACGTCTGACCCGGTCTAAGTCCGGGACTCAGGTGGATCTGAACTCGTCTAACTCCAGGCCCTCTGAGGTCCTCTCTCTGGTGCCCCTTCTGGCCCGGACCTGAAACAACAGGACACAGAACAACCACAGGTCACAAAACCAAAACCAAGTGTCCTGAGTGTGACGTCACCACAGGGTTCAGCTCCAAATGAAGCTCATCGAGGCCAGCAGTTATAGTGGCTAATCTGGAGCCTGATTTGTCTATTCTTAATGTTCAGGTCAGGATTTAAGGACAAAATGTTGAAGTCCAAACCCCAGGGTCATGTAGAGCAGGTCAAAGGTCAGAGTGAGGAGCCTGACAGAGGGAGGGGCCACGCTATTACACACAAACTGAACTAGAGCCAGACTCTATGGACCCCATCTAAACCAGGGCTAAACCAGGACTAAACCAGGGCTAAACCAGGAATAAACCAGGTCTAAACCAAGACTAAACCAGGACTAAACCAGGGCTAAACCAGGAATAAACCAGGTCTAAACCAAGACTAAACCAGGACTAAACCAGGCCTAAACAAGGAATAAACCAGGACTAAACCAGGTCTAAACCAGGTGTAAACCAGGTCTAAACCAGGACTACACCAGGTCTAAATCAGGTCTAAACCAGGTCTACACCAGGTGTGAACCAGGTCTAAACCAGGTCTAAACCAGGACTAAACCAGGTCTAAACCAGGCCTAAATCAGGTCTACACCAGGACTAAACCAGGACTAAACCAGGACTAAACCAGGTCTACACCAGGTCTAAACCAGGACTAAACCAGGTCTAAACCAGGACTAAACCAGGACAAAACCATGTTTAAACCAGGTCTTAACCAGATCTAAACCAGGACTAAACCAGGACTAAACCAGGACTAAACCAGGTCTAAATCAGGTCTACACCAGGACTAAACCAGGACTAAACCAGGTCTACAACAGGTCTAAACCAGGACTAAACCAGGACTAAACCAGGCCTAAATCAGGTCTAAACCAGGACTAAACCAGGACTAAACCAGGTCTAAACCAGGACTAAACCAGGACTAAACCATGTTTAAACCAGGTCTTAACCAGGTCTAAACCAGGACTAAACCAGGACTACACCAGGTCTAAACCAGGCCTAAATCAGGTCTACACCAGGACTAAACCAGGTCTACACCAGGACTAAACCAGGACTAAACCAGGTCTACACCAGGTCTAAACCAGGACTAAACCAGGGCTAAACCAGGAATAAACCAGGTCTAAACCAAGACTAAACCAGGAATAAGCCAGGGCTAAACCAGGAATAAACCAGGTCTAAACCAAGACTAAACCAGGACTAAACCAGGCCTAAACAAGGACTAAATCAGGACTAAACCAGGTCTAAACCAGGTGTAAACCAGGTGTAAACCAGGTCTAAACCAGGACTACACCAGGTCTAAATCAGGTCTAAACCAGGTCTACACCAGGTGTAAACCAGGTCTAAACCAGGACTAAACCATGTTTAAACCAGGTCTTAACCAGGTCTAAACCAGGACTAAACCAGGACTAAACCAGGTCTACACCAGGTCTAAACCAGGACTAAACCAGGTCTAAACCAGGACTAAACCAGGAGTAAACCAGGTCTAAACCAGGTCTTAACCAGGTCTAAAGGTCAGTACCTTGCAGCAGCAGTAGGACATTGGGAGGATGTACAGGAGCTTCAACAGAAGAATCACCATAACTCTGATGATCAGGTCTGAGTCTGACTCTGCAACACAAAAGAACCCAGATCATACCAGGACCAAGACCAAGACCAGGACCAAGACCAGGGCCGAGACCAAGACCAGGGCCAAGACCAGAGCCAAGACCAGAGCCAAGACCAGAACCCTCCCTGAGGCTGTAGCTGGCCATACCTCCCACAGAGAGCTGGAGGGTGGTGCTCTCAGAGGAGAAGTTGTGGTTGAACACCTGCAGGAGGTAAACACAGGTGTAGTTTCCTTTGTGGGCGTGATCAGCGTCAGAGAACAGGAAGTGGGCGGAGTGATTGACGGCGGGCAGGGTGCGGTTCTGAGCGGGGGGCGCAGCGGGAGAGAGGAGCCGGAAGGAGCCTCCCGGGTACTGTGGCTCCACGGAGCATTTGACCCTGAACTTTGACCCCAGCTGCACCTGCACCCCCTGAGGCTGGGCCCTGGAGATCCCGTCAGACACAGACACAGAGATGATTGGACGACTCAGGAGGTCTGAGGAGAGACATGATTGGACAGATCAGTGTGTGCGTGTTTGTGTGATACACTCCTCTGCAGCAACTACAAAAAACATCTGAGACAAAAAACTTTAAAGTCAGAACTTTACCTGAACACACCACCTCCAGACCCCCAGAAGAGAAGACAGATGTAGCCCCGACACATCCTCTCACTGAAGACTTCCTCACACAGAGAGGTGAGACCTTCCACACACGACTCTGTGGAAAATCCTCTCTGTGTTCTCCATAAACAGCAGAGCCACAGTCCAGGTCTCTGCACACAACAGCTGTGTCCTCCTGGTCCCAGTCCTCCTCGTTCCAGATTCTGTAGGACACCACCCGTCTCCACTCTCCACTGAGTTCCACCTCCAAAGTCCCAGCACAGCGACTGGCCCCTCCCACCAGCCTGAGCGGCTCTGAACAGACAAGAGACAGAGTGAGCCCTGCCCCTTTACCTGAGCAGTGAAGCCCCGCCCCTTTACCTGAGCAGGTGAGGGTGACAGCGGCTCCAGAGGAGCAGGTCCTTGAGCCTGAGCGGGGACAGTCCATCAGAGCAGACTCATGGCCCTCACAGTGGAACGTCTGCCCCAGAGAAGAGCGCGTTCCCTGGAGGAGAGAAGGAGCCCCACAACCCAGCTCCCTGCACAGCACCTCTGCCCCCCGCTGGCCCAAGTCCACATCACAGACCCCGGTCCAGGACCCGTCCAAGATCTGGACCGATCCAGAGCACGGACCGGACCCCGAGACTAGTCGCACCGAGTCTGTGGAAACACATGACATCAGCGCTCTGAGTGAAAGTCAGGGGACTTACCAGTTGTGCTAGCCAGCCAATAAAGAGGTTAGAGGTCAGAGGTCTTGTAGGCAGGGCTGTGTGTTTCTGTTTTTATGGCGTTCAGTGAAAGATCTGAGAGTTTTGATGGGAGCTTTTCCTGAGCCCTGTGGCAGTCAGGAATTTAGTCAAAAAAAAACTCGATTTATAAACCCAACATCACGGCTCTGATGGACTCAGTGGAAGCGTCCACACAGCGCCCCCTGCTGCCCCCTACTGCCCCCTGCTGCACGATGCTCCTGTGGTGTTGGAGTTTGTTGAGTTTGCGTCACAGACACAGGGGCATTGGACTCAAAGTGAGAGGGGTTTGGATTCAAATCACCTGAGTGCGTTCACATGTACTCGAGTGTCTCGGTTCTGAACAGGTTTTTGGATTCTCCTGGTTTTGTAAGTGTCCCTGTAAACACAGTCTCCTGATGTCCGTCTCCTGGAAGAGACAGTGTCCCTGTGATGAGAAACCAGGATCCTCTCAGTGGAATGTTCTGAGAGTATCTGATACTGTGGCCTGTAGACGCAGTATCCTGATTCTCACCATGGGGGCCGTACTGAGCATGTGCGAACTCCACTAACAGATACAGTCGGAGCAGTTACTTTCCCAAAACCACTCGAACTCCATCAGGACTTCTTGTCACGATATTTTATACTTATGAATAAAATAAAACAGTCGACTGTTTAATAAAGCCACATTTAACACCAGGATCAGTTCTCTGTGTGTGTGTGTGTGTGTGTGTGTGTGTGTGTGTATGTGTGTGTGTGTGTGTCTGTGTGTGTTTGTGTGTGTGATACACTCCTATGCAGCAACTAGAAAAAACATCTGAGAGACAAAAAACTATAAAGTCATAAGATGCGTGAAAAGTCCCTCAGTCGTCCAGGTAGAATCCATGATAAAAGGAGAAGTTCAATTTGTCAACTGGACAAAGTTTGTTTGGTTGAAAACGTTTCGCCGCTCATCCGAGAGGCTTCGTCAGCTCTGGCCCTCATGCTGGTTAGACCCTGTTTATATCTAGCTGCAAGGGAGGAGCTACCTACCCTGAACAAAGCTCTGAACCTATCCCAGCTACTCTCTTTTGTTTTACGAATTCCTCTGGCGTCTAGTATTAGCATATCTATAAGCCCTAGGCGGCGCTCACTACACTGAAATAGCTCTGAAACTATCAACTAATCTGTCTCTTTGTATTTCAAATTTCTCTGGCGTCCAATTCCCTATTCAAGACAACGACCCAGAGGGGTGCAGAGGGGTGGAGAGGGTCGTTGTCTTGAATAGGGAATTGGACGCCAGAGAAATTTGAAATACAAAGAGACAGATTAGTTGATAGTTTCAGAGCTATTTCAGTGTAGTGAGCGCCGCCTAGGGCTTATAGATATGCTAATACTAGACGCCAGAGGAATTCGTAAAACAAAAGAGAGTAGCTGGGATAGGTTCAGAGCTTTGTTCAGGGTGGGTAGCTCCTCCCTTGCAGCTAGATATAAACAGGGTCTAACCAGCATGAGGGCCAGAGCTGACGAAGCCTCTCGGATGAGCGGCGAAACGTTTTCAACCAAACAAACTTTGTCCAGTTGACAAATTGAACTTCTCCTTTTATCATATAAAGTCATAACTTTACCCGAACACACCACCTCCAGACCCCAGGAAGTGGAGGAGGATGGACCAGAGACACATCGTCTCACTGAAGACTTCTTCACACAGCGAGGTGAGACCTTCCACACAGGACTCTGTGGAAAATCATATCTCAGTTTTCCATAAACAGCAGAGCCACAGTCCAGGTCTCTGCACACAGCAGCTGTGTCCTCCTGGGGCCAGAATCCGTAGGGCTCCACCCGTCTCCACTCTCCTCTGAGTTCCACCTCCAAAGTTCCAGCACAGCGACTGGCCCCTCCCACCAGCCTGAGCGGCTCTGAACAGACAAGAGAAAGAGTGAGCCCCGCCCCTTTACCTGAGGTCCTGCCCCTTTACCTGAGCAGTGTTGCCCCGCCCCTTTACCTGGGGCCCCGCTCCTTTACCTGAGCAGGTGAGGGTGGAGCAGGTCCTTGAGCTCCAGAGGAGCAGGTCCTTGAGCCTGAGCGGGGACAGTCCATCAGAGCAGTCTCATTGCCCTCACAGTGGAACGTCTGCCCCAGAGGAGAGAGCGCCCCCTGGAGGAGAGAAGGAGCCCCACAGCCTAGCTCCCTGCACAGTACCTCTGCCCCCCGCTGGCCCAAGTCCCCATCACAGACCCCGGTCCAGGACCCGTCCAAGATCTGCACCGATCCAGAGCACAGACTGGACCCCGAGACCAGCCGCACCGAGTCTGTGGAAACACGTGACAGCGCTCTGAATCACGCAGTGGTCACAGAGGTTAGAGATCAGAGGTCTTGTAGGTGGGGCTGTGTGTTTCTGCTTTTATGGCGTTCAGTGAAAGATTTTATGAGTTTTGATGGGAGCTTTTCCTGAGCCCTGCTGCAGTCAGGAAATTAGTCCAAAAAACCTTGATTTATAAACCCAACGTCACAGCTCTGATGGACTCATTGGAAGCATCCACACAGTGCCCCCTGCTGCACAGTGCCCCCTACTGCATAGCGCCCCCGGCTGCACAGCGCCCCCTGCTGCACGATGCTCCTGTGGTGTTGTAGTTTGTTGAGTTTGCGTCACAGACACAGGGGCGTTGGATTCAAAGTGAGAGGGGTTTGGATTCGGGCTGACCATACTGCAAACTTGGGCAAGGACAAAGGCGGTGGTGTGTGTACATGAGTAACTCCTGGTGCACCTCAGTTGCTATTCTTGTGGACTTTGCAATCAGAGGGAGGAACACACTAGATCTGATTTACTGCCAAAGCCTACAAAGCATCCCCCTCCCCCCACCTCGGACGCTGTGACCACATTTCTCTGCTATTGACCACGGTGTACAAACCTCTTATTGCCAGGTCAAAGCCTACAAGCCAAATCATCAGAGTCTGGCCTGAAGGCGCTATTGAAAGCCTGCAGGACTGTTTTGAAGACACTGACTGGGACCTATTTAATCAGAGCTCCACTTCAGACAGGCACTCAGACTTATGCACATTTGCTTCTTCTGTGCTGGATTACATCAGCTTCTGTGGGCAATGTCACTACACACAAAACCATCCGCACTTTTCCCAACTGTAAGCCCTGGATGAACAGGGAAGTTCAGAGCTTGCTGACACTCAGAGACAATGCATTTCACTCGGGTGACCAGGTAGCCTACTCAACAGTCAGGGCCAACCTGAAAAGGGGCATCAGAGAAGCAAAGTGCTCGTATAAAGGAAAGATAGAGGAGCACTTTGTAGACTCTGACCCCAGGCACATGTGGCAAGGCATCGAATCTTTCACGGACTACAAGAGCACCAACCCCTGTCTGCCCAGCTCTCACAACCCAACCCTCCCTGACGACCTCAACAAATTCTGTGCACGTTTTGATGAGGGACCCATCCCCCACCACCCCGCATTACTTACAGAGTCCACATCACACATCCTGGTGTTAAGCAAACACGACGTCAGGCGTGCTCTCTGCAGCATCAACCCTCAGAAAGCACCAGGACCAGATAGCATTCCCGGGCGAGATTTGAAACACTGTACTGGCCAACTGAGTGCATTTTTCACAAGCCTGTTCACAACATCTCCCTGGAATATGCCACAGTAGGGCTGGGCGATATGGACCAAAAAATATATCTCGATATATTTTCTTATATCTCGATATATGGTATATATCTTGATATCTGTACAGGAAAAATAACCCCCCAAAAGCTACTGCCAAAACAAATACAGACGCTCCTCGACATACGAACATTCGATTTACGAACATTCGGAGTTACGAACAGGGTCGAAAATGTAAAAATAAAGTTAAATGTTTGAGTTTTTGTATTTAGCGCCTATTCTGACTTCCGGGTACAGTACGTAGTGCGTATTTCCGCCGCTGACGCACAGGCAGGGCGCTGCGCAGCATCCCCCAAGCGTCACGCCCACTCAGTAGAAGTGTTCAGAACTTCAACTGAGTGGGCGTACTACGCTGTTACTACGGTGCGGTGTTATGAACTTTGTTGTTTTTCTTGCATGCGTACAATAATCCAATATGGTTGCTGAAAAGCGAAAAGCTTCTAGTGAAGCTTCTGTGAAAAAGCGGCAAGCCATCTCATTTGAAAAGAAGGTGGCGATAATAAAGAAACTTGATGCTGGTGAGAAGATGGTGAATGTGGCACACGCGTACAACGTGAACCGTTCGACAATTGGTCCGATATATAAACAAAAGGACCACATTATGGAGCATGTGAAAAGTGCAGCGGGTATGCAATCCACCATCATAAGCAAGAAGAGAGTGAAACTCATGGAAGAGATGGAGAAACTCCTTGGTATTTGGCTCGAAAATCAGCGGCAGCTGCGTGTTGCTTTGAGCCTTATGCTGATCAGTGAGAAGGCCATATCGCTTTTTAATGACCTTAAGGCTAAGTCAGGAGAAAGTGCTGCGGAAGAAACCTTTTCTGCCAGCCATGGCTGGTTTGCACGTTTTAAGAAGAGCTCAAGGAAAATAGGAGGTAAATACACACACACACACACAGTCTCACACATACATTCACACACACGCGCGCTCTCTCTCTCTCAGCTGACTGCGTTTGCCTCTGTGTCCCTCTCTTCTTTTTATCTCATCAGTTTTTCATATTTTTAAATAGCATATTAGAATTATTTAATGTTATTTATTAGTGTTATTGTGTTATTAGTGATATTAGTGTATTTTTAAATGCAGTACACATCCATATACATAACTTATACAAGCCTTAAACATATAATAATGACTTACGAACAAATTCAACTAACAAACGGGTGTCCGGAACGTAACTCGTTCGTAAGTTGAGGAGCGTCTGTATGCCAAATTCCACAAGGTCAAACAAAGTGCTTCTGTGACATTAAAAAAAAATCCCTGTATAGAAAAATAATTTAACTGTAAAATAATGGAAGAAATAATATATGTTGCCTCATTTTTATTGGAAAAACTCAACTCGAGCTCATCTTTGCATTAACTCTCTTAACCATAGGAATATCATGAGCTCCTTTAGCAGAGGAAGCTCGGAAGGTTCCTTATTTTAATAGATCCATGTTCCTTACTTTAATAGATCCATGTTCCTCATCAGTGGTCAGGAGCTCTGATGTTTCTCACTGCGCAGATCAAACCAAACGTTTCCAAATACGATTGTACAAGTTTTACACTGCACCAGATTAATTTAAAATCTTCTGCATAAATAAACTTTACAACATATAAACCATAACTACTATAGAGCCACTTCAGTCCGAAGTGTGTTTAAGGAGATTATAATGTGTTTGATGAGATTATAATACGTTTAATGAGATTATAATGTGTTTAATGTCGCTTTGCGCACATTTGTTTACATTTTATAGAAACACTTAACACCACATGACTCATTTGCATGAACTATAAACGCTGAAAAAAGCTCTGCCCTTGTGCTGCTGATGCAGTCAGCTCCTGAAAAATAAAATAAAAAAGCGCCTTAAAACCAAAGTATGGAGCGAGTTGAGAGGAGTTCTGTATCCTCACACACGAGGGGGAGGTCAGGGGTGAGCAGGGTGCACACAGAACAGAGAAGGCAAACAAGCAAAGAGTCGAAATCAGAATTAAATATAAACATTATATTGATACATACGATATGTGTCAAAATCCATATCGAGTTTACAAAATATCTCGATATATTTAAAATATTGAGATATCGCCCACCCCTATGGCGGCACGGTAGCTGAGTGGCTAGTGCTCTTGCTTCACAGCAAGAAGGTTCCGGGTTGGGTCGCCCGGGCCTTTCTGTGTGTGTTCTGTGTGGAGTTTGCATGCATGGTCTGGGTTCGATCCCCGGGTCGCCCGAGCCTTTCTGTGTGGAGTTTGCATGTTCTCCCCGTGTCTGGGTGGGTTTCCTCCGGGCACTCCGGTTTCCCCCACCAACCCAAAACATGCACCATAGGTACTTCCAGCTTAGGTCCTGACCAAGCCGAAGCAAGAAGATCATGGAGATGGTCCCCGGGCGCCCTAATGTGTGTGCTGCCCACTGCTCCTAATATATATATAGGATGGGTTAAAATGCAGAGAAGAATTTCTCCAGTGTCAGATCAATAAAGTTCACTTCTTCTTCTTCCATGCCACAGTCCCCACCTGCCTGAAAACCAGCACCATAGTTCCTGTCCCTAAGCAACCAGCCATCAAGTCCTTAAAAGACTATCGTCCAGTGGTGCTCACGCCCATTGTGATGAAGTGCTTTGAACAACTGGTGCTGGCGCACATCGAAGCCAACATCCCCCCATCTTTAGACCCACACCGATTTGCATATAGGGCAAACAGGTCAACAGAGGATGGCATCTCATTGGCTCTTCACACTGCCCTTTCACACCTGGAGGAACCCAGCAGCTACATGCGGACGCTGTTCATCGACTACAGCTCTGCCTTCAACACCACCCCCTCCTCAAGCTGGACAATCAGCTGAACAATCTTAGTCTCATCTCACAACTCTGCAGATGGATCCTGGACTTCCTGAGCAACAGACCTCAATCTGAGCGCATGGGCATACTCTGCTCAGAATCCATCACCCCGAACGCGGGTACTCCACAGGGATGTGTGCTCAGTCCTCTCCTGTACTCCCTCTTCACACACGACTGTGTTCCTAAAGAAAGAAAGAAAGCTATGCCTTTATTAGTCCCACAGTGGGGAAATTCCAGTTCTGCATTTAACCCATCCTGTTATCAGGAGCAGTGAGCAGCACATTACTGCGCCCGGGGACCATCTCCATGATCTTCTTGCTTCGGCTTGGTCAGGACCAAAGCTGGAGGTACCTATGGTGCATGTTTTGGATTGGTGGGGGAAACCGGAGTGCCCGGAGGAAACCCACCCAGACACGGGGAGAACATGCAAAGGCTCGGGTGACCCGGGGATCGAACCCAGACCATGCATGCAAACTCCACACAGAACACACACAGAAAGGTCTGGGCGACCCGGGGATCGAACCCGGAACCTTCCTGCTGTGAAGCATGAGTGCTACCCACTCAGCCACCAACACACCAACACAACTGTGATGTTCGCTGACGACACCACGGTGATAGGTCTGATCTCAAACAACGAGACAGCCTACAGGGAGGAGGTGGAGCACCTGGCACTCTGGAGCCATGACAACAACCTGGCCTTGAATTCCAAGAAGACGGCGGAGGTGATCCTGGATTTCAGATGGCAATGACAGGGCAACCATCAACCCATCATCATCGGAGGGGAGACAGTGGATGTGGTGCAGAGCTTCAGGTTCTGGGCTGTGCACATAAGCCAGGACCTGTCCTGGACCACTAACACTTCTGCAGTGGCCAAAAAGGGCACCCAGAGGCTACACTTCCTGAGGATCCTGAAGAAGAAGGCTCAGCTACCACAAAAACTGCTCATTACCACTCACTCAAAACCACTCACTGCTCATCTGTCATCAGAGGCAGTTCTTGGGGGGGGTAGGGGGGGGGGGTGCCCTGCAACGCATCATAAATACTGCCCAGCGGATCATTGGTACTTAGCTCCTTACAATAGAGGAGATACACCACATGGTGCACGGGGAGAGCAAAAAACATTCTCATGGCCCACACTCACCCAGGACACAGTCTCTCCACTCTGCTGCCATCTGCAGGCGCTTCAAGACACAGCGCGCCTGAACTACGAGACTTAAGAACAGTTTCTACCCCACCACCATCAGACTCTTGAACTCCATGTGACACCTGCCCACCCCACACACACACCACCTCAGGTCCTGCTGCTCCCACTCACGGTCTCCCTTAGCACCTACCTCGTCCACCCTCCCGCATGTGTATGTATGTGTGTGAGTGTGTATGTATGTGTGTATGTGTGAGTGTATGTGTGTGTGTGTATGTATGTGTGTATGTGATAACAGGAGAAGTTCAATTTGTCAACTGGACAAAGTTTGTTTGGTTGAAAACGTTTCGCCGCTCATCCGAGAGGCTTCGTCAGCTCTAATAAGAATACTGGTAAGACACTTGCTTATATCTTGCTGTAGGGAGGAGCTATCCAGCTAACTACTTTCCGGAACTGGAACGCCCTCTGGCACGCCCGTCTGTGTAACACAGACGGGCGTGCCAGAGTGGACCGTCTTCTGCCGTATATCTTCACCTAGAAGCCACGGGTCATTCATTTGAGGACAGTGAGGTTCAGATCTTAGCCAGGGAAAAGAATTGGTTTGAGAGGGGAGTTAAAGAGGCTATTTTTGTCAAAAAAGAGAATCCTTCTCTGAACAGAAATGGTGGAGTAAGACATAATTTGCATCCCATCTACAATTCCATTATTAAGCCTAGATCAAACAAACAGGGAAACAATAGGGTTAGCCAGGTCAGGGCCAGAGGTGTGAAAAACAGGCGTGTAGGGATGAATAGGGATCGTCAGCTAGACGCCAGAGAAACAAAAGACGGAAACCAATGAGATAGTTCCGGAAAGTAGTTAGCTAGGTAGCTCCTCCCTACAGCAAGATATAAGCAAGTGTCTTACCAGTATTCTTATTAGAGCTGACGAAGCCTCTCGGATGAGCGGCGAAACGTTTTCAACCAAACAAACTTTGTCCAGTTGACAAATTGAACTTCTCCTGTTATCATGGATTCTACCTGGACGACTGAGGGACTTTTCACGCATCTATGTGTGTATGTGTGTGAGTGTGTGTGTATGTGTATGTGTGTATGTGTGTGAGTGTGTATGTTTAGTTTAATTTAGTTTAGTCTTTATTTGAAGGGACAATGTACAGAGATATTATGTACAAAGACAGAGATGTTCTGCACCAGAGTATAGCTACAAAGCTAATTTCCATCCGCAGTCCCTGGTTACATGGATAAAAAACAATGGTCTATATCAATAAAAGCAATCAAAGATTTTCTCTCTTAAAACACACACATACACACACACAGCATCACACATTTAACTTTGATACACATCTCATTACGCAGTAACACAGCAAAACATAATATACACACACTACCATTAACCCAAAACACACAATCACACACATCCATGTACTATTTACACACCATATCATTCACAATAACAATAACACATAAAAACATAATTCTTATATTTGATTTCAATGCTGTATTAACGGATTAACGGATTCACTACTGTATAACCTGCTGGTTAACGTGGTGTGTGCTGGCAGTTTTGATTATTTCACAGCCACTTTTTCAGTTCTGTGGAAAAGGTGGAATAGTCCGTTAGATTTATGAGATTAGTTGGTGTATCATTCCAGTCTTTAATGGCTCTGTAGGAAAAGGAAGATTGTGCAAATGTTGTTTTGAGTTTTGATATATTGCAGTGGCTGTTGGTGAGTGTGTATGTGTGAGTGTATGTGTGTATGTATGTGAGTATGTGTGAGTGTGTATGTGTATGTGTGAGTGTATGTGTATTTGTGTATGTGTGTATGTGTGTGAGTGTGTATGTATGTGTATATGTGTGAATGTGTATGTGTATGTATGTATGTGTGTGTGTGTGTGCGTGTGCATGTGTGTATTTGTGTGAGTGTTTGTGTATGTGTGAGTGTGTATGTGTGTGTGTGAGTGTGTATGTATGTATGTATGTGTATATGTGTGAATGTGTATGTGTATGTATGTATGTGTGTGTGTGTGTGCGTGTGCATGTGTGCATGTGATACACTCCTCTGCAGAAACTAGAAAACCAAAAACATCTAAGAGACAAAAAACTGTAAAGTCAGAACTTTACCTGAACACTTCACCTCCACACCCCCAGAAGAGGAGGAGGATGAAACAGAGACACATCGTCTCACTGAAGACTTCTTCACACAGCGAGCTGAGACCGACAACACAGGACTCCGTGGAAAACCACCTCTCTGTTTTCCATAAACAGCAGAGCCACAGTCCAGGTTTCTGCACACAGCAGCTGTGACCTCCGGGTCCCAGAGTCCGTCGGTCTCATACACCCGTCTCCACTCTCCTCTGTGTTTCACCTCCAAAGTTCCAGCACACCGACTTGCCCCTCCCACCAGCCTGAGCGGCTCTGAACAGACAAGAGACAGAGTGAGCCCCACCCCTTTACCTGAGGGCCCGCCCCTTTACCTGAGCAGTGAAGCCCCGCCCCTTTACCTGAGCAGTGAAGCCCCGCTTCACTGCCCTTTACCTGAGCAGGTGAGGGTGACAGCGGCTCCAGATGAACAGGTCCTTGAGCCTGAGCGGGGACAGTCCATCAGAGCAGTCTCATTGCCCTCACAGTGGAACGTCTGCCCCAGAGGAGAAAGCGCCCCCTGGAGGAGAGAAGGAGCCCCACAACCCAGCTCCCTGCACAGCACCTCTGCCCCCCGCTGGCCCAAGTCCACATCACAGACCCCGGTCCAGGACCCATCCAAGATCTGCACCGATCCAGAGCACAGACCGGACCCCGAGACCAGCCGCACCGAGTCTGTGGAAACACGTGACATCAGCGCTCTGAATCACACAGAGGTCACAGAGGTTAGAGGTCAGAGGTCTTGTCGGTGGGGCTGTGCGTTTCTGCTTTTATGGCGTTCAGTGAAAGATTTGATAGTTTTGATGGGAGCTTTTCCTGAGCCCTGCGGCAGTCAGGAATTTAGTCCAAAAAACCTCGATTTATAAACCCAACATCACGGCTCTGATGGACTCAGTGGAAGCGTCCACACAGCGCCCCCTGCTGCCCCCTACTGCCCCCTGCTGCACGCTGCCCCTGTGGTGTTGGAGTTTGTTGAGTTTGTGTCACAGACACAGGGGCGTTGGACTCAAAGTGAGAGAGGTTTGGATTCAAATCACCTGAGTGCGTTCACATGTACTCCAGTGTCTCGGTTCTGAGCAGGTTTTTGGAGTGTCCTGGTTTTGTAAGTGTCCCTGTAAACACAGTCTCCTGATGTCCGTCTCCTGGATGAGACAGTGTCCCTGTGATGAGAAACCAGGATCCTCTAAGTGGGATGTTCTGAGAGTATCTGATACTGTGGTCTGTAGACGCAGTATCCTGATTCTCACCATGGGGGCCGTACTGAGCATGTGCGAACTCCACTAACAGATACAGTCGGAGCAGTTACTTTCTCAAAACCACTCGAACTCCACCAGGACTTCTTAAGTCACAATTTTTTATACTTATGAACAAAATAAAATAATTGACTGTTTAACAAAGCCTCATTTAACACCAGGATCAGCTCTGTGTGTGTGTGTGTGTGTGTGATACACTCCTCTGCAGCAACTAGAAAAACCATCTGAGAGACAAAAAACAGTAAAGACAGAAATTTACCTGAACACTTCACCTCCACACCTCCAGAAGAGGAGGAGGAGGAGGAGGATGGACCAGAGACACATCCTCTCACGGAAGACTCCTTCACACAGTCAGATAAGACACTCCACGCAGGACTCTGTGGAAAACGTCTGTGTTCTCCATAAACAGCAGAGCCACAGTCCAGGTTTCTGCACACAACAGCTGTGTCCTCCTGGTCCCAGTCCTCCTCGTTCCAGATTCTGTAGGACATCACCCGTCTCCACTCTCCACTGAGTTCCACCTCCAAAGTTCCAGCACAGCGACTGGCCCCTCCCACCAGCCTGAGGGGCTCTGAACAGACAAGCGACAGAGTGAGCCCCGCTCCTTTACCTGAAACCCCGCCCCTTTACCAGAGGCCCCGCCCCTTTACCTGAGCAGTGAAGCCCCGCCCCTTTACCTGAGCAGGTGAGGGTGACAGTGGCTCCAGAGGAGCAGGTCCTTGAGCCTGAGCGGGGACAGTCCATCAGAGCAGTCTCATTGCCCTCACAGTGGAACGTCTGCCCCAGAGGAGAAAGCGCCCCCTGGAGGAGAGAAGGAGCCCCACAACCCAGCTCTCTGCACAGCACCTCTGCCCCCCGCTGGCCCAAGTCCACATCACAGACCCCGGTCCAGGACCCATCCAAGATCTGCACCGATCCAGAGCACGGACTGGACCCCGAGACCAGCCGCACCGAGTCTGTGGAAACACGTGACATCAGTACTCTGAATCACACAGAGGTCACAGAGGTTAGAGGTCAGAGGTCCTGTAGGTGGGGCTGTGTGTTTCTGGTTTTATGGCGTTCAGTGAAAGATTTGAGAGTTTTGATGGGAGCTTTTCCTGAGCCCTGCTGCAGTCAGGAATTGAGTCCCAAAAAACAAACAAAACTGATTTATAAACCCAACGTCACGGCTCTGATGGACTCAGTGGAAGCGTCCACACAGCACCCCTGCTGCCCCCTGCTACACGATGCTCCTGTGGTGTTGGAGTTTGTTGAGTTTGCATCACAGAACCAGGGGCGTTGGACTCAAAGTGAGAGGGGTTTGGATTTAAATCACCTGAGTGCGTATTCGAGTGTCTCGGTTCTGAGCAGGTTTTTGGATTCTCCTGGATTTGTAAGTGTCCCTGTAAACACAGTCTCCTGATGTCCGTCTCCTGGATGAGACAGTGTCCCTGTGATGAGAAACCACCACGGGGACCGTACTGAGCATGTGCGAACTCCACTAACAGATACAGTCGGAGCAGTTACTTTCCCAAAACCACTCGAACTCCACCAGGACTTCTTAAGTCACGATATATCACGATATTTTATACTTATGAACAAAATAAAACAGTCGACTGTTTAATAAAGCCACATTTAACACCAGGATCAGCTCTGTGTGTGTGTGTGATACACTCCTCTGCAGCAACTAGAAAAAACATCTGAGAGACAAAAAACAGTAAAGTCAGACTTTTACCTGAACACTTCACTTCCACACTCCTAGAAATGAAGGAGGATGAAACAGAGACACATCGTCTCACTGAAGACTTCTTCTTCACACAGCGAGCTGAGACCTTCCACCCAGGACTCCGTGGAAAACCACCTCTCTGTTTTCCATAAACAGCAGAGCCACAGTCCAGGTCTCTGCACACAGCAGCTGTGTGCTCCTGGTCCCAGAATCCGTCGGACTCATACACCCGTCTCCACTCTCCTCTGTGTTTCACCTCCAAAGTCCCAGCACAGCGACTCGCCCCTCCCACCAGCCTGAGCGCTGAACAGACAAGAGACAGAGTGAGCCCCACCACTTTACCTGAGGCCCCGCCCCTTTACCTGAGCAATGAAGCCCCGCCTTTGACCCGAGTGGTCAGGGAGGTTGTGGGTTAAACTCCTGATGTGTCTGAGTGGAGTGTGCATGTGCTCCCTGTGTTACTGTGGCAGAGTGGTTAGTCTGGTGTGTGTGTCTTTACCTGAGCTGTCGTCTTCTGCCAGGACCCCTGCACACACAAGAGTCATGTCACAAAATGGCTGCTGTTGGTCACATGACCCAGAGATTCAAACAAAATGGCTGAATAATATGAATATGATACAAAATGAACTGGCGTCCAGTCAGAGAGAAAGCAAATATGTGGAACGCTATCCCACATTATTTATTTAAACAATTAGGAGGAATTAATATTCCACTCAAATATTATTATACAATTGATAAAATTCCAATCAAATTATCTAACTTCCATAAACAGGCGTCGATTTCCTGGAGACTGATCTAACAACACAACTTCTCACCAACCAGCTGCTACATCCAGAACAACCAAAACCTCCAGCATCGAAATAAACACTTAAATAAACAAGTCTGTTTGATCAAGGAATTCTATGGGCAAATCAGTTAATTAATAAGAAAGGGCAGGTATGGCCTTATAATGATCTTCTCACTAAATGTCAACTCCAGATCTCATAGCAGAGTGTACCACAGTCCAGAATGCCAGACTGAATGGAATCTTGCAGCTAATGTAACACTTTCAATTTAATTGCCAATTCCAAAAAAATGTACAGTAAGTCAAATTTATATTGGCGAGATTGACATAACCATGAAAATATGGTCCAGTTTAGGTGTAGAACATCATAAGTTGATTATGGGACTGATTTAATAAGTGTTTAATATGTGCAGCTGTGATGTTTGAAGGAGCTGCACAGTCTTGGGTGACTGTGTGAGAGCACCAAGACCCAAAATGACTTCCCTTTGGGAGTGAACGGCAGGGCACAACCTGAAAACAGAACAAAATAAAAGATTAAATATAAAATCTTGATCTGTTTCTATACATTCTGTGAAAAATTTAGATTCTGTGAGAACTGCCAAGATTATTGGCCTGCGAAATTATGTCAAATGTTTTGGGACACCCTGTATATTGGAAACCTTATTCAGCCTACAAATTGAGCTGCAGCCACAGCTCATTGGAATTCAGTGTAAGGCGAGATAAACTGGACCAGGGCGTGGCAGGTGGTGAGAAGTTGTGATTTCAAAATAAAGTGAAAGAAGAATCATTTAAAATCCATGACAACGTATGCCCAGCTACGAAATCCAGGGAAAGATTCAAGTTAAACATAGATGAGAGACTTTATCAGACAGAACCATTCACCTTTTCTATCAATGTTCATGCTCTGGATATACCACTAAACACCACCACCAAACACCACCTACAAGACCACAAACACCACCTACAAGACCACAAACACCACCTACATCCACAAACACCACCTACAAGGCAAAAACACCACCTACAAGACCACAAACACCACCTACAAGACCACAAACACCACCTACATGAGCACATTCAGAACAAACACCACCTTAATCTCTACAAGACCACAAACACCACCTACAAGACCACAAACACCACCTACATGAGCACATTCAGAACAAACACCACCTTAATCTCTACAAGACCACAAACACCACCTACAAGACCACAAACACCACCTACATGAGCACATTCAGAACAAACACCACCTTAATCTCTACAAGACCACAAACACCACCTACAAGACCACAAACACCACCTACATGAGCACATTCAGAACAAACACCACCTTAATCTCTACAAGACCACAAACACCACTTACAAGACCACCTACAAGTCCACAAACACCACCCACCAAACACCACCACATGACCCAGAGCTTCAGACAAAATGGTGGATGGTGGATGTGAACGGATGGTGGTTGGATAGTATTTAAGAGCTCGGACATAGTTTGAGACTCACAGGGTCCATTTCCCTTCAGACTGAAGGAGCTGCGCTGTGGGGCCAAAAGCACTTTGACAAATAAAGACAGACTGAAGCTAAACCATAAACCGTGTTGGAGCAGTGTGTTCTGCCACAGCTCCACCAGCTCCTTCAGCCTGGTCTATGTCACTATGCCCAGGGTCTGCACAAGGACCTCGCACCATATGGGCTCAAGGTCTGACCACACTTTAGTCCTGTTTTAGACCTGCTTTAGTCCCTCTTTAGTCCCGCTTTAGACCCGCTTCAGTCCCGCTTTAGTCTCACTTTAGTCCCGTTTCAGTTCTGCTCTGAAACATTGGTTGAAAACTAACCAGACGTGCTCACACATGTAGATTATTCTGACTTTTGTTCAGCTTTAGCTCTGCTTTAGTCCTGCTTTAGACCTGCTTTAAACCCACTTTACTCTTGCTTTAGTCCTGCTTTAGACCTACTTTAGTCCTGTTTTAGACCTGCTTTAGGCCTGCTTCAGTCATGCTGTAGTACTGCTTTAGACCTGCTTCAGTCATGCTGTAGTCCTGCTTTAGACCTGCTTCAGTCATGCTGTAGTCCTGCTTTAGACTTGCTTTAGTCCCTCTTTAGTCCTGCTTTAGACCTCCTTTAGTCCTGCTTCAGTCCTGCTTCAATCCTGCTTTAGTCTTGTCCACTGGTCAGAGGGTCAATAAAGAAATAAAAACAAAAATCTAAAACAGGTTTAGAGTCACACACACACATGCACACACACACACACACACGCACACACACGCACACACAGAGACAAATAAAATTCACTTGCCCAAACTGCAGATGCACCAGACCAGGACCAGGGCTGTGAGGGCCATAACCAGGACTGGACCAGGACTGAACCAGGGCTAAACAAGGACTAAACCAGGACTGAAGCAGGACTGAAAATGACAGTAAAACTTGTAATGTCCTCAGTTGTCTTCACACATTCAAAAAGCAGAAGTTTGGGTTTGCCGCTCTTTCCATCCTATGATGTTGTTCACACCAGAGAGTTGCTGGGGTGGCCAGTGCGGCTCACTGCTGCAGTGGTCGATCTGTATGCACATGTAGAAAATGTTTCTCTTTGTTTTTAAAGCTCCTAACAGCCGTGCTCTTCCCTGTTTCGCCAAGCTCCTGTTTCCACAGCTCAAAAAGGGCTGAAAGGTCAAACAGCCAGCTTCTACTGGAAGGCCTCAGAGCCAAGGGCCCCAGAGCCGAGGGCCCCGGAGCCGAGGGCCTGGAGCCGAGGGCCCCGGAGCCGAGGGCGCCAGAGTCAAGGGCCCCAGAGCCGGGTTCACACACCAGGGTGACGGGGGCCCCAGAGAGCAGAGACCTGGCACTTTCTGACCGACCTCGAGTGGACTTGAAACGGACCAAATGATGCAGGTGTGAAAGCCCCAAAAATCAAACAAGACAAACACAATACGGCAAAAGAAAAGAACACAACAAAGAGACAGGTTTATTTTAAAGGTCCCATGGCATGAAATTTTCACTTTCTGAGGTTTTTGAACGTTAATGTGAGCTCCCCTACCCTGTTTAGCCCCCCCCCATGGTTAAAAGTTGTGAAATGTGTAAACTGAGCAATTGGGATTCTTTTCCGCATTTGAAAAAAAGACAGCCTAAACGCCGATTCTGAACAAGGGAACCTTCTGACGTCACACTCGGGGAAAGGTTTCCACCTCGTTACGAAATGCGAGATGCGTCTTTTTTTTTATTTTTGCCTGAAGAGACGTGAGAGTCTCTCCAGGCTCGGATGCCCTTTATCTGAGCCTCTGAACCTCTGAAACAGCAGTGGTTTAATTTTATTTTCTGTGGAAATGTGTTTTTTTTTAATGGGACGCGTCTCATATCTTCCTAAGCGCTTAAAACGTGGAAGTGGGTGACAGCGCACATCGCACAGCTAATCCAGGAACCAGCAGCACATTTGGCCACACCCCCACCCGCTGCACTGGCCTGTCTCTGTCCTCCTCATTTGCATTCAAGCAACAACGCCCAGAATAAAGTGTTTCAGAGACATATTTATGACTCTGACTGTCTTCATGAGGCTTTCTCATGCACTAAGACTTGATTTTGGAAAAGGATTCATTTACAGTTTTAGGGAACCACTAAGGCGCCATATAAAAGCATCAAGAAGTACCAAGTCATGGGATCATTAAAGGTGGATTGTGTAATTTTTTTGGGTCCACTACATGCTTGTTTCCATGGAGATGTTACTGCTTTGCCTGGAATGCTCCATAGTGTGGCATTAAATGCATTCTTGTATATACAGTGGTCCCTCGCTCTATCGCGGTTCACTGTTTGCTGCATCGCTGTTTTGCGGATTTTTTTTTATTTTTATTTTTTTTATAGTGTAACATTGTGTTCTGCGTCCTGATTGGCTAATATAGTGTAGACCTTTGCCGATTGATAGATGGGGGATGCAGGGGGACCGGGACTAGACCAGGACTAGACCAGGACTAAACGTGGACTAAACCAGGTCTAGACCAGAACTAAACCAGGTCTAGACCAGAACTAAACCAGGTCTAGACCAGGTCTAAACCTGGACTGGTCCTGAACTAAACCAGGACTGGACCAGGTCTAGACCTGGACTAAACCGGGACTAGACCAGGTCTAAACCAGGTCTAAACCTGGACTGGTCCTGGACTAAACCAGGACTGGACCAGGTCTAGACCTGGACTAAACCGGGACTAGACCAGGTCTAAACCAGGATTAAATCACCCCGTGCGGCTCTTTGCTGGTTTCATGCGGCTCTTGCGTTCGTTTGTGCGTGTTCGGTTTGTGGCTCGGGCTGCGAGGACGCGGTCCTGAGGGGGATGCATGGTCCAAGCGCCATGGTTCGATCTCGTGCTCGCAGCTCTGGCCTTGCACCAGTCGTGCTGCTCTGTCACGGATTTGACCACGCACACTTCTCCAAGGAGTTGGTGTGCATCGCGTCCCGGGACATGGCACTGCTGTTGGATGAGCCGCTCCCCTCGCATGTCCGGTGGGGCTCCCGGCGGGGCTCCCGGCGGGGCTCACGCTTCACTATTAATACATTTTGTTGAAAATCTACGAAGGTTTGAGTGTTTAAACGAGAGAGAAATGTGACAAAACGTTAATTCCAGTGTTTTAAGGCGTTTACAGCAGTGGCGGCTGGTGAAAAAAAATCTTGGTGGGGCTGATGTGCCAATAGATTTCCCTGCCTATTATTGTGTTTGTTATGTGAGAGAGACTAACCTGAGTTCTTATTACACATTTATACTAGTGTGGTTACACCTTTTAGTACAGTATAATGGCTATTAAAATGCACGGTACAGATGAAATGATTCTTATTAGTATGATGTGAGTAAACTCTTAAATGAAGGTGTAGCCTTAAACGAACTGGCTCCTTCACCACAATGGCAAACAAACAGGAAAAAGGTAGTGTACCTCGCGCGTTGAGAAGTCTGCTAAATGCGGTGGGTGTCCTTTGTGCTCTCATCGCGGTCTCTCGAATGGTCCTCTCCGGTGTAGCTGGCAGGTCACTAGCTTACTCGCAAAGTCCATTAAAGATCCCATGACATGGTACTTCTTGATGCTTTTATATGGCTCCTTAATGGTTCCCTAATACTGTAAATGAATCCTTCTTCAAAATCAACACTCAGTGCATGAGAAACAGAGATAAGATGAGAAAGAGTATTTTTTCTCTCTCTGGAACACTCCATAATGGGCGTTGTTGCTTGAATGCAAATGAGGAGAAAAGAGCTGGCCAATAGTAGAGGGTGGGGGCGTGGCCAAACGCTCCGCTCTCCGCTGTAGCCCTCAGCTGATCCATTTCCTTGTTTTTGCACGGGGGGAGAGATTTGAAGCGTTCCATTGAAAAATAAACACATTTCCACATAAAATAAAATTAAACCACTGCTGTTTAAAGGTCCAGAGGCTCAGGTAAAGGACTTCCGAGCCTAGAAACACTCGGACGTGCCTCCAGGCAAATAAAAAAAAACGCATTTCGCATTGCCTAGCGCATTCGCGGTCCAAACTCTCTGGGCGTGATTTACAGAGACGCTGAGTACAGACAGACGGGGGTGGAACTGCATTTGCATTTCTTTTTTCGATCTGATGTCAATAAGGTGGCTTGTTCAAACTCGCCCGTTTGAGCTCCGATTTTTTGTAACGCAGAAAAGGATCGCAAATGCTCAGTTTAGACATTTCACAACTTTTAACCATGGGGGGGCCCCAAACAGGGTAGGGGAGCTCACATTAACGTTCAAAAACCTCAGAAAGTAAAAATGTCATGCCATGGGACCTTTAACAAGCCACTGGACTGACGACTTGACTACACGGTCCACTGTACCTCGTGTTGAATTGACCACTCAACAGGTAGTTAAACATTGCCATTTAAGTTACACCAAGTCTTCAGACTGAAAACTTAACTTATCTGGCAATAAAGCATCAAATTCACCTTCCATGAATCAGTTTAATTCCTAAGACTTGGGACAAGCTGAAAACGTGACTTCTTCAAGTGCATCTCCCGAATAAGACCCGCGCTCATTCCCTGCATTACTTCCTGTCCTGACTGAACTTTCAACTTGCTCGTGATTATGTTATCACAGATGGCACAGAAAATAAATAAATTCAAAACAATAATTCAGATGTCCTTTCACAATAATTAATCCGTGTACTGTATTCCCTGTGGATTAATACGTGGATAGCCTATCACGTGACTAATCAGTCTGGGACACGGCGAATAGCGATCCAAACTTCCTGTAGCAGGGGCAACGCACAGGGCGCCCCAAAACCATTTTATTCGGCGATGCTGATAGGCTGATAGGAATCATATTTTTTAAATTTTCCCCTAGCAACCACACACGATTGGCTATTTCGCTACGCTTCGAGGGCACTGCGATGGCAGCCCCAAGAAGAGAAACAATACGACCATGTCGGTGGAAATTCACTGTTGTCATTTGGTGGAAATGTTGTTTGAATAATTCAGATTACATGTAGAGACACAGAAATAATTAAAACTGACATTGATTAAAATAAAAATAAAAAAAACATATTTTTAGTATTATACATTTTAATATTTTTCCTCTCCTCTTTGGGGAGGGCGGTGCCCTAGCGCCTCCTATGGGCCAGCCGCCACTGGTTTACAGCCTTAAAACATGTATAATAATTGTAAAATATAAAGTTGTCCTACTTCGCGGATTTCACTCATTACGGGTTATTTCTGGAACCTAACCCCCGCGATAAACGATGGAGCACTATTTCATTAGTGTGTTTTTACTTCTCAAAACTACCTTGAAAAACCTACATTCTAAGTGTGAGTGACCTTGCCTCTCCACAGATCTGACCAGTAAATTGACCTGGTGTCACCGCCTGCTTTCTTGAGGGAGATTAATGCCCTACTGTGGAACATTCCAGACAATCTTCAAGGAAACAAGCAATTGGCGAACCCTGCTGAGAAGTTACGAATAATTTCTGTTGCTTCAGATTGAAGCTTCTACATAAAGAGCTCCTTTACGTGCCTCACTTCACAGTTTTCAAATGTTTTCTTCCTGTTTTCTAGTTGTGGTTTTCTCAGACCGCTCCCTCTGCTTCTGCTTCTCTGACGTCTCTTTGTCCTTCTGCGTGTTGCTGTGCTTGGACTTCGTTGTCTTTGTCCAGTGATTGGTCTCACATCAGATCCATCTGCTTCATTAACGCTCCTGCATCACACAGACATCTCCAAAGCTCTAAATGCTCTGTTCCACCTTGTGATGTCATCAAGTGGTAGTTTTCAAGTGAACAGCTCCTTTTACCTTTAGTTCAGTCGAGATCGACGACTCCAGGACTGAAATGATCCAAATGATTCTAGTGAAGAAAAACAGTGTTTCGTTGTGTTTCAGTGTTTCCTTGTGTTTCCATGTTTCTGCGTTTCACTGTTTCCTTGTGTTTCCTTGTGTTTCCGTGTTTCTGCGTTTCACTGTTTCCTTGTGTTTCAGTGTTTCCTTGTGCTTCAGTGTTTCCTTGTGTTTCAGTGTTTCCTTGTGTCCCAGTGTTTCCTTGTGTTTCAGTGTTTCCTTGTGTTTCAGTGTTTCCTTGTGTTTCAGTGTTTCCTTGTGTTTCAGTGTTTCCTTGTGTCCCAGTGTTTCTTTGCGTCCCAGTGTTTCCTTGTGTTTCAGTGTTTCCTTGTGTTTCCATGTTTCTGTGTTTCAATGTTTCCTTGTGTTTCAGTGTTTCCTTGTGTTTCAGTGTTTCCTTGTTTCCATGTTTCTGTTTCAATGTTTCCTTGTGTTTCAGTGTTTCCTTGTGTTTCCGTGTTTTCCGTGTTTCTGCGCTTCACTGTTTCCTTGTGTTTCAGTGTTTCCTTGTGTTTCAGTGTGTCCTTGTGTTTGAGTTTCAGTGAACTTAAACATATTCCACTTCAAACTGGGGTCTCCAAGCGTTTTCTTCCGGTGAGCTCCTTTACAAAACAAATGCCAGAGTGCTCCTAATTTTAGTGCTTGCAGGAGATGGTGAAACACTTGGAACACAGGTGGAACATTTCCATTTCAAATAGAAGCCATGATCCAGTTATTAGTGCACAAAATCACATGTCAAAATGATAGATTTACAATGGCCAAAGGCATTAACATCTGACCAGTAAATTGAACTGGTGTCACTGCCTGCTTTCTTCAGGGAGATTAATGCCCTACTGTGGAACATTCCAGACAATCTTCAAGGAAACAAGCAGTTGGCGAACTCTGCTGAGAAGTTACGCAGTGCACCTTAAAATATCAGTTTATTTGTGAATATTTGAATAATTTCTTTTGCTTCAGATTGAAGCTTCTTCATAAAGAGCTCCTTTACGTGCCTCACTTCACAGTTTTCAAATGTTTTCTTCCTGTTTTCTAGTTGTGGTTTTCTCAGACCGCTCCCTCTGCTTCTACTTCTCTGACGTCCCTGTGTCCTTCTGTGTGTTGCTGTGCTTCGACTTCGTTGTTGGTTGGACTTTGTTTTCTTTGTCCAGGGATTGGTCTCACATCAGATCCATCTGCTTCATTAACGCTCCTGCATCACACAGACATCTCCAAAGCTCTAAATGCTCTGTTCCACCTTGAGATGTCATCAAGTGGTAGTTTTCAAGTGAACAGCTCCTTTTACCTTTAGTTCAGTCGAGATCGACGACTCCAGGACTGAAATGATCCAAATGATTCTAGTGAAGAAGTTTAAAAACAGTGTTTCGTTGTGTTTCAGTGTTTCCTTGTGTTTCAGTGTTTCCTTGTGCTTCAGTGTTTCTGTGTTTCCTTGTGTTTCTGTGTTTCAGTGTTTCCTTGTGTTTCAGTGTTTCCTTGTGTCCCAGT
Source organism: Paratrypauchen microcephalus (assembly GCA_036785185.1). NCBI lineage: Eukaryota > Metazoa > Chordata > Actinopteri > Gobiiformes > Gobiidae > Paratrypauchen > Paratrypauchen microcephalus. The sequence continues at coordinate 2,997,947 of JAVJIX010000032.1, forward strand.
GTTTCAGTGTTTCATTGTGTTTCAGTGTTTCTGTGTTCCAGTGTTTCCTTGTGTTTCAGTGTTTCAATGTTTCCTTGTGTTCCAGTGTTTCCTTGTGTTTCAGTGTTTCCTTGTGTCCCAGTGTTTCCTTCTGGCCCAGTGTTTCCTTGTGTTTCAGTGTTTCATTGTGTTTCAGTGTTTCCTTGTGTTTCAGTGTTTCATTGTGTTTCAGTGTTTCTGTGTTTCAGTGTTTCCTTGTGTCCCAGTGTTTCCTTGTGTTTCAGTGAGCTCACTTCCGGTGAGCTCCTTTACAAAACAAATGCCAGAGTGCTCCTAATTTTAGCAGTCGCAAGAGATGGTGAATATTCAGCCTCAGGTGGAACATTTCCATTTCAAACAGAAGCCATGATCCAGTTATTAGTGCACAAAATCACATGTCAAAATTATAGATTTACAATGGCCAAAGGCATTAAATTCATCAAATTTGCACTCTTCAGCACAATATGTATAATTTTACAAATCCCTCGGTGAGCTGCTTAGAAGCGGGTGAAGAGGTACAAGTTGGAGACCCTTGACTTAAAATCTAGTCAAGACCCCTATTGAACGGTTTACTCTTACATATCATTGTTGTTTTCAGTCCTCTTCTGGTCTCTTCTTTTCTGTTTGCTCTGTTGTCCCCACCTCACTCTTTAGGAGCTCCACAGGCTTCAGTGAGGTCCATCTGCTGCTGGAGACTCTGGACTCGGTCACCATGGGCTTCGGTTTCCTGTCAGAAACATTAAAGCTTCGGTACCTGTAATATGGAAGAAACCGATCATCATCATTATCATTATCATCATTATTATTATTATTATTATTACTTACTTTATTCCATTCTTGCCTGCATGCACTTTTTCTTTCTTGTGCAAACTGTCCCTGCCTGGAGTTACTGTGGCAAGTAAATTTCTCCTGTGTGAGATCAATAAAGTCTTATCTTATCTTATCTGAGCAGCAGCGCCAGCGAAGCCTGAGGTCTGGGCTCAGTCCCGGTTTAGTCCTGGTTCAGTCCTGATTCAGTCCCGGTTCAGTCCTGATTCAGTCCTGGTTCAGTCCTGATTCAGTCCCGGTTCAGTCCTGATTCAGTCCTGGTCTATGGGCGTATTCACACCAGAAAAGTCAATTTTGTTTTATTTTGGTGCGGTTCGCTTTCACATTGTACTTTTTTTGTAAGTGGACCAGCATCCATAAACAAAACCACATGTGCTGAGGTCGTTCACCATTGGACAGAAATGAGCAGTGTCAAAACGCCGTGTCCAAACACGTGAAGGACGAGAATCATGGCGTTGCGTGCCGTTTTCAATGTAGTCATAGCAATATGGTTTGCACAGTTTTTACAGTTCGCAGCATCGTGAGGTTTACACTATTTTACAATGAAGTTCCAAATGACGAAGACACAGGGCAACACAGCTACGGAGGATAGCGCTCATGTGCACACATCAAGTTGTGACTCTTCGTGCTCTTCACGCAAAACGTAGCCTATCCTCCTTGCTGAACGGTCGCATTCTGCGGATTCTCTGGTGTCTGGTAAGCCTCGGTTTCCCATAATGCTCGACATGCGACGGGAACTCGTCAAGTACAAAAAGCCAACTTGTGTCGGATCGAGTCTGCATTCTCACCTCAAGCGAACCGCACCAGGGTTCGAATGGAACCGTGCCGAGACTTTCTGACCGGTCTCGGTTTGCTTGTTTGCTCTGGATCGAGATTTTTGGGTTTTATTCACACCAGCCGAAAAGGTCCGAATCAAAGGAATAAACGGACTCTGGTTCGTTTTAAACGACCCAAACAAGGCAGGTGTGAATACACCCTATAACCCGTCTCTCTTGTGTTAGTTTGTGTGGGTTGCCGTCGTTCTTTTGCTGCTATTGAGCTCCGGCTCCTGATCTCAGGGTGACCCTTGATCTCACAGATGACCCTGCTCTGACCTCTGGGGCTCTGCTGGGACTCACCAGTGCCTTCTGAACCAAACCAGCACCAGACAAACAGAACCATGTGGTCTCACAGGGTCCATGCTCAGTCCAGAGAATCAGGGTTTAAAGCAGACTACCTCGTTATCTATTGGCTGTTCAGTCGTCAATCAAACTCCCTACGTTTCTAGAGTAACCGACTCTCCGGCGCGCTGGGATTACGTGGTTTACGCTCGCCTCTCGCACATTCCAGACGCAAGGTGCCGTTTACTCGACCGATGCAACTGTTCTTAGTGGCTTTTTCCAACTGGAGCTTCCTCGTTTGCAAGTCTGTCTACATCTCCAAAGCTCTAAATACTCCACCTTGTGATGTCATCAGGGGGGTAGATTTCAAGTTAACAGCCAACTTTTACCATTTGTACAGTAGACATAAGTAATTCCAGGTCTGAAATCATCCTAATGATTCTAGTGAAGGTGTATGGAGTTTAAAAACACCTTCACATGACATCACAAAGTGGAACAGCGCGTTTCCAGTTCAGAGAGAAGAATTCAGTCAAAATGTGCAAGATTTGTGTGTTAAACATGTGTCAGTGAACCAAAACACAACTCCAGGTATGTTTTGGATGAGGAAACAACATACCGTATAGCATATGATCAGAAAATAGCGTAATATGGGCCCTTTAAATTGCACAAAAGCAAAAAATGTCGACACCCGTTATTCTGTACATTTGGCCTGTTTTTATTGTCAATACCAATTAATAAGTATGGCTAAAAGAATACATACCAACAGCGGGGTACAACTTTAGACAGTACTTGTACAATAAAGAAATGTTCCTTTTCAACATTAACTTGAACAGGAAGCCTCAGGATCCTGTACAATATGTTACATGTTCAAAATGTGTGATATAGACTGGCTCCAAGTCAAATAATGGTCCCACAATACCTGCAAGTTTATCACATACCATCTCACATACCACTGCTTTTTAGCTAGTTTTATACCAGAGGAAGGCAGTAGAAAACGATCTTAAATCAGTAATAAATCAGCCATATATCATATCATAGAAACGTCAATACATTTCAGGCTTTTATTTTTAAAGTTTATTCACTGGATTTGTATTAGTCATGATAAATATTAACCACAAAATTCAAATAAAGTTTTTAAAATGAGGAACAGAAATGCATTGACTTTTCTATGAATCTGTAACGTGTTAACCAGTCTAAGTTGAGTAGTTTAGAGGCTGCATTAAAAAGGGGGAAAAACAGTGTTATAATGAAATGTAATTGAGAACGCAACATCCTAAAAAGTCAAGTTTTCCTTCTTACTCTTCCTTCACTGTGCATCATTATACATTATATCTAGAACATAATATTTACTTTGCAATTTCATTTCCAGCAATACTTGCAGACAACTCGAGAAGCAGCATTTTGAGAAAGGGTGAGTTTATGAATATTTTGTTCTTAAAGCTTCAACACTGTAACTGACTGAGAGCCTAGAGATGTCAACAAACTCTGACCAATTTGCCAGAGATTTGTCAAAATTACTCTCTAAAATTTTGAGGGTGGCTTGTTATTCACATTTGACCTTATGATACAACACAGACATGTCTCGAGTTATTTAAATATACACCTAAATAATACGTCGTATGCCTGCTCTGTGAATACATACATCAATCCTGAAAGATTTCGCCATTTAAAAATAACATAACAATCAAAACCATAAATTAAAATGCACTACAAAAATGATGTTTTGAAACACAAATGTTTTCAACACTTGGGGTTCAACAAGTATGCTCCTCTGATACAAGTGTGACCAACCAGCCGGAAGATTCAATTTACAAAAAGTAGACTTCATAATTTGATTCTTAGTATTTCAATATTGGCAAATGCTAATGCTCTGTTTTGCAACTAATTCTGGTTTTGGTTTCATAGTGTTCATGGGTATTCAAGCTTAACTGGGATGGCAACTGTGTACATAATAATTCATTAAATCACATCAAAATTTTATATCTTCTGATTAGGGAAAGGTCCGCACAAAAACTTCAAATCAGGAAGAAATTATTTGCCTGAAACCCATAAATAAGAAATAATTAGTTAGAATGGAAATAGAGAGATTGACTAAAATTCAGGTTTGGAAAAATGACCAGTTTGTTACAGGCGTATACGTGTTCGAAGTCCAAATGTATCTAGTACTGTAGTGTATACATACTATATTTTTGCCATGTAAAGAACATAAGCACTTGCATATTCTCTCTTTCATTCAGTCCGTACTATTAACATAAAATAGTCCATCTTAAGGCTGACAATTGAACACACTTGATTTGCGGTCACTACCAAGTCATTACAGTATTTACAAAAGAGTTGTGCATGCTGCTTCTTGAGATTTTTCCCTCCAAAAAAACAAAAAGTGGCGTCAGTTTTCAGTACTTCTAAAAGTGAGCAACATATACAGAGAAGTAATCTATGTTTTAATAATCATACAAGTCCTTTTATAATTAGAATAAAAACGTCACGTTAAGCTTTTGCGATCGTAGCCTGTTTTTGTCGGAGGAGTGGGTGAGAAGGCTGCCCCCTAGTGCCTGTTCAGTTAGTGTATGAGGAGTTAAGTTATTACATACTACAGAAGATGCCTTTCCCGTAGTATGTCTTGTAGTGTATTATGAATCCAGTGTTTCTTTCAGGGCCGATCAAAAAGAGGTTGCAAAACAATGAAAAATTATAAATAAACCAAAGTGCAGCAATAAAACATACATTAAATACGTAAAATGACACCCAAGTAAATGCATTCACCCTTTTCATTTCTCCAGTTGAGGGTCTGATATATGGCTTGAACAAATCCAAGTTACTTAAGGTGGGTAGACCTGATCAATAGCTACTTTTTATCAGTTGTTGTTCGATACCATCAGACAACCATCCACTAATTCCATCTTAAACTGCCATCGTTTTCATTGTTTAGGAAGTTTCAGAATGCTTTATAACACTGGGAAAAAGAACATTATTAGTGTGCCTGAGAATTTTATAAACAGTTTTGCTTAGAGGCAGGAGCACTCCAATGACCCTGCGCCCCAAAAAACAATTTTAACATGAAATGAAAGACACATGCATCATTTTAAACCTCTATTTGATCAGGCCTGAAGGGTGGTGTGTGAACAAACCTAACAGTGAGACCTATAACAAGGCCTTCTCAAGATAAGGGGCTTGTGCAGTGTCTGAAGGTGCTATGCTCTGACCAGAGGGGGCACTGTAGTTAGGAGTTTGTGTGAGTGCAGGGGGGTTGGGGCCTGGAGCTGGTCCCGGGACAGTGGCTGGGTTCTGGTAGGACTGGACTTCAGAGGGTGGCATGCTGCCAGGGTGCGCCGTGTAAACTGGAGGCTGTCCCATGTACATGTGAACATCACTGTAAGAGAGAAGACATGAGACAACAGGATACTTCACACTTGGATCTTGAGCTGGTTCTGCTTTGAGTCCAATAAAATCCTGATTTGGTTTGACCTAGGTCTAGTCTAGGTCCTGGGTCTAGTGTCCTGGCTCTAGTGTCCTGGCTCTAGTGTCCTGGCTCTAGTGTCCTGGGTCTAGTGTCCTGGGTCTAGTGTCCTGGCTCTAGTGTCCTGGCTCTAGTGTCCTGGCTCTAGTGTCCTGGCTCTAGTGTCCTGGCTCTAGTGTCCTGGCTCTAGTGTCCTGGGTCTAGTGTCCTGGGTCTAGTGTCCTGGGTCAAGCAAGGCTAATCCTTGCTTGACCCAGGACACTAGACCCAGGACACTAGACCCAGGACACTAGAGCCAGGACACTAGAGCCAGGACAGCTCTAGTGTCCTCTAGTGTCCTGGCTCTAGTGTCCTAGTGTCCTCTAGTGTCCTGGCTCTAGTGTCCTAGAGCCAGGACACTAGAGCCAGGACACTAGAGCCAGGACACTAGAGCCAGGACACTAGACCCTAGACCCTGTTTAGTTTAGTTAAATTTTCAATGTGATGTCATCTTTGCAAATAAATGCAATGCGTCTGTGAATTCTCCACCTTATATTTCAAGAATCAATTTTACCAGTTAGTTAGTAAACATGTCATCTTGGTCTACCTGTAATTTGGACTTAACTACCAAAGTTCTCCTTGAATAACACTGGTCTAAAAATTTATAGAAATAAATATGATAAAAGTGGCTAAATCTCATATTGATAAGATGAACTGAAAATCAATTGATAACTGTGCTGGTTAGCTAATGTGATATTATTATTATCAATTATTTATATTATATTATTATATTATATTAATATTTATATTTATATTTATAAAAACTCTAGACATATTAAAATCAATGTATTGGAATGTGCAGACAGGCTTTCAGATGCTTGTAGACACACTGTACCTTCTGAAATTACCGTTTTTGCCTTATTTTGCATAAATTTCCTATTTTTGACCCAATGCTATATCTTGGAAACAATAGCCAACCAGCACTATTAGCATTATTAGTGACCAAGAAAAATTTCACTACTTTTGTTCTGGAAGCATTTTGCTTGTAGATCAGTGTAATAGATACATCATGTTCTCTATACTACAGATGAGGTCTCAACCACAAGGAATCCAGACACAAAATTAAGAAACTCAAACCACTCACAGAAGACTTGTTCACTCCTGCAAAAAAAACAAGAAGAAACTGTACCTAGGGGCCGGTTGTCCAGGAATAGATGCTCCAGCTGGGAGTTGCTCCATAGGAACAGTGTAACCCTGGACTGCGGGGCCGCTCATGCCATAAGACCCGGGAGCAGGAGGACCCGGGTACACCTGAGGACAGAGGACAAATAAACTGGGCATGTTTTCCTTCCTCTTTTTCCAGTATTATTGTTTCATTTTCTGTATTTCCTTTTACATTATATGTGAAAAAAGGAAGGAAAAAAACTACGTACACCTTAGATTGTGTCTGCTGAACCTAAAGCCTATGCAATAGTCTCCCAAAAAAATCCAACAAAGTTTATGTTATTTTGTTCTCTTACCTGTTGTGTTGCATTGCCAGGCTGTTGCATGTAGTACTGCTGGCTCTGCAGCTTGGCGTACATGGCATAAACCGGATCTTCATTCATCAACTTGGCGTACAAAGACATTCCCTCCATCACCTTTACATTGAGATCCGACAACTCTGAGTGTTTCCTGTTGATGGCGGACCACAACATATAACACATTAAGACACACTGGTAGTATTTGATGCAGTACTGGTACATGATTTATAAAAGTACAAAATAAAACACTATTCAAGATGATTACCGATCTATGTCCTCCAACTTCTGGTCAATGAGAGGCCCCATTTGATTACAAGCACCTGCAAAAACAGTCAATATTAATATTGGCTATAGGGCTGGGCGATTAATCGAGATTTGCGATATCTCGAGATGTTTTATGAAATCGAGAAAGATTTTGGCATATCGAAAAACTAATAATGCGCTAAATGAATAAGATTTCGCCACTGCTTATTTTCCTCAACCGTTTGTGGAGCTGTCCGCCCCGCCTCCTTCTTGCGTTTGTGTTTCACTGCGTCTCGTGGTTCCCCCTCCCCTCCCCTCCCGCACACCGCGTGTGTTTGTTGATAACCAGTGTTGCCAACTTAGCGACTTTGTCGCTATTTTTAGCTACTTTCTGGACCCCCCTAGCGAGAAAATTAGACAAAAGCGACTAGCGACAAATCTAGCGAGTTTTTTTGGTGATCATAGGCTCCAAGATCGCGGGAGAGGGAAAAAATAATTGCGCCGTTTTCTCTCTTTCCCCGTTCAGAGAAAGAGACAGAGAGACACAGGCAGAGAGGGGCGGGGGGAGTTGAGAACAGCGTGGACTCACCGTGGACTCACAGACAGACACGGCGCACACACACACACACACACACCAGTCTCTCCTCTGCTCCCTCCCATCTCGTCAGATCGCCTCGGAGTCTGGTCATTCCTCTGCCATAGGCTCTGATTCTCAATAAGTGTATGCCTATGCGCTCTGATTTGTTTTCTTTTTCTTTTTGGCGACACAAAGTCACAAGTAGCACTGCTTAAAAAGCTAGTTGTACAGCACAGAAAAGTTTAAAAAAGCTAGTTCTTTAGCACCAAAAAAATTTAAAAAAAATAAAATAAAAAGCTATAGTTTGCCCACTATAGCACAAAAAAAGAAAAAAGAAATAAAAAGCTTTAGTTAAACTTCAGCACAAAAAAAACACAAAATAAAAAAGCAAGCTATAGATCTTGGACTACAGCTCAAAAAAAAAATCTAAAAAATAAAACCAAATAAAAAAATAAAATACAAACAAACAAGTATATGTAATAACAACACCAATAAAAGGTTAGTGTCACGGGGTAAGGAAGGTTAGAATGTGCTGTCTGGACCTTTTTTTTATTAATTACAAAATGAGGAATTTTTTTGTCTCATCTTAAATTTTGTTTTTTTTTTAATCTTTGCACTATATAACTGTCTACCCTCAGATTTTATGTTTACAATTAAATAAGGCAATATACTACTTCCTTGGTTTGATAATGTTAAAATTGGTACACAAGCACAGCACTTTGTTACTAGTACCTGTCTACCTCTAGGGACTTGGCTACGAAATGAGGGATTTTTTTTTTTGTCTTTTATCTTAAATGTTAAAGAATCACTTTATAAGAACTGTCTACCCTCAGATTTTATGTTTACAATTAAAATAAGGCAATGTACTACTTGGTTTGGTAATGTTAAAAATGGTGCACAAGCAGTTTGTTACTAGTACCTGTCTACCTTTAGGCACTTGGCTGCCTACCTGTTTGCACTTCAATAAAAAAAAAAATCCTTGCTGAATTTGGCACGTTTGTTTTTTTGTTTTGTTTTGTTTTTTTTCCCTGCATAGATATCGAGATATATATCGTATTTCGAGATATAGCAAAAACATATAATTTTTTTTCTCCATATCGCCCAGCCCTAATTGGCCATACCAATTTTTTCAAGTAATAAAATAAATGTCCTACCCCTGTTCAGATATATTGCTGTCTTTATGTAATTATAAAGTATTTTTCTCGATCATGAATAAGGAACTAAGGCTGACATGCCAATAGTTTTTAGCATGATCGAGGCAGAAACGTTACGCTCTGGCCTCGGAATGGTTGTGAAAAGCGCTTATAAAAATGAATAACTAGGATACTGCTAATGTGTTAGGAAAGTGAAGAATAAGCCGGGACCTTTGCAAACCATTAAAATGCACTAATTGTGTTTTTCACATTTTTAAGGCAGTAAAAATCAGGTACAGTGCCTTTAAACTTCTCAATGTCTTGCACATTTTAAAAAGTCACCCTATAATATTTTATTTTCATATTATATATTCATGCTTTTACCTTCTAACTGGAGGAGTTCTACACTGTCTGACTGGTTATCTGTGGGATCTGCACTCTGGATCATCTGCAGTAGCTGGTCCATTTTATCCTAAATAGAAATGCATAGTAAAAGTTAATATACTGAATAATGACATTTATAATTAATAGTCGTATAGTTGTGGACATACTTCGTCTATGTACACAGGCTCCTGCTCAGGCTCTATGGTCTCCACCTGGACTTCTTCACTGAACTGCACAGACTTCTTCTCCGTCTTTACTATTTAGTAAAACAATGGCAATGTTAGTCTCAAAGCAAAAAAACAAAAGTAACATTTAGATTCCAGAAATTATCCAATAGGTTGTATTCATTTGACATCACAACATTGTAGAGCCTATAGTTTAACGGTGGGGAGGGGGTGTCAGAAATCAATGTGGAATTTGCTGTTTAAAAGATAAGTTTGGAGACTTGTTGACAAGGTTTATGATAATGATCTGGAATTACTACTGCTGCACATTTATTTTTATCTTAACTTCAATGCACATTCTATTGCACATTACCATCTCACTGCTGTATCTTCCATTGCACATTTTTGATGCACACTGCACATTTTGGACATCTGTAAATAGATATTTATTTATTATGTTGCACTGCTTTCAGATTTTAGATCTTAGATTTTAGTTTTAGATTTTTGTCTTAGATAGTTTTTGTTGTGTTTTGTCTTATATTGTATTTTGTACACTGTCTTTTTGCACTACCTGGCCAGAGAGAAACGAAATTTCAATTCACTGTATGTTGAACACATATGGCAGAATTGACAATAAAGCTGACTTTGATCATTGATGATCTCTGTAATTAATGGACCTGTTCACATGATATAAAAAGTGGCAGAATGTCTTCTGTCTTTCCAGAAATAAGAGAGAGCGTTTTCTTAATGTCTTCAGAAAGTGGTGCCATTATTCAATCCCAAAGACGTGATTTTTGTCAGTTGAAGGACTTTGAGCACTGAAGTTGCTGGACCCAATCCCAAACAAATAATGATAACAATTGACATTTGTAAATCATGAATTTGGGTATTCCTTTCAAAAACAGTAACTCCTATAGAGTTTTATAGGCTGTGCACCCATCTCATCTCATAATCAAATTCTTGAACGTTGATGCAACCAATAGCAGATATTTGTGTTGTGTTTTTTTTTAGTTGACTGTACATACTTATTACCATTATTTATCTTAATTTTGATGCATGCTCATATTTTCCTACCGTTTCTGAAACTTGCGTTGTGACACTGCAATTTCCCCATTGTGGGACAAATAAAGGATTATCTTATCTTATCTTATATATAGAATTATACTCACTCATTTCAGGCTCAGCCGTCAGATCAGCTGTCACAAAGTTGGATGGGAACAGACCCACTCCCTGATATGTTTCCCCTTTCCACCAGTTTGGATCGCTGCACAGACACCCCAAAAAATATTCAATTAAAACAGATAATTGGTAAAAGGTGAAATGAAAATCTAAGTTAACTGCACCTGTCATCTATAATAGTAATGATTTCTCCGGACTTAAATGTGAGCTCGTTGTCTTCGGCAGCCTCAAAGTCATAGATTGCACGGACTTTCCTCCCGTCGGACTTGTGAGAGGAGAGCAGACTGGAGGTGCTCGGGTACAGGCTGGACAGGGAGGTCTGAGGCTGCGGACGCTGCTCCTTCAGGGACAGTTCAATAGCTACAAAAAGAACAGCAGAGAAAATTGTGACCAGTTACTTAAATCGCATAAAGATAAAGATAGATCTTTTTTTTTTCAATTTCAGCATAATGTGAAGAAATCCATAAATACTGTAATATACTAATAAAGGTTAAAGTAACATTTTCATAACCTCAGAAAACATCCATACAACAATATAAAATGATTTGTAAAAAACACTGCATTTCATTTTCCTGTAATATTAGAGGCAAAATACATACACAATATATACAGTATAGGTTGTTTCTTTTAATTTAATTTAGCCGACAAGAATAACTTTTTAAAACTTGCTGTTCTAATCTCAGTTATATGAAAATAAGCTTATCTATAGACATATCTGAAGCAGACTTCTCATAAACTTTATATCACCACCATTCAGCCAGTGACCAAAAGTCAATTAGGTAAAAAATATACATATAAAATCCCCTTAACTTTTTATCCCATCCTACCTTTGGCCAGGTCTTCCTCCTCTTTTTTGGTGGTTGCAGTGGCTGGATCTTTTGCCACTAAAGCTGGGCTTGCTTTTGCTTGTTCTGCCGCCTATAAAATATTGACGTTAATTTGTTAAGAAAATACCAAATCTATTAACGTAATTTCTTCACTGACCTGGGAACCCACTGCAGGGAAAGTGACCCCTTGCTCTCGTAGGTTTTTGATCATGGCTGAGATGAGGCTAAGTTGGGGGTCATTTCGGAAATCTTCTGCCCACTCTACCATAAGGGCCTTCAGCTTCTCACACACTTTAGGATGACCCTGAAGATTTAAAGGTAACACATTTACTACCTTCAGTTTTAAAGACGGCAATTAAATGAAAATTCTAAATCAAACAAGAGTTAATACCTTGTTTAAAACACTACTGACTTCACTGGCAAATTCTCGAGAGCACACCTCCAAATGGAAGATTTTGCCGCAGTTTGAGACACAAGCTCCAAGAAGCTGATTGGGGAGAGTAAAATATGCATCAATCTAAGCAGACTCCTAAACCTTAAAAGCAATTAAGACACAAAAAGTTTTGAAGTTCTTACAGTAAGAGCCTGCATGGCCACGTGGGGATCCTTGTGATTTACCCGTCTCATTACAGAGCGAAGGCATTCCTTTGGCCTACAAAGATAAACATGGTATTGCTGTGTCAAATCATATCAAAGTACCATTCTCAAGTTAGATTTACTATGAAGATGGCTCACTAACCCAGTGCGTGACTGTCCTATCTTATCACATATGTCCAGAATGAGGCCCCAGTCCTCCGCCGTGTTCATCTCACTGGTCGCTTTCTCTGTAGAAAATACACAATAGTGAAGACAAGGGGAAGGCGTGAGCTCTTAACCTTATTGATCAGATAGGGGTTGTTACAGGTTTAGTCTACTCTTGATCTTTATTATTAAGACATCATGATTTATGGTTTTATGTCTATTGTTTAATGTTCATGTTTATTAACCATTGTGGCACAGATAAAGGCTCACTTTATATTGCTTTCCAGCCTCTTATAAACCGTATTTCATGCACTAATATTTGGTTTTCAAAAGGGATTTAAGGTATCTGATAACATCAACAAATATCTGTGTAATTATAGCGTTCAATGATGGAATACAACGTAGAATATTTTTACTGTACTGTTATTTTAATGTAAAACGCCGTTTGTGTTCTTTGTTATGTAAAAAGTTGTATTATAATTACATATAGTGAGACCTGGTTTGTCTGAGATGCCTGTTGCTAGTTTGCCACCGACTACATGATGGATGTTATGAATATGTTCTGCCTTAATGCTACGTCTGTCCTGAGTCCACAGACTGTGATTATAGAGACCGAAGACTCAAATGTATAAAGATGTTAGCTTTCGACAGCTAGCACATTATGGACATAGCCTGGGCGTTATGTTCACAACACACAATAGAAAAATGTCAATGGTGAACCGCCTGTCTCATCCAACAATACCTCAGCACAATAAGATGAAACATGATGTGAATATAAAAGTGAAACAAAGCTTTGTGATGACAGGAGTTAGCCCGAGGAGGAGCACACAGCCTGCGCAGCCCCTGCCCTGTTTTTACTCACCCACATCTTGATCAAAGGGGTTTGTTGTGAAAAGAGGCATTGCTGATGTCTTAGCGACGTCTTATTAGTCTATTTCCCACAATTCCTTATTTCATACGACAATAAATCATAGTAACTTCATAAATGCAGCTCGCTGTTAGCTTCTTCTCCAGACTGTTCACTCAGCTCCGTCAGACGGCAACAAGCTAAGCATGATGGGTAATCATAACAATCAATCCCGAATAAAAGCCGCAAATTAGCTGATTTAGATACCACTAAAACACTTCATAATGTAGATACTAATACTTGATGCGAGCTATATTATTAACACAAATATGGACGCGAAATCACTAAAATCACTAAAAATAACATGTCATCGTCAGGTGACGGTGGTCACGTGATTACACGGCGGTGACGCGTTACCACAAAAGCATTATGGGACTTGACGTTTTGTTCCTAAGTCTAATTCTGGACATGATTTATACACAATGTAAATTCTCTGATCTGGCCAAGATTTTAAAATTCCTATCAAGTTATTAATCTTGTTTTCAGATTTATTATCTGCTTACTAATACAGAAATTGCTTAATTCTAGTGTAGAGGTAGTTTATTTTAAGATAACTTGTCAAGTAATATTATCTTGCTGCATGGGCAGATAATTTCATTACTTTTAAGTCATCTTCTGATAGATTTAAGTGTTTATATATTAAATTTTGGACAAGCTTTTTTGCAGTGCAGTAGGCTATATGACAACAAGCCACAAGTAATTTACAAGCCTTTTCGTTGGATTTGTAAATCATTAGGATAAATTAAGAAACTGATCTCTTGATGTTCCACAAAATGACATTAAACCTGTCATAGCCAAGTTGAATATTGTGAATGGGATTACTCTCAAATCTGTCATCACCTGCTTTTTGCATTGAGTTAATAACATGTTGTGGAACATTCCAAACAGCGCGTATTCACCCAGCCCTCACCCACCTGGACAATAAGGACTCATATGTGAGAATGCTGTTCATAGATTTCAGTTCAGCGTTCAACACCATAATCCCACAGCAGCTCATTACCAAACTGGACCATCTGGGGCTTCAGACCTCACTGTGTAATTGGCTGCTGGACTTTCTCAGCGAGAGGCCACAGGCAGTGCGGGTCGGCAGAAACACCTCAAGCTGCATTAGACTGAGCACAGGAGCCCCCCAGGGCTGTGTGCTCAGTCCGATGCTCTTGATTCTGCTGACCCACGACTGCGCACCAGCCTTCAGCACCAATCACATTGTGAAGTTTGCGGAGGATACGACTGTGGTGGGTCTCATCTCTAATAACGATGAGACAAACTACAGGAGTGAGGTGAGCCTTCTGACCAAGTGGTGCAGCGATAACAATCTCCTTCTTAATGTTGAAAAGACCAAGGAGATTGTTATTGACTTCCGGAGAGGCCCCACCCAGCACCCCCCACTGTCCATCAACGGTGCTGCTGTAGAGAGGGTGAGCAGCACCAAATTCCTGGGGGGTGCACATCAGTGAGGACCTCTCCGGCGAACACTGCATCACTGGCAGAGGGCTCAGAAGGGCCTCTATTTCCTCCGCAAACTGAGGAGAGCTGGAGCCCCCCCACCCATTATGACCACCTTCTACCGAAGCACCATTGAGAGTGTACTGACCAGCTGCATCACTGTGTGGTAGGGGAGCTGCACTGAACAGAACAGGAAGGCCCTGCAGCGCATAGTGAATGCAGCTGGGAGGATCGCTGGTGCCTCTCTCTCCCCTCTCTCCTAGACATTTTTAACACCCGCCTCACCTGCAGAGCGTCCAGCATTGTGGGTGACCCGAGCCACCCCTCACACAGCCTCCTGCCCTCGGGGAGAAGGTACCGGAGTCTCCGGGCCCACTCCACCAGACTGTCAAACAGCTTCATCCACCAGGCTGTCAGGAGGCTGAACTCTCACCTTGCCTGTACTGTACTGTTCTGTTGTACTACTGGAATTTTACTATCAATCAATCATACTACTGTTGTTTACCACTGTTATTGCACATTTACTACTGGAATTTTACTACTGTTGTACTGTTGTTTACCACTGCTATTGCACATTTACATTTACTACTGGAATTTTACTACTGTTGTTTACTACTGTTATTGCACTGGAATTACTACTGTTGCACATTTACTTTTATCTTAACTTCAATGCACATTCTATTGCACATTACCATCTCACTGCTGTATCTTCCATTGCACATTTTTGATGCACACTGCACATTTCTGGACATCTGTAAATAGGCATTTATTTATTATGTTGCACTGCTTTCAGATTTTAGATCTCAGATTTTAGTTTTAGATTTTTGTCTTAGATAGTTTTGTTGTGTTTTGTCTTTATATTGTACTTTGTACACTGTCTTTTTTGCACTACCTGGCCAGAAAGAAACAAAATTTCGATCCACTGTATGTTGAACACATATGGCAGAATTGACAATAAAGCTGACTTTGATCTTTTGAAGCAGGCCCTCAACCCTCCACCAGATAAAGCTATATAGGCTACACAGTGCATCTTTAAAGTTGAATTCCTCACATTGCAGCAATGACTAATAACGCAAAGATAGGCTTATCAAAATCACATTTTATTATTTAAATAAAGCAAATGTTACACATCTTTTTAACTATTTTACTGGTTGTTCTGTTAGGCTATAGGTGGGTTTGGTTCATATAAAATCATAATATAGGCCTAAATGATTATACAAATAAAATCTTTTTTTCATTTCATGTCACACACACAATCAAACCAATAAGATATTCACAAATTTGGCATAATGGACAATGGCTCACTTGTATAGTATTTATGTCTAAAAATATAGGTACATATAAAGGTTTTAAAGGCAAAGTAAGAAAATTTTGCAGTCATTTAAGGATCCATGGGCACTTTCTGAATGCTTAGTTACAGTCACAGTTTCACTTCTGTGTGGTATCAAAAATACAAAATAATGATAGCTTTAATAGCAGTATAATTTCATATATTTGCAGAACAGAGTAAAAATGTATTTATTTGAACACAATTTGTCACTATTTACAAATAAACCTGTACAAAATAAGTACTTCACTTGGACTCCAACATTCTTATGTTTTCATGTAAAACGCTTTGTCCCAAAAGCAGGGGGCCGGCCTGTGCTTGTTTAGTCCTTTACACCACACTGTTGTAAAGTGCCTTTTGACCTGTCAGTGCTGGTCTTCATGACACTGACTGACTTTATCAGAGTCTTCTAGTCAACGCTAGAGCTCCTCCTTCATCCATGCTCATGCGGGACTGCCTCTGCTATAAAACTGGAAAGTCTATAAAAGAGAAAAAAACATGTTATTCAAAAATATACAAAAGCTTTTTATATGAGAAATACATACATTCAGTATGCAGTAATTGTGCACATGAAAGATCATGCTTTAGGGATGGGCTAAAATTATGGCATTATAGTCACAATATTATAGTTTAACATTTTAATCCTTTAACTTTACAGATTTAGCTTCAGTTTAAGGTCTTTCTCTGTACATATTTTACATCATTATTCCCATCTTTTTTGACTAAACAGAATAGAGTGAGTGCAGACCATCAGCGGTGCGTTCACAGATGAAGCCGATGCGGTCAGTGCAGTAGAAGTCGTTCCACTTGGCCTGGTGAATGAGCCCAGCACAGTCTTCTCCGTCCTCATGTCCATGCTTCCAGTTATCAGGCTGCCCCGGCTTCCAGTTCCTACAGGAAGCAACAAAGAAAGGTTCTCTTACCTCAAATCATCAATACATGATATAAATACAATGCTTTCTTATTTAATATGTTGTGAATAATTGCATTGAATTGCATTAACTCACGTGAAGTCAGGTAATGTCCCATCCACCCATTTCCATTCATTCTCCTTCTCTCTGTCTGTGAGGCCCAGCCAGAAGTACGGCTTCCCAGCAGCAGATTTTTGAATGTATTGCTACAGGAGAAAGAATGTGACAAACTCATGCTGAATGCATTAGAGGTTTGAAATAAAACATTTAACTGTTTATACCTGTTCATCGTTGTCATTGATTATCAGCAAATGTGTTGAAATGTTGGTACAAAACTTGTTGGCCTCATCAAAGTTGAGTCTTTGAGCAGCAGTGGAAAAGTAATAGCAACTTCCTCTCCACTTTTTAAAGTTTGGTGGGCACCCTGGAATAAAATTCCAAATATTTAGAAAAAAATTAGAAGCAGATAAAAATATAGCACAAATGTCACTCACCGGGGACAGCAGTAGGAGGAGCAGTGGGCTGGACCTCCCGGGCCACTGTACTTTCAGGCGGCTCTGTGGCTGCAACGGGCTTCGGTGGTTTAGGGGGTTTGGGCAGTTGCGTGGGCCGAGGCTGTGGAACCTGAGGGGGCAGAGCTGAGAGTCCAGGTAAACCTGGAGGACCAGGAGGGCCGATAGGGCCCACAGGACCCCGCAGACCATCCTGACCTGGGGGTCCCGGTGCTCCTCTGGGCCCTGGGTCTCCTGGAGGACCCTGCAGGCCGCTGAGCCCGTCCCGGCCAGGCTGCCCCTGAGGCCCTGGGTCTCCTTTATCACCGGGTATCCCAGGCCTGCCCCCAGCTCCTCTGGACCCTTTGGCTCCAGGGAGACCTCGGACGCCTGCTGCACCCTGTGGCCCAACAGCACCTGTGGGACCAGGAGCTCCTCTCTCTCCTTTAGGCCCCACAAGCCCAGCTGCACCTTTGTCTCCTTTGTCACCCTTGGGTCCGGTCTGACCAACAGGGCCCTGTGCACCCCTGTCTCCTTTGGAACCCCTGGGACCAGGAGGACCTACAGACAGTGGGGGGCACAGTTTACAGCTGAATGTAAATGAGTAAGATGTGCTTGTATCAGGAGGTGAGCTAGGTCTGACCTTGCAAGATGGTGAAGTTGGTGATGAGCTGCGAGTGTTTGCTGTCCACTAGTTTCATCTCCTCCATGACAGTGGACAGACTGGTCACCTCTTTGTCCAAACGGGACACCAGATCATCCTGCTGGGCCTTCAGGTCTCTGCTGTCAGCGCGAGTCTCTGTCACGCTGCTGTTCAGAGCCACGATCAGGTCTGTGTGCTTCATCACCGTCTCCGCACATGCCCTCATCCCGTTGAGGTCGGAGCTAATGGCCCCCAGCAGCTGAGAGGAGAAGCTCACGTTCCCTGTCACCCGGTCCATGTCGCTCTCATGACGGTCCAGTCGTGCCTCCACTTCGTCAAAGCGTGCTGACGTGCTGTTGTCGTGGTCCCTCTGGTGGTCCATGAGCTCTCGGAGGCTCTGGTCGTGGATCTCTGTGAGGGCCGAGGCGTTCTGTATCTGACTGGCCAAAGTGTTGAGCTGAGCCCCCAGGTCCTCCAGCGCCTCCCCGTTGGAGTGTGTCAGGGCGGAGTTATTAGCTGCTAACACCTGCAGGTTCTGAACCTTCTCTTTGAGCCACTCGGTGTCTGAGCGGGCCTGACGGGCACTCTGCTGCAGACCCTACAAGAGGAGATATTGATCATCAATTGACTAATCTCTGACTAATTTGGGTCACTAAAAAGACAACCAGCAATCAGTTATTTTGCTGTGAAATAGAAGTACATTTAACTTAAGAACTTCTTCTTTCTCCTTATCCAACATACTGACATGCCTTTGTCTTACTGCCCTCTATTATTATCATCTATACTTTTATTGTTATTTATTACATGTTTGAAATAAAAGCAATCCATTAACACATGAATAAATTAACAAACATTAAAATGTAATTCCCAAACACATATAAGACCATACTACACATTTTGTATTATGGTAACATAACTGATAACATAATAATAACTTACAATATATTTTTTTATTTTAACTGTTTTATTATTAGTTAACTCTGCAGAGAAATCTAAGTTGGAATTAAAACTGCCTATTTATAGACCAAATAAAAGTTACTGTTTAATTAGGTGTAAATGATGAATCAATGAAATAATTGATGAATCAGAAAGTGGATACCTGGTAGTCATTCTTGAGTCTCTGCACAGCCTGACCCGCATCCTCCACAGTTTTCTGCAAACTGCTCAGGAGGTTCCTCTGTTGAGTTTGACTGATGTTTAATGCACTAATGGTGACCTGGCTCTCCCCCTGCACTTTCACCTGCGTCTGTATTTCTGACTGCAGGTAGGCCGTGTCCGTTTGGAGATTGTCCAACATGGAGCTGTAGGTGGTCAAGGTCTGGTTGACGGAGCGCAGAGAGGCAGAGTTGGAGTCCAAAACCCCCTGTAAAGAGGTGTGTGTGGTCTGCATGTCTCCCCCCGTCAGACGCAGCTCCTCCAGGACATCCCGGTTCTTTGTGGCTCTGAGCGCGATCTCGTCCAGCTGCCTCCTCAAAGCTTCTAAGTCAGATTTAAAAGTCCGTATTTCACTGGTGGCGTTTATTGACTTCTGTCCAGCCTGGTTACCTACAACAGAGACAGACACACAGCATGCAATGGCAAAGCAAATAAATACAACGTGACAATTAAAATGAAATTATCATCAGATTTCCAATAAGACTATTTGAGTGAATTTGAGCTTAAATATCCTATATTACACAAACTTGACTCTTGTGATCTTTAAGCCATGTTAGAATGTTATCACCTCCTCAAAAACATACCTGGAGTTGCATTTTGTTTCATTCACACGTTTGAGTAATCCTTTATACCAGAGGTCTTCAACAGGGGGGTTGCGACCCCTAGGGGGGTCGCGGAGGTACTGCAGGGGGGTCGCGAAATCTTTTGATTTCACTTTAAAATAACATAATTTTATATTTTATAGTGTAAAATACAGTATTAACCTGTGTATTATTTCCTTGTATTGGATGTACCATAACAGAGTAGCAATGTTTATACATGACACTAAGCTCAATTTACACTCAATGGCTGTGCGAAGTTGCTGGATATTAGTGGGAGCTGGTACACGCTGTCGTATACGCCGGTCAAGCACATCCCAAACATGCTCAATGGGTGACATGTCCGGTGAGTATGCTGGCCATGCAAGAACTGGGACATTTTCAGCTTCCAAGAATTGTGTACAGATCCTGGGGCCGTGCATTATCTTGCTGAAACATGAGGTGATGTTCATGGATGTATGGCACAACAATGGGCCTCAGGATCTCATCACAGTATCTCTGTGCATTCAAAATGCCATCAATAAAATGCACCTGTGTTCTTCGTCCATAACAGCCTTTGAAGAGGAGTGGACCAACATTCCACAGGCCACAATTGACAATCTGATAAACTCTATGCGAAGAAGATGTGTTGCACTGCATGAGGCAAATGGTGGTCACACCAGATACTGACTGGTTCTGAGTCCCCAGACCCCCAATAAAGCAAAAAAAAAAAAAAAAATGCACATTTCGGGGTGGCCTTATTGTGGGCAGTCTGGGGCGCACCTGTGCACTGGTCATGATGTCGGATCGGCATCTTGATGTAGCGTACCTGTGAGGTGGGGTGGATTGTCTCGGCGGGGCAGAGGTGCTCGCTGTCACACACATTTGGACAGATTTGTGAATGTTTGAGAGAAATGGTAGTGTTGTGTATCTGGAGTGAATTTTGGATCTTTGGGTCCATCTCAGGAAAAATGGGAGCAAAAACAAAAGTGTTGCGTTTATATTTTTGTTGAGTATAATATAAAACACAATTCTATGCCGTATATATAGTAGGGGGTCCCTGGCCCAGTTCGCCATCTGTCTGGGGGTCCCTGGCCTGAAAAACGTTGAAGACCCCTGCTTTATACAGTTGAGCACTTCCTGTATTACCACATGACATCACAAGGTAGAACAGGGTGTTTTTAGTTTGAAAGAGCTCAGCCAAAATATGCAGGATCTGTTTGTTAAACACGTGTGAATGAAACAAAACACAACTCCAGGTATGTTAACAATATTAGAACATAGACCAGAAAATAGTGTAATATGGACTCCTTAATTATACATTTTTTATTAAATGAGTAAATACATAATCAAATGGTATGAGGGGCTGTTCAAGACATTATTCATTCTGGTCCTCTCACATACATACATTCTCCTCTCAAATACATACATTCTCCTCTCACATACATATATTCTCACTCTCACATACATACATTCTCCTCTCACATATATGCTGTATTCTCTCTCTCACATACATATATTCTCTCACATACATACATTCTCCTCTCACATATATGCTGTATTCTCTCTCTCACATACATATATTCTCCTCTCACATACATACATTCTCCTCTCACATACATATATTCTCACTCTCACATACATATATTCTCACTCTCACATACATACATTCTCCTCTCACATACATACATTCTCCTCTCACATATATGCTGTATTCTCACTCTCACATACATGCATTCTCCTCTCACATACATACATTCTTCTCTCACATACATATATTCCCACTCTCACATACATATATTCCCACTCTCACATACATACATTCTCACTCTCACATACATACATTCTCCTCTCACATACATATATTCTCACTCTCACATACATACATTCTCCTCTCACATACATATATTCTCACTCTCACATACATATATTCGCTCTCACATACATATATTCTCGCTCTCACGTGCATACGTTCTCCTCTCACATACGTACATTCTCGCTCTCACATATATTCTGACTCTCACATACATACATTCTCCTCTCACATACATACATTCTCCTCTCACATACATATATTCTCGCTCTCACATGCATATATTCTCGCTCTCACATGCATATATTCTCGCTCTCACATGCATATATTCTCGCTCTCACATGCATACATTCTCCTCTCACATACATACATTCTCGCTCTCACATACATACATTCTCCTCTCACATATATTCTCACTCTCACATACATATATTCTCATTCTCACATAAATACATTCTCACACTCACATACATACATTCTCCTCTCACATACATATATTCTCGCTCTCACATACATACATTGTCCTCTCACATTCATATATTCTCACTCTCACATACAAATATTCTCGCTCTCACATGCATATATTCTCGCTCTCACATGCATACATTCTCCTCTCACATACATACATTCTCGCTCTCACATACATACATTCTCCTCTCACATATATTCTCACTCTCACATACATATATTCTCATTCTCACATAAATACATTCTCACACTCACATAATACATTCTCCTCTCACATACATACATTCTCGCTCTCACATACATACATTCTCCTCTCACATATATTCTCACTCTCACATACATATATTCTCACTCTCACATACATATATTCTCATTCTCACATACATACATTCTCACGCTCACATACATATATTCTCCTCTCACATACATATATTCTCGCTTTCATATACATACATTCTCCTCTCACATACATATATTCTCGCTCTCACATACATACATTGTCCTCTCACATACATATATTCTCACTCTCACATACAAATATTCTCACTCTCATACATATATTCTCACTCTCACATACATATATTCTCACTCTTACATATTTTCACTCTCACATACATACATTCTCGTTCTCACATACATAAAATACCTCATAAAATTGTATTAGATTTTTGTTTGGTATTTCAATTAAAATTTTCACATTCACCAACAATTTTGGTTCATCTTAGACTCAAACAAACTATTGATCCACAAGGGAAATTATTTGGACACAGTTGCTCACACATCACAATATATTATAATAACAAAGAGCAAAAATATAAATGGAAAGATGTCATGAGGAGAAAAAGTGCAAACATAATGACTGACAGAATATAAGGTTATCTGTGACATAAGGATAAGGTGTTGCATAGTTTGGAGTATGGTATGCATCTGATATGAATGTAGTCCTGTATCTATCTCACAGTATAATTAAAATACAAAAAATAAACAAACAAATAAGTGGAAGAAATGGATGAATGGAAAATAAATAAACACCTGCAATTAGTCACATTCTTAAATAAACAAATAAAATAACCCATATTAAATGTATCTAAATGGTCTCAATTGACCAAAATAAATTATACATATTTTTAACTCGACTCATATCAATAATTTCAAAGTTCAAAGTCAGCTTTATTGTCAATTCTGCAATATGTGTTCGACATTCGTTTCTCTCTGGCCAAGCAGGTCAAAAAGACAGTGTACAAAATACAATATAAAGACAACACATAAACTCTCTAAAACAAAATCTAAAGTATAAAATCTAAAAGCAGCGCAAAGAGTAAATAAATACCTATTTACAGATGTCCAAAATGCATCCAAAAATGTGCAATGGAAGATGCAGCAGTGAAATGTGCAGTAATATGCAATAAAATGTGCATTGAAAATAAAGATATAAATAAATGTGCAACAGTAGTAGTAATTTCAAAATAAATTACATTTTTGTAGAGTTGAACAAAAAATGCAAAAACTTACCAAATTTCTTTAGATCTGTCTCCACTTCGTTGATCTTGCCTTTATAATTCTGCATACCCTCTGTGACATTATCCATTCTCTGGACCACTATCAAAGATTGGGAAGAAAAAAAAAATGAGTGCAGTGACATTCCCCAAACAGCAGAGGGCACACAACATTCACACATAACACTATTCCACTGCCAACCTCAGTGGGTGGAAGACTATGCCTTGTTAAACTTTTTGATTTTTGAATGTAACCAGGCATCTGTGGATTGACAGACACAAATACAAACTTGATTTAGCTACAAACATAATGAAAAATCACATGCTGATTCTCTCTTTCCTTTTTCTGTTTCTTCTCCGCATGTGGGCGTCCAAAACTGACAAGAAAAAATGTTCTGGAGAGCGCATCCTGAACTGTCCTTGTTATCATTCCAAAAATGAGAAAACATGAAACAATCAGAATACTGGCAAACAAAGCAGATGGGGTCCATTTTGGGTCAGTTGCTTGGAACAGGATTATACAATTTGAACCAAGAAATTTCAAATAATATTTTTACACTTACATGGAACATATTTTTACACTTTTTTTTAACCCTCATTTTCAAACAATTATTGTTTACTATTAGACCTGTCACGATAAAATGGTTTACTGGGATTATCCTGTTTTGTGTCAGTCACATGTATACATATATCTGGAAAAAATAAGAGACTACTGCATTTTTTTTTCTGAAATCAGCATCTCTACATGTATTACAGCCATTCCATTCCAGCGTCTGTTGAATTCCAACACAAACACAAAGCTGAGCTACTTCAGTTCACCGGGAGTGGAATAAAGTCACCCAAGAACAATGTGAAAGACTTGCGGAGAGCATGCCAAGACACATGAAAGCTGTGATTAAAAATAAGGGTTATTGCACCAAATATTGATTTCTGAGCTCTTCTTAAGTGTAAATGGTTTCCCCCATCAACCCAAAACATGCACCATAGGTAAAATCCTCCAGCTTAGGTCCTGACCAAACCGAAGCAAGAAGATCATGGAGTTGGTCCCCGGGCGCAGTAATGTGCTGCCCACTGCTACTAATAACAGGATGGGTTAAATGCAGAGAAGAATTTCTCCTCTGTGAGATCAATAAAGTCACTTCTTCTTAACTCTTTTTTTGTCTTATCTAAATACAAAAAAAAAAAAAAACACAAGATCTCACAAGATCATTATGTGGCAATCTTGGGACAATTTAATCTTGTCATATTATATGGCATGAAATCTCATCTCTACAAATGATCAAAAAAGGTGACAGCTAATAATGTATAAGATCAGTTAATAGGCCAAAGAACAGTGGACCCGTATTACTGTCTGACCCAAAGCTACGCGTAGCTGTCTGACCCAAAGCTACGCATTTTTCTTTTTTTAATATTTAGTTGTTTTTTTGGATCTAACATCTGAAATAGAAGATGTACTTGTACATGTACCTTATTTTCTTAGTTCATTTGACTATTTTACTAAAATAGGCTGATGGACCTGTTGATTAATGTGCATATGACAGGTTTTTATGATTCTTTTTTTTCTGTGTTCCAATCACTGCTTTATTCCATATTTTTTGTTATTGTACTTTGTACTTTGTACTGTTAGTAGTAGTAGAAGAAGAAGAAGAAGAAGAAGTGACTTTATTGATCTCACACTGGAGAAATTCTTCTCTGCATTTTAACCCATCCTATATATATATATACATATATTAGGAGCAGTGGGCAGCACATTACTGCGCCCGGGGACCATCTCCATGATCTTCTTGCTTCGGTTTGGTCAGGACCTAAGCTGGAGGTACCTATGGTGCATGTTTTGGGTTGGTGGGGGAAACCGGAGTGCCCGGAGAAAACCCACCCAGACACGGGGAGAACATGCAAACTCCACACAGAAAGGCCCAGGCGACCCAGGGATCGAACCCAGACCATGCATGCAAACTCCACAGAGAACACACACAGGGATCGAACCCGGAACCTTCTTGCTGTGAAGCAAGAGCGCTAACCACTCAGCTACCGTGCTGTAGTACGGTAGTAGTAGTAAGGTTTATTTGACCAACTTGCAGGTTCCATTTAAACGAAATTTCCCAAATACAAAATCATGAGTTCTACATTAGTATTATGTTGTTTTAAAATGAATTTGATCTTGTTTCTTTGCATTGTTTGAGGTCTGAAAACATCTTTTTTTGTTATTTTGACCATTTGTCATTTTCTGCAAATAAATGCTCTAAACGATAATATTTTTATTTGGACTTTTGGGAAATGTTGTCAGTAGTTTATAGACTAATTCCTTCCTTTTCCTTTTGCCCAAACACCTATGTCTAAGTAGTAAAATCAGAAAAACTGATCATTTTGCAGTGGTCTGTTATTTTTTTCCAGAGCTGTATATACAAGTATTTTCAATATTGTTGTTTATCACAATATTCCTCTGTAGCAATATATTGCTTCCAGATTTGTTACCTTAAGGGACCTACTTATATGGTTCAAATGTTCAAATAATTTAAAAAGTTGCAGGTGCCCAACCTAAATTTTCTGGAGAGACTAATTAATCATTGCATTTATATAGCACCTTTAAGGACACCGTAAGCACTTTACAGTTCATTCATTCATCCACACTCAATGTGGTAAGATACTATTGTAGTTACAGCTACCCTGGGACAGACTGATGGAAATGAGGCTGCTAATCTGCACCACTGGCCCCTCCGAAAACCACCAACACTCACACACACACACACTCCACTATCTTACTGGGTAATGTGGGTGAAGTGTCTTGCCTAAGGACACAACTACAGTTTTTGACACTGGCGCCCGACAGTGGCCCCACACCTCAAATTCATGTTTTTGTTTTTTTAGTAAAACAAATATCTCTTTAAGCTATATATATAAGAGGTCATAATGAGAAACTGTGCAAAGACGAGTAATGATTGATAAGATGTTATAAGATATTAATCCAGGTCAGCTCTACAGGAGAAAACTGGGAAACTCTGAAAATCTTTGTGACTTGGTGCTTTTTGCAAGTGAACCTTACAAATTACTACTGAGCCATAAAAGTGTGCCTTAAGTGGTTAAAGTGCATGGTCATCTGCTAAACATTACAGCCCAAACCACAGACATCATATGAGCTCCAAAACAACACCGCAAAGTAGCTGCTATGACAAAGCAAAATACAAATATAAACGTACAAAGAAAGTCTGTTTTTCTGTAAGGGTCATGTCCGAACACACAAGAGGCAGGCTGAAGGAACCTGGGGCTGTTTACAGTGACTGGGTTTGATTTGGCTGAACTTAAACCGGATATGTCTCTCTTCATAATAATACTACAAAGCCAAAGTGAATATTGTTTTTTTCTATCGAACTATGAGAGCAAAGTTCTAGAGGTAGGAGCTATAATAATGAAAGCTTATCAAAAAGATCTGAGAAAAAAACAAACAAACTTATATTATCTTATAAAATAAATAAATCAAATAATATCAAATCATAGTCATATCAAATAAAGTTATGTTTTTGTGTTCAATTTGACAGTCCATTTATAAATTCTGTAAATTTCAGGATGCAATAAAATCCAGACCTCCACCAGGATGCACATGTCCCTCTCCATTTTCATTTGTTTTCTCTTTATAAGCAAATTAATTACAAGTTTTTATATGTTTTGTTACAATTTTTTTTTTTTTTTTTACACATATTAGCATTTCAAAGATTGATAAAAGGAGAAGTTTAATTTGTCAACTGGACAAAGTTTGTTTGGTTGAAGACGTTTCGCCGCTCATCCGAGATACTTCTTCAGTTCTGGTTCTAGTGCTGGTTCGTCCCTGTTTAGAAGTCTCTCGGATGAGCGGCGAAACGTCTTCAACCAAACAAACTTTGTCCAGTTGACAAATTGAACTTCTCCTTTTATCATGGATTCTACCTGGACGACTGAGGGACTTTTCACGCATTTCAAAGATTGTACATGTAATCCCCAAGATTAGTAATAAATCTGTAATGGTTATGATTAAGAAAAGGGTTTGGGCTTGTCTTAGTGTAAAACAATGTCAACTTTTGTAATATTATGTTGAAAAGTTGAAAGAGTGTCCAGGAAACAGTGGACGTTGGCAGTCTTTTGGCATGGTCTCTGGTTGTTTACTTTTATGGACCTGTGGATGGAGATAAGTCTCATAAAACTGTCAGAATATTGTCATCATCATAGTAAAATGAAGAGGAGAAATGCATTTTTGTCACATTGGAATGTCAGTGGTAATCCATAGGCCAAACTCATGCAAAATATTATACTGTACTGTATAGGGATGTCAACAATTAATCGATTAACGGTTAATTGTCGATTAAGACGTTGGTCGATCAAAATGCATTAATTGTAATTAACCGCTAACCGCGGACACGCGGACCCGCGCGGTCATGAAACAAGGCAACAGCGCTGCGCCAAGCTCGACTCACAGCCGACCGCAGGCGCCAACGGCACTGCTCCGCAGCCCCGGGTGTACGCGCGAGGCGAGATCGAACCCGGAATGCGTGCCGCTGCTGCCCAGAGCCCCGAGCCCCGCGCGGCTGGCCTGCGGCTCGGAGCGCGGGCCGCGGCGAAACCAGCAGCGGCACGTGGTGGTTTAATCCTGGTCTAGTCCAGGTCTAGACCCGGTCGAGTCCCGGTCCAGTCCAGGTCCAGTCCAGGTCCAGACCTGGTTCAGACCTGGTCCAGTCCACGTTTAGTCCTGGTCTAGTCTCTTAGCCAATCAGGACAGAACACAATGTTACACTATATAAAAAAAAAATTGGATAGAGCGAGGGATTACTGTATTTTGTTATTCAGCATCAATACATTTGTCTGCTTTTTACTAAGGAATAATTAATTGAGGAATATACAATATAATAATACTATGATATATTTTTGACTCAGTGTTATGTATACTATAGCTTATATTCTTAAAGACCCTATTGAAACACTAAAATTCAGGTGAAAAACGCCGCTTATCAGTTAATCGTTAATCGATCGATAAGGTCAATCAACTATCAGTTAATGAATTAACCGATAATTTGCATCCCTAGTACTGTATATAGCACTACGGGATGTGTTATGTCAGGCCTTTTATTTTATCTAACTAAGAAATACAGGAATTTAATCTGGTCCAAAACAGGTTAAAGTTATGTTACTCTATAAATCTACATCAAGAGAATGTGATCCAACTTTAGATATTCTAACCTTCTAATCCACCTTCATAGTAAAGGCCCTGACATGTGGAACTACATTTGCTACTGCATTTCAGTTAGTTTTATGGTGGAGAAGAGTGACTAGTTTTTTGGTATCCTTTAGCCTTCCAGACAGTCTAGATTTCAACAATGTGAATCTTAAAACTACTAAAACAGAAACGATAAACATTTGGAAATTTGTAATGAATCACCACTGTGTATACAAGGATAGAACTGGATATCTCAACAGAAAGCAGGGGAAATAAATGTCAAAGATGTTAAATTTCACTTGTTCATAATAATGGATTGGAGCATGATTGTGTATAAGGAGAGGATCATTCTTGTTGGTTGTTTTGCAGATCAAAATAAAGCCTGATTAAGAATGGTCTAGCAGTGTTCAGTGGACGGATAGTGAAAATATAGTCAGGATTACAGAGGTTAGAGCTGCCAGACAAGAGGCCCAGAGCAAGACCAAAGTCAAGAATTATGAATGCAGTTCAAGAGGATTTGAAGTTAGTCAGAGTTAGACAAATTACATTTCTGTGCAGGACTGAACTGGCACCGAGAGTACAACACAGATATGGAGTTTCTTTAGTGAAGTTATTATTATTATTTTTTTTTGTTTTTAATATGGCATGGAATTTTCACTTTCTGAGGTTTTTGAACGTTAATGTGAGCTTCCCTACCCTGTTTTAGGCCCCCCCAATGGCTAAAAGTTGCGAAATGTCTAAACTGAGCATTTACAATCCTTTTCTGCGTTTGAAAAAAACACAGCTCAAATGGGCGATTCTGGACAAGGCACCTTATTGACGTCAGATCGAAAAAAGAAATGCAAATTCAGTTCCACCACCGTCTGGATCTCCACCTCCTGTCTCTGGAAATCACGCCCAGAGAATTTGGACCGCGGAGGAGCTACGCAATGCGAAATGCGTTTTTTTATTTGCCTGGAGGCACGTGCGAGTGTTTCTAGACTCGGAAGTCCTTTACCCGACCCTCTGGACCTCTGAAACAGCAGTGGTTTAATTTTATTTTCTGTGAAAATTTGTTTTTTTTCATTGAAAAGCCTCTCCTTTCCTCCTTCGCGCTTACACACGTGGAAGTGGGGCCAGGCACAGCGCACCGCTAAAACAAGGAACCAGCGGCGCATTTGGGCCCCCCCCCCACCCGCTCCTCTAACCAATCTGTGTCCTTCTCATTTGCATTCAAGCAACAAGGCCCAGAATGAGTTGTTCAGACAGAGAGATTATGACTCTGACTCTGTACATGTGTCTTTCTCATGCACTAAGTGTTGATTTTGAAGAAGGATTCATTTACAGTATTAGGGAACCATTAAGGCACCATATAAAAGCATCAAGAAGTACCATGTCATGGGATCTTTAATGATACAATTACACAGGAGTAGATAAGTTATATTAGAACAACGATCGTACATTTATATTGTAAGGCTGAGCAAATCTGGATGAATATCTAACTGTAATTGTACAGACAAGCATTGCAATTGTAAAACTATAGATTTGCTATTTACATTTTAAAAGTAGGATCTGAAACTTAAGTATGCCTGTCATGATAAATAATTTTGAGGCATGATATATTTATACAGAGATATACTGCGATAATACTGAAACTACTTTATGTCATTGACACAATAACAATACAGGGGGTCCTCGGGTTACGACGGTCTCGGGTTACGACGTTTCGTGGTTACGAACGCGCCCCCATTAAAAAAAATATGTATATATTACGCGTCATTCCGTCTTACACGGTTTAGCGTGGTAAGAGATGTAAACAAACGCACGCGGCGCGCGGCGCACGGCGGAAGAATACGCTCTGTTGTGGTTGTAGGGAGAAGAAGACAGCCTCGTGTGCGTGCCCAATGTGGGCGGAAGTACCTGATGTGGGCTCTGATCTGCTCCTATGAAAGCGGCAGTGATAACCAAGCAGCGTAGTGGTCTAATTATTGAGATGGAAAGGTTATTGGTGCTTTGGTTGGAAGATCAAAGGCAAAATCCGGTTTACGACGAAATTCGGGTTACGACGCGTCTTAAGAACGGATCAACGTCGTAACCCGAGGACTCCCTGTAATGGCAAAAGGAGAAATTCAATTTGTCAACTGGACAAAGTTTATTTGGTTGAATACGTTTCGCAGCTCATCCAAGCTGCTTCTTCAGTTGTCCTGAAGAACTGAAGAAGCAAATTGAATTTCTCCTTTTGCCATGGATTCTACCTGGACGACTGAGGGATTCTTCACACAATAACAATAATGCAGGATAATCCCAGTAAAAAAGTATTTCATAGACAGTATCACTAAAAGGCTTGGGCTGCAACATATAATGAACTATTATTGGTCAATAATGAGCCATAGAAGTCACTTTTTACAGCTTTCATATATTGAATGATAAGTCGATATAGCGTTTATGGTGACAGTTCTAAATTAAAGTTAACATTTTTAAACCTACAGAGGATCATTAACATTTTTAGAGAAGACTGAAATATGAACTGCTAACCTAATACAAGAATACCATGCATTTTGTGAAGCCCTGAAACAGAGAGTTTTTTGTTTACATAGTAGGACAGTATATTTTGTGGTTCAAATTAATGGGATTAGTCTAACTTCTTCTATTTAACTTCTTTTTTCTGTATGAACTTTAACTCTTTGGCCTGAGCATTTTGTTTATTACATTTTTTCCTGTAAATACTTCAATTCCTTATAATAACCGACGTACCTTTGAATCCGAGGACAGCCACTGCAATGGTGAGCAGGGCACAGAGAACGTACAGAAGGGCAATGGCGGCTCTTAAGGCCCAGTCATTTTTACATTTGGTGCACTCGGTTCCCTCTTGAATACCTGAAAAAAAAAACCACATTAAAACAAGTAGTCATTTGCGGACTATCAAGGTTACATTCAAACAATCACTATGGCATTTGATTGCATAACTATGTTTAATAGAGTCTAACAGAGGACACGCTGTGCTTCTCTGTATCCAAGAATCATTTGAAAACAGTTGCCCGGCCAGTAACACTCACTCACTATAAAACGAGAAACATGTGTTGGCCATGTGATGTCGGAATAGGCAGTGCACAGTAACTGTTCACCAATTGTACTCAAAAAACAAGATATTTTTAGATTGTTTGCGTAATATGTTTGAAATGTACTATTCTTTTCCCCCTTGTGTTAAGTAAAAACAAATGATTGAGTCACAGCACAATAGATCCCTGGAATACTGAGCCCTTAGACAGTGTTGGGAAATAACTGAATATATGTACGGAAAATAAGTATATACTATTCTATTCATCGCTTATTAGACACAAATTAAAGCAAACAAAATAAAACTGGAATGTTGCTAGACTTGCTAAATGATACAGTTCATTGTAAGCTAAAACATGTATGTAAAATAGTAATTATTGGTATTATAATGATACAAGACGAGAAATACTTAACCCCACCTCTTGTATAGTCATGATGTATTTTATGTTTACTAATATTTAATTTTATTTAGTAAAGGTCTTACAGCTCTGGAAAGAAATAAGAGACTACTGTAAAATTATCAGTTTTTCTTATTTTACTACTTATACATATGTGTTTGGGCAAAAGGAACATTTTTGTTTGAGTCTATAAACTACTGACAACATTTCCCCCAAATTCCAAATAAAATATTATAATTTAGACAAGAGCATTTATTTGCAGAAAATGACAAATGGTCAAAATAACAAAAAAGATACATGTTTTCAGACCTCAAACGATGCAAAGAAACAAGATCAAATTCATTTTAAAACAACATAATACTAATGTTTACCTTTAAGAAGAGTTCAGAAATCAATATTTGGTGCAATAACCCTTATTTTTAATCACAGCTTTTATCCGTCTTGGCATGCTCTCCACAAGTCTGTCACATTGTTCTTAGGTGACTTTATTCCACTCCTGGTGCAAAAACTGAAGTAGCTCAGCTTTGCGTTTGTGTTGGAATTCAACAGACGCTGGAATGGAATGGAATGGCTGTAATACATGTAGAGATGCTGATTTCAGAAAAAAATGCAGTGATCTCTTATTTTTTTCCAGAGCTGTATATTACGGAAAATTTATTCTTGCGAGCTTTTAGCCATGTTATAATTCTGTTACCTCTTTAAAAATGTATCTGTAGCTGTGTTTTTTGTTTCATTCACACGTTTGAGTAATCCTTCCTTAGTCTGTCCACATCTCCAAAGCTCAAAATGCTCTGTTCCACCTTGTGATGTCATGAAGCGGTGGTTTTCAGGTTAACAGCTATAATTTATCTTTAGTTCCGTAGAAATTGGCAAATGATTCTAGTGAAGGTGTATGGAGTTTAAATGCACAGTGGAGTACTTCCTTTATTACCACATATTACCTCGGCGTAAATTTGCAGGATTTGTGTGTTAAACATGTGTGAATGATACAAAACACAACTCAGTTATGATGAGGAAACAACAATATTTCTTTCTTACTGTGCATAAAAACTGCTAACCTTAGACAGCAAAAAAAACTTTAAGATATAAACACTTAAATCTATCAGAAAATTACTTAAAAGTAGTGAAATTATCTGTCCATGCAGCAAGATCATTTTACTTGACAAGTTATATTTAAATAAACTCCCTCTACAGTAGAATTAAGCAGTTTCTAAACTAGTAAGTAGATAATAAATCTGAAAACAAGATTAATAACCTGATAGGAGTTTAAAAATCTTGGCCATATCAGAGAATTTGCAGTGTATAGATCTGTACAAACAGTTTCTGAAATATAATTCTTGCATTAGTTTGTCAGCTCATATATAAAGTATTTGTTGTCATTTCTTCTGGACACTTAAAAAATATGACCTTTGAACATAAATCGCAATTTGATATTTTCCACAAACGCTTCAGCCCTGCGTGAGATGACATGGGTCCATTAAAACATGACATTTCTCACAACAGGGAGTACGCTGGTGAGCTTTTAACTAGTTTAGCACAGCCTCCTCAAGCAAAATGATACAATGCCAAACATCCTAAACATGCCTTTGGTGCAGGATGTTTGCTTGACTTCATTACGAGTGCCTCTGGTGGCTCAGTGCAAGGGCATCTGGGAAATATTCACAATGCGCAATAAAACACATGTTATCTGAGCAGACTCCGGACCAGATCTGGCAGGGGTTAAGAATGCAGAGACCTTAAACACGACACACAGAGTAGATGTGTATAGACTGGGTGAAACTGACTAGAAATAAAGGTTACCACACGGTTTGACCAGGAACATGCGGACTCAATTCTATTTAGTCCTTTTAAAAAATAATTTAAAAAATGGCTTACAGCTCTGGAAAAAAATAAGAGACCACTGCAAAAATGATCATTTTTTTCTGATTTTACTACTTATAGGTATGTGTTTGGGCAAAAGGAACATTTGTTTGAGTCTATAAACTACTGACAACATTTCCCCCATATCCCAAATAAAAATATTATCGTTTATTTGCCTGGAAGAATCCATGACTCATCGCTGTACCAGCGGCGAGTCTGGTAACGCTTGGTCCAGAATGCGCTGCCGTTGCGCTTAGACAGACAGCTAAGTCAACCAATCAGAGAACAGTTAACGGACAGCGACGTGAACCAATCAAACAAAAGAAAAGAAAGAAAAGAAAGGCCTCTAGAGCTGTCAGCTGCTGTGGTTTAAAGGAATCGATGTGTTTTAGGTCATTTAAGACCAATTTTACAGCTGAATGGAAGGGACGTTCAGTTCTCCGATGCGCCATCTTGATTCAAAACTGAGGAGGAACTTCCGCTGCCTAAGAGTGACGTTGCGGGCAAAGGCGGGTGCACTGACGTCACCATCTTTGAACGAATCAGAATCGCGGAGTCCGTTGTTAACCGGGGGAGCGAGGGTGGAGCGAGTGTGTCCAAATGGTATCTCTATGTATAGCAAATACAGAGAGATATCATTTGGCTGGCCAGGTAAATCGTTTATAGCATTTATTTGCAGAAAACGACAAATTAAAATAACAAAAAAGATACCTGTTTTCAGACCTCAAACAATGCAAAGAAATAAGATCAAATTCATTTTAACAACATAATACTAATGTTTACACTTAAGAAGAGTTCAGAAATCAATATTTGGTATAATAAGCCTTGTTTTTAATCACAGCTTTCATGCGTCTTGGCATGCTCTCCACAAGTCTTTCACATTGTTCTTGGCTGACTTTATTCCACTCCTGGTGCAAGAACTGAAGTAGCTCAGCTTTGTGTTTGTGTTGGAATTCAACAGACACTGGAATGGAATGGCTGTAATACATGTAGAGATGCTGATTTCAGAAAAAATGCAGTTATTTTTTTTCCAGAGCTGTAGATTTCCTCAACATACATATTTTAGTGAAACCCATATTATGATATTTTCTGATTTCTGTTATAATGTTGTTTCCTCATCAAAACACACTGTTCCTAGCCTGGGAATTCCCAGGCCGCTTCCGTTCGTTTCGAACTGGAAGGCGGCCTGGCAGCTCGTCCAAGCGAGAGTCCCAGATTTAGGGCCCCAATCAGAGAGCGGGGAGGGTCGGCAAGACGGTGACGCGTACTACATGACAAACGGAAGCTTGTAGTTTGAACTGACAACTGACATGATTGGCTATGGACTTACGTATACGCTCAATGATAGACATTCATAACGCCCAATAAACGGCCGTTGGCAATCGCTAACCACACCTCCGCTACGGGATTTTTCGAAGCGAGCTCCCAGACCCATATCTCACTTGTGATATGGTCAGGTGTTAACCAGACTACACTGTTCCACCTTGTAATGTCATGACTTAATACAGGAAGTGCTCCATTATGTTTTTAAACTCCATACACCATCATTAGAATTACATGGATGATTTTTCAGTCCTGGAATTGCCAATCTCTACCGAACACAAGGTAAAAGGTGGCGGTTAACTTAAGAACGGCCACTGCATGACATCACAAGGTAGAACAGAGCATTTTGAGCTTTAGAAATGTAGCAGACTAATAATAGAAGACGACTGAAACATGTGTAAAATGAAACAAACGACAACTCCAGGCATGTTTTGAGGAGGTAACAAGAGTCAGTTTTGTTCAATGCATAATAGAGATTGACTGATTGCATTTTTTCAGGGCTGATGCCGATACTGACTGTTTATAATCCAGATAAACCAATGAGCTGATTTAGGTAATATTACCCTAACTATCAAATAAAAAAAAATGCAAATTAATCCACATCCTGTTTTTACTACAAACAGCGTAGAGTGCAGTGTAGACACATTTTTGCAGCGCCCTCTTTGGATAAAAGTCTTCAAACTGAGCTTTTTGCATATACATTTCCATGCATATTTAGGCAGCTGGTATTGATCTCTGCTGAAGATTTATGGCCAAAAGCCGATACGCGGAAAAGAGCAAAAAAAAAAAAAAAAACGCCCGTATTAGCCAACAGATTGATCTATCTCTAATATAGGACCTTTAAATTACTGTCATTTAACACAAAGAATAATCAGTTACCCCACATCTCCAAAGTCTGAAATCTGCTCCAAACCACAATCTTTTACTGACAGAGGACTGGCTGTAAGAAGATCTCAGCTGATCATTGACAATTAGAAATGACTGAAAGATAACCTTGATTACAATTGTGCCACTGTACAGATAAACCATAGAGATTTTATTTGAGACTATATGTATATATAGAGAGCTGCCCAAAAAAATATATACAAAACCACTAAATGATATAAAAACTAGATACTCACATAAATAGGACACAAGTTAGAGCTTTTCTGAATGCTTTTTAAAATGGTCTACATCTATCTCAGAACTAATATAAGTCCACATGGTTATATTCAATAAACTACTATTTTTTACATTTTCAAACCAAAAAAGTTATTAAAGGTCCCATGACATGAAATTTTCACTTTCTGAGGTTTTTGAACGTTAATGTGAGCTCCCCTACCCTGTTTAGGCCCCCCCCCATAGTTAAAAGTTGTGAAATGTCTAAACTGAGCATTTGCGATCCTTTTCTGCGTTACAAAAAATCGGAGCTCAAACGGGCGAGTTTGAACAAGGCACCTTATTGACGTCAGATCGAAAAAAGAAATGCAAATGCAGTTCCACCCCCGTCTGTCTGTGCTCAGCGTCTCTGTAAATCACGCCCAGAGAGTTTGGACTGCGAATGCGCTAGGCAATGCGAAATGCGTTTTTTTATTTGCCTGGAGGCACGTCCGAGTGTTTCTAGGCTCGGAAGTCCTTTATCTGAGCCTCTGAACCTTTAAACAGCAGTGGTTTAATTTTATTTTATGTGGAAATGTGTTTATTTTTCAATGGAACGCTTCAAATCTCTCCCCCCGTGCAAAAACAAGGAAATGGATCAGCTGACAGCTCAGAGCGAGAGCGGAGCATTTGGCCACGCCCCCACCCTCTACTATTGGCCAGCTCTTTTCTCCTCATTTGCATTCAAGCAACAACGCCCATTATGGAGTGTTCCAGAGAGAGAAAAATTACTCTTTCTCATCTTATCTCTGTTTCTCATGCAGTGAGTGTTGATTTTGAAGAAGGATTCATTTACAGTATTAGGGAACCATTAAGGAGCCATATAAAAGCATCAAGAAGTACCATGTCATGGGATCTTTAACTAATCACAATTGTGGTATATGAATCATTGCAATATATCAAAAAATTTCATTTGTATGGAAATTGACAAACAAATTGAAAAGCAGATTTGATCATTGCATTATTCCATTGGCTTATATGGCAAAAAAAAAAAAAGCTTATGTAATTCCCTTTCACAGCTCAAAAACATTGCATATTTACCACAGCGTCGCTATTTGTACCACGTTGGATGTAATCTATAGCCTCTTTTCTCTCAGTGAGGGGTCGGACTGGCTCAGCAGAGGGACACACATCTGTCCAAACATGGCGTCTAACCACCTCAAAGACTCTGGGCCAAGTGTATAGTCCTGGACCAGTCTGAGAGAGGACTTAAAGTGACAGACGCACACATACACACATCACCCGCTGCTTTAAGGACAGCCACACACTGCGTAAACAAGGCTCTGACCGGTGCATGCCTGGGTCAAGAACAGAGCAGATGTGAGAGGAGATGGACCAATAACACCAGATGTGACGAGGACGGTGTGTTCAGGGTCCATGGGGTCAATGAATATCAACAACAGTGTTACTCAATAAAAGCACTTAAACATGAGCTTTTATTTTTTAATGTTTTGCACCAATTTGTGTCATGAAGCAGTGTCATTTCTATTAGCTTGTGCTTATTCTTACAGTGAAAATTATAAGTGAAAATAGAATGTTTTGATCATTTTCTGTTTGTGTTTGTCGCCATTAAAGGTGCAATGTGTAACTTTTCTGGTGGAGGGTCTGTCACCTGCTAGTTTCTATGGATATATCACTGTTCTGCCTGGAATATTCCACAGCATGACATTAAGTCACCTCTACCTTACATTTCTTAAATTATAGGTGTTTCTTATATAAAAATACTGACTGTGAGCGGGGTTGCCTCTCCACAGATCTGATTTTAGCTTCTGGTTTGGTCTGGTTTGGTCAACATGAAGATAGAAAGGTTTAAAGCCATACTGTGAAACATTCCAAACAAAAAATTAAAAGCATTTGATCTTCAGAAAAGTTAGACCTTTAATGTGAATGCTGTTTTGGAAAATTTCAACATTGGCTACACAGTACTATAAATATTTGTAAAAAAAAATAAAAATAAAAATAAAAATCTAAAAACCTATAAAAAAAGAGTGGCTTAAAGATAAAAATGGACCATAGATGTTGTAATCTTTCAATTAAAGGTAAAAAGTTACATTTTTGCACTTATCTGCCTGTATAATTGTCAGAAATAGTGGTAGAAAATATTTATGTTTGAATGTGCATTTTGTTTAAAGGCGTCACTTTTCTACTGGAGGGTCCGTCAAATTCTTTTCTCCATGAAATTGCTATTGCTTTGTTTGGAATGTTTCACAATATGGCATTAAACCTTTCTAAATCTTTATGGAGACCAAAACAGACCAAGTTACAGGTCAGATTTGTGGAAAGGCAATCCCGCTCCCAGTCAGAATGCCTGTTTTTCTAGACATTTTTGAGCTATAAATCCAAATTAATTGGATAAATGTAAGTTAGCACTTAATGTTTAATGTCATACTGTGGAACATTCCAGGCAGAGTGGATCCTCCACCAGAAATGTTACATAATGGACCTTCAAGTTAGCATAAAACAACACAAATATTGGATTATACTGTTAAATGTTGTGGTAGGAAAGTGTTGACTGGTTTTGAATAAAGTTCTGGAGCTCCTCCCTGGATCTCTGTCAGTCCATTGGTGATGTGTTCATTCATTTTGGCTTGGACAAACTCTCTCTCCGTCCAACTTAACAACATTTTCCAAAACCTGTCTCTAGACTTTCTGCTCCCCTGCAGACTTCTGAATAAAAATATTTCACATGCACTAGGAAACCCTAATATAGCACTGCCAAAACAATGTTTCTTTCAGAGCTACAAAAATATTAAAAACAGTTGCATATTCAAGGGGCGTGCAAAAATATTGAAATGTCGATTTATCGTGATACTAAATTTGGTGATTTAGTGTCGTTATCATGGTCTGCTGTATCGATATATATGGCCAAGAGTATTTTTTTTGTATCATTTAGCTATTTGCGAAAAGATACCATACGTTTAGCTATTTTAGTGGGATATTTACTGTCTTAATTATTAAAATGAGTGTATTTCATATCAAGTGTGTGCAGGTTGTGGTTAAACAAAAATATTGTTGTTAAAATGTATTTGGCTCTTAAAAAACAAAATAAGCAAAATATGTGTCACCATATCGTGATAACATCGTATTGTGAGCCATGTATTGTGTATCATATCAAATTGTGAGGGACCCTGTGATTCCCAGCCCTATATTCTACAAAAAGTCTGAAGATGTATGTGTTATTTGAGGAAATTATACCAGACTAGGTCAAAATATACAAATATTATTGTATGACAGACTTTGATCAATATTTACATCAAGGTGTGTTACAGATTTCTACAGATTTCTTGTGTGTCTCCATGGAGTTTAAGCGTTGCCTGAAAGTTCCACTGTATGGCATTGATTTTCATTCAATTACAAGTAATGGTATGGGGTTCATATATTCTAAGCAGAGCAATAACATCTCCATGGAGACAAGCAGACAAATCCTTTAACAAAAATATTACATAATATATTAAAGCAAAACCTATTACGCAAAGTTGACTTTTTAGAGGTTTTAACAATGTTACAGTTGTTTCTCCTCACCACTTATTCACCTAAAGTTGTATTTGGAGTGATTTGTGCATGTTTGAGCAATCTTTAAAAGGCCCTTATTTCACAGTTGTGTTTTGTTTCATTCACACGTGTTAAACAGACAAACCCTGCATATTTAGAGTTCTTCTCTCAAAAGAGAAAACACTCTATTGCACCTTGTGATGTCACGTGGCAATACAGGAAGTGTTCCATTGTGTTTGTACACTCCATACACCTCCATACCAAAAGGTAGCTGTTAACTTGAAAACTATCGCTTCATGACATCACAAGGTGGAACAGAGCAGTTTGAGCTTTGGAGATGTTGACAGACAAATAAGAAAGGACTACTCAAACATGTGTGGATGATGCAAAACAAAACTCAAGGTATATTTTGATGGTGTAAAAACATTATAACATGGCTTTAACCTCACAAGAGTCAATTTAATGTAATTGGTAATAAAGACACATTATGTCGCTCCAGTCCATTTTAGATTTCAGAAACACATCTCACATCCTTTCTCTCAACTTGCTAAGCTGAAATAACAGGACCTAGTAGCTCGTTAGTGCATATGTCTGTCGTGCTAGTGCTTATTGTCCTCTTGGTGCATCAAGTCTGAATGTTGAAAATGTTGAAATGTGAGAACACCAGGGTCTTGTATAGTGAAAAACGCCTGGTGCATGTGAACTTGTTGAGGAGTTGGACGGAAGCCAGGAGGG
This sequence comes from Paratrypauchen microcephalus, assembly GCA_036785185.1. NCBI lineage: Eukaryota > Metazoa > Chordata > Actinopteri > Gobiiformes > Gobiidae > Paratrypauchen > Paratrypauchen microcephalus. The sequence continues at coordinate 3,038,498 of JAVJIX010000032.1, forward strand.
GCCAATCAGTGAGCTGGACAAAGGCCAGATACACCTCTTAAGGGAAGTAAGAAAGAGAGAAAGAGAGCGCGGGGACCTGCACATGCACACATTTAATAGTAGGAAAGAGTGCTTGAGGCCTGTTTTTGGACATACGGACGAAGCCAAAAGCAGTGAAAATTTCCAGGGTGGTTATTGTAAACATCTATTAACAAAAGTAAAGTTTATCAACATTATCAACAAGTTCACAGTCAAAAATATACTATAATTGAAAACACACGCACCGATATCACCTGTCCTACTTTGTCACATAGCCTGTATCAAAATAATAATAAAATAGCCTAATTAAAATAATGCAAGTTTGAAGATGTAAATACCAAATCACTACTGGTGCATTATGTAACTTTTCTGTGGGATAGTCTACCACCTGTTTGTCTCCATAAAGATGTTATTGCTTTACACAGTATGGCATTAAGCAAGTTACAGATGAGATCTGTGCAAGGGCGAGCCCACTCAAGAAGAATATCTTTTTGTAGCAATAGCTTTGCCTGTAATTGATTAAATACAAGATCGATCAGTTTTATGCAACTCTATGGAACATTCATGTAATAATGCATCTCAATAATGCATGGACCACTCACCAGAAAAGTTACATAGTGCACCTTTAAATTAATTGTCTTTTTGTAATGTTTGGATTGGGGAACATATCTGAAAAAAAAAAAAAAAACAAGTTTTGAGTTCAATATTGTTATCACTGTGAGGGCTTTTCGCAGCATGGTGCATCATTTTCACTTGAGTTTTATTTTGACCAAAATAAAAACAACCTCAGAGCCACCACACTGTGAACACATCAATACAAAGTGAATTTCCACCAAATATTTTTTTCAAATGAGACAGGAGAAAAACACAGTGACAGCTCTAGTTTTGCCTGGTGTCTGTATGCGAAAAAGCAGCTGTATTTCATTTGGACTCAGCAGAAAAACCAACAGTGATTTTCCTGACTGCCTGAGCCTGTACCTGCCATAGAACAAGCCCCGCCTACGGCCCACAGTGGAAAAACCTCAATGTGAACACAAAGATGTCCTGTACAGAGCTGGTCCTTTCTATGTGAACACTCTTTGTTACGGTTACTACTATAGTATATATGCAATTTATTTTACTTGCCTTTATGTAACAGGGAGCCGCGCCAAGACTCCCTCCTTATATATATTTATACTTTTACTTTTATTAAAGGTGCATTGTGTAACTTTTCAAATGCTTTTATCCATGGAGATGTTACTGCTTTGTCAAGAATGATTCACATTAAACATTTCTATCTTCTGTGGAGAGGCAACCCCGGTCACAGTCAGAACGTCTGTATTTATAGGTATTTTTGAGCTAAAAAAAAGAACATCTGAAAAGTTAAATAGTGCACCTTTAAAGCCCAGTATGCATCAAAGCGCCTGGAACCAAACTGCAACTAAAAACTAAACATACCATCAACCACGTGACTTTAAAAAAAGTTTAAATATAGGTATATATTTTTTATAATTTTAACAATAAAATTAAGATATTCTCCATATGTTTTTCAAACTACTGTGTACAAGAAATCTTCTATGTTGATCAATACATTTTTTCTACGTCAAATTCAACACAAAGAGGTCCTGTGCAGCTCTGTGAAGCCTCTTTGTGTAACTGTTAGTATTATATTCTATACACTATTGGGCGGATACCACAGGAATTCCTTCGCACTTCACAGATCCCTCCTTTTAGTGTAAATGAAAAGTGTGGTGCAGTCAGGAGCAGTAGTCCCGTCCCAAACACACATCTGCAGACAGGCCCAGTGCCAACAGCCCGGTTGAAGGTCCACTGGGAGAAAACATCATATTTCTCTCCTTCAGTGCAGCTTTTAAATGTCACTGTCTGTCTGTGAAGCTACAAATTGTGGTTTGCAAGCAGTTTCGGCATCATGAAAGCTGCTTGTGTAAAGAAAACATACAAGAGTTCTGAAGAAAACGTACAAGAGTTTTTGTGTGATCGGCTAAATATTGAAAATAAATCCTATTCTGATTCTGAGGGACTATCTTCACAGAGGCCAAACCAGACCAAGTTAGAGGTCAGATCTGTGCGAGGCAGCTGTAATTGAATAAATGTAAGGTAGGGCCTAAAAAAAATTAATGTTGGTTTCCGATTTGTTGACAGTTCTAGACATGGGTAGGTAGGGAATTTTTTTAATTTTTTTAATTTATTTTTTTTCCTGTGGGAATATGGACATTTTGAAAATGTATTTTATTTCCTTCCGCTGTGTGTGTGTGTGTGTGTGTTCGTGTTCGTGTTCCACCTCCCAGAGCGCGTTTGTCTGTGTCGACTCGAACTCCTAGAGCGTGTTTGTCTGTGTCGACTCGAACTCCTAGAGCGCGTTTCCAACGGAATCAAGAACCCGGACATTCGAAGGATTTTTTATAAACTCCGGCCGGTTCTTAAGACTTCGCCCCACAACAAAGCGTATTCTTCCGCCGTTCGCGTTTGTTTACGTCGCTTACCACGCTAAACCGCGTAAGACGGAATGACGCGTAATTTTTATTTTTTTTTTACCGTCGTAACCCGAGGACCCCCGTACACATTGCAGCGCAGGTGTGGTGAATTACGTCGATTGTAGCCTCGTGGAAATCGAAAAATACAGTAGACTATTGGTTTTCTTTCTTTCTTTTTTAACCGAAGCTTGTAAAATTAATTTGAGTATCAAATTTATTTTATTTTATTAAGTCCAATAAAATAATTTGGGTCGCATGCAAATCAACAGGGTCGGTCGGCAACCGGAAACTTAGATTTATTTTTTTAGGCCTAGAGCTGTTTAATGTCATAGTGTGGAACATTCCAGGCAGAGCAGTGGCATATCCATAGAAACAAGCAGGTGACGGACTCCCAACCAAAATACACAATGCACCTTTAACAATAGAGAATCAGCTCAAGATTTAATCATGGACATCTTTGGATACCCACATACTAATTGATGTTAAAACTAATATCGAAACTGACAACTTTTTCAAAAATAAATAAAAGTAAACAAATATCAAAGTAAAAGACTATAACTAACAGATCCTTGCTCTCAAACAACACCTCGTGAGTTCATTCAGCAACTATTTATTGATACTTTGCAGCTGATGTCACCAACATTCCTTTGGGGTGTGATGCTAACTGTAGGCACTGCTCTTTCTGAGGCTTGTTAGACTCGTTAGCTGAGCTTTGTTTTAACACAATCTGACCATAAAGAACTAACTTAGCTGAACAACATCAGGTGAGCTGATATGTGCTTTTAACAAGTCCCTCTCAAATAGCACTACAGTCACATCAGCCAACAGTTTTTTAGTTAGTCACTCTCACCATTCTTCTTGAAAATCAAACATCTAAACAGAACCATGAACGCCCGTAATGATCACAGGCTCCTGAAAATGTGTGTGTGTGTGTTTTTTTTTTGTAGACTTGACAGTGTTTGCAATAGTGTGTGTAACCAAGGACCATCTCTACCTTATATTTTCATCCACGACTAGGTTCTCAACTATCACGCAAATATCGTGAGACTTGCTATTCAGTTGTGTGTTGTGTTGGTCCTGGGTGTAATCTGCTGCAGGTAGGCGCTTATATCTCTAAAAAGTTACTGTTCTTTTTCAAAAAGTACTCTAAAGTAACTCTTATGCTTCCATGATGAAGTGCTGTATGATTTAGTGGAACTGGTGAGTGTTAACTTTGTTGTTGCTTGTGGCTGACATGCTAATGCTTGTGCTCCAATTTAATACGTTGCATACAGACCTCGTGTGAACTGGTGCTAGCGCAAGCTGCACTTGTTTCCGTTCATATGTACGCGATCGCTCTTAAAGGGATATGCCACCCCCAGGTCAAATTTGGGCATCTCCCCACAGTCCAGAGACTAAAATAAGTGGTGGAAAGCGTTTTCCTGCTCACCCAGCCATTGTCCGAGTCTGTCGCCACTGACCGCCGCGGTAACTGGTGCTCCTCCGCCTTAGACTGGAGTCTAACGTAGCCAGAGAAAGATTTCGGCCAAAAGGAATTAATTTGCTCGATGCGTTTCCCAATTACTTTGTGTGTAGTGCGCATTCATATCGAGTGCAAATAAATGTGCAAATCAACACGGAGAGCTTGCCTTGGTCATTTTGGGTGGGAACTATTTTCCAGTGCGTAAGAATACAGTCGTATCACGCACCACGTTGTGCAACAGGGGAACTCCCTTCCCGGTGCGTAACTGGGATTCCCCTGGTAGCGTATTGCGTGATACGGCTGTATTCTTACGCACTGGAAAATAGTTCCCACCCAAAATGACCAAGGCAAGCTCTCCGTGTTGATTTGCACATTTATTTGCACTCGATATGAATGCGCACTACACACAAAGTAATTGGGAAACGCATCGAGCAAATTAATTCCTTTTGGCCGAAATCTTTCTCTGGCGACGTTAGACTCCAGTCTAAGGCGGAGGAGCACCAGATACCGCGGCGGTCAGTGGCGACAGACTCGGACAATGGCTGGGTGAGCAGGAAAACGCTTTCCACCACTTATTTTAGTCTCTGGACTGTGGGGAGATGCCCAAATTTGACCTGGGGGTGGCATATCCCTTTAAAGGCGTTATGCATTGTGACGAATGCACTTTATTGACATCTAAACTAATATTGACAATGAATTATGATTATGATGAAATGGTCAACCACTGCTAAAGCTAACCTAAAATGAATTGTTGACAATTGTTACTGGGAAACTACTATGGAGTTCTCTTCATGACAAATATTTATACAGTGGTACCTCACCTTACGAAATTAATTTGTTCCAGAAGTGGTTTCGTAACGTGAATTTTTTGTAAGTTGAGTAGCTATTTCAATGGAAAAGGCCTGATCCGTTCCAAGATTTTTTTTTAATAGGGTAACTTTTTTTTATAGTGTAACATTTGTGTTCTGCGTCCTGATTGGAATAAACCAGGTCTAGACCAGAACTAAACCAGGTCTAAACCTGGACTGGACCTGGACTAAACCAGGATTATCCCGGGACATGGCAGTGCCGTTGGAGGAGCACGTTGCTCGTGTCTCCGCGCTCCTTGCGCGTTCCGCGCTAGAGCTAAGAGGCCGAGAAAGACGCTCTTTCAGCGGGAATAAGAGCGGGGCGGGCTCTGGTTCTATGTGACTTCCAGAGCCAGGGGCTGACACTGTGAGCTAACAGCCCGAGAAAGGTGCTCTATCAGCGGGCAAGAGTCTCGCTCGGGGCGGGCTCTGGTTCTATGTGACTTCCAGGTCTAGACCAGAACTAAACCAGGTCTAGACCAGGTCTAAACCAGGACCGGATCAGGTCCAGACCCAGACCAAACCGGGACCAGACCAGGATTAAATCACCCCATGCTCGGCCCCCCGCGCGGGCCCGCGGCCCCGAGGGGGAGGCATGGCCCGGGCGACGCGGCTAAATCCCGCGCCCGCAGTCCCGGTGTACTCGCGCCCTTGCGCCGTGTCGACGTCGCTCTTCGATGTCGGCTCTTCCTATCATTGTGAAGCAGAATTCACCAAGCGTTGGATTGTTCACTCACTAAGGGAACGTGAGCGGGGTTTAGACCGTCGTGAGACAGGTGAGTTTTACCCTACTGATGATGTGTTGTTGTGTCTCCGCTCCCCTCGCGCGTTCGGCGCTATATTGAGCCGTGTCTACCCCCACGCTTCACTATCAACACATTCCATTGAAAATCTATGAAAGTTCGAGTGTTCAAACGAGAGAGAAAAGCGAGAAAACCCAACCCCAGTCTGAGAAAAGCGTAGAATGCGTGTGGTGAGGCATTTACAGCCCTAAAACATGTAGAACAATTGCAAAATACAAAGTTGTCCTACCTCGTGGACCACCTCTGGAACCTAACTCCGTGTGTGTTGATCAAGTGTATTTATGTTTCTGGGCGTGCATCTGAGCGCGCATTAATTGAATTTTTGAGATTTCGCGTTTCGTAACTTGAATTTTCTTTCGTATCTAGAGACCAAAATTTGACGTGAAGGCGTTTCGTAACTTGGATTTTTCGTATATAGGGTCTTTCGTAAGGTGAGGTACCACTGTACATGTATTTGGATGATTATCATCATGACTATTATTATTGCACCATATTATGACATTGCGAAATTCTATTTATAGTGATACTGAATTATTGTATTACTTGTTGCTGGTCCTGTTTTGCACAGGTTCCAGTTACTGGATGCTCCAGACACTAGATGGCGAGCTAAGGCCTGGAGCCTGAACCAAACTCAAACGCCGTGTCTCAATTCGTAGTGTGTACAGTTTGGAGTGTGGTTTTAACGGTGCATACGTCACTTCCGGCGCGACAACTGCTGTCCCATTTCGTTTTTGTCCCACGCACAGTTAAAATGCACCCTGAAAACCGCAGTTGTTTCCATGGAAATCGGGGCGTGGACCAACTGTGCATCCATGCACGCATGCAGCCATATATCCCAGCATGCACCGCGCGCTGCTTCTTCTACGGGAGAAAATGCAATTAATGAACCTCACTGGGCATTACCCACGTTGCCATCTCTGGAATCTTTGGAACTCTCTTGTGTTTTTTGCATGACCCCTGTGGATTATATGAACTTCATTGCGGCTTGTGTGCTTGGATTAAGAACTTTAACGCGTTGAGTTTCATTAATGACTCTGAACTCAGTACAAACATTATTTACAGCTGTAAATATCGTAAATAATATCTGTCTGTTCACTGTAAATAACACCACAACTAAGCACTACAAGCACTGTGTTTTTGTCTCATTAAATACCACATTTTCCTCTGAGCCGAACCATAGTCTTCTGAACTAGTTACTACTACTGCTGCTGCTGCTGCTATTGCTACTTGTGATCCATACTGCATCATTGTACCTGCTACATGTGTACTATGTCACCATGGTAACTGTTGAACATTTCATGATAGAGACAAATGTTGAACACCTCCAGCATGATGTCGCCACAAAGTATCAATACAGAAAAGCACAAGCTAAAAGTGTTTTTATATGGAAAAGCAGATACAACACACGATTCACTCCCAACTAAATTAGATTAAAATTAAAATACTACACTAACACAAATTTGGATCAACTATGGCGCCATCAACTGATTAATGGACTATAGCTCTCCTCTCCAGGTCTCATGACTGCTCTGACCTGAGGCGCTGGGTCCATGGGGTCCCCTGGAGTATCCCCTGCATTCATGCCATCGTCAGGAATGTTAACAAGTAAACACAGAGGAGAGGAAGTGACCACTGAAACAAATTACCCAGACATTAGAGTGGTGGGATTGCTGAGCTGGCCCTGCATACCTCTGTGCTGCTGCCTACAGGTTTATGGCACTTTAAATAGGGCTGGGGGCCGTGGCAACATCTGGGTATAGTTACAGTGGAGCCCATTCAAACATGTGATATGTCGCCCATTTATGCCAGCATCAGAGGTGCAGCCTACAAAGAGGGTAAGTTAAACACAGTCAGCAACTTTAAGCCAAACATCTGAGACGCACCAGCTTCCTGCTTATCATTAAAACAACAGAACATGTTTATAGAAAATCACTAGAAAAAAAGGAGACAGTGGGTAGTGATTTAAAGCATGATATGAGCTCATTGTAGACATACATGAGAAGATGAGCAAGCCAAAAAACACAAATGAAGTTCAAGGCTATTACTGACATAGGATACATTGTTGAATCTGAGATACGACATCAGCAACTGCAACTCACTGGACTATGAGCTGTAAAAACTAAGAATGCTGGAAGAAGCAACATTTTTCATTGTTCTGACTATAATGCATTGAAAACCAACGGTTAGTAAATAGTAAGCTTTTTTTTTTTTATTTAATTGGGAGTTATTAAACAGCAGTTGGCTATTGGCAGACATGAGTAAATCCTGGACATAATCCAAAGTCATTACATGTTATATGACTAGATTACAGCGGCTGTAGTGCTTCAGAAAGTACTGTATACTGAACATATTTAAATCTATCTAACTAGTTCTTAGATTTCACAAACCCTATAAATAAATAGATAAATAAATATAAATAAACAGCCTATATTACGCTATTATCTAATCTATCTTATAATGTTGTTTTCTCAATAAAAACCATACATGAAACTGAGCATTTTAAGCTTTGGAGATGTAGACAGACTAATATTAAAGGTTGTGAAGAAAAACACAACTCCAAGTATGTTTTTGATGAGGCAACAAACTATAACATGGCTGTTTTAGAACAGCTTTCTTCCAGGTTTGCAATTAACTACATACTTTTTTATTCCTGTGGTCTCTTGTCACAAAGTGCTGTTAAACAAATTGAAGATTCTGAATTGGCTTGATAGCTATTTTGTGAAGTTTTGAGTCTTTTGTAGTCTTTTAGTGGTATTTTAGACTGCAAGAAGCAACTAGGATTACAGAGGCTGTTTTCAATCAGAAAAGTTACATTCTCAAAATAATTCCATTATAATAAACCACATGGACATTTTACAACAATAGATCAAACTGCACTTAATATTGCTCCACTTTTATGGACACATTGTAGTAAAAACTTGAAGTACACTGAGGCATAATATAGAATGAAGGAAATATGGAACTTTTAAAACAGTCTTTAATGGGCACTCTTTAGACATGGATGTAAAAGCGTGCTGTAAACTTTATTGTACTGAGAACATGAGACCTGCTTGGCCCTCGCTGTTTAAACACTGGCATGCAGAATGAGATCATTTTATGTCCAAATGTTAAACTATGCCATGTAAACTAAAGCCATGGGACGATCCAGGGCACAAAGCTTTCAGAGGTTAAGTGAATAGGTTAATTGCACTGGGGACAGCGGGAAACTCATACCTGCTGCTTTCCATTTAAGTTGTACTCAAAATATACACTCACACAACTGCAACAACTGATAAGACTAATGTAACTACTAAAACTATCACTGGAAAACCAGAAATCAGTGGGTAGAACATGCAAAATCCATAGAAGCCCCATTGCCTATACCCCACTCAAGAATTAACCCTAGGACCTTTTTACTGTGTGCTAGAAGTGCTAACTACTTTGCTATCTTGCTAACAATTTACTTTAAAAAAAAACTTTTTAAAACAACTATTTTATACAATTTAGTTTTGGAAGTGGCTAAAAGCCTACATGAACTTCTGGACTCATTTGGAACATCACATTCAATCAATGAATAAGGCACTGGATTTATACATTGGCTTTCTAGACACCCAAAGGAAGGGCTTTACTCCTTCACTCACATTCACACTCTGTGGTTTGATACTATTGTAGCCACAATCTGCCAATTTGTACCACTGGCACCTCCAAAACCACTAATACGCTCTCATCTACCACGTTCATACTAGCGTTCGATATCTAACAAGACTGGGCATTGACAAGAAGGCATGGCTACAACAACCAGCTGGTGTTGTCCCCCTTCTACTTCTGGATGCAAAGTTAACATAAATTCAAAATGTTACATGAGAATATAACACAAATAAACATCAGATGTAATTGCCATGCACCATTTTCAAAACAGTTTGAAGCTGAAACTGCAGTGAAGCAGAGTTTTTTCGGTAGTTTGGTTTTGGAGCAGTCCTGAACCCTGGGTGGTCCACCTGAAACACTTATCCCAGAATGAGCGGCAGTCATCGCCCAGTGCTGCGAATACCACACACTCTCCACCCATACACACCAGAGCAGTCCAACCACAGAGTGGACCATACTCACTGACCATGTCCACCTCTGAAGAAACTATAGACCACAGGAGAGAAAAGATTTTATGCTCACTCTACTTACAGGAATAGATCTGACCATAATCTGACAAAAAGTTAAGCCTTTATGGAATTTTCTCTGCATGTGAACCTCTCATCAGATAACGGATGAGCACTGCTTAATTTGTGCTTATCTGATCCCTGGTTTCCAGAAAAATTCAATACCTGAACATTATTTTCTGCATGTTGTGTTACTAGAATGACAAATACAGCAAGGACCACACCAAAACAATGGAATATGATAAAAATATTTACTGATGGTAGATGAGATGTGGAGAGAGCTGACATGGATGGTAATGTTGCAATGGCTTAGGGCTTCTGGGTAATTGAAGACGTGGTTGAAATGAGCTATGGTTGGCTGGCGAAGAGGTTGAGGCATGGTCCAGAATCCTCCTGAATCTAAGCTAATCATATTAACTCCACTTGAATAATTTAATCTTGCTAACTTTCTATAGAACTATCACAGAACTGGTACCAGTTTTCGATGCCACCACAGAGAATGTGATTAATAAAAGAACTAAATCACAAACAATATACCATTTATACTCCTGGAAGAGGATTATACTGACAAGGTAAGCATTAAATACACTACGAGGATAATATTGGTTAAAATCTTTTGAAAGGTGAGGATTCAGTTAGTGCCTCCATCAAACTGTGCAAATTACTGTGTAAAATAGAATTGGTTAAATATTTTACTAAAAGGCAAGTCAATTTGGAATTCAATAGATTGCCAAAATATCGTATCGAGTGTCAATTCACTGTCTGTTCATTTCTGCCTATTCATGAGCTTCAGCATTCTGTTTCCAGAGAGATTTTGCGAGATCTTTCCCCATTGAAAAGATACAATATTTTGTTTTAAATTGTTAATCTCCACGTTAACAGTCCGAATTTTGACATTGACACCAACGTTTTTCAGTTTCTTTTTCAACAGATGTTGGACATGATTCTGTGGAAAACTTCTTCATTGCACAATACTGGAATTTTCAGTTAGTCCCTGAAATAAAACTTACTAAAGTATAAACAATTCCGAAACAATCATGAGTCTTCCTGGTTTAAGGCCAACAAAACCAAATCCAAATCTACCACCTCAGCACAAAGTATAAAAGACATTTTTTATTTCTGCAATTTTTCTCCGAGAGGAAACTCAGAGGTTGATCTTGGCCTGAAGTCTTAAGGAGAGGAGAAGAAGAAGAGTTATTCTTGCAAATTTAATGTAACACTGATGCGTGACGGCCATATGCAAAACTCCTGTCTGAGCTGCCGACATGAAAAACTGCCAGTTCTTTGGAGTGTGTTGCTCTTGAGACAAAGCCAAAACCTGCAGCAAAAGGAGAGGTTCACAAACAAGTCTATTATGGGACAGAAGACACACAGACGCTGTCCCAACAAGAACTTTCATTATGTATATCACTATAAAATGTCCAGATATACAAAAAAAAAGGGATCACCTGCTTGTCTCTCTGGAGATAGTCATACTGTAGAACATTCTAGGCAAAGTAAATCATCTCAACACCATCCACAAGAACTTTTTTAACATTTTTAATACATAGATCCTGCAAATCATTCTTTCAAACTGAAAACACTCAATTGTGACAGCATGTGGTAATACAGAAAGTGCTCCACTGTGTTTTTAAACTCCATACACCTTCAGTAGAATCGTTTGGATTTCTGCCCTGCAATTGCCAATCTCTACTAAACAAAGGCTAAAATGTAGGTGTTGACTTGAAAACTACGGCTTCGTGACATCACAAGGTGGGACAGAGCATTTTGAGCTTTTGAGATGTAGACAGACAAATAAACCAGGATTACTCAAATGTGTGAATGAAGTGACTTTTTTTTTTTTGATGAGACATGGCTTAAAAGAATATTAAGGTTTTTTTTTTTTTTTTACAATCTGAACCTTATTTCGGTAATAAAACAAGGTGATTTACTCACCCATAGTACTTTGGTGTCATTTGGAGCATTTCCGGAGATTTTGTAGTTTAGCGATATCCGGGTAACGTGAGTGCTCGGGGCAGGCGATTGCAGTCACCAAATAACACAAACTTTAGCATTTTTCAAATCACAGAAGCTCAATGTGTCAGTCTACAGTTTCGCTTGAGTCAAAAGCGGCCTGTAATCCGATATCCAGCTATAGTTTCATTAGATGACGTCACTCACGTTACCTGGATATTGCTACAAAATCTCCGGAAATGCTCCAAATGACACCAAAGTACTATGGGTGAGTAAATCACCTTGTTTTATTACCGAAATAAGGTTCAGATTGTAAAAAATGTTAATATTCCTTTAAAGATCACAAGAGTCAATTTTGTGTAATATACGACCTTTAAGTATTAAACTAGATGTTATACTGTGAACATTAAGACAGATACAAATGTAACAGATGGAAAACAAGTTCTTAAACAAGTTCTTAAAATCTTAAAATGTTCTTTGTTAATTTTGTAAGGTTGGTCTGATTTCCATTTTTCATCTTTATTTATTCAGACTTGGGGCTTAAATAAAGTGTAAACTAATTGGGAATTCAAAACCTTCCTACACTTTCCCATGTTATTATATAAAGCTGAGTTGTTATATAATGTGTTTTTTCAGTGACAAAATCTCCACTACACCTCTATAATAACATGTTTCATTAGCATTTAGCTGCACTGACTGGAAATGCGGCACTTTCTGTAAACCACCAGACCCTGCCACAGCTTCTGTCCAGATGGAACAGAAGAAAATCAACACTCAGCAACTCAACATAATTTACATCAGTCAGTAATTCAGACAGGGAGTGCATGGGAGGATCAAAATTACCAACTATACCTTTTCTGCTTTGTGAGGGAGTAAAAAGCTTCTGGAAAGACGGGGTGAGTTAGTTGAAATTCATATGACAAGGTCTTGCAATATTTGGTTTAATGAATCAAGGTTTGCAGTCATATTTTGGTGCCACTGTTTTGTTTGAAGATATTTTGTGATATGGCAAAATAAAGATTCATTCCTGGTTCAAATCAGGGTCTGGGACTTCCTCTTAGTGACTGTGACATAAGATGCTTTATATTGTCAACAGTTTTTTACAGTAGTAACACTAGAAGTAAGCTCAACACTTAAGTTGCACCGTGTAACTTGTCTGGTAGAGTCCACAGCCCGCTTATCTCCATGGAGATGTTGTTGCCCAGAATGTTCCACAATATGGATCTCTATCTCAATGGAAACAAGCAGGGGACGTTTCTGAAGCTGCCATAGAATAAATGCAAGATAAAAGAGTTTAATGCCAGTCTGTGGAATATTCCAGCAGACAAGCTGGTGGCAGGCTTCCTACAGAAAAGTTAGTGTAGCTTTAAATTTAGATGCATTATTCCTCAATACCCCTGTCCCCACAAAGCCATTTAGATCTTTGCCATGTACAGTATAATCGTCACAGTACAGGTGAAAAATCCAAAAATCCTTCTTTTCTTTGTATTTTTTTCCTACAATTCCTTCAGTAAAGTATATGTCTAGTACTGCTTTCTCCTCTAAGCCTCATGTGCATGTTTTCAGTTTACTTTGTCAAGTGAAGAGTTAAATGCTTCTTCTTTCATAAATTGACCCGGAGCTGACCTGATGCTGTTCCCCCAAAATGCCTCTTTATAGCAGGCCAGGCTTTGCTCACGCTCCTGCTTCGAGACTGACCCCCCCCCCCCCCCTCCATTCTGTATAACTTAAAAGTCAGTGATGGAAAGAGTAATGAAAAACTATACTCAAGTAAAAGTATAGTTTACAGTTCCTGAAAACCAAAACCATTTTCCTGTATGGATGTGGATTATCAGTTGATGACAACTTCCCAGGGTAAAGCATAAGGTATGTTTCCATTGGTTTTGTACTTCCCCAAGAGCTCTCTTTTAATGTTCACATACAAACATTTGTTCACTTCACTCTTCCAGACTACAAGCACCTGATATCTGCTATTCTGAATTATGATCAAAGGAGAAGTTCAATTTGTCAACTGGACAAAGTTTGTTTGGTTGAAAACGTTTCGCTGCTCATCCGAGAGGCTTTGTCAGCTCTGGCCCTCATGCTGGTTCGACCCTGCATGAGGGCCAGAGCTGACAAAGCCTCTCGGATGAGCAGCGAAACGTTTTCAACCAAACAAACTTTGTCCAGTTGACAAATTGAACTTCTCCTTTGATCATGGATTCTACCTGGACGACTGAGGGACTTTTCACGTATTCTGAATTATGGTGATGTTTTTTATGTCAATACAACAGCAAAATACATTCTGTCTTTAAATACTGTATGACTGCGGTGGTGGTGGACTTACCCATGGGTGTGAACGGTATGCCAGGGCTGAGGAGCCCTCTCTGAATGGTTCGACCCATAGCCATTCGATGTCCTTGGTCTATAAGACTAGACTGGCATCCCTATTTATGCTCCCTTAGGGATGAACCACGTGACATTTGATTGTTAACACCCTATTCCAGGGAAGCAAGTCTTTAGTTTTAAAGAAGTGAAACTCTGTGAGCTGTGTTCCCCTGAATTTTCCTCTATTGTAACAATGAGTGAGAATCATTTCTCTTTCTATTTTCTCAGTTTTTTAAAGATGATGCTGCAGTTCAGATCTCAAGCTCAATGGGTTTTAACCTGGATAAAAAGGTTAGTACAATAAACAGTACAGTTACATGGCTAGCCTACTGAATTACAAGTACAAGTACTGCTGCCAAAACAGTATTTAGGCTAGGGTAGAAATCCATATATAAAAACGAGCCTTTTATGCAAAACTGAATTAACTTCAAGATTTAAACGACAATCTGCATATTTTCTTAGTGTTGTTATGTGTGTTTGCCAGTACAGAAAAGAGCAGAGACAGAGGGGTCAAATCATTGAAAAATGTCACAAACTCCTGTAGGCCTCAGAAAGAAACCAACAAAACAATTTATGAATCCTGAACTCTACTGTAATCTACTTTTGCCCTTTTATTAAAAACATGGATACAGTCATTTTTCATCACTAACTAGAAGCATGCACACGCAGATCCCCGGAGGGGGCTGTAAGTAAGTACCAGGCATTCTTCACCACTAATAAAGGCACAGTAAATTAAAACCACTTGCTGTTTTGCTCCCCAAAATAAGTCTGGTAAAGAATGTGATTCCTCAGCTGAAAATACAACTGTTGACAAAATGATTCCCATGCAGTTGGATAACATAATAGACAAAATTTTATCAATGAACAAGAAGTACCGAAAGGCTACCAGTGTTACGTTTGCATGGAAGAAACACTGATGAAACATTTTCCAGATTTGATTTGCTGTTGTTATGTTATGATCAAATTCACAGCGAGATTCTGTAAAGTAGTAAAACACCTGCTATAGTATGCAGTACATATACTAGGCCCATACAGCTTATAGTTCAAATTAAATTGCATTACAAAGTTGGGTTAGTCACAATTTTGTTATTAAATTAAAGTAATTTGATGGTAAAAATATTAATTATGGTCTATAAAAAAATCTTAAATTGAAACATCACAATTAAGCATTAAGCTCTACTGCTCTGAATGATTCACACTTCTTCAATGGTAAGTACTGTGTCAGCAGTGTTGAGGCATAAACAATTCCAATGAATCCAGAAAAAGATACAGTGGTACCTCACCTTCCGAAAGACCCTACATACGAAAAATCCAAGTTACGAAACGCCTTCACGTTAAATTTTGGTCTCTAGATACGAAAGAAAATTCAAGTTACGAAACGCGAAATCTCAAAAATTCGAATAATGCACGCTCAGATGCACGCCCCGCTGTTATCCCCACTCAAAGAGCACCTTTCTCGGCCTGTTAGTTCACAGTGTCAACCCCTCCGGCTCTTGAATCGGATAGAACCAGACCCAGCCCCGGGGAAAACCCCGCGGTCGTGCCTGCTCAAAGAGCATTTTTCTCGGCCTCTTAGCTCTAGCGCCAAACACGCAAGAAGCGTGGAGACAGGAGCACCGCGAGCACGACATAGAACCGCGGCGAACACGCAGTGTGACGGAGCGCCTGTAGCGCCGTCATTCCCCGACCGGCGTCTCTCTCTCTCGCTCTCTGGCCCCAGCGCGCGCCTAGACTGCAGAGCACAGAGCACTTCTCCTGGTTTGCGTAACCAGACTCTGATTCAACTGTTCCCTGCCTATAAACTGTTCTCCGTGATCTGGACTCTGTTTTCCTCCCTGGGGCGTATGAGGGTGCACACTTGGACAGTTGAATCAGAGTCTGGTTACGCAAACCAGGAGAAGTGCTCCGTGCTCTGCCGTCTAGGCGCACGCTGGGGCCAGAGAGCGAGAGCCAATCAGGATGTAGAACACAAAGTTACACTATAAAAAATGTTACACTATAAAAAAAAAACCTTGGAACGAATCAGGCCTTTTCCATTGAAATAGCTACTCAACTTACGAAAAATTCACGTTACGAAACCACTTCTGGAACAAATTAATTTCGTAAGGTGAGGTACCACTGTATAAGATTTTGCTCAGTTGTGCAATTCTTATACATCAACTTCTTGGGTAGAGGTTACGCCACACAAACGCCGCAACTAGGATGTTGCTGTACTTAGTAACAGTATTCCCTTTAAGCGTATTGGTTCTGGGTTCGATCCTCGTGGGGCACGTTGGTATGGCCGTAAGATTTGGGTCGCCCGAGCCTTTCTGTGTGGAGTTTGCATGTTCTCCCCGTGTCTGGGTGGGTTTCATCCGGGCACTCCGGTTTCCCCCATCAAGCCAAAACATGCGCCATAGGTAAAATCCTCCAGCTGAGGTCCTGACCAAACCGAAGAAAAAAAGATCATGGAGATGGTCCCCGGGCGCAGTAATGTGCTGCCCACTGCTCCTAATAACAGGATGGGTTAAATGCAGAGAAGATTTTCTCCTGTGTGAGATTAATAATGTCACTTCTTCTTATTATTTATATATCTACTAATATCTAGTAATATTACTACTACTACTACTACTATCTATTAGAATCAGAATCAGAAAGACTTTTATTGCCATTGTCAAGTGAACAGAATTCACAAAACTAGGAACTTGTCTCGGTGATAAGGTGCGAACATAAAACACTAAACAATAATAGTAATAACTACAATATAGACACTAAATAATAATATTAACTAAAATATAGCTATAATATAGTAAAAAATAATAAACAATCCAAATAACAAAAAGGTCCAGATGAGCAGCATTAGAACAGTAGTGCAAACATGACGTAATTAATGTGACTAGTGATATAAAATGTCCAGCTTTGTGCAGATGTTATTAATATATTAATATTACTAGTCAAAATAAATAAAAAATGTTTTGCTGTTCTTAAAGGTCCTATATTAAACAAAATGGATTCTTGTGAGCTTTAAGACATGTTAGTGTTGTTACATCCTCAAAAACATACCTGGAGTTGCGTTTTGTTACATTCACACAAGTTTGAGTAATCCTGGTTTAATGTTTCCGTCTATGCATCTCCAAATCTCAAAAGGCTCATTTCCACCTTGTGATGTCATGAAGTGGTAGTTTTCAAGTTAACAGCTACCTTTTACCTTCAGTTCAGTAGAGACTGGCAATTCCAGGGCCGAAGTTATCCAAATGATTCTAGTGAAGGTGCATGGAGTTTAAAAACACAGTGGCGCATTTCCTGTATTACCACATGACATCACATGAAGGACTCAGCCTGAATATGCCCAGGTGAATGTGTAAATGAAATGAAACAATACTCCAGGTAGGTTTTTGATGAGGACACAACATAATAACATCAGAAAATAGAGTAACATGGGCTCTTTAATAAACATCTGAATTGTATGTTGATTGTTCCTGGTTAACCCAAATAGTCCCTCCCACCCACGCTATTTCTGTCAGTACAGCGCGTTTATATAAACAGTATAGATTTGCACTGGATAAACTTTCGGACTACGCACAGGAAGTGGCTCAGCATTTTGTACGCTTCGGAGGGACGTGCAGAGAGGTAATAGAGCCCTTATGGAAAGCAGATGTCAAAAACGCTACAAGACCCCATTTCTCTATTAGAAGAAAGAAAGTCTGATATGAACTAGGACAGAACACACGTCAAAACTTTCAAGCAGGGATGGAGAAAAAAAAAGATAAGATAAAATGACAAGTTTAAAGGGATATGCCACCCCCAGGTCAAACTTGGGCATCTCCCCACAGTCCAGAGACTAAAATAAGTGATGGAAAGCGTTTTGCTGGTCACCCAGCCATTGTCCGAGTCTGTCAGCACTGACCGCCGCACGCAGCTGCAGCTACTCCGCGTTAGACTTGAGTCTAATGTCCCCAGAGAAAGATTTCGGTCAAAAGGAATTAATTTGCTCGATGCTTTTCCCAATTACTTTCTGTGTAGTGCGCATTCATATCGAGTGCAAATAAATGTGCAAATCAACACGGAGAACTTGACTTGGTCATTTTGGGTGGGAACTATTTTTCAGTGCGGACAAACACAGCCGAAGCACACAGGGGAATCCCTGTTACGCACCACGTTGGGAGTTCCCCTGTTACGCAGCGTGGTGTGTGCTTCGGCCAAGGACTTTTATCATTACAGCAATCTACATAACCAAGATATAAAGTTCAAAGAAAGTTCAGAAAGTGAATCAAGTTGTTTAAAATGGGGTCCCACTTTCAACATAACAGATATTGGAGTGTATGAATTATGTGACCGACCACAGCTAAACCCGCTCAGGGCGAACAGGAGAAAATCGCGTTAGCAGGGGGCTTGTTTGATTGTCAACATTGGCATCATATTACATCTTATTCCAATAGACTACCAAAAATACTTCATTTTATTGCAAACTCAAAACTCATCTGTTCAGACTGGCCTTTTCACTTCATCCATAACTGCACTGTCCTTGATAAAAGAAGAAATTCAATTTGTCAACTGGACAAAGTTTGTTTGGTCAAAAACGTTTCGCCGCTCATCCGAGAGGCGTCGTCAGCTCTAATTAGAATGCTGGTAAGACACTTGCTTATATCTTGCTGCAGGGAGGAGCTAACTAGCTAACTACTTTCCGAAACTATCTCATTAGTTTCAGTCTTTTGTTTCTCTGGCGTCTAGATTACGAAGCCTCTCGGATGAGCAGCGAAACGTTTTCGACCAAACAAACTTTGTCCAGTTGACAAATTGGGCCACAAATTCTTCCAGTGTTCTCAGATTTCCATGTGTAAGGCATTGTTTCAGAATCTGTGAATAACTCAAAACGCCTCCGGGATGACCTGTGACTGGTTTTGCTGTGGTGGGTCACATATAAGAAAACATTATAAAACAAAACTCCATTTGTCTGTGTCTATGAATACAGCCCTAAAATTACATTTAGATTATGCCACATACATTAATTACAATCTTTTTTATTTTTTATTTTTTTTGCATATTGACTGTTGCCCTTAAATCTCCAACAAAGATTGGCATTTAGTTTGGGCCAACCAGGTGCGTAAAGAAAAACAAAATGTGACTCTACATACTGGTCCCAATTGGTATCGGCATTGGCCTTGGTCAATCCCTTGGTTGTTTCCAAATCACATGCTGGTATTGTTCACTCTTTGCCACATTACTGTGTTAAGGAATCATAATAAAACTATTTAAAGATGCATCAACTTGTTTTGTTTTACTCAATAACATGGGTTTTTATTGACCTAAAACCTTCCATTCTTTCTGTGAGTGGTCTTGTCTCTCCACAGATCTGACACGTAGATATAAATATTGCCATACTGTGGAACATTGCAGGCTTTCCATGCAGAGAAGCAGGCGATGTATGCTCCACCAGAAAGGTTACACAGTGCACCTTTAACAGTGAAATTGAGACTGTTTATGTGGCCCTTAGAAATGTTTAGTGAAATTTCAGTTTTAAGTTCTACTTGTCCAGGCTTATGGTGTCTTCCTTACTCAAGTGCACTAGTATGTATCTTTTCTAGTGGAAGGTCTGTAAATGCTGTTGATTTTCTGGAATGTTCCACAGTTATTATCACCATTTTCTATCGCCATGGAGACAAGATGATGACACGACTGGGTCAGGTTACAGGTCATAGACACAAAGAAGACCCCCACACTGTAAGAATGCATGTTTTTCACGATGTAGCATTAAAAACTGCAAAACAGACTGAATGCCATACTGTGGAAGATTCCTTATATAAGATTAGAAACAACATGCTTTGAGGGCAGAAATGATCCACTCTTAAACTCCTCTCCAAGTGAATAATGATGTTATGGAGACGTTAAAGACAAAATCTGCTTTAGCTACACAGCTGTGAGCCAGAATTCACTATAGTAAACTTATAGTAACTTAGACTGTTGCCCCCGCGACCCGGCCCCGGATAAGTGGAAAAAAATGGATGGATTCTCTTTAAGCAGAAATGTTGGTACGACTTTATAATAACTACATCTTAATTAGCAACTACTTCATTAAAGGGATAGGGTTAGAAGTTAGACTGAGAGTATTACTTAAACGTGCACTATGTAACTTTTTGGTTGAGGATCCGTCACCTGCTCGTTTCTATGGCGATGTCATTGCTCTGCCTGAAACGTCCCACAGTATGACATCAAACAGCTCAAGCTTTTAATGTATTAAATTACAGGTGGTTTTAAAGCTCAAAAATACCTAGAAAAACTCTGAGCAGGGTTTGCATCTCCACAGAACTGACCTGTAAATTGGTCTGGTTTGGTCTCCATGAAAATAGAAAGCTTTGATACCATACTGTAAAACGTGATCAAAGGAGAAGTTCAATTTGTCAAATGGACAAAGTTTGTTTGGTTGAAAACGTTTCGCCGCTCATCCGAGAGGCTTCGTCAGCTCTGGTTATTGTACTGGTTAGACCCTGCTTATATCTAGCTGCCGGGAGGCGCGTTCTACAATGACAAAAGCTCTGAAAACGATCCCCCCTAATCTGTCTCTTTGTTTTTCAAATTACTCTGACGGCTGTTTCGACCCCCTATTCAACGTCTAACGACCCTCTCCACCCCTCTGCCCTGGCTCTGTTTGACTGGTCTAAGAATCGCATTATAAATGGGAGACAAGTTATGTCTCACTCCCCCATTTCTGTTTAATGACGGATTCTCTTTTTTGACAAAAATAGCCTCTTTAACTCCCCTCTCAAACCAGTTCTTTTCCCTGGCTAAGATCTGAACCTCACTGTCCTCAAAAGAATGGCCCGTGGCTTCTAGGTGAAGATGTACCGCAGACGCCGGTCCACTCTGGCACGCCCGCCTGTGTTGGTACATCCTCTTGTGAAGTGGCTGTTTTGTTTCCCCAATGTAGCGCTCACTGCAATCCTCACTACACTGAATGGAGTAGACCACATTGCTTTGTTTGTGGCTCGGTGTTCTGTCCTTTGGGTGGACCAGTTTTTGTCTTAAAGTGTTTGTGGGTTTGAAATAAACTGGAATTTCATATTGTCTGAAAATCCTCTGTAGTTTTTCCGAAACGCCGGCCAGGTACGGAATCGCTACCCCTTTCCTCCTGGGTTCGGATTCTCTGTTGTCTTGTTTATTGTCCTTGTCTCTCTTGGTTTTGTTGACAGCCCATTTAGGATATCCACAAACAGAGAGGGCTTCCTGCACATGTTGTTCTTCTTTCTCCTTACCCTCTGTGCTTGTGGGAACCACTTGGGCCCTGTGTTGTAATGTCCGAATAACACCCAGTTTGTGCTGCAGTGGGTGGTGTGAGTCAAAAAGCAGGTATTGGTCTGTGTGTGTGGGCTTCCTGAAGACTTCTACTTGGAGTCCCCGGTCTCCTCCTATCGTTACTACTGTAAAACATTCCAAACAAAGCAATAAGCATAAGCATGTTTGAGAAATCTCTCCTAGGGCCCTATATGAACCCTTGTTATTGTTAGCCAAAAATACATAAATATGTATTGTTTATATGTGATATTTTATGGACTTTTGCTCATCCAAAAGATACACTATTTTGTTTTTAGTTGTATTAATATCAGTGCTACATTTTTATCACCCTGTAATCCATGGATAAGCCTACCTAGGCACACAGAATAGAAAAAAAATTACTTACTATTACTACTGGAAGCAATGTATTACTACAATTTTATAATAAGCAAACATAGCTGAATGATATATGCTCTTTGCTTTGTAGGTTCATAATTCGCCATGGACCTGTTGTGTTCATTCACATAGATTCAAAACTAATGTACACACAGACACTGAAAACAATGCGGTACAATGCAGGACACAGCATCAGAATGTATTGCCAAAATCAATCAATCAATCTATAGAAACCAATACTGCAATCCCAAAACAGTTTATAACCCCTTGATGCCAGTAAACCAATGTCTTCATTGCCATTGTAGCTGCAGTATTTTTTCTCCATACTGAGCTGAAAACTGCAAAAGACTTTCCAATGAATATGTGTTTTTTTGTGTTTTGCCAGTCTGCTGCAGTGGAAATGACTGCGGTCTGCTGTGGTGGGAAAGAAATGTGTCAATATAACTCTTTGTATGGCACAGAAGAGTTTGAGAGAAACCACAGTTTAGCCATACATTAGTTTCAGTAAAAAAAAAAAAAAGTAAATAGTCTTTTAGGCTAGCTGGCATCACTGTTGGGCGAAACGAAAATCTGATATAAATTTGAGCATGTATCGATACTAAAAACAATCACATCAACCAGACAGAAATGAACTTTTACTGAATAGCTTTATGTATCAGAACTAGTATAAAACCACATAGACTAGTAAACGCCCATGGAACCTATCTGGACGACTGAGGGTTTACACAGATATTAGGCCACATAATGATATAAAAAGTTGCCGTTGAAAATCACAGTCTATTGTCTAAATAAAACATGTTGTTATTATCACTGTGGTATCAGAATCGGTATTGAGTCTCAAGTCTATTCCTTAGTATCAAGTTGGTACTCATGCAATTTAAGGCTGCGTCCCATTTCTCTGTCTTACCCCTTCGTCTTACCCCGGCGTGTTGATGTGAGGGCAAGGGGTGTCCCGATTCTAATTTTGATCAAGGGCTAGGACCACGACCGAGGGCTACATACCCCTTGAAACGAAGTAAGCTCTCCACCAGACTTGGAACGAAGGGGTACGCCTACAAGCTCAGGCAGGTTTTGGGATCAGGATGGCAGCGTCACATCGACCAGCCGAGGAGTCTCATAAGTGTATTTTCAGCAGTTGGAATTATCGGTTAACAGTTTAGCATGGTTTACAGTTGTGACGCTTATGTTCTACGTTACTTTTAGTGAACTGTTGTTCCGGTTTTAATTGTAGTGACGTCTGTTTAGCTGGCGATCGTTTTCATCGAACTTTCATGTATAAACAAGCTATTTTTTTGTCGAACTGAGGTACCTGATAATCCTTGACATTTGTTTACGTTTGTTTGCATCAATTGTTGTCGCCTCTGTAGACGTAGCAGCCAGGTAGAAGCAAGGGATGATGACGCAAACCGTAATCGAGTGGCGTCCCATTTCTTAGGGGAACATTCATACCCTGAGCCCTCTCAGCTCAGTATCGAGGGGCAAGACAAAGATGTAGATAAAGAGGTAGGGGAAGGGGTAAGGCAGAGTAATGGGACACAGACTTAATCTTTAGCTCAATTCACAGTATTGTAGTTGTAATAGTTCCTTGGTATTGTTGCTGTCCCATTAGTTGAGATTTTCTGGTCATTTCAAATTTGTCCAAGGTTAGCTCTCATTTAATAATAGAATTGGCACTAAGACATTTTCATTAACACTCCAAAATCAGTGGTGGTACCTCCTGTAGCCATAGCTGGTGAAAGTATAGATGGACACCAATGATTTGACCACAATCAATAAAATATTCATAAAGGAAATGTGAGTGAAATGTGTTGCCCAAGAGCTCAATAACATCATACATTTGTCAGAGATGGAACTGAACTATCAACCTTCCAGTTATAAGATGGCTATACTACCAGGTTTAGTTTCAGTCTTGGGTAAGTTCAAGGATTAATCATGAGTTTGTGTTGTAAAATTGCACATTTTTATTATAACAAATTACGCACAATCCTATTTAAGACTCTTTAAGATTTAGCCATGGCAAATTTGAATATTCTCTGGGGTGCTACATGAAGCGAAATGTTCCCAAGGTTTTCCGTTATAATGAACTTAGCATTTGTGTTTTTTCGTGCCTTGCTGGTCCAATCTAGCCCACTCTCGATGGGGTTGAATATCAGCGGTCAAGAACACACAGGATGCAGTGGTTTCTTCGTGCAGCTCTTTTATTGTTTTCATAAGCGCAAAACATTTAAAACAACAGCCAAAAATAATGTGGGTTCTGCAAAATGAGGTGTGGTCTGAGATTAACTTCAGGTTTTAACAGGCCAAGGAAAATAATTGGTTTTATAGACTTTATAAAAACATCCTATTTAATATCCATGTATTTAAATAATATCACTAATGTATTACTCAGGATTCAACATTAGGTCGTGGAAGGCAGTATATCAATATTAACTACATTTTTATACCAATTTCAATATCATGATGATAAAAAAAACACATTTTTAGACAATAGAACACTAAATAACTGTAGTTTATTTAATATTACAACGTGGTCTTTAACTAGTTCTAATAAAGATCAAGACCATACTAAAATTATTCAGGAAAATTCTGCTTGGGGATGCACCAATCCAGCGTTTACAGTTCTGATACTGATTTCGATACCATAGCTATCTGCTGATATCAAGCGATACCAGTGCAGAGACTGAGGATAGCATTTATTTCCTTTAAACAAAAAATAAAACAAGACAAAACGGATTCAAATGTACCTGTTATTCATCTCTCAAGAAACAACACAACAGCTTTGTATAAACAAAAGTTCAAACTTTATGAGACTTTCAGGACCAACTACATATATATCGAAAGAAATTATATTTAGAAGCTGATATCCGATCAATGGGTGGCAATACTGAATACCACTATGCATCCCTAGTTCCGTTATTGTTTATTTTGGTTCAATCAAAGGAGTATCTAGTTTCTGGTACTCCTGTTTTATTCAGAGTTTAAAACAGATAAATCAGTTTTTAGTGCTGGTGGTACTCGAAAAAACAAATAATTTTTAATAATATGGGATAGGGATGTCAACAATTAATCGATTAACGGTTAATTGTCGATTAAGACGTTGGTCGATCAAAATGCATTAATTGTAATTAACCGCTAACCGCGGACACGCGGACATGCGCACCCGCGTGGTCATGAAACAAGGCAACAGCGCTGCGCCAAGATCGACTCACAGCCGACCGCAGGCGCCAACGGCACTGCTCAGCAGCCCCGGGTACGCGCGAGGCAAGATCTAACCCGGAATGCGTGCCGCTGCTGCTGGTTTCGCCGCAGCCCGCGCCCCGCGCCCCGAGCCCCGAGCACCGAGCACCGCGCGGCTGGCCTGCGGCTCGGAGCGCGGGGCGCGGCGAAACCAGCACGCGCCCCAGTGGTTTAATCCTGGTCTAGTCCAGGTCTAGACCCGGTCGAGTCCCGGTCCGGTCCAGGTCCAGTCCAGGTCCAGACCTGGTTCAGACCTGGTCCAGTTCACGTTCAGTCCTGGTCTAGTCTCTTAGCCAATCAGGACAGAACACAATGTTACTCTATAAAAAAAATTTTACACTATAAAAAAAAAATTTGGATAGAGCGAGGGATTACTGTATTTTGTTATTCAGCATCAATACATTTGTCTGCTTTTTACTAAGGAATAATTAATTGAGGAATATACAATATAATAATACTGTGATATATTTATGACTCAGTGTTATGTTATTATAGCTTATATTCTTAAAGACCCTATTGAAACACTCAAATTCAGGTGAAAAACGCCGCTTATCAGTTAATCGTTAATCGACCGATAAGGTCAATCAACTATCAGTTAATGAATTAACCGATAATTTGCATCCCTAATATGGGATTTGGTCCACAACATTATGATCACACGGACTATCTCCTCATCAGGGTGTAGTGAATATTTTAGATTTAAACAAAATAATCACTGGCAACTTGTGACAGTCTTTTCCAAACTGCACTGTGTACTTACCAAACCTCTTATATCCAAAGGACTGCACCTCCTCTTCATCAGCAAAGTCGTCTAAACAAAAAGAAGAAATAAGTTACTGCCATAATCATCGTTATCATCATTAATAAAGTGTTGAAAAATCTCTGTAAACTTTTTGCCAGTAAATTGAATGTAAACAAAAAGGGCATCAAACGTATTGCTCTATCTACTGCGGTTAAAGAAAGCACGTGGTGCACATGGTTGTTATGAATAAAAGAATTATACTGCAAAAAGTCAGGGTCAAAGGAGAAACTTATGGTAGTTTAGACTCTTCAGTGGTGCATTTTAAACAAGCAGCCATGATGATGTAGGAGGTGTGAAAGCTGTCAAAACAAATGTCAAATTATAAAAATGAGTGAAGGAGGAATGTTCTTACTCCAAATGTGCGGTAAAAGTGCCTTTATTACACTGTTTTCAGATCTATGTTATAATGTTTCTTCATCAAAAATATACCCAAAGTTGTGTTTTGTTTCATTTGCATATGTTTAACACACAAACCCTGCATATTTAGGCTGAGTTCTTCTATACAAACACTGTTCCACCTTGTGATGTCATGTGGTAATACAGAAAGTGCTCCATTGTGTTTTGAAACTCCATGCACCTTCACTAAAATCATTTCGAAGATTTCTTCCCTGGAAATGCCACTCTCTACTGAACGGCAAAATTCAATTTATCAACTGGACAAAAGTTTATTTGGTCAAATACGTTTGAATTGTTGGTCGAATTGTTTACAGCTCATCCAAGCTGCTTCTTCAGTTCTGAAGAGTCTAAACTACTGAAGAAGCCTGGATGAGCTGCGAAACGTATTCGACCAAATAAACTTTTGTCCAGCTGACAAATTGAATTTCTTCTTTTGCCATGGATTCTACCTGGACGACTCAGGGATTCTACTAGTCTGGTTAACACCTGACCATATTACAAGTGAGATATGGGTCTGGAAACTCGCTTCGAAAAATCCCGTAGCGGAGGTGTGGTTAGCGATTGCCAACGGCCGTTTATTGGGCGTTATGAATGTCTATCATTGAGCGTATACGTAAGTCCACAGCCAATCATGTCAGTTGTCAGTTCAAACTACAAGCTTCCGTTTGTCATGTGGTACGTGTCACCGTCTTGCCACACCTCCCCCGCTCTCTGATTGGGGCCCTAAATCTGGGACTCTCGCTTGGACGAGTTTCCAGGCCGCCTTCCAGTTCGAAACGAACGGAAGCGGCCTGGGAATTCCCAGGCTAGGATTCTACAGAAATCTCTACTGAACTAAATGGCTTAAAAATAGGTAGGCTACTTGTTAACTTGAAAACTGTTGTTTCATGACATCACACAGTGGAACAGAGCATTTTGAGCTTTGGAGATGTAGACAGACTAATAATAAAGTGTGAATGTGTAAATGAAACAAATCACAACTCTAGGTGTGTTTTTGAAGAGGTAACAGCATTCTAACATGGCTTAAAACTCACAAAAGTCAATTTTGTGTAAGCCAGGACCTTTAAATGAATGAAATAAAACCAACCCAACAGCTGACAATGTAGGCTACTAAATAAGGGAAAGGATACAAAATCTTAACCACACAAATGGACGCAGGGAGGACTTTAAACTCAGTTCAGACACAAAGCCCCATCAACGTCATTAGAAATCATTGGATACATAATTAGTAGCAATGAAAAATTAGAACAATGTCAAAACATGTCCATGCAGTTATAAACAAATGCGTGTCCCATTGTACCAAGACATAAGCCAATGACATCAGCAAAATCTTATGAGAAAAACAGGCTTTTGGAGGATATATTTTATGTTGTGAAGAAAAGCATACTAGTGCCTGCACTTGAGTGGTTACATTTTAATTGCATAGGGTAAAATAATCACTGCAAATAAAAGCCAGACA
Source organism: Paratrypauchen microcephalus (assembly GCA_036785185.1). NCBI lineage: Eukaryota > Metazoa > Chordata > Actinopteri > Gobiiformes > Gobiidae > Paratrypauchen > Paratrypauchen microcephalus. The sequence goes on from JAVJIX010000032.1 coordinate 3,066,094, forward strand.
TCGTTAGTGGGATGTGCTTTTAAATACGGATGAAATATAATATAAGCCTATTCAAAAACCCAAACTAACAACTTTGAATTGTGTTAGCGCATTCAATTGTGTTCTATCCAAGCTTTCCAAATAAAAACAATGCGCGCGAAAGCCACAGCAAATCACAGTAAAGCAATAATAAAGCTACGAATAAACTAAAGTGAGACAACCTTGCACGTGAAAAAGATCAAAGAATGCAAAGAATATGAAAATCAATACAAAATGCAGTGAAATAGTTGAGAATTTATTCGGAATTGTTTGCGTAAATAACAGAACTTTGGTGGTGTGTGGCGCAGCAGCAGCAGCGGTAACCAGATGCAAAACCATTCCAAACGGAGAGACCTAATTGATTCCAGATGTTAGACTTGGAGTTGCAGCCCACGCATTCCTTACGTCTCAAGTGGAGAAGAAACAAAGTGCACTCCAGAGTCACAAAGAAAGTGTGTAACGTGCGTAAAAGTGTGCGTAACGTCACAATTAAGACGTTGCATTCGCTTTAGGGATGAAACGTGTTTAATACTAGTCAAATGAATGCAAGAATGCAGTTTACCTTTCATTGTGGCTGAAAGCGGTGAACCGTGTTTGGAGCAGCTGTCCGTCACATCCACAGCATCGCTCTGATCCACACGCGCACCCTGCAGTCCGCGGGTCCCAACTTAACGCGTTTGGATAAAAGTGGTCTATCTATATAAACACATTAACCATCCGTAATTCCTCGCGCGTGTGGTTATCTCCTCCAATGAAGGCACCTTTACGCAGCGCCACTGATGTCGGCTTGAACTTTGTTGCAGCTTTGGAAGAGCTGAGAGCGCAAAATGACAAAACCGCTCATTTAGGAGTTGTTTGGAAAGATGCGGAGGTGAGGGGGAGTTTCCAGCTCAGCTCCTCTGTTGCAGCAGTAGTAGGAGCTGTAGTAGTAGTAGTAGTAGTAGTAGTAGTAGTAGTAGTGGTGGTAGTAGAAACCGGAGCGGCTCAAAAGGACCTGGAGTCTGAACGTGAAGTGGAGGGCTGTTGCCAAGGAACACCACGTGCTCGCCACTCCACCTCTGCGCGCGCGAACAGTGTGTACCACTAACTTGTTGTATGAGATATCGAATATGTTTTCAGTGGTTATAAAGTTCTAAATTAGCTTTGGTTTAGAAGCATTTATTTAATACATTTCAGAGCTAACGTTAAACAAATGTCCAATGTCTGTAAAAAACTAAAGACCACTGACTGCATTTTTCCCCCCTGAAATCAGCATCTCTACATGTAGACAGCCATTCCATTCCAGCGTCTGTTGAATTCCAACACAAACACAAAGCTGAGCTACTTCAGTTCTTGCACCAGGAGTGGAATAAAGTCACCCAAGAACAATGTGAAAGACTTGTGGAGAGCATGCCAAGACAGATGAAAGCTGTGATTAAAAATAAGGGTTATTGCACCAAATATTGATTTCTGAACTCTTCTTAAGTGTAAACATTAGTATTATGTTGTTTTAAAATGAATTTGATCTTGTTTCTTTGCATTGATTGAGGTCTGAAAACATGTATCTTTTTTGTTTTGACCAGTTGTCATTTTAGTAAGTAAGTAAATTTTATTTATATAACACATTTAAAAACAGTGAAAACTGGCCAAAGTGCTGTACACAAAAAGCTAAAATTAAATAATAAATACATCTGCAGCATTTTCTGCAAATAAATGCTCTAAACCAGGGGTGCCAAACTCATTTTGATCCAGGGGCCATTTCCAATCTACTTTGATCCCAAAGGGGCCGGATCAGAAAAGTCATGGCATATATAGCCACAAAATAGCAATGAGTCCAAATATTTGTGCAGAGAAACGCAAATCTATTACAGAAGTCTTTATTTGATGAACTAACAACAACAAAATATTATAATATTATGAACAACCTGAAATTTTAAGAAAAATGCAGTTTCAACACGGGCAAACAGGTTTCCCATTCACCTCCGTGAACAAAGAGGAATTAGTCAATTTTTCTTAGAAAATCCTCCACTCGGCCTCCACTTGACATTTTGCTGATGAGGGTGTCACGTTCAACAGTCAAAACAATAGTTCTTTAAGAGCATTTGGAAAGAGAAAATAGAAAATTTAAATATAATTAAAATATTTTAATAGAAAATCAGCTGAGGGCCAGATTAAAGGTCTTGGAGGGCCAGATCTGGCCCCCGGGCCGCATGTTTGACACCCCTGCTCTAAACGATAATATTTTTATTTGGAATTTGGGGGAAATGTTGTCAGTAGTTTATAGACTCAAACAAAAATGTTCCTTTTGCCCAAACACATACCTTATAAGTAGTAAAATCAGAAAAACTGATAATTTTGCAGTGGTCTCTTATTTTTTCCCCAGAGCTGTATATTACACACAATTCTCTACTGTGAGCTTTAAGTCATGTTAGAATGTTGTTACTTCAAAAACATACCCAGACTTGTGTTTTGTTTTATTCACAAATGTTTGAACAAAGACTCCATTTGCAATGTTCAGAATGCTATATATATAAGAGTTTGGATAATAACCTTGTGATGTCATGAAGCAGTATTTTTCGTAGTTTTCGAGTTAACAGCCTTTTACTCTACTTGTTTAGTAGAGATGGCCAATTCCGGGACTGAAATTATCCAGTGTTTTCTGTTTGAGAAAAGAACTCAGCCTAAATATGCAGAATTTGTGTGATAAACATGTGTGAATTAAAACGCACGCACGGGGTTATCTTTCCTCACCAAGTTACAGGCCAGATCTGAGGAGAGGCCACTCACTCATAATTCAAGTGCACTTCATTTTTTCATCGAGACAAAGACTCCCTATAAGAAAAGCTGCATAATGTCCCTTTAAATAGCTTAACTATTCATTTGACCTAATTATACAACCACATATTTTGAACAGATTTTCACAAATTAGGCCAATGCAAAAGAGATACAAAATACAGTAAACAGACTGATATAAATAATATCTAGAATTAACATGAGAAAATCATTGCTGGCAGTGTGCATGGACTTTCATGTAACAATCATAATATGTCTAAAAGAATGAGCTAGATTAAACTGATGTGAGCCCCCGATTTTTAACCTGGATGTTTTTGCTGTGTTTTTCCCGTTAAAGAACCAAGCCAATTCTAAAAACAACACAAAATACAAAAATCCCTAGAAAAAAGATGATACTTTTAACTGTTTGTGTCATTTTAAACACCAGTGTAATGACTCATGATACTATTTGATTGTGAACCTCTCCCTCACAGGTCTGACCTGGAGGTTCCCAGGTCTCCAAATGCTGAAGCCATTATACCTCTGAGTCTCGTAAAGCAGTTTATCCCAGGCACCTGTTTATCTCCTCAGCCTTGTCTCACTTTGATCACAACTCACGCCATCTCAGTACATAATACTGACTCGAGCAGCACTATGAAGCTACTCCTACTATGGCATCCTTTAAACCCTTTCTGGTTTAACGTACTCCTCTTACTTGCCTCTGACATGTTATTGCTTAGCCTATAAAGTTCTACAGTATGATGAGTATAGAAAAATTCAACCCTTACTCTGCTTTTGCCTTGTTTTCAGTTTTCAGTTATAATTCTCTTTATCCTATGGCCTAGGTTTAGTCAGAATAACATTTTACCTCCTCATTCATGCCTGACGTAGCCCCAGTGATGTTACTTAGTGTGCCCGGTTAACATAATGACTTTTAGCATGGACTGTTTTTCGTTAGGATGGTCCGTGAGAGTACAGGGGACGACAGCGTCATATGAACCATGTGGTGGAGGTGTCAGTGGGACAGAAGAGGCAGGGTGTTTTTAATTATTACCTGGAGAGGGCCCTATTTTCTGGGTCAAAGCGTGCGAAGAGGGCACATTTTTGAGTGAGCCGAGGCGCTGGAGAGGAGTTTGTAGAAGAAATAGCCTGTCAGCCCTTTCACCCCACATTCCTGCAGAGGTGGAGATGCTGAACAGCCCCCCTGCTGAGACACTAAAGTTTATTTTACTAAAAATAGCCAGTCACACATCTGGGTACAAATGTAGGAGTGGCCGGTGAATTACACATCAGCTTTTGTGTCTTCATTAAAAGCGTAACCAGTAGAGAACATTGTGCTTATGCGATACTATTGATTCATCATATGGATTAATAGAGAGATAGAGAAAGAAAGAAAGAGAGGGATACTTGATTTATACTGAGGGAAATTCAAGTTTTGCTGCAGCAACATTTCCACTGTGCTTCTCCGTCTCCTTTGTGTCTCAGTCAAAGGCCTCAGGGCAGTTTAACAGGACGACCGGTCACTGTCTGCTAGGGTCAGAAGATCCTGCGAAGAGCCAAAAGAGTTCTTCCTCGGCGTCCTGCGGCATCACAGAAGTGTCCAGGGAGAACCAGGTGAACACAACAGGAAAGGCCTTGTTCTTACTCGACTCTGGTGCTTCAGCTGGTGGTGAAATATAATTGATAAATAAGTTCATGTTTGTCTAATATGTAGAAATGTACATTAAAACACAATTATTACGCTTGAAAGAAGAAAACAAGAAGACAAAGCTGATCTACCACTTAGTGAATAAACTACTGGCTTGGAGTAGTAGTTACAAAGAGAGAAATTAAATAGATTTGACCAAAATGACAGTCCCCCTTCTTTCTGTAATGTTGCACTACGTTCTGAAAATAGTAGTTGTACTGCCTGTTTGATAATGGATAATTGAAATCCATCCAGTTTAGTTAAAGGGGAATTAAGGTTTTTTACAGTCTGAGCCTTATTTCGGTAATAAACAAGTTGTTTTACTCACCCATAGCACTTTGGTGTCATATGGAGCACTTCCGGAGATGTTTTAGGTTAGTGATATCCGTAATGCAAGTTCTCGGGGCGGTCTCCAAGTAACACAAACTTTAGCACTTTTCAAATCATAGAAGCTCAATGTCTTAGTCTACACTTTAGTTTGAGTCAAAAGTGGCCTGTAATCCGAGATTTATCCATAATTTACAGCTTTGTGTTTCATGTTTGGGTCCCGAGAGCTGAGAGCGAAATAAGCTGTGACTCGCTGTGACATGCGCTCTGGCCTCCTCATCTACTCGAAACTATGGCTAAATCTCAGATTACAGGCCACTTTTGACTCAAACGAAAGTGTCGACTAAGACATTGAGCTTCTATGATTTGAAAAGTGCTAAAGTTTGTGTTATTTGGAGACCGCAAACATTTGCCCTCACATTACGGAGATCGCAAATCTAAAACATCTCTGGAAGTGCTTCATATGACACCAAAGTGCTATGGGTGAGTAAAACAACTTGTTTTATTACCGAAATAAGGCTCAGATTGTAAAAAACGTTAATTCTCCTTTAAAGTAGCTAAACTTTTCCATGAGCAATACACTGACTGCGTGGAATGTTCCCAGGTATTTAGGGCTGTTGTCGACTAAAGACATGTCCTGCCAATCGATTAGTCACGTAAGAAGGGGGTGTGGCAAAAGCTCTCAAAATTATTTCTATGTAAATCTCTATGTATTTGAACCAAACTGCACTCAAAAGACTACAGCAGCACTGGAGTTTATGCAAAAACAACAATTTACGCAGAAAAACTAGGAAACAATGCTTTTATATCGTCCTGAGACCCGGCCCATTAATTTGTGTCCTTTATAGTGGACATTGAGTTAACCAGTCTGTCTTTTAAGTGTTTTGAGATAGACTCTAGTTTGTGGCTGCACTGTGATTAAATAAAATAATAAATAAATAAGTAAGAAATTAAAAGGAAGTCTAAAAACTCTTTGAGGCAACTGTAGAAGCTTGTCAGAGATGTTGGTCATTAAAACCCCAAAAATGTTTTTGTTAGGTCGTTAACTTCATATGGATTTAACAATATTACAGAAGACATGTTACAACATTATGAATAAAAACAAAATTAACAAAAATGTAAGTGCTAATCATTTACCTCCAAATAGAAAATCACACACACACACACACACACACACACACACAAAAACAAAAAAAATTGAAATACACTTTTTTCTTCAGCTCCCAGGAGGATATAAAGACAGATTAATTTTATGAATCTACATTTTTACATGTAAATACCAAAATATACCAAATAGTCACACAAATAGTCAGCAAACTCTATTTTCTGCTGTTGTCCCGTATAAATCCTTATAATATAAATACAATGATTAGTCGACTAATACACATTTTGGTTGACCAAGACAAAGACTAAGAACGATTTTGCAGCTAACTCCCGCACTAACTTCTCCTTTCTGCTGTTGTCCCATTAAAATTAATAAATAAATCAGAAAAAAACAAAAAACAAACCAAAAAACAACAACGTATAAGACTCCATCGACCAGTTAATAAACTAGGACTAAAGGACTAAATCCATCCATCTTATTATGTTTTCATTGCTCAAAAATACCTTGACAATCATGCATTCTGACCTGTAAACTTGCCTGGCAGCATCTCCTGCTTGTCATGGGTGTTTAATGCCATACTGTGGAACATTCTAAGTAAAGCAATAACATGTACGTGAAGACAAACAATTTTCAGACCTTCCACTAGAAAAGTTACACAGTGCACCTTAAAGGAAAAGTAACATTTTTTTTTACAATCTGAGCCTTCTTTCGGCAATAAAACAAGTAGTTTTACTCACCCATAGCAGTTTGGTGTCAGTTGGAGTGGTATCGCAGAAGTTATGTTGGAGCCGTTCTGTTCTACTAATGATCCCGTATCCGTTAACATGGTGCTCGTATCATATGCTCGGGGCATTACTTTGCGCTCTCCAAATAACACAAACTTTAGCACTTTTCAAATCACAGAAGATCGCTGTGTCAGGGTAGACTTTTAGTGGATTCCAAAACGGCCTGAAACCCGATATCCAGCTATAGTTTCATTTGATGACAGTGCGCATGCGTGAACTCAGCTGTTTTGTAAACACCACTAGTCCGAAAGAAGCTAACACCGCTCTGAACTTTACTTTTCTGTTGCGATATCGGGTTTCAGGCCGTTTTGGAATCTACGCATGCGCAGCGGCCCCTCCCCTAGCCGCTCTATCACTGTCCTGCCTGGTTAGTGGGGAAACCAAATTTCGAATTCACTCTATGTACATGTACATGATTGTTTTCGACAATAAAGCAAACTATGACTATGACTATGACTACTAAAAGTCTACCCTGACACAGCGATCTTCTGTGATTTGAAAAGTGCTAAAGTTTGTGTTATTTGGAGAGCGCAAATCAGTGTCCCGAGCACTCACGCTAACGGATACGGGATCACTAGTAGAACAGAACTCCAACATAACTTCTGCGATACCACTCCAATTGACACCAAACTGCTATGGGTGAGTAAAACTACTTGTTTTATTGCCGAAAGAAGGCTCAGATTGTAAAAAAAAATGTTAATTTTCCTTTAATTATTGGCTTATTATAGAATCTAGTTTGATAAAGAGTTGATTGCGTTCTGTTCTTTCTTCTTTCTCTCTTATGCAAACCCAGTGGAGGTGACACTAATAAATTCAGGATTATGGCCTGTGGCCTGTGGACTTGGAGCAAAGACACTAATAGGATGAAGGTGAGGCACAAATAGCTTGAGCTGGGTCAATACCAGTCAGAATAACAACACTTCATGCCACTGAGAGAGGAACTACAGTCACAGGTATGGTTATCTGCATACTTTTCATTAAAATGTATAGCTTTATGTTGTTATTTATTGTTTATTAATTTGCCCTTTTACAATATTTGAATAAGTATTGTATGATGTTGTGTTTATGTCATTAAAAAACAATGGTAAGTTCCTGCAACAAGGATTTTAAAAAAAAGTTTTATACATGTATTACTAGTTATAGATTAACAGACTAACATCTGCCAAAAGGGGTCAGTAAAGGAACCAAAATCAAGTAAATTCAGTTTAAAATTAAGAATCTTTTTTACCACATGTTGAGGATTTTTATATTTTAATAGTACATGGAATAAGGGACCAAAGCACTAGTTTAAGGCACATATTTATTTTATTTGGTAATGTAAACTGCAAACTATGATATTTTCTCTATCATTTTATAGACCTAGTGTTGTGAGGATTGGCATTTCTGCTTATGTAAATCTTGTGTAAATCCAGGTAGCATAAAGAGAAGTCACAAGTGTAAATTGTTTTCCTATTGTGTCGTGACACTCCAGACCACGATCAAGCTGATTTTCAGGCTAACCTAAACCTATATAAAAATAAGTCATACATTTGGTGCTAACATGTGTCGAAAAGCACACATTAAATCAGGCCTGACCTGTCAAACAAATACTGTGGTAATTGAAATGAGTGAAAACTTCTGTCATCAAGAAGTGCAAGTTTGTGTTTTGTGTCCTTGTTTTTGTCAGCAGAGCAGATGGAGCAGACAGTGTAGGATCCAAGTGGAGATAATAGAGGAGAGGAGGGAGGGGAACAAAATCTATCCCAGAATAAAGTCAGATTAAGAATTTTATATCAGAAAATAGGTTGTAATAAAGGCAAATGTATTGAAATGTTGAATATTTTTGCGACACCCCAAGGTACCACCTGAAAATAAATAAATAATAAGTATATCTAAAAAAAAATACGTGCACGTTTGATTTTTTTTTTGGCACGTTGAGTTAGTGTGTGGCTCCCCCCAGTGGTGGACATATGTATTGTCCTTAAAATGATCAATGTCATTCTCGTCTGATTGACAAGGGGTGGATGACGCTTATGATTTAAACTCTTTGCCTTTTTCCACCAGTGAGAGCATTTCCTGAGCAGAAAAATGAAGCTCCTTTTGAGTTTGTCCATTGTCATCGCGACATTCGGTGTCCTCCAATGTGCACCAGATGACCAACTCAGAATCTTCTCAGAGGAAACTCTTAAACGTGAGTTAAACTTTAAAGGCAAATTAACGTTTTTTTTTACAATCTGAGCCTTCTTTCAGCAATAAAACAAGTAGTTTTACTCACCCATAGCATTTTTCTGTCAATTGGAGCAGTATCGCAGAACTTATGTTGAGCCGTTCTGTTCTAGTAATGATCCCGTATCCTTAACATGGTGCTGTATCATTTGCTCGGGGCATTACTTTGCGGTGTCCAAATAACACAAACTTTAGCACTTTTCAAATCATAGAAGCCCGATGTCTTAATGAAAGATTTCATTTGAAGCAAAAGTGGCCTGTAATCCGAGATTTAGCCATAGTTTCGAGTAGATGAGGACGCCAGTGCGCATGCGCGGACTGCTCCCGGGACCCAAACATGAAACGCAAAGCTGAAAACTATGGATAAACCTCGGATTACAGGCCACTTTTGCTTCAAACGAAATCTTTCATTAAGACATCGGGCTTCTATGATTTGAAAAGTGCTAAAGTTTGTGTTATTTGGAGACCGCAAAGTAATGCCCCGAATACAAATGCTAACGGATACGCTACAACATAATTTTCTTCAAACAGCTCCAAATGACACGAACGTGATATGGGTGAGTCAAACGACTTGTTTTATTACCGAAAGAAGGCTCAGATTGTAAAATAACGTTACTTTTCCTTTAACTTCAGCATAAATCAAGTACAATGAAAAAACGGGGAGATATTGTGTGGTAATATGACTTGCCTGTCTTCCACAGAGCTGTCCCAGGCAGGTGAGAAGGTGGTGGATGAGGAGATGAGGAGGGCTCTGGTCGGAGTGAGGCAGATGAGAGAGGTGATGTGGAGGAACGTACAGAAACATGAACATCTCATGAAGTCTCTGCGCAGGAGCAGTGACAAGAAGAAGGTCAGCCTGCAGTCATAACATATGTCATACAGTAATACAGCAGTCATTTGTTTAATCGTGCAATGGTAAATAATAATCTAATTTGGTTTCAAAGGTTTCAAAAAGTGTAATGTTTGCCATAGTTAAGAACATTGCACTATATATATACAGTACATACACGTTATATAAGAGCTTAGATAATATTGAGTGTGACATTTTCAGTTTGACAGTTCTGACTGTTACAATAGTATAAAAAGAGTACGTTTTTGCAGGGAGCAGAGCAGCTGGCACAGGAGGTGACGGTGAAGCTGACGGAGGCAGAGGAGCAGTGTAAAGACACGCTCCAGTCTGAGTGGGACGAGTGCAGACCCTGTTTAGAAAACGCCTGCAAAGACTTCTACACCTCCACCTGCCGCAGGGGATTTGCTACATTCCAAAACAAGGTAGGACCACTACTACTTAAAAGTGAAAAAAGTGCAAAGCACACTCAGATGGCCGATGTCCAAAAGCTTATTTTATTTTTAAATTACATTTTCGCAAAAAGTCTTTGTCAGATCATATTTTTCTTGCTTTGGACAGTATACAAAAAGTATGCTGTGGTCCAAAGTAAGAAAAATGATCTGACAAAGACTTTTTGCCAAAACATAATTTAAAAATAACTTCACTTTTGGACATCGGCCATCTGAGTGTGCTATGCATTTTTTCACTTTTAAATTGATGTTCGTTGCATTTGGTGTGGCGTTTCATTTGAGGACCACTACTACTACTACTATTACTACTACTACTACTACTACTACTACTACTACTACTATTACTACTACTACAACTACAACTACTACTACTATTACTACTACTACTATTACAACTACTACTACCACTACTACTACTATTACTACTACTACAACAACAACTACCACTACTACTACTACTACAACTACTACTACCACTACTACCATTACTACTACTACTACTACTGCTACTACTATTACAACTACAACAACAACTACTACTACTACTACTACTACTACTACTACTACTACTACCACTACTACTACTATTACTACTACAACTACCACCACTACTACTATTACTACTACAACAACAACAACTACCACTACTACTACTACTACAACTACTACTACCACTACTACCATTACTACTACTACTACTACTACTACTGCTAGTACCACTACTACTGCTACAACTACTACTACCACTACTACCATTACTACTACTACTACTACTGCTACTACCACTACTACTACTGCTACTACTACTACTGCAACTACTACTACCACTACTACCATTACTACTACTACTACTACTACTACTACTGCTAGTACCACTACTACTGCTACTACTACTACTACCACTACTACCATTATTACTACTACTACTACTACTACTACTACTACTACTATCAATCAATCAATCAAACATTTATAAGGCGCTTTTCATACAAAATTGTAGCACAAAGCGCCTTACAGTGGTCAAGGATTAGAAGATTGACCTTTATTGATCTCGCACTAGGAGTACTACTACTACTACTGCAACTACCCGGGGACCACTCCTACCATGATTACTTGTTTTGTTATTACTACTGCTTTGGTCAGGCCACTACTAGCTGGAGAGTTTTACCTATGGCGCATGTTTAGGTTGGTGGGGAAACCGGAGTACCCGGAGGAAACCCACCCAAACACGGGGAGAACATGCAGTCTACCACACAGAAAGGCCCGGGCAACCCGACTACTACTTCTACTGCTAGTGAAGCATGAGTGCTAGCCACTCAGCCACCGTGCCGCCAGGGAGAAGAAAAAAAAAAAAAAAAAAAAAAAACTACTACTACTGCTACTACTACTACTACTACTACTACTACCACTACTACCACTACTACTATTACTACTACCACTACTATTACTACTACTATTACTACTACAACTACCACCACTACTACTATTACTACAACAACAACAACAACTACTACTACTACTACTACTACTACTGCTACTACCACTACTACTACTGCTACTGCTATTACTACTACTACTGCAACTACTACTACCACTACTACCATTACTACTACTACTACTACTGCTACTACTACTACTACTACTACTACTACTACTACTACTACTACTACTACTACTACTACTACTACTACTGGTGACCTCCAAAATTTGTTTTACATTATAAATTCCACTACATTAATTCTGTAAAAGTTGTATAAGATATACAGTTAAATGAATGGTGCTTCATTAATCAGTTAGGGTTGTTGCTTGAAAATGTCTTGAAAAACACGCATTGTTATTGTAAGCGGGGTCACCTCTCCACATGTCAAAGCAATACAATTTCCATGGAGCCAAGCAATGGGAGCTCCACCAAGAGCTTAGTATTAGACCAGTATACTGTTATGTATAATCTGCTGTACTTGTATTTGTAGGTACAAAACTTTTTTCGCAGAGTGTCCAGGCGTTTTGGACCACAGCAGCCCAAACTGGAGCCAGGGGACATCCTGGTGAACCAGAACAGTCCTGAGACCAACGTGAGTCGCATCGAGGAGTCCTTCTCTCAGCTTAGGTCCCAGGTGGGGGCAGTGGTGAACCGCAGCATGGCTCTAGTCTCCCAAATGAAGGGCCGATGGGACCAGAGCCTCCTGAACAGCTTCCTGAATGATACACAAGACCAGAGGTGGGGAGAGTACACAAAATGTATACCGGTACTCATGTAATAGAAGTGTTATCTTAACGTGGGACTAAACATCTAATCTCCACCCACAGTTACAGTTCAAATATACAGACAAAACATGTGAGGTGAATCTTTTGTTAACTCACAGTGGGAAGAGTAACATAAACATTTAATCAAATAAGATCCCGCTGACTTTAAAGTTTTTAATGAAGGGTCCATCACCTGTTTGTCTCCATGAAGATGCTTTGGGTAATGTGTTCCACAGTTTGACATTTAACTTATCAATCTCCATGGAGACAAGCAGGTCTGATCTAAGTATTTTTTTAAATAAAAGCTTCATGCAGATGGTGTTCCCCATATCAGAAAACATACATAGTGCACTTTTAAACTAAATATTATTCATGTAGAAGTAAAAGTGGTGCCAGCAGTACAGTATATTCAAAAAGTTATGTAAGTGATTAAATGTACCCTAATACTACCTGTATCTCTTCCTGGACAGTGTGCTGGAGAGGGAGCGGGTGGACCCCTTCTACCCAGCCCGGGACTCTGGGTTCCTGCAGGGTGTGGGGCTGGACGAGGTGCTGGACTCCTTCTATGATTTCGGCCGCAGTGTGGTGCAGGAGTTTGGAGCAGTGGTCACTCAGATGTTTGGAGATCTGAACGAGGCTGTGGAGGAGGCAAAGAAGACAGGTCACTGACATTTTGATACAGTGATACTGCAATCTAGGATGATTTAATATAATAGTGTAAATTAGAAAGTCGTAACTAGTTTACAGTTGGTGTTTGTATTTCATTGCATTTCTGTGTGTTTTTCTACAGAGAGAGAAAGCATTCCTCGTTTCTTCCAAAACAGGAAGCTGTGCAGAGATCTGCGCAGACAGACTTCTGAGTGCTGGAGGCTGCACAGTCAGTGTGAGGCCTGCCAGGGGGCGCTACTCACAGGTAAAGTTCTATTGTCCCCTGTAGTAGTAATAATACAACATTATTTAGGTTAGGTAGCTATGGCTAAGGTAGTTTACACTTTACTTTTTCTTTTTGTCCAGTAGAAAGTAATTGAATTATTGTTATTGAATAGGTATATTTGGAGAGGCCATATTCATAAGCAATATTTTTTCTTCCTTGTTATCCCAAGATAACGAGTGAACGAGATGATTCATTTGAGATCTCGAGAAAACGACATAATTAATTCGTGATCTCGAGAAAACAAAACAGTTATTTCGAGATCTCGTGAAAACAACTGAAACGTCTACCGCCACGTTGTGACAGGCTGACTTCGGGGCTCTTTCTCATTCTGAATAGACGCGTTTTTGGTCTTTAGAATGTCTGGAATAATAATCGATCAGCTGAGGAGGCAATATTTTGATCAGGGGTTGACACAGGGGGAGATTGCATTACGTCTTTTAATTCGGGATAATTTCAAGATTAGTCCGCGGCACCTCCGGAGAGATATGAGTTTTGTTTTCTCGAGATCACGGAATAATTTTTTTGTTTTCTCGAGATCACGAATTAATTGTGTCCTTTTCTCGAGATCTCGAATTTTCTCGTTATTAAGGTGGAAAATAATCAGTATGAACATGGCCTCTGTCGGCTTCTGTATGATTCAACTAAAGTTTTTCAATGTTTTTGTTGCAGCTGCAAAACTAAAATACAGACTGACAGTGCTAAACTTTGCATGTATTATTCTGATAAAAATGTTGTTTTTTTCACTTTGTTAAATTAAGCAGAAGTACATTCCCACTCACTTGACCACTGAGTACAATGTTGTCCCCTCCTCCCTCCTCATTGTGAACATTCTGTCCCTCTCTGCTCAGAGTGCCCCAGTGTGCGTGACCTTCACGTGGAGCTGGATGAGGTGTCCCAGCTGCTGGACGCTTCTAGAGTGCAGTACGAGGAGGTGCTGTCCATTGTCCGCACACACGTGGACGAGACTCTGGACTGGCTCTCTAACATGGCCGGCGAATTCAGCTGGGTCTCCTGGGTCAACCCCTCCAGTAATAGAAGCGCACCGCAGAACATCTTCAGAGTCACAATGGTACAACTGCTGCTGCTATTAATACTACTATTGCTACTACAACTACTCATACTACTGATATATTGAAAGTACTGCTATTATTACAGGCATCGCTACATTTTAATTTCTACTACTTTTACTGCTATAGACACACCTAGAGTAGGTATAATTACTACTATAATGTGGCATTACTTTTCCTTCTGAGGTTATATACAGCTCTGGAAAAAAATAATTATCACTTTTTCTGATTTTGCTACTTATAGGTATGTGTTTGGGCAAAAGGAACATTTTTGTTTGGGTCTATAAACTACTGACAACATTTCCCCCATATTCCAAATAAAAATATTATCGTTTAGATCGTTTATCATTATCGCTTCATCATTCATTCATTTTCATCCACTTTTTTCTGACAGATGTCAGCCCTGAGATAAGAAAATGACAAATGGTCAAAATGACAAAAAAGATACATGTTTTCAGACCTCAAACAATGCAAAGAAACAAGATCAAATTCATAAGATGTGTGAAAAGTCCCTCAGTCGTCCAGGTAGAATCCATGATAAAAGGAGAAGTTCAATTTGTCAACTGGACAAAGTTTGTTTGGTTGAAAACGTTTCGCCGCTCATCCGAGAGGCTTCGTCAGCTCTAATAAGAATACAGGGGGTCCTCGGGTTACGACGTTGATCCGTTCTTAAGACGCGTCGTAACCCGAATTTCGTCGTAAACCGGATTTTGCCTTTGATCTTCCAACCAAAGCACCAATAACCTTTCCATCTCAATAATTAGACCACTACGCTGCTTGGTTATCACTGCCGCTTTCATAGGAGCAGATCAGAGCCCACATCAGGTACTTCCGCCCACATTGGACACGCACATGAGGCTGTCTTCTCCGCCCTACAACCACAACAGAGCGTATTCTTCCGCCGTGCGCCGCGCGCCGTTCGCGTTTGTTTACATCTCCTACCACGCTAAACCGCGTAAGACGGAATGACGCGTAATATATACATATTTTTTTTAATGGGGGCGCGTTCGTAACCACGAAACGTCGTAACCCGAGACCGTCGTAACCCGAGGACCCCCTGTACTGGTAAGACACTTGCTTATATCTTGCTGCAGGGAGGAGCTAACTAGCTAACTACTTTCCGAAACTGTCTCATTGGTTTCAGTCTTTTGTTTCTCTGGCGTCTAGATAACGATCCCTATTCATCCCTACGACTGTTTTTCCCACCTCTGGCCCTGACCTGGCTAGCCCTATTGTTTCCCTGTTTGCTTGATCTAGGCTTAAGAATGGAATTATAGGTGGGAGACAAATTGTGTCTGACTCCACCATTTCTGTTCAGAGAAGGATTCTCTTTTTTGACAAAAATAGCCTCTTTAACTCCCCTCTCAAACCAATTCTTTTCCCTGGCTAAGATCTGAACCTCACTGTCCTCAAAAGAATGACCCGTGGCTTCTAGGTGAAGATGTACGGCAGAAGACGGTCCACTCTGGCACGCCCGTCTGTGTTGGTACATCCTCTTGTGAAGTGGCTGCTTGGTTTCTCCAGTGTCGCGCTCACTGCAGTCTTCACTACACTGAATGGAGTAGACCACATTGCTTTGTTTGTGGCTCGGTGTTTTGTCCTTTGGGTGGACGAGTTTTTGTCTTAAAGTGTTTGTGGGTTTGAAATAAACTGGGATTTCATATTGTCTGAAAATCCTCTGTAGTTTTTCCGACACGCCGACACGTCTTACCAGCATTCTAATTAGAGCTGACGAAGCCTTTCGGATGAGCGGCGAAACGTTTTCAACCAAACAAACTTTGTCCAGTTGACAAATTGAACTTCTCCTTTTATCAAAGATCAAATTCATTTTAAAGCAACATAATACCACCACTTATTTTAGTCTCTGGACTGTGGGGAGATGCCCAAATTTGACCTGGGGGTGGCATATCCCTTTAAGAAGAGTTCAGAAATCAATATTTGGTGCAATAACCCTTATTTTTAATCACAGCTTTCATGCGTCTTGGCATGCTCTCCACAAGTCTTTCACATTGTTCTTGGGTGACTTTATTCCACTCCTGGTGCAAGAACTGAAGTAGCTCAGCTTTGTGTTTGTGTTGGAATTCAACAGACGCTGGAATGGAATGGCTGTGATACATGTAGAGATGCTGATTTCAGAAAAAAATGCAGTGGTCTCTCTCTCTTTTTTTTTTTTTTTCCAGAGCTGTAAATCGTATTAAGATAAGATAAGATAAGATAAGATAAGATAAGACTTTATTGATCTCACACAGGAGAAATTTACTTGTCACAGTAGCTCCAGGTAGGGACAGTTTGAACAAGAAGACAAGTGCATGCAGGCAAAAAAAAAGGCATAAAGATAGGTGATAATAATAATTAAAAAAATAAGTAATAAATCGAATAATAATAATAATAGTAGTGATAATAATAAAAAAAAACAGTGACAGGGAGAGTATTGAAAAAATTGGAAAAACGATATTGCACGATAGGAGTATTGAAAAAACAACAATATTGCACATTGGGAAAACGATATTGATTGACATTTTTGATTCCATTTTATTTTGTTCTTTTGTAATAAAACCTGTTTCCAATATTAAACAAATTTATAGACTTAAATAATGGCAATGTAATAATACAGTCAAATGTGTTCATCCATTGTATGAAATCTGCTCCAAACCACGTTCTTTTACTGACAGAAGATGTGGATCTCTCAATCATAAAAACCCACATTGATCCCTGATGATTAGAAATTCCAGATCTCCATTCAAATTCTATGCACAGCCCTTATTTAGATTTAGGATGACTGATTCTTGTATGCAACTTGAATCCAGTCCCATCAGATTCTAAAAAAGTATGATTCTTTTGTTGCCTGTAGGTAGCACCAGAGGGCCATGATGAGAACCTGCCCGTGCGTGACACCAAAGTGCAGGTGAACATCTTGAACTCTCCCCCTCTGGAGCTATCCATCCCGGGGGAACTGGAGCCACAAGACCCCTCCTTCATTCAGTATGTCGCCCAAGAAGCCCTAGACAAGTACAAGGAGATGATCAGGTAAAAAATATACAGTAAATATACAGCAAATGCATTGAAATTATTATGCCTGACTAGGCCTTTCATGATTACATAATTTGAACTGTGAAATATATAGCATATCACAGTTTTTCTGCAATAAATCGTAAAATGAACCCCTTTAGTGTCTATAATTAGTCATAGAAACTACATATTTGCTCTAATCTTATTGTACTACAAAAAAAGAAAAGAAAATCCCGACTAGTGCAAAGGAAATGTGCACATGTACAAATACTGAGCCTGAAAACGTATAGTTCCAGTTATATTGTATCAAATGATAAGTTGGTAATGATGTTTTTTCTTTTTCCACAGATTTGAAGACGTGTAAAAGTCCCAAATGTACCTCTCCGAAACATTCCAAGCACTTTAATGACAGACTGTGAATGTATTCTTTGCATCAAGTTCACCAATGTGTAAAATGGTTATATTACACAATTTACCTTTGACAGTTTAGCTGGAGTAAATTATCTGTAAGAACATTTGTATCAAAAAACTATTACATTGGTCTACAAGCAAAATGCTTCCGGAACAAAAGTAGTGAAATTTTTGTAAAGAAAAAGGAAGTCAGAAGTGCTGATTGGCTGTAGTTTCCAAGATACGTATAGTATTGGGCCAAAATAGGAAATTTATGCAAAATAAGGCAAAAATGGTAGTTTATCAGAAGGTACAGTGTGTCTACAAGCAACCAGTTCTATCTGAAAGCCTGTCTGCACATTCCAATATACTTATTTTAATGTCTAGAGTTTTTACATATATCAATATATATAATTATTATATATATTGATACATGTAAAAACTCTAGACATTAAAATATTCTCTCTCTCTCTCTCATATATATATATATATATATATATATATATATATATATATATATATATATATATATATATATATATATATATATATATATATATATATATATAAATTAAATATCTTGGATACATTAGCTAACCAGCACAGTTACCAATTGATTTTCAGTTCATCTTATCAATATAAATGAGATTTAGCCACTTTTATCTCGGAAGCAGATCGAGTCCAAAAATGTGTAGACCAGTGTTATATCTACTATTTATTTTAGATTATTTAGTTAAAGATTATTTATTATAGAAGTATTCAAATAAATACTTAACATGCAATAACCACTGTCCTTCACACCAGTCTCATGTAGTTTCAGATTTGTTAAAGCTCCTACATTATGCAAAACTGACTCTTGTGAGCTTTAAGCGATGTTAACGTGTTGCTATCTCACCAAAAACATACCTGGCAGTGCATTTTGTTTCATTCACACATTTGATTAATTCTTTATTATTAGTCTGTCTACATCTCCAAAGCTCAAAATGCTCTGTTCCACCTTGTGATGTCAAGAAGCTGTAGTCTCTTTGACACATACAGTGACAAACACAGCACAACGAACATATAGACATTACAGCACACTCAGCGGGGTCTGGTGTTCAGAAATGGGATGCCCAACGGGGATCAGGCTTCTGTCAAATTGGGCTCTCCTGCTCCTGAGTGTCCTGTACCTCCATCCTGAGGGCAGAGGGGTGTTCTTCTGGTGGGTGAGTGGGGTCCTGTTCTATGCGTCCAATGGTCCTGTTGTTAAGATCTGCAAGGTTGGGTGTGGGAGTTCTATGTTAACAGCTCCTTTTACCTTTTGTTTGGTAGAGATGAACAATTCCAGGACTGAAATGTATGAACTGTAGAGTTTAAAAACACTGGAGCACTTCCAGTACTACCACATGAGATCACAAGCAGGAACAGTGTTTTCCATTTGAGAGAAGCCTAAATATACAGGGTTTGGGAGTTAAACGTGTGAATGAAACAAAACACAACTAGATGTGTGTGATGATGAAAACAACATTATAATGTAGAACTGTGTAATATAGAACATTTGAAAAAGTAACCAACAAAAAAACTTGGACTTAAAGGGTGTGTACAAAGCCATTTCAGATTGTAGATAGTCTTCTTTAAGTAAAACTTTTATTTTTTCTGTACAAAAATCATATTAGTAACTACAATTATCAACATTTCCGCCTTAGACTAGTTCCATGTCCCCATTTTCTTTAGCAACAGTCACGCTTGGAGTTCTCACAATAAAATCAGAAAAAAATACAATTTGTCCACATCTTTCTCCAATCTTTCAAATCACGTAGAACAACACGTCAAGAGGTCTTAACATCACGTTCACTCATTCCCTGCTGGACTCTACACGTTCTCATTTCTGATGTAGAAAAGTGCGCCCAGATCGGCCACTGTTTGCAGAGGTTTTTTTGGTTCATTTACGTCACTCACAAAGTCATCCATCCAAAGACAAAGACAAATAGCACCTCATTTCAAAAAACATGAACCATCTTAATGACGTTAAAAATTTCAAGGGGATTTCTTTCTGTCACCTGCGCAACAAAATATCTTTTTGTACCAAAAAATAGTCCAAAAGTATAGAAAAAGTTTACAGCTAATGAATGTTGACTCGCTTGTACCATTTATTGCAAGGCTATTGTGTAGCTATGTGCAAGTTAGTCTTTATATTTGTGCATTAAACAATTTAAGAGGGAAAAAAATAAAAAAATCGTACTTAAGTTTCACAGTTGTCACATGTCTATTTTAAAACAATGATAACGCAAGATTTCTGCAGTGGTACATTGTTAACGTAGCTGTGAAGGATTTCAAGTTATCGATACATTGTAAAACAAGTTGATTTGTTAAAATGACCCCGTTACTAAATATTTCACTCATTCACCAATTACACCTGCTGCTCAAATACATTTTTTTTTCCTCCACATTTTGTACAACTGCTGCATCCATACGCTTTTCTCCATTTATTTTACTCAATAATTTCCTCACAGTCACTTCACATACTTGTACCATTGTGATTGGTCTCTTTAAAACTTTCCAACCTATTCATTCTTTATAAAAAAAAAAATGAATCCCATGCTAAAACATTATAAAAAGAAGTGGAGAAAATTTGTTAAAAAAAATCTTTAAAAAACAAAACAAAAAAACCTGCATTATTTACGACTGGCTGCAAGTCGAATTTTTGAATGTAAAAATGCCTCACAGTGTTGTGGACAGTCTGTAGCCTTATTTTCTCCCAGAGCTCTCATGTCTTTTTATACCAGAACCAATCTGGAGGATAGGATGCCACCCAAACACGCTTGGTCCCTGGGTACATATGCGGGACAAGTCTGCATACAATTTTGTGATAATTTGTAGCTCTTTTTCAGTTTAACGTCCAAAAATCCCAGTCTGGTATGGAAGCCCGTGTTCTTGCTATGGCCCTCTCCTCATTGGCCTCTTATAGATTGTCCCCTGGCTGGTATTGGGGTTCAGTGGCAGTGAAGTAGTCTTCCAAAAAGGACTGGATGTACTCAAATGTGGGCCTCTCGTCTGGCTCTTTTTTCCAGCAGAGGCGCATCATTTCGTGCAGGGATTCAGGGCAGCCTTGTGGGCACGGCATGCGGTACCCTCTCTCCACTTGCTCCAGGACCTCCCGGTTCACCATGCCTACAGAACACACACAAGTTTCATATTTTATTTTCTGTTTATTTACAGCTTGTTTACAATCTGTACCCTCCACACAGTTTCCAAAAGCACAGGCAGAAATGGAGACAGTGTAATGTGCTGCAAGAAACAAAGGAACACATACAGCTCTGGAAAAAAATAAGAGCACTGCAAAATTATCAGTTTTTCTGATTTTACTCCTTATAGGTATGTGTTTGGGCAAAAGGAACATTTTTGTTTGAATCTATAAACTACTGACAACATTTCCCCCAAATTCCTAATAAAAAATATTATTATTTAGAGCATTTATTTGCAGAAAATGACAAACGGTCAAAATAACAAAAAGATACAGGTTTTCAGAGCTCAAACAATGCAAAGAAACAAGATCAAATTCATTTTAAAACAACATAATACTAATGTTTGCACTTAAGAAGAGTTCAGAAATCAATATTTGGTGCAATAACCCTTATTTTTAATCACAGCTTTCATGCGTCTTGGCATGCTCTCCACAAGTCTTTCACATTGTTCTTGGGTGACTTTATTCCACTCCTGGTGCAAGAACTGAAGTAGCTCAGCTTTGTGTTTGTGTTGGAATTCAACAGACGCTGGAATGGAATGGCTGTAATACATGTAGAGATGCTGATTTCAGAAAAAAAAATGCAGTGGTCTCTTATTTTTTTTCCAGAGCTGTATGAACACAGTACTTCAAATGACCAATTCTCAATAACACAAACAGTGACAAATAGTAATTAGTAGATTAGTATCATCTTGTCATCTTTTAGCTTATAAACCTTAAAAACTACACATTATAATTTGGCTAGATGCCGCCCCCGTCTGTAAAAACTAGTCATATATATAGCCTTGTGGAGTGAGTGTGAGGAGTTTTGCATATTAACCCGAGACAGGAAGCCAGTTTTGGTTAACCCTGACACGGGCTGTCTCTACCCCACGGGGGGCTGTGGCGTTATGTCACAGATTTGGCGGGCTGGTAGTTGCCCTGGTACGTGCCCTGTGGTCCTCTGCCAGTCTGTCTGAGCAAAGGATGGTGACTTCACTGACACTCAGGCAGAAAAAGACGCTGGGATGTTGGTGTTGGCATGCGTCGGAAGCCATGGTGTGATTTGAGACTTGCAAGTGTCAAATGGAGCCCTAATAGCAGCACTGTCATATGCATCTGCTGTGCAAGGAAAGAAATCTATGTATAACTCCTCTAAAATAAACCAAATGACGTATTATTTCACTTGGGAGGCCTGCATTTAGCACAGGCCCGAAAGACAGATATAGAATATATTAAATGTCAATCTCCAAGAATAAAATAAACACCTAAATATGATTGTCGACGTAATTTTGGGCACATGTCTGAAACAAATTTGTCATAGAAAAGGTTTCAGTGCTCCAAAATGATAATAAAAGCAAATTTTTTATACAAAAGAATGTAATTTACAACACAAACTAACATACCATTACAATTTTGTCCCATTTAAATTATTTGTATTTTAGTATTGATTCAAATCAAATTTTAAAAGGTGTACTGTGTAACTTTTCTGGTGGAGGGTCTGCCTTCTGTTTGTCTTCATGGTAAGATTACCGCTTTGCCTGGGATGTCCCACAGTATGGAAATAAACAAATACATTTTATTTATTATTTATTCAATTACAGCTGCCTTTATTTCTCAAATCTACCACAACATTATTACTGCGAGTAGGTCCACTTCTGCACAAATCTGACCTGCAACTTAGTAATGTGGGCTGCACGTCTCCATGGAGATAGTTTAATTAAATGCCATACTATAGAACATTTCAGGAAAAAAAACAACATGGGAGTCAAGCAAACGGTGGACCCTCTGCCAGAAAAGTTACACAGTGCACTTTTAAATGGGTATCTATTTTCAATACCAGTTATAGTATAGTTGATTAGAATCCTGGTGTCAGTTTATTACCAATAATGATTATGTATTGATTAAAAAAAACAAAAAACTTCTATTTAACCAGGAGAACCTCTTGAGATTAAATGGTCACATCTTTATATATCGCTTTTCCACCCAAAAGCACTTTGCAACAAGGAACCACTCACCCATTCACACACCGGTGTACGCAGACACTGGGGGCGAGGTGGGTTAAGTGTCTTGCCCAAGGACACAACGGCAGCATTCATCTGTGGGCATTCATCAGTAGATCTGCTCAACCAATGATGTTTTTTTATGTCAAGAGCTATTACCGCTACTTAAAAAATCTTTTCCAACAGTCCTCGATATTGATTGATTGGTAGTCTAGAGCACACTTCTAGACATTCTAAACGCTAATGTGTTCTTTTTTTTCATGATTAAATAAAAAAAAACAACAATTAACTTAATGACTGATTCTTGGAACTTGGAATAAATTCAGGACTGGCCATAAAAAGACAAACACAGCAGTACGAGAGCGTCAAATACATCATGAGTCAGAAAATTGCAGAAAAAAAAAAAAACAGGGCCCACCCACACAGTTTGGGGCACTGGGGCGAACGCTAAAACCAGGGGGGAACAGCAGCCAGATGGCCCACTGCAAGACGCTCTGGTTCAGACTGGTACTCTCTGCAGTCAGTGCCACCGTCAACATCAGATGTGCTGCAGCGCCACGTGTGACCAGAAGGGGGAAGCAGATGAACGGCAGTAAACCACTTCAGAAGGACGCAGCAGTTCCCATAGAGAACTTACATCTGCTTTGACTCATATTGGCTATTTTAAACTGCACGTGTGAGAGGAAAATACACTTGGACCAGACTAAAAGTGCACAGAGTTCGACTGAGGAATAGGAATTTGTTTTTGTTGGATCCCAGCTGGTTTCTAGAAGGGACTAGAGTTTTTCCTTATATGTTTACTGCTGCTAGTTACACATTCTCAGACTATACCCACATATTACAAGCTCAGTAAATCATGAGGAATACATGGCAAAAGGAGAATTCAATTTGTCAACTGGACAAAAGTTTATTTTGTCGAATACGTTTCGAAGCAGCTTGGATGAGCTGCGAAACCAAATAAACTTTTGTCCAGTTGACAAATTGAATTTCTCCTTTTGCTATGGATTCTACACACATGAGGAATACATCAAAACAGCTCATACTAAGATCGCAGGTAAAAAAAAAAAAACTAGCATGTATTGCGCTTAGCTTTGTGATCTCTGTTTAAAAAGTAGAATTCTGTTCTGAAAAGACTGAAAAACTTGCTGCTAAGCCAAGAATTGAGAATTTCAAGGTGTTTGTTGAGACATTTTGTCATTTACAGTGGACATCCTACTACGGAAATAATGCCATTATCTTCACACCTCATAATCATCCACTAGTTTTGATAATTTTTTAGGTCAATGCATTTTATTTAGAGTAAGGATTAAAGTGTGAGTGTTTACCTGGGTATGGTACTCTGCCCTTGGTCACCAGCTCAGTCAGTAGTATCCCAAATGACCACACATCTGATTTGATGGTGAAGCGTCCATACAAAGCTGCTTCGGGGGCTGTCCACTTGATTGGAAATTTAGCTCCTGAAAAACATATATAATTTTAAGTGATTGTTCATTGTTGCATAATATTAGTGCGGTTATTTCACTATACAAGAACCAAGCACTGTGTTAAACAACAAATGGAACCTGAGCCAGTACACGCATTTGTGCCAAAACTCGTTGAATGAAAGAAAGTAAGTAAAAGACAAACAAGACAAACAAGTAAGACAAGTTATTTTTTACCTGCTATTGTTCAGTATAAATGACTATTAGCCAACTAACAGAAGTAACTACTATATGCCAAATTGATATGCAAAACCATATACCCAAAGAGGCAAGAAGGGACCTTTACTCAACTTAACATGTAATTAAATTAATTATTCTGCGCTACCCTCTGATTTTGTATTTCAATTTGTTGTTAAATTTACAAATTGTGCAAATTGTTTTAATGAGAGATGAGGCCCCTCTCATCCAGATTCTATTTCCTGTAATTACTTGTACCTGTGTGAGTAATTACTGATCAAGGACACCCCTTTTGAGAAAAATCATTTATTATTTCAGAGTTAATCACCAAAAGTAATTTGAGTGGTCTCAGTGGCGGAAATAACCTCCTGACTAATAGCTAGGTGCAAAACACAATGTTGGGTTAATTAGATGATTACATAAATAATACATGGCTGATGCCAAGATAAGTCTTTATTCAAGTGTATGAAAAGAGCTTTATGAATATTGTTTGATTGATTGATTGAAGTGAATATAATACATGGAGTAGAGAATATTCATTGCTTTTCTGGTGGTGAAGTGCTCGTTTCCAGAGATGTCATTGCTTTGTGAAGGACATTTTACAGTACGACATTACACTTCTCCATCTGCATGAATGCAAGGAGGTGACACTACAAGGTGAAGTTACAAGTCAGATCTGTGGAGAGATGCTTTGGACACCTGTTCACTTAATTGCTAAAGAGCCATGTTTCGCATTATTGTATTATTTGTATTAGTGGCCATACCGGCCGGTCATAGCCTGATCCTGTCAGATTTCAGAAGCTCAGCAGGGCCGGGCCTGGTCAGTACTTGGATGGGAGACCGCTGGGAAAATCAGGTGCCACAGTGGGGCGCCAGTCGCTAAAACTGTTGTTGTGTCCTTAGGCAAGACCCTTCACTTACATTCCCTAGTATGAAAGTGGTGTGTGTGTGTGTTTGTTGGTGGTGATTGGAGGGGCTAATGGTGCAGATTGGCAGCCTCGCTTCTGTCAGTCTGCCCCAGGGCAGCTGTGGCTACAGTAGTAGCTTACCACCACCAAGTGTGGAGTGAATGAACAATAAACTGTTAAGCGCTTTGGGTGTCATGAAAGACGCTATAGAAATGCAATGATGAATTAATTATACTCAACAAAAATATAAACGCAACACTTTTGTTTTTGCTCCCATTTTTCCTGAGATGGACCCAAAGATCCAAAATTCACTCCAGATACACAACACTACCACTTCTCTCAAACATTGTTCACAAATCTGTCTAAATGTGTGACAGCGAGCACCTCTGCCCCGCCGAGGCAATCCACCCCACCTCACAGGTGCGCCACATCAAGATGCCGATCCGACATCATGACCAGTGCACAGGTGCGCCCCAGACTGCCCACAATAAAAGGCCACCCCGAAATGTGCATTTTGTTTGCTTTATTGGGGGTCTGGGGACTCAGAACCAGTCAGTATCTGGTGTGACCACCATTTGCCTCATGCAGTGCAACACATCTTCTTCGCATAGAGTTTATCAGATTGTCAATTGTGGCCTGTGGAATGTTGGTCCACTCCTCTTCAATGGCTGTGCGAAGTTGCTGGATATTAGTGGGAGCTGGTACACGCTGTCGTATATGCCGGTCAAACACATCCCAAACATGCTCAATGGGTGACATGTCCGGTGAGTATGCTGGCCATGCAAGAACTGGGACATTTTCAGCTTCCAAGAATTGTGTACAGATCCTTGCAACATGGGGCCGTGCATTATCTTGCTGAAACATGAGGTGATGTTCATGGATGTATGGCACAACAATGGGCCTCAGGATCTCATCACGGTATCTCTGTGCATTCAAAATGCCATCAATAAAATGCACCTGTGTTCTTCATCCATAACAGCCTTTGAAGAGGAGTGGACCAACATTCCACAGGCTACAAATGACAATCTGATGAACTTTATGCGAAGAAGATGTGTTGCACTGCATGAGGCAAATGGTGGCCACACCAGATACTGACTGGTTCTGAGTCCCCAGACCCCCAATAAAGCAAAAAAATGCACATTTCGGGGTGGCCTTTTATTGTGGGCAGTCTGGGGCACACCTGTGCACTGGTCATGATGTCGGATCAGCATCTTGATGTGGCGCACCTGTGAGGTGGGGTGGATTGTCTCGGCGGGGCAGAGGTGCTCGCTGTCACACATTTGGACAGATTTGTGAACAATGTTTGAGAGAAATGGTAGTGTTGTGTATCTGGAGTGAATTTTGGATCTTTGGGTCCATCTCAGGAAAAATGGGAGCAAAAACAAAAGTGTTGCGTTTATATTTTTGTTGAGTGTAAATTATGCTGTGGAACATTCTGTAGTCTCCGTGGAGACTAGAAAATGGCCAGAAAAGTTACACACTGCACCTTTAATAGACAACAAAGCAACATAATAAAAGAACTGCATTAGATATGGAAGTGAATGAAGGATTACTTGGCAAAAAGTCAAACTCTTAAAATACTTCCGTCATGGTACAGGCTCTGAGAACCATGGGGGCACCAAATATATTACCTTCCTATTTATAGTGGTTTAATGCAGACAGCAGCACCTACACACCTTGTCTGGCCGTGTACTCGTTGTCCTCGATGAGCCGAGCCAAACCGAAGTCTGCAATCTTACACACCAGGTTATCAGCCACCAGGATATTGGCAGCTCTCAGGTCTCGGTGGATATAGTTCATCCTCTCAATGAATGCCATGCCGTCTGCAATCTGTCAGGGAGGAGTGAGGGGAGGGGCGGGTTAACCAAACTACATTAACATGCTAATGAATCAACACAGGCCACACTTTTATACTGCATGTTATTTCTCTGCATCAACAAACCCCATTTTTAATATTGTAGAGGTGGGCGGTAAACTTTGATTTAGAGATGATCATGGTGACAAAAAAATGCGAGTACATGTCCTGCCAACTAAAATAACACTTTATTCCATTGTTTGAAAGATCATATACAGTGGTAGTAAGATCATTACTCGTTTTCCCAGTTACTACCTGTTACTTCCACACTAGGAAATTCATATACCTAAAAAAAACTCCTAGAAAAGCTCCTTATGTACACATAAGGAATTATCTGACAAATACAAATATTTTACATCACCTTTACGTCACTGAAATCATGTTTACAGTATCAGGAAAAATGTGTCTAAGTGTAAAATATGGACATCTTCTCCCTAGCATGATGCCATAAATATGTCAATTTTCAACACATTTTTCAGCTCTTCTTAAATTGCATCATGATTTGTTTAAAATTATAATTTAAATTTGCAATAGTTATAATCCCACTAAATGAAGTTAAAATAAAAAATATAAAAATCTGTCATATGCACTTTAAAGGTGCACTGTGTAACTTTTTGTTGGGGATCTATGGATATGTCACTGTTCTGCTTAGAATGTTCCACAATACGACATTAAACAGATGTACCTTACATTTATTCAGTTACAGGTGGTTTTATTGTTGTCTAGAAAAACAAGCATTCTGACTGTGAGTGGGGTCGTCTCTCCACAGATCTGACCTGTAACTTCTGGTTTGGTCTCCATGAAGATAGAAACGTTTAACGCCATACTGTGAAACATTCCAGACAAAGCAATAACATGTCCATGGAGAAAAGCACCTTTAAGTTTTGCCAAAAAGCGAATAAACCATAACGAGTGATATCATTTTACATTTTACATAATAACACTCCTTTTATAAATAGGAATAGGAAGTGGAGCCGACGGCACTTGGGATCCCTGTTGCTCATCTTTCGCAGTCTCGCACCTCCCTCAAACTTCTCCCTCAAAGGCGCGTGTCATTTTCACTCTGAAGTCTAAACACGTCTCCACTCGACTGGGTAAGTCACGGGGATCCCGGGGGGAACACGAAGAGGCAAATTAAGAAGCACAAAACTCCAGCAAAGAGGGGGCTTTTAAAGTGGCCTCTGATGATGACAAACTGTTAAGTGCTACAGGCGGTAAGTGGTGGGCAAGAAAGATGGGCCGAATCAAAGAGGTTACGTGTTGGAGAATAAATAATATGACACTTAGATGGAAACAAAACTCAAAAGGATGTCTTCCAAGGGGACGACCCGTTTGACTGACTCCCGCCCACGCAGGAGGTAGAGATGGAGGCTGTATATTGCTCATGTTAGTTTGAAAAGAGGGCAGACAGGTGAAGGGCAGAGGGAACTGTTGTTTAGACTGAATATAAACTTTAGAGATTTGAACTTACCTGAGCAGCCATATCCACCAGCTGGGGCAGCTTCAGATATTTACCGTCACCCTCCTTCAGAAAGTCCAGTAAACTGCCTGAAGAAAGTTGGAAAAGACAAGCGATGTTCAAAAAGTTTTGGCGTTTAAAGGAATTTGAACTGTCTGAAATTTAAATATTCAGTCATTTCTATGCTGCTTTGATTTGATTGGGTCTACAACCAGTCCCGTCTAGATTTTAGGAGAAGAAATTGTACTAGAGATATTTGCACTTTTTAACTTATCTGCCTTAAATATCCAACAGATGCCGATATTTTGTTTTGGTCGATCTGCTGTCTAAAGAATACACACAAAGTTTTGTTTTAACACATTAGAGTGAGGAGATAACAGATAACAGTGTGTAATGACTACACAACTCTCTGCAAATTATAATTACGTGAAAATAATCAGAATCTGCCCTACATAAAAAAAATAATAAAAAAATCGTCAGATCTTATTGGCCATTGTTCATGTAAAAATGCACAGCAGTCGATCTCTAAATTGTACTGATTGTTCATGTTCAGGAAATGACACGTTCAAAGCTATTTTATTTGGTTTTCATAAAGACAAAAATCAACCAATCCTAGTTAGACTGATCATACAACACAACAAATTTCAAAGAACAGTGTAAAAAGGTATTTTGTTGAAGCAGCGTTCAGGTGAAACTACAAACGTTATTTCTAACTAGTTCTTATTGATTGGCTCAGGACCAGCTAGTGTCCTTGCAAATGTGAAACAGACAGTGAGAAGCTTTTATTGTCCTGCGTGCTTTATGCATACTTACTGGGGTAAAACATAAATATATCATTATGTAGTTGTTGATGTTGTCATTTCTTTTATTTGCTTTCTGTTGAAAATAGTTAGTTGCAGTCTATGGAACAGCTCTCAAAAGTAGATTTGACTTTAAACAATATATCTGAAAACAAAATAGCATTTATATCTTCTAAAAAGATATAAGAAATGTATAAAAAATGTAAAACCGATTGAATGAAACTTGCTTAAAGGTCCCATGGCATGAAATTTTCACTTTCTGAGGTTTTTGAACGTTAATGTGAGCTTCCCTACCCTGTTTTAGCCCCCCCCAATGGCTAAAAGTTGCGAAATGTCTAAACTGAGCATTTGCGATCCTTTTCTGCGTTTGAAAAAAACACAGCTCAAATGCGCGATTCTGGACAAGGCACCTTATTGACGTCAGATCGAAAAAAGATCGAAAAATGAAAATTCAGTTCCACCACCGTCTGGATCTCCACCCCCTGTCTCTGGAATTCACGCCCACAGAATTTGGACTGCGGAGGAGCTACGCAATGCGAAATGCGTTTTTTTATTTGCCTGGAGGCACATGCGAGTGTTTCTAGACTCGGAAGTCCTTTACCCAACCCTCTGGACCTCTGAAACAGCAGTGGTTTAATTTTATTTTCTGTGAAAATGTGTTTTTTTTCATTGAAAAGCCTCTCCTTTCCTCCTTCGCGCTTACACACACGGAAGTGGGGCCAGGCACAGCGCACCGCTAAAACAAGGAACCAGCGGCGCATTTGCCCCCCCCCCCGCTCCTCTTACCAATCTGTGTCCTTCTCATTTGCATTCAAGCAACAAGGCGCAGAATGAGGTGTTCAGACAGAGAGATTATGACTCTGACTCTGTACATGTGTCTTTCTCATGCACTAAGTGTTGATTTTGAAGAAGGATTCATTTACAGTATTAGGGAACCATTAAGGAGCCATATAAAAGCATCAAGAAGTACCATGTCATGGGATCTTTAACCTTTAATACACATGAAGGGAATGATTACGGTGACAGTCTGCTCTCTGACAGGACAGGTTAAAAGCTTTATCTTATTATTAATTAAAGTATGAAAGACTAACTTCAGATGAGATACAGGTGATGATTCACAAGCTTGATAGTTTTAAGAAATGGGAAGACAAAGAATCTTCAATGACTCATGAGACTTGAAGTCTGATTATATTGCAACACAATGCAATACCCCAGATTCTCAAATACTTAAATTCCAATAAGCTCTTTGTGAAGAACTAGCTTGACCTTGCTTTGTATTTAGCTGTCATAACATGCCTACATGGTGGGTTTAAAGATGTGTTTCAACATTTATTACTTTATTACAAAAGATTATAATGAATTAATTAAAATCTAGTCAATGGGGCTGAATTATTTGGGAAAAATCCAACTTTATTTATCTGATAAGCACTGTAATTATATTTGGAATAATAAGATTCTGTTCAAAGTTCACATTTTACAGTATAAAACAATTATAAGAATCACATGCATTTCAGGACACAGCTCTAAACTACAGGGTTAGTAGTTTATTTTTAAATAAGACATGGTATTTTTTATTGTTTGTGGGAAGAGAATTGGCGCTTCATACACGTTTTCTTACCTTTGCCCATGAACTCTGTCACGATGTAAATAGGCTCTTCTGACACCACAGCGTAGAGAGGGACTAGTTTGTCGTGGCGGAGTTTCTTCATGATCTGGGCCTCCTGTAAAAATGCTTCTGGAGACATGGTTCCTGGTTTCAGAGTTTTGATGGCCACTTTAGTCGTACCATTCCACGTGCCTAAAAAAAGGAATAAGAAAAAAAAAACTTAATCATCTTAAATTGTGATTAACATACATCTGGGTGGTACAAGTTTCATTTAGAGATGTGATAGCTGGATTCTTGTTTTAGTTTTGCTCCGTGAAGGTTTTGTAAAGTGTATTTTAGACATTAGAAAGTCCTGGTTTAGCTCTGACTTGGTCCTGGTTGTAGTAAGTCAAACTTTCGTAAAAATAAATCCTGACTTACTTCTGGTTTAGTCAGTTTAAATAAGTAATGACTTCACTCATCACGGTCTAGACCTGGTTTAAAAAGGGACACTAACTTTTCTGGTGGAACGTACGCTACCCGTTTGTCTCCATTGAGATATGATTACTTTGCTTGGAATATTCCACAGCCTGGCATTAAACTAATCTACAGAGGCGAGATGAGACACAAATCCCACTATACGAGACGAGACATGAAACTGGATCCACGAGAACAAGACAAGATGGGATTTTGAAAAGATTTGCAAAAAAATGGTCCAATCCTAGCATTTGTATTTATTCTATTTAATACTTTTGTTGTCATTAAAGCGCTGTGTTTTGAAACTACAGCTCTCACTCTCAAGCACGTGTAACTCACTAGCACTTAAAGGCAAATTAACGTTTTTTTACAATCTGAGCCACCCATAGCATTTTTCTGTCAATTGGAGCAGTATCGCAGAACTTATGTTGAGCCGTTCTGTTCTACTAATGATCCCGTATCTTTTAACATGGTGCTGTATCATATGCTCGGGGCATTACTTTGCGGTGTCCAAATAACACAAACTTTAGCACTTTTCAAATCATAGAAGCCCGATGTCTTAATGTAAGAAATCGTTTGAAGCAAAAGTGGCCTGTAATCCGAGATTTAGCCATAGTTTCGAGTAGATGAGGACGCCAGTGCGCATGTGCGGACTGCTCCCGGGACCCAAACATGAAACGCAAAGCTGAAAACTATGGATAAATCTCGGATTACAGGCCACTTTTGCTTCAAACGATTTCTTACATTAAGACATCGGGCTTCTATGATTTGAAAAGTGCTAAAGTTTGTGTTATTTGGAGATCGCAAAGTAATGCCCCGAAAACAAATGCTAATGGTTACGCTACAACATAACTTTCTTCAAACAGCTCCAAATGACACGAACGTGATATGGGTGAGTCAAACGACTTGTTTTATTACCAAAAGAAGGCTCAGATTGTAAAATAACGTTACTTTGCCTTTAACTTTTCTTTGTTCAGTCCAAATGGAACACATGGAAAGAAAATCTAGATCATTTTTCTCTTGTGGGCACAATCTCGTGGCAATTTTGTCTCACGAGATCTTGTCCCTTCCTTACTGATCCATGTTGCATTTATTCCATGGCAGCTGTTTTTATTGCTCATAAATGCCTTCTCATACCTCCGCAGATCTGACCTGTAATAGTCACACAGCATCACCTGATAGTGTCCGTGGATATGGAGATGTTTAATACTTGTTGTTATAGCTTTGCCTGGAGCATTCCAAACTTCTCTCTTCCTTTATGTAACTATAATCAAAATATTTATTAGTCACTACTTGGTGAATAGTTTGCCGACTGCTTTGAAACACCGTTGCCCTTCTCTTATCGGATTAACCAGGCAATTTGTTTCATATTGATATAATGACACAAACATTTAGAGGTGCAATTAAAAACACGTCGAGTTTTGTTTACAGGATGTGAAGAAAGAAAAGAAAAAAAAAAACAGCAGAGCACTTGACAGTTCAGATAATCGGCAGCTTCCTGGTTCAAAGCCGCTCGCTCACGACCTGCTTACATACAAACTGCTGAGGCAGGAGCTCCAGCACCACTGTCAAAGAGATGACTGTGTGTGCTGAACAAACTGCCTTAGACAAACAGGAAGAAGCACTGTACAGTTGGTATAGTCTAGTGCAAGCACAGAGGTTAGATAAGAGGTACAAGGGCAGCATAATACAAGGGAAATGTATACTTAACCAATGACACTTTTAATAACCCCCAAAACAAATATAACAATATGCTAAAATGACTTGTGGTAGTGTATTTAAAGTATTTAAAGTATTTAAAGTCAGATCTAGAAAAAAAAATAGATACTATCTGCAGGGTCAGGAAGATAAATTTAATAGGATATGGTCATCTTTTGTTAGGTATTTAAACTTTTATTTAAATCTGAGCAATTGTCTTTGTAATATCCACCTGTGTAAATGTTCAGTTTTTTATTTTTGTTTTGTATTTATATGTATATACATAACATTTAAAGCATAATTTCATGGATAAGGGTCCTCTAAGACATTACATAGGCACTTATAATGCACGTGCTTGTATATCTTGGTTGAAATGCTGTAACGCTGTCATTCTGGGGACTGTTACTGTGTAATAAATGTCAAAAACACAATAAACAGTGTTTAAAAAAAGTATTTAAAGTCAGATACTAAAATCAGTATTAAAACTGGTATCAAAACTATATTCTCATTTGAGCAGGCATTGATAATAAAGTCACATGACAAAAACCAACCTTTCCTGAAGAGCTTTAGAAAGATCTTGAGCACCTGGACGACTGAGGGATTATACAGATATAAGACTGCATGGTAATATAAAAGAAAGTACTATTATTTAATGTTGACAATCTCATTCTATTGGCGAAATAAGAAATCAAAAAATATTTGATGTTAAAACTCTAGACATATTAAAATGAATGTATTGGAATGTGCAGACAGGCTTTCAGATAGTTAGTTGCTTGTAGACACACTGTACCTTCTGATAAACTACCATTTTTGCCTTATTTTGCATAAATTTACTATTTTGACCCAATACTATATCATGGAAACTATAGCCAATCACTTATTTTTTCTTTATTAGTGACTTAAACCAAGAAAAATTTTGCTAGTTTTGTTCCAGAAGCATTTTGGTGTCTCAATGGTACTGAGTATTGATTCTATTCTTTAATATTCTTTAATATTGAAATAGAGTTTGAAATTGACAATACAAGATTTGGGTTTAGGGTAATCTGTTAAAAATGCAAATATTCAAATGTCGAAGTCAAGTGTAAATTACCTAAACTTAGGCACTAACCATCTTTCATTGAAAAAGTAACTAAACTTGATTTATTATATGTTCTCAGTTTCTTTACAGAATAGTTTAATACAAACTTGGCTGATATATTGGCCAATATTACTGCCACTAATATTGTAAGACTGTGCCAAAAATACCATCTCCAGCCACAAGAGGTTAGTAACATATGATTTTCTATTTTTATTTATTTATTTTTTTTCACTGAGGGAAATTTGAGGTGTACGGACAGAACCTGTACGGACCTTGTTTGAATTCAGATGTGGCGAATTTAAAGCACATATTTGACATTTTGAGACAGGATCAAGGTTTTTACTTCCCTGTACTGTGCTGCGCTTCCGTTATGACGCACTCTTCGTAAACGCAGCGAGCAATTTTTGACATTTAACATCTGTCTTTTTCAAACTACGCAACTTCAGATACCTGGAGTTCAAAAGCATTACAACTTGCTGACGTGAAAAGAATGGGATCTCATTAATCAAAAAAAAAAAAAAAAAACTGATGAAGAAACCGTTTTGGGGAGAGGCAAAGAGGATTCCTGGGATTGCATGGTATACCCTGGCAGGTCTGGGCTTGCTGCAGGCTTAATGAAAGAGCCTGTGATGAAAGAGGAACTGTTTGAACCCCCCTTCCTCTCTCAGCTCTCCTTCTCTCTTTTTGTATCGCGGTCTCCCCTGTCCCTCTCTATTTTTGTCCATCTCTCTCCTCTTTCCCTCCGTCACCGCTTTCGAGGTCTCTGCTATACATATATACATATCTTTCCTCTTTCTTGCTCCCTCCCACTCTTCTCTCTCACCCTTTTCTCTGCGTATCCACCTCCCTCATCGTCTTTCTTGCCCTCTGTTTTATCATAATCTCCTCCTCTCTTTAGGTTTAGGTTAAATTTTTGTTTATTTCATCTCTTCGTGCAGGAATTTGGCCCAAATCAGGGGTCAGTAGGATTAACATGACATGACATAACAAAAATACAAAAGAAAAATACATTAAACTGGACAATATACAACCACTCAGGCTCCACAACTTTACACAAACAGTCTGTTCATGTTAATAGGTTTTATGGACTGACAAATGTCTCACTACCGACTGTTCAAAGATGGGCCGTCATCATGTTACCAGCCAGTTTCACCAGTCTAAGGATCTGTTATATTTTATCTTTCTCTCTGCTCTTTCCCAGCTCTACCTTCTCTCTCTCCTCTCTGTCCATCTCTCCATCCCTGTCTTCTCTCCCTCTGCTCCAACTCTACTTCTACAACTTTTCTTTGCCCCTCTCCGTCTACTTCTCCTTCCACTTCCTCTCCCTTTCACCTCCTTCTCATCTCTTCCGTCTCCCCTCTTTTTGCCGTCTCCATTTTTAAACCGCTCTCACTTTTCTCCTCTTCCTTCTTTCATCTTCTCCGCTCACTTGCTCTCTTCCTTCTAATCTCTTCTTTTTCTCTCTCTCTCCCTAATCTCTTCTCCCTCCCTCTCACAGGCGTAGGGGGCCGGAGAAATGAGCCGTGGGTGGTGACCTGTCATTACAGCGCTCGGGTTTGTGTGCAGAGTTCAGCGTTTCCGTCGTCAGTGCGTGGTATGTGGGCCAGCGTGATTTAAACATGGAGATTTAGTGAGGTCAGCTCCACTCAGCTGTGCATTAATGCTACTGAATCAGCCTGTGTGTAAACTATACACAGTTAGAGTGCTTGATGGCTCCATTGAACAGTAACTGACATGCATTTTTAATAAGGGCTACTGTTGGCAATAACAATGTACCTACATTGGTTCACATGTTATAACTAGTTTCCAACCTATAACATGGTCTGTGCAGTATTCACATCTCAATGGCATACAAAGTACTTAAAATGCACTGTAATATTTCAAGTAACTGGTTTGAGAGGGAGTTAAAGAGGCTATTTTTGTAAAAAAAAAAAAAAAAAAAAAAGAGAATCTTCCTTTAAACAGGAATGGGGGAGTGAGACATAATTTGTCTCCCATATATAATTCCATTCTCAAACCTAAATCAAAACAAATGAAACAAGGGGTCTAGCCAGGTCAGGTCCAGAGGTGTGAAAACAGCCATTAGTGTTTGAATGAGTATGCTAAACTAGACGCCAGAGAGAAACTGAATAAATAAATAAATAAGACAGAAAGCTGAAAACAAAGAGGTGGGATAGTTTCAGAATAATTTCAGTGTAGTTAGCAGTGTCCATCAGCACTCTAACCAGAACTGATGAAGCAACTCGGATGAGCTGCGAAACGTTTTCGACCAAATAAACTTTGTCCAGTTGACAAATTGAATTTCTCCTTTTATCATGGATTCTAGCTGGACGACTGAGGGATTCTTCACATTTCAAGTAAATAAATAGGAACTTTAAAAATGACATGTCTGGCTTCTAAAATGAGGGCACAAAAGATTGTTTTTGGCTGTTGTATCTGGCAACCCTTAGTGCCACCATTTAATATGATCAGGTTTACTTCACCGTGGACGCAATTGGTGCTGCTTAGACTAAACTGCTTAGACTGTTGCCCCCGCGACCCGGCCCTGGATAAGCAGAAGAAAATGGATGGACGGATGCAATTGGCCAATGTCCATGAAATGTTTTGTAAAAATACATATACACACTGCTTACAATAACATTGGAAATGTGAGTGGAATTTAACTAGTGGAATTTCCAGGACTATTCTTTAGTTTAATTGAACTCATTTATAATATTTTGTAAGTAACAGTACAATTGCAAAAACGTTTTACGCTAATGCATAAGCTTAATGCTAATTGCGTTTTTGGCGAAAACAACATAATCCACTTACCAACCATGTGTGCCACCCTCCCTTTGGCAACAGTTACAATTTCCAGTGTAGTCAATATGTGGTTTCCTTAATAGATTTTAAATAACCATAAAAGAAATGGAAAACCAGATGATCACTGATGATAAAAGCATTTACAGAACTTTGGTGGTTTGAAGTTCATTAATAAGTACTTTTGAAGAAAATATGGCATTTGTAATCTACAGGGCTGGAAACTAACTACTCAATTACCGTACCGTGAGTATGTGAGCATTTATTTCAATGTCCTAACCCACAGCTGTCTTTAACCAAGACCAACTTGTAACTAGTACTCCGAGTATAGTAGCATACTTTAACTCTTATCTATACTTTAAATGGAGAGCATTTTATGTCTTGTACTTTTACTTGAAGTCCAATGATTAGTAGTCATAATAATCTTCTCATTCTTACCCATCCAGACTTCACCGAAGCAGCCCTGTCCCAGTTTGAGCTCCAGGCGCAGAGACTCTCGGGGGATCTCCCAGGCGTCTTTGGCCAAACCCTGAGTCTGAGGCTTCACTGTGGGGCACACGGTGGTGAGGCGGTAGCACAGGCCATCTGCATGTTCTGCTCAGAGAGAGAGAGAGAGGGAGGAAAAGAATGTAAAATGGAAGGGCACCAGATTCAGATAACAGACCTTTGCACACATTTCATAATCGAGTAGAGACTTGAATTAAATATCACTCTATTGTGTGCCATCTACAACTGAAACTAGTGTCACAATAAACCATTCTGATAAGACGTACGCTTGATACTACGAGGATAATTAAATAATCTTGAGTATACTGATAATACTGTGTGTATTTATACTAGTTCTACTTAGGGATGAACTGATCCTGGTAGTAGATCTCAGCGCCAATATTGAACACTTTGCTGGTTCGTATACTGGCTTCCATATACTGGTTCAGCCAATATCCTGGATGGACACACAAATATTTACTGGTTATAGTTGGCCCAGAAAGTCTCAAAAATGGTTCTGTAGTTACAAAAGGGATAAATAACAGCTTGGAGCAGTTTTGTCTTATTTTATTTGTTTTAAGAAAATAAATACTGTTCAGAGTCTCAGCACGTGTATCGGTTCAAATCAGGTATCTGTAGATATTAAAACCTTTAGTATCGGAACTGAAAAAGCTTGATTGGTGCATCCTTAGTTCTGATATATATTAAGACCATTCTAAAACTCTTCAGAAATTGTTTCAGAAATTGTTTTAATTTTGTCCTATTTATGCCATGCAATTTTTCAGTAAGGATACTAAAGATAGTTCTGAACTTGTTCAGATGAATATATAGTTTCAATTCTGGTTTTAGTGATGAGTCAGACAAAAAAAAAAAAAAAACTTCTTTATACAGGAAGGATATGAACGGGGTGAGAAATGCCACGAGCCTGTGTCTAGTTCTCAATGTGGAATCAATGAAAAGTATTGTCTCAGGAAAAACAAGGCAGCAGATGATCTGTGATCCCGGAAGGAAAGAAGTGAAAAGTAGTTGCCCTGAATAGCAATGCAGAACTCAAACTTTCAACATGAAGATTAAATGCTAAAGGCCCATTTCTGTGCACCAAATATTAATTATTATCAAGGCCCCATCTCAGTTTACCTTGACTAATGAGTAACCACAATAAAATGTATAACAACCTCTTCAAGGACAAAGTGCTAAAAATAAATAAATAAATAAAAAACAGAACTAAAACAACAAATCATACACCTCATTTTCATAGCGATTTAAATATTTCAGAATGCCATTATACCACAGAATAAAATGTGTTGCAATAAGGAGAAATGATATCTTTTAATGATTATCCTATTTCCTCCTATTTTGTGGAGGAAAGTAAAAAACAAAAAACAAAACAAAAACAAACAAACAAAAAAAAAACAAAAAAACAATTGCTCCAGCCAATGTTCCTATGGTGAAGGTTTAAATACCGCTTTTCAAATTTGCTTAAGAGTAGGCCTATAATGATAACAAATTTTGAGGTGTGATATTGCTGAAGTAAATATATACAATAAACTGTAAAATTTCAACTACTTTATGACAAATAATCCAAGAGCAGATTTAAACCACAAAAAATATCTAATCTAAATCTACAATATTGTCAAATCATGAGCTGCAATAAAGAAAAAAACAGCAGAATGCTACACTTTAGTACTTGATGTGCATCGGTACCGAGTCATAGAACAGGGATGAAAGTGGCCAATCATAAAAAAAGCAGAAAAATCCCCCCCCCCTAAAAAAAAAAAAAAAAAAAAATTCCGGGGGGGGGGGGGGGGGGGGACTTTAATAAATAGCAATAAAACACATTTTTAAACAATTGTAGTGGTTTTTATTTGAAAGTTGATATCAAAACACGGCACTGACCCCGATTTTGCGACATCAAAGTCTGATAACGAG
This sequence comes from Paratrypauchen microcephalus, assembly GCA_036785185.1. Lineage (NCBI taxonomy): Eukaryota > Metazoa > Chordata > Actinopteri > Gobiiformes > Gobiidae > Paratrypauchen > Paratrypauchen microcephalus. The sequence goes on from JAVJIX010000032.1 coordinate 3,105,852, forward strand.
CCGAGAGAGCGCACTCGCGGCGCAGCTCGGGGAGCACACAAGCTCGCGCGGCCCCGCACACATGTACAAGTTTAATACGAGACATGTACTTTTGTTTCTGAATACGGGACGATTACATTCAACGGACGGTTGGCAACCCTAAACACAATTATACATATATAATACACACCCAAAATTTCAACGTATTTGGAAAAAAAAAAAAAAAAAAAAAATTACCACGCGGCTAAAAAAAAAAGCGGAGATCCGCTAAAAAGCGGAACTCTTTCATCCCTGATAGAAGTTACTACTTCAACCTTATCGTACAACCAAAAAATAACCTACAATTTCCCAGTAGTACAAAGAAAAAGTACACACAGTAAATGCTGACCCTAAAAATACTGTTGCATCTTTCACATATTGAATAATAAGTTGATATAGTAATTATCGTGACAGGCCTACATAACAGTTTTAATAATAAATTAAAGCCGCAAGCGGCGTTGGTCGGGACCTCGCACCTGCGTTTGTTCGTCTTACTGAGACGCACACCCATACCAAATTTCGTGTGCCTGGCACAATTATCTCACTTCCTGTTGGGCGTGGCCATGACATTGTAGATACCCTGTCAGAACAGACCCTGTCAGACCCTGTCAGACCCTGTCAGACTCTGTTAGACCCTGTCAGACCCTGTCAGACTCTGTTAGACCCTGTCAGACCCTGCATGTGGCCTCCATGCTGAGGCCTACATGAACCTTCGATGCTTGTCCCCACATTGCTGCTTGCAGCTATATCAGATCAAAGGTACAAAGATCAAAGACCTTTGATCAGGGCGTTGCCTAGCAACAAATACCTCCCATTCATAACTCATCACTCCCATTCAATAAATACCTAACTTTATCGATCCGCCGTATTGTCATATTACCGCCTATTTGAAAATCCTTCGCAATTTAACATCTCCAACATCTTAAGATTATGTTCACCAAAATTTAAGCCCATCTGAGGTACGGTGTAGGAGAAGTGTTTCAAATTCCATTCTATGTCCAATACCCCAAAATCACACAAAAGGCCAATTATCTCACTTCCTGTTGGGCGTGGCCATGACATTGCAGTGAGGCATTTGTTCGTCTTATTGAGATACACGTCCCTACCGAATTTCGTGCGCCTATCTTAAACGGTATGCCAGCCCCGAAAGACAACGCGCTAGGGGGCGCTATCGAGCTCCTGGGGGTCACTGGGGGACGAGACTTTGTGTGGTCGTACTGGCAGGACTTTGTGATGCCCGTGCAAAGTTTCGTTCGTTTTGAAGCATGGGAACATGCTCAAAATTGCCCCAGCGTGTATGAACAAGAATAATAATAATAATAATTAAAGCCGCAAGCGGCGTTGGTCGGGACCTCGCACCTCCGTTTGTTCGTCTTACTGAGACGCACAGCCATACCAAATTTCGTGTGCCTGGCACAATTATCTCACTTCCTGTTGGGCGTGGCCATGACATTGTAGATACCCTGTCAGAACAGACCCTGTCAGACCCTGTCAGACCCTGCATGTGGCCTACATGCTGAGGCCTACATGAACCTTCGATGCTTGTCCCCACATTGCTGCTTGCAGCTATATCAGATCAAAGGTACAAAGATCAAAGACCTTTGATCAGGGCGTTGCCTAGCAACAAATACCTCCCATTCATAACTCATCACTCCCATTCAATAAATACCTAATTTTATCGATCCGCCGTATCGTCATATTACCACCTATTTGAAAATCCTTCGCAATTTAACATCTCCAACATCTTAAGATTATGTTCACCAAAATTTAAGCCCATCTGAGGTACGGTGTAGGAGAAGTGTTTCAAATTCCATTCTAAGTCAAATACCCCAGAATCACACAAAAGGCCAATTATCTCACTTCCTGTTGGGCGTGGCCATGACATTGCAGTGAGGCATTTGTTCGTCTTATTGAGATACACATCCCTACCGAATTTCGTGCGCCTATCTTAAACGGTATGCCAGCCCCGAAAGACAACGCGCTAGGGGGCGCTATCGAGCTCCTGGGGGTCACTGGGGGACGAGACTTTGTGTGGTCGTACTGGCAGCACTTTGTGATGCCCGTGCAAAGTTTTGTTCGTTTTGAAGCATGGGAACATGCTCAAAATTGCCCCAGCGTGTATGAACAAGAATAATAATAATAATACGGAAACAAAGCAACAACAATAGGGACCTTCGTCCCCCTTCGGGCTCGGTCCCTAATAATAATAATAATACGGAAACAAAGCAACAACAATAGGGACCTTCGTCCCCCTTCGGGCTCGGTCCCTAATAATGGATGTAGTTGTGCTGTAAACATTGAAACTAGTTTAACACACATGTTAAACTCCAGTTCAGTGTCCCAGTAGTGTTATTACAGAACAAACTTTGGCTCTGGGTCACACGGTTTGTATTTGGGGATTTCTGTCATGCCCACTGATCCCTGACTGTGCACCGCTTGAGTCTCCATCACAAAATCCGCTGTTGTACATATTCAATGCATTCCCAGCCAAAGGACTACAGCTGAATAATGCATTTCCTTTGGAGCAGCGAGCGTGTTGGCTGAAATACCAAGTAAGAGGCTGGCGTCCACTGCTGTTGATATACAAGCATGTAGAAACGCAATAGAACATTTAAATATACATTTAATTTAACATAAGATTTTAACTTTAAAAAGGTTCACTATGCAACTTTTTGGTTGGGAGTTTATGACCCGTTTTCTCTATGGATATGTCATTGCTCTGCCTGGAATGTGCCACAATATGGCATTAAATAGCCTTTCCTTACATTTACTACATTACAATTGGGTTTATTGCTCAAAAATATCTTTAAAAAGGCATTCAGATCTGACCTGTAACTTGATCTGGCTTGGTCTCCATGATGATAGAAAAGTTTAATACCATACTGTGAAACTTTCCAGACAAAGGAAGAATGTCTCCATGGAAAAGCTGTTGCACGATACATCTTTAGCATATATATTTTTCTATATTAAAAGTAAATAGTTGTCCAATGTTTTCCTTGCTTTAGTCGTCTTAATCTTTTGGTTTTGAAACACACTGTATCTAACTTGCAATCATTCAGTTACAGGTGTTTTTACGTGCTTGTCGCCATGGATACAGATAAATTAAATGCTATACTTTGGAACATTTCAGACAAAGAAATGGAATCTTCATAGAGAAAAAAAGAAGGCGATGGAAAAAGTTACATAGACCACTATTAACTAAACTTGCCTCATAAAAGAAAAAATTAAAAAACATTAAAGGGACAGTGTGTAAGATTTTTACCTGTTAATTACTGAAATTGAAGATACCCATTCAAAAATACATTGTTTTCCAAGCCTTTTCACTTCCATCATGAAATCAAAGTATTCTTTTGGACTTAGATATAGTCACATAAAAGGGGGATCTTCCCCATATAGAGGCAGCCATTTTGAATACGAGAGCCACAGAAGGACATTTGGGCTCATCCTTCGCCTCGGCTCCTGCTAACAGCTGCTTAGCCGCGCTGCGTTTGGGAGTGAAGGACAGAAGGAGAGAGGGGGAAGGGGAGGGGGAAAGGGGGGAGCCTGTGTAAAGAAGCATGCTGCCGGATCACACATCGTAATGGATACAACACGTATTTTGGACTAAATTGTTTTACTGGATTTTATTCGCTGGATCCTTATGGACAGATTGAGACCAAGTTTATGATGAAATACAGAGTTTGACCTGTGCAGAGCCTTCAAAGGTAAGCTAAGTAAGCTAAGTTTTGTGCTTTTCCGTATAAAAGCCCCATGTGCTCGGGGAGTGATTGTTTTGCAGGGAAATGAATTGCATAGTCAAAAAGAGGAGACTGTAAGGTTTCATTTGATGTGTAGATTGTCATGAATCATGATCGGGATTGTGTGTTTTCATGCGAAAAGAAAAAAAAAAAGTGAACGGGGGACCGCGCTTTATGTATACAGCGGTGCGCGGTTCGTGCGCGGGCACGCGCGATCTCGGCGGTACGTCGCGTCCGGGTGACCCTCGAGGTCTGCCATAGCCAAAAGAGGAAGTGGAATAGCTAGTAACCACCTATGCGCCACGAATCCTACACACTGTCCCTTTAATCTTGTGATATTCAAAAGCAGTAAACTAAACATGCCTGGAGAGGCCTAAACAAACCTTAAAGATCCCATGACATGGTACTTCTTGATGCTTTTATACGGCTCCTTAATGGTTCCCTAATACTGTAAATGAATCCTTCTTCAAAATCAACACTCAGTGCATGAGATATGATTCTGACAGTCTTCATGAGGCTAGATATGTGTCTAAAATGCTTTATTGTGGGTGTTGCTGCTTCAGTGCAAATGAGAAGGACAGAGAGATTGGCTAAGGAGTGGGGGGGCAGGTTTCCCCCTGCTGGAAGCGCAGCTCGGCACCGCTGTCTGCTCGCTTCCGTGTTTAACACAGGAAGACAGATGGGAGACTTTGCAATGAAAAAAGCTTTACACAGAAAATAAAATTAAACCACTGGTATTTCAGAGGTCCAGAGGGTCGGGTAAGGGACTTGCGAGCCTAGACACACTCGGACGTGCCTCCAGGCAAATAAAAAAACGCATTTCGCATTGTAGTGCATTCACAGTCCAAACTCTATGGGCGGGATATACAGGGACGCTGAGCGGAGACAGAGGGAGGGGCTGGAGCTGCATTTGCCGATCTGACGTCAAAAAGGTGCCTTGTCCGAACTCGCCCGTTTCAACACTGGTTTTGTGTAACGCAGAAAATGACCGCAAATGCTCAGTTTAGACATTTTGCAACTTTTAGCCATGGGGGGGTCAAAAACCTCAGAAAGTGAACATTTCATGCCATGGGACCTTTAAAAAACCTTCGCATTTTGGTCAGGATGTCTATTCAATTTTGATTTCATAGTGGTTAATATTGTGCATCTACATGGTACATCCCAGCGAGCATTTCTTCTTGAACGTTCAAAAGGCTACTGTCCAAACCAGACACCATCTCTGGACTGTAACCATCAATTTTCTCCACCCACTGCCTTTAGCTAAGCTGCACCTGGGACGGCCAGGTTGCATACCTGTGTAGTGTTTCACCAGCTTCTGCAGCGTCTCAAACTGGGCCCGAGTGGTGATGTAATAACCTCCGCTGTCCAGCTTTCGGATCTTGTAGTGTTTGACATTGTCTCCTTTTATCTCGTCCCAGTCGCGAATAGACAATGAATAGGCACCTATGAGAGAAAGAATTGTTAGTATTAATGAATAAGGTTTCAGTTTCCTAGTATATGCCATGTATACAAAGCACATTTTCCCTATTCAAAAGATATATTTTGTTTTCATGTATTAATCTTCTCCTTTCGACTTGTCCCTTTTTCAGGGGTTGCCACAGCGAATCAACTTTTTCCATCTCGCCCTGTTTTCTGTATCTTCTACTCTGGCTCCAACTACCTCCATGTCCTCCCTCACTGCATCCATAAATCTCCTCTTTGGTCTTCCTCTTTGTCTCCTACCTGGTAGCTCCATCTCTAACATTCTTCTACCAATATATCCACTGTCCCTCCTCTGAACATGTCCAAACCATCTCAATCTGGCTTCTCTAGCTTTTTCTCCAAACCTTCCGGTCTGTGTTGTCCCTCTGATGACCTCATTCCTGATCCTGTCCATCCTCGTCACTCCTAAAGAGAATCTGAGCATCTTTAACTCTGCTATCTCCAGCTCTGCCTCCTGTCTTCTGCCTATTGCAAGTGTTTCTAATCCATACATCATGGCTGGTCTCACAACTGTCCTGTAAACCTTTCCCTTCACCCTAGCTGGCACTCTTCTATCGCAGATCACTCCTGACACTTTTCTCCAGCTGTTCCATCCTGCCTTCACTCTATTCTTCACCTCTCTTCCACAGTCTCCACTGCTGTGAACAGATGATCCTAAGTATCTAAAATCCTCCACCTTCACCACCTCTTCTCCTTGTAACTTCACTGTTCTCCCTATCATTTACACACATGTACTCTGTCTTGCTACGACTGACCTTCATCCCTCTTCTCTCTAATGCGAACCTCCACCTCTCTAGATTTTCTTCTAGTTGCTGCCTACTCTCACTGCAGATCACAATGTCATCTGCAAACATCATAGTCCATGGCGACTCCTGTCTGACCTCATCTGTTAATCTGTCCATCACCAAAGCAAACAAGAAGGGGCTCAGAGCCGATCCTTGATGTAGTCCCACCTCCACCTTAAAGTCTTCTGTCCTTCCAACAGCACACCTCACTACTGTTGTACTATTTTCATACATGTCCTGCACCAACCTAACATACTTCTCTGCCACTCCTGACTTCCTCATACAAAACCACAATTCCTCCCTTGGTACCCTGTCATAGGCCTTTTCTAAATCTACAAAAACACAATGTAGCTCCTTCTGACCTTCTCTGTACTTCTCCATCAGAATCCTCAAGGCAAATATTGCGTCTGTGGTGCTCTTTCTGGGCATGAAACCAAACTGTTGTTCACTAATCTCAACTTCCTTCCTCAACCTTGCCTCAACTACTCTCTCCCAAATCTTCATTGTATGACTCATTAACTTTATCCCTCTGTAATTGCTACAACTCTGCACATCACCCTTCTTATAAATTGGCACCAGAACACTTTTCCTCCACTCATCTGGCATCTTATCACTCGTTAAAATTGCATTAAACAACCTAGTCAGGAAATTTACTGCCACTTCTCCTAAGCACTTCCATACCTCCACTGGTATGTCATCAGGACCCACTGCCTTTCCACTCTTCATCCTCATTAGGGTCTTTCTAACTTCATCCTTTCTGATCTGATCTACCCTTTTCCTGATAGTGTCTGGCTCCTCATTTCTATGCTCCCTTTCATTTTCCTCATTTAACAACTCCTCAAAGTATTCCTTCCATCTACTCAACACACTTTCCTCACTGGTGACTACATTTCCATCTTTGTCCTTAATCAACCTCACCTGCTGTACATCCTTACCAGCTTGATTTCTCTGTCTTGCCAATCTATACAACTCCTTTTCTCCTTCCTCTGTGTCTAACCTATCATACAACTCCTCATATGCCTTTTGTTAGGCCTTTGCCACTTCCCTCTTTACCTCCTTTGCCCTCTCTCTGTACTCTAGTCTATTCTCTTCTGTCCTCTCACTGTCCCATCTCTTCTTTGCTAACCCCTTCCTCTGGACACTCTCCTGAACCTCATTGTTCCACCACCATGTCTCTTTGTCTTCTTTTCTCTCCCCAGAAGACATACCTAGAACCTTCCTACCTGTCTCCCTAATCACCCTGGCCGTAGTCTCCCAATCATCTGGGAACTCCTCAACAGGGCCCAGGACGGCCCTCACTTCCTTCCTGAAGTCCTCACAACATCCCTCTTTCCTTAACTTCCACCACTTGATTTTCTTCTGTCTTGACTCTCTTCCTCTTTCTCATCTCCATCGTCATCTTACACACTACCATCCTGTGCTGTTTGGCTACACAATCACCTACCACCACTTTACAGTCCCTAATCTCCCTCAGATTACCTCTTCTACACAGGATATAATCTACCTGTGTGGACCTACCTCCACTCTTGTAGGTCACCCTGTGTTCCTCTCTCTTTTGGAAATAGGCGTTTACCACTGCCATTTCCATTCTCTTTGCAATTCTTTTTTGGATTTTTGGAAAAAGAGAATTTGCATTCTCTTTTTCATGTATTAATCACAACAGCAAATGTCCTCATTTTTCATCATTCCGAAACCCATAAGTAAAAAAATATGGTTTACATTTGTTTTGAAAGGTGGACATTACACTCATGAGCTGTCAATTCACAAATACTTAATTTTTTTTTTTAAGAATAAATAATTTTTATTAACAACGATCTATAACTACTTGTTAAACCATAATAAAGTAACATTAACCTGTAAATGAAGCTCCATCTAGGCACATTCATATTTTCAACAACAAGCTGCATTTTGTAATTGGCTATAATGGTTAAAGATGGTTATAGATTACCACCATGTGTATATTATTTATATTATTAACAATTATTGACTTGTATATGTACAAATCCCATTATTACAACATGAATTTATTTTGATTATACTTTTTTTTTTTTGATTGCACGCATACCTTCTTACCATCTGCATTTCATTTCATTTCTTCTTTAATTAGTGAATTGAAGCACTTTTATCTTACATAATTGCATATGCCAGATATACTGTATTTGTATTTACCTTTGGTTGTTTCGCTCTCTCGTGCCAAGAAAGTGCCCCGTTGGTTTCCTGGAAGCAGCAGAAGCCGCTCTGCGTCTTTTCTGCCCATTTTACCAAAGTACCATCTGCCAAGACACACGATTCACAAGAGATCAAAGGAGGCTTAAGGCATGTAGCTTTTTTAAATACAATACAAGCTTGAGAAGAGACAGCACGGCATCAGAGTCAATATGCATCAGGTGTAGTACACACAGGGGATATACAAAAAATGGGTAAATGTACTGAATTGATGCTGCACTATGTAACTTTACTGGGGAGACGTTTTTGTTTACCTGGAATATATATGACAGTATCGCATTTAACTTATCTATTTTGTATTTATTCAATTACAAGTATTTGTATTGCTCAAAAATACCTTGAAAAACATGCATTTTTACAGTAAGCTGAGTAACTTCCACATTCCTATGAAGATTGACAAGTTTAATGCTATACTGAGGAACATTCCAGGCCAGAACATAAACAATAAGCTCAAATTCTAACAACAATTAAGCCCATTAAAAACACCACTTCAGGCTATAGGGCACTTGGTGTGCCCCTGTCATTAAAAAGCTCTCAGTAACTTCTAATAGAACTTCTGCAAATAGGACACGACCAGTGAATGAGATCATGCTCCTCTCTAGTACTCTGCAAGTTCAGACGTGCCAAAAATAAAAAAGGTAAGCCAAATCCCCTACAAGTAAAATAGTATCGATATAGCTGGCATGTGTGTAAGAACTTTTTTTTTTTTTTTATATTGAGATAAGCTATCAAAAAAAAAAAAAAAAAAGGCAAAAACTGATGAGATTAAAAAAGGAACAGATAATCTTCAACAATGCTATAAGATATTTTCTAGTCCATTAATATTTGTGCAATACTTTGTCTTTACACAAAATTGAAACTGATCTTCCACAGCCATCTCCTCGGTTTGGTTTTACAGTAAGTGTTCATTTATGTATCAAATAACCAGGATTGAATGACGACAAAAGCCAAAGTGAAAGCAGCTCGGAATCCCTTGAGATCTGAGTGTGTCACACTGGTTGGACAGAAACACTAATGGCTGTCAGTAACAATGTAAAGCTTCATTGTGTTCAAATGTTTACATAGCACAGAGATGAGAGACTTGGGCTTAAACACATGAGACAGGACCATGTCAACATGAATGCTGAAGTGACATATAGTGCTGTGGTCAAGACGATACGGACGATACGGATACAAATTCATATTTGTATCAGTATCGGCTAGGACAAATCATCCCATGTCCAATATTATTATATATATATACACTCAACAAAAATATAAACGCAACACTTTTGTTTTTGCTCCCATTTTTCCTGAGATGGAAAATTCACTCCAGATACACAACACTACCATTTCTCTCAAACATTGTTCACAAATCTGGCCAAATGTGTGACAGCGAGCACCTCTGCCCCGCCGAGACAATCCACCCCACCTCACAGGTACGCCACATCAAGATGCCGATCCAACATCATGACCAGTGCACAGGTGCGCCCCAGACTGCCCACAATAAAAGGCCACCCCAAAATGTGCATTTTTTTTTGCTTTATTGGGGGTCTGGGGACTCAGAACCAGTCAGTATCTGGTGTGACCACCATTTGCCTCATGCAGTGCAACACATCTTCTTCGCATAGAGTTTATCAGATTGTCAATATCAGTTGCATTTTTGTCATTAAGAATAAGAATAATTAATCTTGATGACAAAAAAAGATTATAGTCATAGTAATAGTACTAGTTTATAATTTTAATGTTATAATTTGTAATAGATCATTATAGACCAGATGAGCTTGTGGGACCTTTTCGGGTTGAACATGCATTCAAAATGACATTTTCTGCAAGCAGTGGTACAGCAAAAAGTCTGTATCCATCAAGAGGACCATGATTTTTATGCAGGACATTGCTCCATCGCATGGAGCCAATAAAAACCTTAAAAATTAAAAAATAATGACATGACCCCCTTCCTCACCTGACCTAAACCCTATTGAGATGTGGGCCCTTCTTAAATGTGACATTTATGGTGAAGGAAAACAGTCCACCTCTCTGAGCAGCGTCTGGAAGGCTGTGGTTATTGCTGATCAAAAAGTTGATCCTCATAAGATCAAGAAACCGGCAAACTCCATGAATGGAAAGTGCATGACTAAGAAGAAGGGTGGCTATATTGGTCACCGATTTTTTTTTTTTTGAAATGTCAAAAATCTTCATTTGTAAATTTTGAGTTGTTTACCATTCTGACAGATGAAAATAAACAAGTGAGAAAGGAAAATTTTCCATTTAGTTGCGTAATAATTCTGCACATTAATAGATGCCCAATAATTGTACACACAGATTTTCTCTTAAAAAGGTCCCATGGCATGAAATTTTCACTTTCTGAGGTTTTTGAACATTAATGTGAGCTCCCCTACCCTGTTTAGGGCCCCCCCCATGGCTAAAAGTTGCAAAATGTCTAAACTGAGCATTTGCGGTCCTTTTCTGCGTTAGAAAAAAACACAGCTCAAACGGGCGATTCTCAACAAGGCACCTTATTGACGTCAGATCAAAAAATGCAGCTCCACCCCCCGTCTGTGTCTACTCAGCGTCTCTGTAAATCACGCCCAGAGAGTTTGGACCGCGAATGAGGTAGGCAATGCGAAATGCGTTTTTTAATTTGCCTGGAGGCACGTCCGAGTGTTTCTAGGCTCGGAAGTCCTTTATCTGAGCCTCTGGAACTTTGAACAGCAGTGGTTTAATTTTATTTTCTGTGGAAATGTGTTTATTTTTCAATGGAATGCTTCTCATCTCTTCTCCGCGCAAAAACGCGGAAATGGATCAGAGGGCACAGCTGAGAGCGGAGAGTGTGGCCACGCCCCCACCCTCTACTATAGGCCATCTCTGTCCTCCTCATTTGCATTCAAGCAACAATGCCCAGAATGGAGTGTTCAGAGAGAGAAAAATTACTCTCTCTCATCTTATCTCTGTTTCTCATGCACTGAGTGTTGATTTTGAAGAAGGATTCATTTACAGGATTAGGGAACCATTAAGGAGCCATATAAAAGCATCAAGAAGTACCATGTCATGGGATCTTTAAGAAAGCCAAATCTTCACTTTCTTAAATATTTAGGTTTGGAGTTTATTAACATTTTGAATTGATCGAGAAGTGTAGTTATTCAATTATAAAATAAATCCTCATAAATACAACTTGCCTTATAATTATGCACACAGTGTATGCTGCATTCATGATCAACTAGAACCATTAAAACAATAGTTGGTACTGTAAATTTACTAATGAAAACATTTTCTTTTTTATCACAAGTTTTTGATACTAATAAAAAGAGACAGGGTTTGTTTCTTGTTAGCAGTGTTTTATGTGAGTATGTGAGTGCATAGTGGTCCTTACTCTTCTGCCTGTATAGAGTCTGCTGGGGCCACATAGTTACTGGGGATGTAACCTTTCTGTCCTGTGTTGATGGACCGAGCCTCCCACCAATCGCCTTCCCTGAAAAAAACAACAATAAGGAAGTGAAAACAGGAGTGAAAACATAACTGAAAGTCATACAGTAAAAAGTGCTGTTCCTGCCATGGAAAATGAGTCATAATTGAGTCATTGTACCCCAGCCAACTGAATGTCCTTCCTATTTTCAAGGGAGAAGACAAATACACAAATATGATTTTGAAATGACCAGTGTTTTAACTAAACAGAGCAAGCATACAAAGCAAAAATACGACATAGATGGCATATGATTTTTAAAAGATAAAATTAAAAGGTGCATTTCCATTATAAAGTTTCTGGTGGGAGGGTCTGTCATCTGCTCATCTCCATGAAGAGGTTACTGCATAGCCTGGGATGTTCCACAAAGAATTAAACATATTTATGTTGCATTTGTTCGATTACATGTTTTTAGCTACTCAAATTTCTTTACTGTGAGCAGACTCGCCTGTCCATAGACCTGACCTGTAATGTGGCCTGGTTGTGTCAACCGTCTGTCTCCAATGCAAACATGTGCAACATTCTTTAAGGAGCCTCCAACAGAAGAGACAGATAATGTACCTTTAAGTATTAATGCAAAGTACTAGAAAGCACTGTTAGCAGCCATTAAACTTCAGAGTATTTTCTTGACTCCAAGTTACCAAAATAAATAATACAATTTACTCTGTACTGAGGAGAATCCAAGCATGAGTTTACTGAGTACTGCAGTTTTGTAAAGCATGAGTACAGTTTAAATGATGAGAAACGCTGTCCTCCTGCCACCTTCCCGTCTTCAAAAGCAGATGGCAGATTTATTACCTGATTATGCCATAAAAACTACTCATCCAACACAAGCCAACTGTGCCTCTCACCTGGGCCCACAACATATGCTGTTAATTCAGTCTGTAGACTAAAACAGAGCTGAAAACACTGGGCTTGATCAACTTTGTGTAATTAGCATTGTGTTTTATTGTAAGCTGTGCAAAGTGTAGAGACAACAGGCCCAACATATGCTCAGAGAAAAGACTGGCTTTACCAGATCTATTTGGATATAACAAGCCAAGACAGGTATAACGCTCGATGCGCAGTCACTCTGCGGTGGCAAGATACACATTTTCTTTGTTTGCCATTTATTTGAAAGACAGTAGAGTGTAAAATGGGGGTGAAGAGCAGGGTGAGCATTCAGCAAACCCAAGAATTAATATCAAAGTTGAGGCCTAGCTACAGTATGCGCTACAGTTGGACCACTTCACCTACCAGGCAGCATGGTTCTATTGCTACCCCTACCCTGGAGTAGATTAAACTGGCAAATATTAGACCTGAACATTAAAGGATTAAACCTTGACCCATCAGGGAGGATGTGTACCTAAATCAAATGTACTCACGTGTTGTTGATAATCTGGAAGCGGTCACCCTTTTTGAACGACAAATCATCCGATGTCCTCGCCTCATAATCGTACAGGGCAACGAAAAATGTCACACCACCTAGAAATAGAAATATTGTATTAAATCAACTGTGCCTGTGTGTTAAACAGTCATAAGTAAAAGCAATGGAGTTTAAAAGTGCATTGTGTAACTTTTATTGTGAAGGGTCCATCAAATTCTTTCCTCCATGAAAACGTAATTTCTTTGTCTGGAATGTTTCCATTATGATATTGCACTTTTCCATCTTCATGACCAGACCAAGTTACAGGTCAGATCTGTGGAGAGGCACTGTTTTTATTTTTGCGCTATAAAACCGCCTGTAATTGAACAAACGTAAGGTAGAGGTGTTTCCAGGCAGAGCAATGACTTATCCATAGAAATTAGGGATGGGGCCGATCCGATCCAGTATCGGTATCGGGTTCCGATATCAACGTAATTCACGGATCGGAAATTCCGATCCAACCTGCGAAAATTTCCGATCCAGGAGCCATGTCTGTATATACACATTATCTGTTGAAATTACTCCACGAGTCGCCTGCTCTGCTCCTGCTGCAAAATGTGCGTATCTCAATGAGACACAGTTACGGAGCGTAGCTTTATTTTCTTAAGTCTCTTAGTTAATTAAGTCATACCATATGGGGGGTTATTTAAGTATTTTCTTTATTATGTTGAATTGCAGGTGTTTTATCATTATGGGTACCGTTATTTGTAGTTAAACAATAATGATAATATTGAAAACAAACAGTTTGGTATCGGAATAGTATCGGTATCAGCTGATCTCCAAATTCAGGTATCGGATCGGAAGTGAAAAAATGTGGATCGGTGCATCCCTAATAGAAATCTTTGGTTGATTAGACTTCTTGATTATTATTTCTTCATTTTTGAAGGATGAGGATGAACTGGTTTTCAGTGGGTTCTGGCTGTGTGCTCCTTCATCACGTCTGTTTCTCTCTTCATTCCCTTGTCTCTCGCTCCCGCTGGCCCGGATTTTATCGTTTCTTCTCGGCTACATGTGAAGAGTTACGTTACAGCTTCACTTTTACGCACAGCAGAGCTTATGCTCCACACGTATTACCTGCATCGGGAAGGGATGAGGCAACTTCATTCCCCTTCAGTAATCAGGCTCCACACTGTGCAGTCAGCCTCCTCTCTACCTGGAGCACGACTGGGAGAGGAGGGGTGAGCGAACAGGAGGAGGGAGGAGTTGCGTCTTTCCTCTTGCTCCTCAGATCAGAATGACCAGAAAAGTTCAGTGTCTTAAATCAAACTCTTATCTGTGTACACTGTGGCTCCTCTTTCATTTAAAAAAGTCACACTTTAAGCCCATTTTCCATGATGTCATTACTCCATTGATCCGGCCTTCTCAGAGTCAGTGGGAACTAGGGGTGTGCAAAATAATCGTCATGACAATGCATCGCAGTACCAACTTTCACAATATACTGCATCGATTCTTGATGCCAAAAATCGATTATTATAATTAATAATTTAATATTTCATAATTTAATATTTAATATAAATAAATGCATTAATTATTAGTTTAAAAAAAAAAAAAATCCTATGCACTTCTTTGTGAAAGGGTATTGTTTATGATGGTAGCTACCTCCAAAATGGCAAATGTTTGAACATCATTTTTTGTTTTAGAAAAAATCCTATGCACTTTTTTTGTTATTGGCTTGGTTTATTTGTTTTTGTTATTCAATAAATTCAGTTATGAATTGAGTTGCTCAGAGTTATGTATCAATTGAAGACACTACCCAGTAGACCTGCGCGATTAATCGATTAATTCGACTTTACAGTTCTGGACGATGTGTTGGCTGTCAAACGATTAATTTTCTTGATCGCAACTAATCTCAGAAATTTCATAGTTAATCGCGATGAATCGTGATTTATTTTGCATGTTTAAAATTGATATCTTGCAGTAAGATCGTTCGAATCTAAAGTTAAACTCACAATGCAAAGTATTTCTCACCATTTTTTTTATTTAAAAAAAGTGCAGAGAAAGGAAAAAGTAACAATGAACCAGTAATAGTGCTTACTTTGAGAAATTGTAAATAAATGATTGAAGCCCGCTCGAGCTGCCTACGGATGCGTAGAAGGAACAAAATACTAGCAAACTCAAAATAGCGCGTTTAACCGACAATGAGTTTAATTAATACAACCAAATGAGCTGCATATAAGAGAACTCACGGGGCAGGTAACCGGGCCTCATGCCAACAGTTCAATGTCTTTGTTACACATCTGCTCCTTCACTGTACAGTGTCCAGGTTTACACCATTTCTCGTTCAGAAACAGCACTAGTCCTCCTCCCTTCTTCTTCCCGCTCTCCTCCGTCCTGTCTGCGCGCAGCAGATGAAAGTTGTCCACAGTGACGGTAGAGTCCGGGATTTGCGGTGTTAGCCATGTCTCCGTAAAAACAATGACACTAGCGTCCCTGTACTCCTGCTGAAATCTAACGAGCGCCGCGAGCTCGTCCGTCTTGTTGGCGAGGGAGCGCACATTCCCCGTGATGACAGAGGGAAGAACGGGTCTGTAGCGTCTCTTCTTTTCCCGGAGTTTACGTCCCGCGCGGCATCCACGGCGTGTCGTCCGCAGGATCTCGTCAGGGATAACGTGCCTGTCTCGGGGGAACACAACAGCGCTGCGCAGCGCCATCAGCTGATCCTTTGTGTAGACGAGCGGGGGACGGGGTCCCTTACACATCTTAAGCCGAGACAGGTAAATAATCCACCAAAAGTGCAGAAAAAGTGCAGCGTCGTGTGCGGCCCAAGCTTACGTACAGTGTTGTTAAAAAATATTTACAAAATGGGGCAGTTTAAGGCAAAAAGTTAGGAAAGTGCAGGAGCGTTGTGACGGGCAGCCAGCTCGCGCCGGGAAGTACTATGGATGGTAGAATCGCGGAAAATGCTGGCAAACTCTGATCGCGATTAAAAAAATTGTTCGCGATCATAACTTACATTAATCTAATCGCGATTAACGCGTTAATATTCCCAGCCCTAGTTTTTATGAAAATATATTTTTTAGTTATTTTTTACACGCGAGCGGAACTAATGCGCGACCACGTTTTACACGGGTAAGTTAGCGGGGCGTACCCAAACATTGTACGGGCTAGCGAGTGAGCTAAAGCCGGAGCTTGTACCAAACAAAGGTGTTTACATCTGTTATATGGAACTGGTTCGGTTTTCTTGTGTCGGACTTAGAACAAACGAGTGCTCACTCTAAGGTCTGTTCAAAAGCTGTTGCAGCATGAAAAAAATGTATCCTAGCGCCGAAAGCTGTTGCACGCAGCGGAGTGGAATTAGTGCAGGTCCGAACGCAATGAAAATAACCACCGTCCAGTCCCTAAAACATTTTCGAACTGTTTGCAGTATGATAAGCACGGCCCACGATGGAAGGCAATCACACACGCTGTTGTATGTTTTACCAAAAACATGATGTATGTTGTAAAAGACAAGTCTCACGCATTGAGAGTGTGACACACGCAACTCGACTCACACGCCACACATGGCATTTCTCACGCTGATTTCTTTTTTTTTTGCCCAGAAAATCGGTCTGTGTGGCTTAGTTTATACAGGCTCCGCGCGTTTTCAGCTAAAAAAAACTCCCCCTGCTCCGGGCGCACGGTCCGAGTGGAGGCCGGAGCAGACGCGCCGTCCCCCGGGCACGTCCTGAGCCTCAGTCCCGGTGCCACGTCTCCACTGAGACGCACCGACTCCGGTCCCGGTGTCTCCGTCTGTGCGTAACATGTCCCCCCCCCCGACGGCTTACAGAGCCGAACTGCCCATGGTGAGCCGCGGGCCCGGTGCATTAACCAGACTCTTACATGAATCCGTTAAAAATGTCCCGCTCCCCCCGGCCCCGGTCCCTCCTCCTCGCCCCTCTCAGCGCGCACTGACAAAGTGCGGTGATGATAAAACAAACTGAGAACCATCAGGTAATGACTTCATTCTTCAGCTCTTTAGACAAACAGGGCTCTCAACACGCTCACATGGCATTTCTCACGCAATTCAAGCCCCCCCGCTCCTCGGGAAAAATTGTTCACTCGCACCCCCCCCGTCTTCGGAAATTACAGTCTCACGCACGACCCCGCTCAAAACTTGAGAGCCCTGAAAAGACATGGTGCCCATATACAGTGCCGTGAAAAAGTATTTGCCCCCTTCCTGATTTCTGTGTTTTTTGCATATTTATCACTCAAAACATTGTCAGATCATCAAACCAATTTTAATATCACACAGAAACAACCCAAGGAAAGACAAAATTCAGTTTTTGAATGATGATTCCATTTATTAGTGCACAAAAAAAATCTAAACCTATCTGGCCCTATGTGAAAAAGTAATTGCCCCCCCTTGTTAAATCACAAACTAACTGTGACTAACCACAGTTTTGAGAAAACTTAGTTCAGTTCTACATGCCACACCCACACCTGATTGTCACCACCTGTGTTGAATCAAGAAATCACTTAAATAGTTCCTGTCAAACAAAGTGAAGTTGGCTACAACATCTCAAGAACAAACACATCATGCCACGATCCAAAGAAATTCAAGAACAAATCAGAAAAAAGTGATAGAAGTCTATAATTCAGGAAAAGGTTACAAAGCCATTCCCAAAGCTCTGGGGCTCCAGCGAACCACTGTCAGAGCCATTATTCAAAAATGGAGGAAACTGGGAACAGTTGCAACCCTTCCCAGGAGTGGTCGACCAACTAAGATTACTCCAAGAGTGCGACGACGGCTCATTCAGGAAGTCACAAAAGAACCTAGACGCACATCGAAAGAACTACAGGCCTCGTTGGCCTCAGTTAAGGTCAGTGTTCATGACTCCACCATTAGAAAAACACTGGCCAAAAATGGCATCCATGGAAGAGTTCCCAGGAGAAAACCACTGCTTTCACAAAAGAACACAAAGGCTCGTCTCACCTTTGCCAAAAAGCACCTTGATGACCCTCAAGACTTTTGGAGAAACATTTTGTGGACCGATGAGTCTAAAATTGAACTTTTTGGAAGGTCTGCAGCCCGTTTCATCTGGCGTAAAAATGGCACAGCATTTGATAAAAAGAACATGGTGCCCACAGTAAAGCATGGTGGTGGCAGTGTGATGGTCTGGGCCTGCTTTGCTGCCTCAGGACCAGGACAACTTGCTGTGATTGACGGAAAAATGAATTCTGCTGTTTACCAGAAGATCCTGAAGGAGAATGTCCGGCCATCAGTTCGTGCCCTCAAACTCAAGCGCTCTTGGATCATGCAACAGGACAATGATCCAAAACACACCAGCAAGTCCACCTCTGAATGGCTCAAAGAAAACAAAATTAAGGTTTTGGAGTGGCCAAGTCAAAGTCCGGATTTAAATCCGATTGAGATGCTGTGGTGTGACCTTAAACGGGCAGTTCATACAAGAAAACCCTCCAATATGGCAGAATTGAAACAATTCTGCATAGAAGAGTGGGCCAAAATCCCTCCCCAGCGGTGTGAAAGACTCATCACCAATTATCGCAAACGTTTGGTTACAGTTATTGCTGTCAAAGGAGGCTCAACTGGCTATTAGATTAAGGGGGCAATTACTTTTTCACATAGGGCCAGATAGGTTTAGATTTTTTTTGTGCACTAATAAATGGAATCATCATTCAAAAACTGAATTTTGTCTTTCCTTGGGTTGTTTCTGTGTGATATTAAAATTGGTTTGATGATCTGACAATGTTTTGAGTGATAAATATGCAAAAAACACAGAAATCAGGAAGGGGGCAAATACTTTTTCACGGCACTGTATACTGTGGAAAAGCCCGGATTCATTAACATGGTGAAAGTTTTCGACCCGAAGTATGTGCTACCAATATTTTTCTTGTGTTGCCACTAGGGATGCAAATTATCGATTAATTCATTAATTGATAGTTGATTGACCTTATCGATCGATTAACGATTAACTGATAAGCAGCGTTTTTCACCTGAATTTTAGTGTTTCAATAGGATCTTTAAGAATATATAGTATACATAACACTGAGTCAAAAATATATATAATATATAAATATATATAACATATAAATATATTATTATATTGTATATTCCTCAATTATTCCTTAGTAAAAAGCAGACAAATGTATTGATGCTGAATAACAAAATACAGTAATCCTTCGCTCTGTCGCGGTTCGGAGATTTAAAAAAAAAAAAAATTAAATTTTTTTTATAGTGTAACATTTTTTTATACTGTAACATTGTGTTCTGTCCTGATTGGCTAAGAGACTAGACCAGGACTAAACGTGGACTGGACCAGGTCTAGACCAGAACTAAACCAGGTCTGGACCTGGACTGGACCGGGTCTGGACCTGGACTGAACCAGGATTGGGCCGCTGCGTGCCGCTGCTGGTTTCGTGTGGCTGGTTTGTGGCTCGGGGCCCGGGCCGCGGGCCGGCCGTGCGAAGCTCGGGGCCCGAGCCGCGGGCCGGCCGTGCGAAGCTCGGGGCCCGAGCCGCGGGCCGGCCGCGTGAAGCTCGGGGCCCGGGCTGTGGGCGGCCGCGTGAAGCTCAGGGCCCAGGTCGGCCGCACGGGAGCAGCAGCGGCGCATTCCTGGGTGCCGCGGTTCGATCTCGCCTCGCACATACACCCGGGGCTGCTGAGCAGTGCCGTTGGCGCCTGCGGCCGGCTGTGAGTCGAGCGCAGCACGGTGCGCGGTTGCCTTGTTTCGTGACCAGGCGATTAGCGATTAATTACAATTAATGCATTTTGTTTGACTAACGTCTTAATCGACAATTAATCGTTAATCGATTAATTGTTGACATCCCTAGTTGCCACAGCTGTATACAGACTGCACAAGCTAACATACATGAAC
Source organism: Paratrypauchen microcephalus (assembly GCA_036785185.1). Lineage (NCBI taxonomy): Eukaryota > Metazoa > Chordata > Actinopteri > Gobiiformes > Gobiidae > Paratrypauchen > Paratrypauchen microcephalus. The sequence goes on from JAVJIX010000032.1 coordinate 3,125,759, forward strand.
ACAGACCGTGGCTTTTCTGCATCACTCGAGGAAAAACTAAAACACAACACTACCCACTCCAGTCCATCGTATATAATTGTATAATAAAATAATTTAGCTCCATAAAATGCTTCTTTATAAAAGAAAGATATTTATATACCTGTTATTGTTAAAATTATATTACAACAAAATATATATGAGTTGATAAGGGGCATGCTTCTTTCTGTTCCCTTTTCATTCATATACAAGTTATAATTGTATAGATGTAATTGTGTTGCATCTGTTATTTTTGTTTTGTTTTAACAAATGAAATAAATAAATGAAAATGAAATTATATATATATTTTTTTAAAACAATAACAGCTTAATTGATGCTAGGTGTAATGCATTAGTTTTATAAAAGAATGTTGCATTGTTTTGAGCCATGTGTCTCATCTGTTATTTGTTTTTGAGTAGGGCAGAGAAAAAAAATCGATTAAAATCAGATTTTTTTTTTTTAATCTGAAATTTTATTTTTAGGCCATATCGCCCAGCTCTACTACCCAGATACACAGCCACTGATATTTAAGTTATCCTCTTTTTTTCCCCGTACATTTTCACTGAAGTATGTCGAATATATTGCAATGCATCGCAATAATTCAAGTATCGTGATGCATCGTGATAGTATCGCATCGTAGCATATGAATCGTGATTCGAATTGAATCGTGACTTCTTTGCCAATACCCACCCCTACTGGGAACATGCATAAAGTGCAGCTTAAACTTCAGGCCTGAGTTAGCTTTGGTCAAACTCAGGCTCATTTCTGTCATGGAACGAGTTGAGGCTTAAACTGGAGATGGAGCTAGTTTCAACTCAGGATTTCAGGATAAGCCTAGACTTGTTAAGTGCCATTGATGGAATCCCCCCTAGTGTTGAATGTACAATAACAGAGTAGCTATGTTTATACACGACACTAGGCCTAATTTAATATAAAACACAGCTGTATGCTATATATATATATTATATAGTAGGGGGTCCCTGCTCCAGCTCTCCATCAGTTTGGGGGGTCCCTGGCCTGAAAAACATTGAAAACCCCTGCTTTAAAACGGACTGTGAAATAGGAGTTTGTCGCATTTTGCTTTTGGTAATGTTTAATTATGCAGTTGGTCCTGTAAAAAAACAATGATTTATGTTATGCAAATAATCAGCTAGATTTGACTGATTTGTAACCAACATTTTAAAAGGTGATTTGTGTAACTTTTTCTGGTGGAGGGTCCATCAGATTCTTTCCCCCATGTAGACGTTATTGCTTGGTCTGGAATGTTTCACAGTACAGGGGGTCCTCGGGTTACGACGGTCTCGGGTTACGACGTTTCGTGGTTACGAACGCGCCCCCATTAAAAAAAATATGTATATATTACGCGTCATTCCGTCTTACGCGGTTTAGCGTGGTAAGAGATGTAAACAAACACGAACGGCGCGCGGCGCGCGGCGCAAGAATACGCTCTGTTGTGGTTATAGGGAGAAGAAGACAGCCTCGTGTGTGTGCCCAATGTGGGCGGAAGTACCTGATGTGGGCTCTGAGCTGCTCCTATGAAAGCGGCAGTGATAACCAAGCAGCGTAGTGGTCTAATTATTGAGATGGAAAGGTTATTGGTGCTTTGGTTGGAAGATCAAAGGCAAAATCCGGTTTACGACGAAATTCGGGTTACGACGCGTCTTAAGAACGGATCTACGTCGTAACCCGAGGACCCCCTGTATTAATCTTCAGCTTAAAGCAATGGCATATCCAGAGAAACAAGCAGGTGACTGACCCCCAATAAAAAAAGTTACAAAGTGCACCTTAAGCATTGTATAAAAATAAATGATGCATAATCAAAATCACAATAGCACAGCCCTATACTTAAAATAAGATTACCTGACCCTAGAGCACACCACACCCTGCCTAAAGCCTAAGTTAAGTATTCATCCCCTGCACACATTCCAGCAGCACTCAGCAGTTTAAAGTTGAACACATTTACAGTGTATGTGTGTGTAGCTGTGAGGACATCTGAGGCACACACTTTAACACTGTCCCCACTTTGGTAAATCTAATCTCTGGTCTAATGAAGAGTAGATTTGGCAGGGGCGACAAGAGCAGGGAGTTGGCCGGAGCCTGATGGTTTTATCTGAGGGAGGAAATTGCTCAGACAGGATTAGATCTGCAGCAGCCCCTCAGGCCAGATTAACCAATAACAGCGCAACGCCAAAGAGCCAACAAAGCCGCTGTTTATCTACGGGCCCTGCTCCACGCACACCTTTCTTTACTCAGCATTTCACAAGTACAGTACTATAGCAGCGCTTTTTGTCTGGTGAGAGACCATTTTAACCATTTCAACCATTTCATAAAAGCAACTTTTTACAGTTTTACTACACAAGCTCTTAAATAAATAAGACTGGAATCACAGGGTCCCTCACATACACGATACTCAATACACGGGTTACGATACATCACAATTTTTCAACCAAGTACATTTTAAACAATATTTATTTTTTAAGACACTATCTGCACTTAATGAAATCATCAAAACAGTGAATGTATCAAATCTATTGCATACACACATAAATTCTAAATAAGCAACAAAATTGTAGCACTGTCACACAAAATAATTTAGTACAAGACACCAGAAATACTCATGTTACTAGATCAACTACTAGATCTACTTCATGTTAATAGATCAATTCAAAATGAGACAAATATTAGATTCACACTGTTGTTTAAACTGCAAATCTGCAATGTCATGACTGATTTCTGGTATTTAATGACTTGTTACTAGAGTATTTTCTGGATCTTGGTCTCTTGTTTATGTTTGTTATGGTTAATATTGTGCTGTTACAATTAGGGCTGGGCGATATGGAGAAAAAAAATTATCTCGATATGTTTTTGCTATATCTCGATATACGATATATATCTCGATATCTATGCAGGGAAAAAAAACAAACAGTCAAAAAACCAAACGCGCCAAATTCAGCAAGGATTTTTTTTTTTATTGAAGTGCAAACAGGTAGGCAGCCAAGTGCCTAAAGGTAGACAGGTACTAGTAACAAACAGCTTGTGCACCATTTTTAACATTACCAAACCAAGTAGTACATTGCCTTATTTTAATTGTAAACATAAAATCTGAGGGTAGACAGTTCTTATAAAGTGCTTCTTTAACATTTAAGATAAAAGACAAAAAAAAAAAATCCCTCATTTCGTAGCCAAGTGCCTACTAGTAACAAAGTGCTGTGCTTGTGTACCAGTTTTAACATTATCAAACCAAGGAAGTAGTATATTGCCTTATTTAATTGTAAACATAAAATCTGAGGGTAGACAGTTATATAGTGCAAAGATAAAAAAAACAAAAAAATTTAAGATGAGACAAAAAAATCCCTCATTTCGTAATAAAAAAATAAAAAATAAAAATACATACTGCCTTCCTTTTCCTTAAAAAACAAAATTCGAACTCCAAAAAACAAAAAACTGTACCTGTAGTGTAACATTTTTACATTTGAAGATTTTGAGCCAGGAACACCAATCGGTCAACTGTGTCAGGCTTAGGGCCTAGTCCCCACGACAATGTTTGTGTTTTTTTTTTTACCCGGGGTGAAAAAAAGTGTCGTCCACACACGTGTTGGATCAGAAAACATTCGTGTCAAGATGAGCACGGAGCACTGAGTGAAAACGATGTAGTACATATGTCACACCGATAAGACGCGCTGTAAACTGGAAAGAGCCAGAGCCGCCGGAAACGCAAGACTACAAAAAGCACATGCGCAGAAAGTCCTTTCTCTTTCGTAAACAAGCAAACACGTGTACTTTAGGGACCGTCAAAAAAAGCGAATTTATTTTGTCCCCCTGCTCCACCAATGTAGCAGCGACCTCCGGTAATGTGAAAATGTTGATCATCCCTAACATAGACAGACGCCACAGAACGAAGGTTTGAGCTCCGTGAACAGAGTTTTTGCACAGAGTATTACTTGCTATCGTTTTATTAGATAGACATCAACAAGTAGAACTCTCGTTGACCTTGCTCGTGTTATTTACGCAAAATGCTTGTTTGGATCTTAATACGGGAATGTTAAACATACTCAGACATTATGTTGGCTTTTCTGCGAGAATATACAACCGGGGACCATCACCAACGGGCAGCTATATAGTTGTGTGAATTTGTGTAAAGAAAACAGAAATGCGTTCATATATTTTTGTGTGTTATACTGCATGTGCCTGTTTGTAAAAGGTACATTTTCATTCAATAAAAAAGACAAGAAATGGTTGCTCTATTTCTTTATTTACAGCACACAACACCCTCAAATTGGTATGGGCTCCTCATTGTCCACTATCTGCCTTTTCATTGACGGGATTTTTCCAGTTTTAAAATACGTGTTTAGCTTTGAATTGGCAAACACTCGTGTGTCGTGCGTACCACGGCAGTGAAACACAAACGCAAGAAGGAGGCGGGGCGGACAGCTCCACAAACAGTTGAGGAAAATAAGTAGGGCGGTGAAATCTTATTCATTTAGCGCATTATCTCAAGTTTTTCGATATGCCAAAATCTTTCTCGATTTCATAAAACATCTCGAGATATCGCAAATCTCGATTAATCGCCCAGCCCTAGTTACAATACTGGAATCAGTTTTCATTAACTAAAACAAGTCTAATAGTTTACTCAATGAAGGAATTACCAAAAGTGGATTCTTGTAACTTGTGCTTTCACTGTGGAAATTTAAGATATTCCAGTTTTCGCAATATCCTACACCCTATACAGTACACATCGATCTTGCCTTGACCCACACTGTAATTTCAGCACTGTTGTGGACCGTTTTAGTTTTCTATGGCGTCTCTATTAAATTAACGCAGATAATGTAGGATAATTCTTAACATAACTTTTGAATCACAATCTCCTCTACACATGTTCCTTATTGTTTGGCTGGGCTCCTGCCTCCAGCCTTTATTACAGGGCTATATTGGTTTTCTATTGAGCCTTGATGTTCTGGCCGGCTCGTCTTAAATGTCTAATTTGCATAACATCTGCTGCTCATAAAATGTCCCACGCATAAGAAATGACTGACTAGGTTTATTTCAGAGCATGGGCTTAATGCAACTAAAACATCTTGAGAAGTTTAAAATAGTTCTTAAAACATGAATTTAGATTTGCAAATCAGCGTGATGTACTATGTAAATCACGGGGCTTTGGATAATATTTTCAAAAGATGGAAATCTAAAACACATTTCTTTAAGACTACAGAAGAGATTTATGAATATATTTGACTAATGTAAGCAAATAAGACTGGAAATGATATAAAAGCTTAAATGCCATATCAATTTTATAGTCTATTCATTTCTACTGTATATGGAAGGTATTCCAATTTAGTACTGCTTTCTGCTCAATAAGACAAATTGAGACCATTTAATTATAAAGCTAGAAATTAAAATGTATAAACTATAACACATTTGGCTTTTTGAGTTAAATGGATTGAATAGATTACCTGTAGTTCATAACTCTTCAACTGAACTGAAAGTGAGTCCATTACTCAAAACGTTTTTGAGTAGTGGCGTTTTTCACCTGAATTTTAGTGTTTCAATAGGGTCTTTAAGAATATAAGCTATAGTAACATAACACTGAGTCAAAAATATATAATAGTATTATTATATTGTATATTCCTCAATTATTCCTTAGTAAAAAGCAGACAAATGTATTGATGCTGAATAACAAAATACAATAATCCCTCGCTCTATCGCGGTTCGCAGATTTTTTTTTTCTTTCTTTTTTTATAATGTAACTTTTTTTTTTATAGTGTAACATTGTGCTCTGTCCTGATTGGCTAAGAGACTAGACCAGGACTAAACGTGGACTGGACCGGGTCTGGACCTGGACTGAACCAGGATTGGGCCGCAACGTGCCGCTGCTGGTTTCGTGCCGGCCGCGCGGGACCAGCAGCGGCACGTTGCGGTGCATTCCTGGGAGCCACGGTTCGATCTCGCCTCGCACGTACACCCGGGGCTGCTGAGCAGTGCCGTTGGCGCCTGCGGTTGGCTGTGAGTCGAGCTTGGCGCAGCGCGGTGCGCGGTTGAGGGGTTTCGTGACCACGCGGGTGTGTGTGTCCGCGATTAATTACAATTAATGCATTTTGTTTACCTGGCCAGCCAAATGATATCTCTCTGTATTTCCTATACACCGCGATACCATTTGGACACCCTCCATCCACTCTCGCTCCTCCGGTTCCAAACCGACTCCGCGATTCTGATTCGTTCAAAGATGGTGACGTCAGTGCACCCGCCTTTGCCCGCAAAGTCACTCTTAGGCAGCGGAAGTTCCGCCTCAGTTTTGAATCAAGATGGCGCAATCTCTGATTGGTTCACTTAGCTGTCTGTCTACGCGCAACCGCAGCGCATTCTGTGGATCAAGCGTTACCAGACTCACTCGCTGGTACAGCGATGAGTCATGGATTCTTCCAGGCAAGCATTTTGTCTGACCAACGTCTTAAATCGACAATTAATCGTTAATCGATTAATTGTTGACATCCCTAGTTATAACAGGTCCTCTGTAACGGACTGTAATAGTGTTAAATCCATGTGAAGTCAACAACCTAACGACCAATATCTCTGGTCCGGAGGGGGGGATTTCCATTCAGGAAATCCATCTCACAGCAGGAGCAGAGCTCGTGACGTTATTTCAGCAGATAATGTGTATATACAGACTAGAGTTGGGCGGTATCCAAATTTTGATACCGTTAAACCGTCTCCACATTTTCCCGGGGTATACGGTATTACCGTTGCTAAGGCTAAAAAAAAAACAAAAACAAAAAAAAAAACACTTCGTAGCACTACGGTGGAGCCGCCTCGCCAAATGGCAGCTTGCACCTGTACCGTTCAGAAACAGAATAGCAAGCATTACATAGGCCTAATGATACTGAAAACATAACAAAACATGTACAAAATTAGAAACTTTTATTATCAAATGTGTAAAGTGCAAATACAGCAGCCAACCGACGGAACTAAATAACAAATTGTGGGCTAAAGCTAACAAACCAACAGGAATCAAATAAATAAAATACTTGATCTTATCAAATAAGAAAATCTGAACAATAAACAACAAGACATAACCAAAAATGTGCATATATAACCCTGTCCTGAGAACGCAGTGGAAAATACTGCTCGTTTGTATATTTTTAAAATCTATTAACATGAATTAAATAAATTAACAACTATACAACATCCCGGACAGAAAAAGCTACTCCTTAGTTAAAATAAAATTATTAAGCTATTGAATGTTTTTCGCCAGAAAAACCAGCATGTTCACTTTTTCCGGCTTGAGTAAGGCACGTTGTGGATTGACAACTTTGCCTGCAGTGCTGAAGACCCGTTCCGATGGAGCTTGTGGCACAAACGTACAGGTATTTTCGGGCAAAGTTCAAGTTCAAAGTTCAAAGTCAGCTTTATTGTCAATTCTGCCATATGTGTTCAACATACAGTGAATCGAAATTTCGTTTCTCTCTGGCCAGGTAGTGCAAAAAGACAGTGTACAGAATACAACATGAAGACAAAACACAACAAAAACTATCTAAGACAGAGATCTAAGTTAAAACTAAAGTCTACGGTCTAAAATCTTAAAACAGTGCAACATAATAAATAACAAATAACCTATACTATATACAGATTTCCAAAGTGTGCAGTGTGCATCAAAATGTGCAATGGAAGATACAGCAGTGAAGGCAACCCTTGACATCAGACGAAAGCGCCTGACTCCATTGGATTTCCACCAAAGAAGGGGGTCTTCATCTCCCAGAATAACAGCCTCGTGTGGAAGTTGCGTTTGTAATAAGAAACCCGAAAACTTCTCACATTTCAGACTCAAAAACGGTGAGTTGTTTTTATTAACACGCGAGAATAACACGCCCTGCGCTAGAACACAAAAGCAGCGTGTCAAACGTCACGCCTTTCTTAAAGGACCGCAACTATTATCAGAAGCAGTGACTTTATAACCAAGTGCTAACAACCCAGTTAAGAAGGTGAATTATGCATACATTCACGAGTGTACTACACTCGCGACAATATGCAGTTGTCTCCGCTTCTGCTCGCTCCTCCACAGTGCCGCCACACAGTTTTACACACAGCCTCGTTGACATTTCCCGGCTCTCCCTATCATTTGGCCGAAATCCGAAATGCTGCCAAATTGCAGACGTTATGTTTTACTTTGGGACCAACTCAGCGCGGCCTGTCATGTTGTCTTGTTTTTCTCCTTCTCCTTCTGAGCGGTAATGTCACGTGACGACGCAACATCCAGGAACTTCATCGAACGTCATCTCTCCGATAGTAATATTAGTTTTAAACTGTAATAGTATTAAATTAACAAACACAACCACACATACATAGGTGCTGGACAAACACTCTTTATTTAGGCATTAAATTAATTATAGTTTATTATATTATGGCAAGATTTTTTTTTTAAATGACGGTAATGAATCTGATACCGTTGCTATTTTTAGATACCGCAGTATACCGTACCCTAATACAGACATGGCACATGGATCGGAAGTTTTCGCAGGTTGGATCGGAATTTCCGATCCGTGAATTACGTTGATATCGGAACTCGATACCGATACTGGATCGGATCGGCCCCATCCCTAAGGAGGATATAGTAAATGGAATGAGTAAATAAGAAATTTACATTTCATTCCAGAATAAAATGGCTCATAACTGCATATGAGTGTCTTAAACAGCATCATATTCATTCTGACCATTCTTTGCTTGCACTTAAAAACTAATCACAGCATTCAAATGGTACTGACCTGTGATGACTCCGGTCTGGAAGGGGCTGCTGACGGCCACAGATGTGAATGAGGTGGACGCTCCTCCGAAAGGGGCCATGGCGGAGGAGGCCCCCCCGAACGGCGTGAGCGAGGCCCCGGGGTTGTAGCTGTTGTTGAGGGACTTCATGGCCGGAGAGTGCCCCATGAGGGTGGGGTCCGGCCCGTAGTGCCCCAGGTGGGTGCCGATCGGAGTGGCATTGGTGTTGGCGGGCTGGTACTTCAACGCTGCGTTTTTATCCTCTTTACTCCGCACACAACCCATCTTCAAGCCTGTGAAAAGATATTGAATAGTCTTACCAAGCGGCATCTTAACGTTAACTGAACAGTTTAGTTCTCAAACTGAAGCGATGTGTGACTAAAGGGCTGTCTGTCTGTGTTCATAATCGTGTGATTCAACAACATAATTAAGATCTCAAACCGAAAGCAAACAAGGTGTCGGGCATATTTCTAACATTTGTAAAGTGGGTGGCATCAACAATTTATTTAGGTCAAATTCATTTCTGCTTTACTCCACTGCTCACAAATCTAAACTCACAATAGAAATAATCACTGACTAGACCGATCCTTAGCTGCAGGCCTCATGTGGGTGTACTTCAAATGAATAACAACCTTAAAAACCAAAAACAACAAAACACATGTGATCATAAGCCAAACTAACCCAACAATGGAATATGGTGAATAAAAACAGAAGGACTAAGGACATACCCTTTTTAAATATATATGTATTAAATATCACTAAGATCTGACTATGACTCGGACTCAAACTGCACTCACAACCACACCATTTATACAGAAAAACACAAAAGAACCAATGTATTTATATGCAAGTCAGGTTAAACTCATCCTTCACTCCCAAATCTTCAGCTAAATTATCCCATGCATTCTCCTTTCTGATGTTGTTCCATGTAGAAACTCTAAATAAAATAATTAAACGACTAATATAAAACTTGGTCACCTAAAACGGCATTGATAAAACACAGATTAATGGAACAAACAACCAAAATGTAGACACTACCAGTACCTTTCACAGAGTTTTTTTTATAGTTCAGATGAGGTTCAAAGCCAGAACAGTAAATACAATACATTTTGGATATAGTTATTCTGGTAGAATGATGGCAACAGGCAGTGTCTAAATTTTACTCGACCGACTATGTAACCAAATCAAAGGACCGCACTATTTGCCCTGAACGGTGTTGAAAGAGGTAGGAGTGACTGTTCTTGGACAGGCCTGGAGCGATTCTTGGGTGGTTCCCGGGATCCTGGTAATGACCTCAGATGACTTCACAGTTTCACCACAAAAGCTTAGTAACTCACCAAAAGTCCAGGCCCGATTGGATTATAGCCTCAGGCCACTACACCTCTTTCTCTGATCTATTTACTATCTACTTGAAAGTAGGGCTGGGCAATTTGAGAAAAAATATCTAATTGAGAGTGTTGCGATTGTAATTAGAATTGTGATTTTTGTTTTAAAAGGACAAGTAACGTTTTTACAATCTGGACCTTATTTCGGAGATAAAACGTCATTTCACACCTGATTTGCAGGTAAGATGACGCTTTCAGCTCTCCGTTACAGTCATAAAGAAGCTAAGGAATAAAAAGAAGAAAACATCTCCGCTTGAGAAAATGGTGCGAACATGCATTTATCCCAGTTAGGGATGTCAACAATTAATCGACTAACAATTAATTGTCGATTAAGACGTTGACCGAACAAAATGTATTAACTGCAATTAATCGCTAGAGGGCACTACTCTGAATGTGAACACGAGATGCGAGCCCTCTCGCGAGAAAGACCATAGCGTGCTAGATGAAAACTAAACATGAAGCGTTCAAAAAGAAGTGCAGTATGGGACCACTTCAAGCTACTTAATTCCGGGAAAGAAGCCAAATGTTCTCTGTGTAATGCGGTACTTAAATACAACAGTTCTACTAGTTCACTCAAAAAGTTATCTCAAAAACATGCATGCAGCTGCCCTGCAAGGCGCGAGTGCACCAGACCAACCTACTATCACAGCTACACTGGGAAGGTGCACGTGTGATGATCGCAGGACTGAGGGCATTACAGAGAGGATATGTAGCATGATTGAGAGAGATTTGATGCCAATCAGCACAGTTGCCAGTGAGGGATTTCAGGAGCTCATTAGGTTCCTAGAGCCAGGGTACAATATCCCTTCAAGAAACACAGTAACCTCCCACCTGAAAGCTCGCTACGAAAAAAAAGAAGAGTGAGCTAAAAACTATGTTGACTGCCGCTACGGTCGCTCTGACAACTGACTGTTGGACGGCCTTAACAACAGAAAGTTACATTACCGTAACGTGCCGCTATATTGACGATAACTGGCAGCTAAAGTCAGCAGTCCTTATTACGACTAACATGTCGGATAGACACACAGCTGACAACTTAGCTGAGAAGCTCAAGGATGTTGTGGAGAAATGGGGACTCTCCGGTCGCGTTACAGCGCATGTTCACGATAATGCTAGAAACATTGTCCAAGCAAACAACCCCACACGAGTCAGCTGGAAATCAGTTGCATGCTTGGCACATACCCTAAACCTTGCTGTCAAGGACGGATTTACTGCTGCTGGTGTGAGCAGAGCAATAGCGGCAGCGGGAAGATTGGTGAAACACTTCCACCACAGCACAGTCGCAACCAAAGCCCTTGAAGCAAAACAACATCAAATGCGGCTTCCACCTCATCGCCTAATCCAATCATGTAAAACCAGGTGGAATTCGGTCTGTGACATGTTCGAGCGCCTGGTTGAACAGCGGTGGGCCGTGTGTGCCGTGTTGTCAGACCGATCCGTGACAAAGTTGACAGATGCGAGGACGCTGGAGTTGAGAGACGACTACTGGCAGCTAATGGAGGACAAGGGACCGGTGTTGAGAGCTCTGAAGTGTGCCACTACGGTCATGTCTACTGAGTCCGAGGTGTCCAAATCAAACACGTACCCCATCGTGTTCAGTCTAATCAACAACCACCTCAATGTTGCAGACGGAGATGACGAAAAAGTGGTGGAATTTAAGTCAAAAGTGCGATATTCGCTGGGTGAACGCATGCAGGTATGTATGCTAGCCATTAATTAGCCTATTAAATCTATCTATAATAATAATATAATGTCATTAATATTATTCATTTTATTGTTTTTATTTAATCAGGTTGCGTCTGATGACCTCACATCAACCCCAATGATTGCAACGATGCTTGACCCTCGGCATAAACATCTGGGATTTCTACGTCCAGCAAGTAGGATTTCAGCTCATTCCAAACTGCTTGCACTGGCTACAGCAGGATCTGAGCACTCCACAGCAACAGGTGCGGCCACCATGGGAGACGAGGGGAGCACTGATGTCCAGGAAGCTGAGCATCCTGGGACATAGACCTAGGTCTGCCATGAGTCTACTCCTGGGTGATGCCTATTCCAGTGCGCGTGACGGTGACGTGGAGAGCGAAGTGGAACTGTATCTAAAAGACCCCTCTCCACTTCTCGACTCTGACCCCATAGGCTGGTGTAAAGTTAATGAAGGGAGGTTTCCGAGGCTGGCAAATCTGGCACGAAGGTATTTGTGCATACCAGGCACATCAGTCTCATCCGAACGTGTTTTCTCAGCAGCTGGCCTCACTGTTAACAGGCTGCGTACACGCCTTACTCCTGACCATGTTAACATGCTCATATTCTTGAACAAAAATATATGGTTCAAGGTCCAGTTCTACTGTGAGTTGTATGGCAACATCCAGAGTCTGGATGTTGCCATACAACTTCTTGATTGTTCTGGTTTGAGGCCATGTAATGTTTTATGCTGTGTCCAGGGGCCCTGGGAAATTTATATTTTGTACTGTAACCCTTCACAGATTAAGGGAGAGAAATATTGTTGGTTCCTTATTTCAAAATAAATGTTGAGAATGTCCTAAAAATTGCCTGGATTCACTGGTTTCATCATAATATGTAGACTAAATAACATTGTTATATAATTTCTTCTGTTCCTTTTAATTTCAAGATTTCCATGCTGCAAGTGCAACAACTGAGCCTGTCCTCAATTTATTTTCAATAAAGAATATATTTTGTTATTCAGCATCAATACATTTGTCTGCTTTTTACTAAGGAATAATTAATTGAGGAATATACAATACAATAATATTATGATATATTTTTGACTCAGTGTTATGTATACTATAGCTTATATTCTTAAAGACCCTATTGAAACACTAAAATTCAGGTGAAAAACGCCGCTTATCAGTTAATCGTTAAATCGATAAGGTCAATCAACTATCAATTAATGAATTAATCGATAATTTGCATCCCTAATCCCAGTTGTGAAAACAAAATGACAGCTTGGACGAAGTTGAGTTTTCACAGACTTCCTCATCACAATCCGGAGTTATTGAAGCTGTGGCTAGTTGCCTTGAGAATGGACCCAAACATGAAAGGCAAAGCTGTAAGACGTTTGGACCATCGTGTTTGCAGTACCCACTTCAGTCCGGACGATTTTTTAACCAGCAAAGGAAAAGAAAGAAGGCCAGCGGATTCAGCGCACTATTCTGAGAAGTAATGTGATACCGATGGCTTCCTTCTTTCTAATATCAGTTCCAAGGCTCAAAACGATAGGGACGGCCATCATACTCAGCCATGTCTTGCTCGCAACAGAAAAGTTCTGAGCGTCTTCTAAGCAAAGCAGCGGAATGAATGAATGCGCGCGGCCCTTGTTGATGACGTCATTCAATCGGAACCATGACTAGATCTCTGGTTACAGTCCACTTTTAACTCAAACGAAAGTGTAGACTAACACATTGAACTTTTGTCATTTGAAAAGTGATAAAGTTTGCGTTATTTGGTGACTGCAATAGCGTGCCCCGACCTCTCCCATTAAACGGATATTGTCAAACTCCGAAATCTCCAGAAATACTTCAAATGACACCAAAGTACAATGGGTGAGTAAATGACGTTTTATCACTGAAATAAGATCCAGATTGTAAAAACATTACTTGTCCTTTAAAGGGCCCATATTACGCCATTTCCGTATCTGTTAAAATGTTGTTTCCTCATCAAAAACATACCTGAAGCTGTGTTTTGTTTAGGCTTAGTTCTTTTCTCATATGGAAAACACTGTTCCCCCTTGTGTCATGTGGTAATACATGAAGAAGTTCACCAGAATCATTTGGATCATAGCCCTGCAATTACCCAGCTCTACTGAACTAAACGCTTAACTTGAAAACTACAACTGCATGACATCACTAGATGAAACAGAGCATTTTGATCTTTGAACATGTAGACAGACCAATAATAAAGGGTTACTCAAACAGGAGAATGAAACAAAACAACTCCAGGTATGTTTTTGATGAGGTAGCAACTTGGTAACGTGGCTTTTTGGCATTTTGTGTAATACAGGACCATTAATAATAGGATCCTGTTTGAAAGCCTCTACAAAACATAGCAACATTTTTGTATTTTTTTGCACAAAAAGCGTAAATACTGGTCTCTGTTGCTTACTGACTAATATTTATATTACCTTTGACCTATGAGTCATGGGCTTCTTTGTAAATACTCAATGAAACTACATGTGTGAATGAGTCATATCCTGGAATTCGTAAAATGTTACAGTTTTAAATGCAGTCATCTGCAGTCGCACAGCAGTGTTTTGGAAAGGCGTGCTGCTACTGCCACTCATAAAGATGCAGAGAGGACAAGAAACAACATGAGTTAAGCTAAAAAGGGGTTGTAATTCAAAGCGTGGTGAAAACAAGACAGCAAAACGCACTGCTTCATGGGGATGTTTGGAAACACAATATGGGAAATGTAGTCCAATTGAACAGTTAAAGTGCCTATGACATTTTGGATAACTCATTTCCCAATTTTGCCATGTTTTAGGTTTAAAATTTTACTTCCTGGTTGTAAATCATGACGTCACACAAGGGAATATACACTCAACAAAAATATAAACGCAACACTTTTGTTTTTGCTCCCATTTTTCCTGAGATGGACCCAAAGATCCAAAATTCACTCCAGATACACAACACTACCATTTCTCTCAAACATTGTTCACAAATCTGTCCAAATGTGTGACAGCGAGCACCTCTGCCCCGCCGAGACAATCCACCCCACCTCACAGGTGCGCCACATCAAGATGCCGATCCGACATCATGACCAGTGCACAGGTGCGCCCCAGACTGCCCACAATAAAAGGCCACCCTGAAATGTGCATTTTTGTTTTTTTGCTTTATTGGGGGTCTGGGGACTCAGAACAAGTCAGTATCTGGTGTGACCACCATTTGTCTCATGCAATGCAACACATCTTCACATAGTTTATCAGATTGTCAGTTGTGGCCTGTGGAATGTTGGTCCACTCCTCTTCAATGGCTGTTATGGACGAAGAACACAGGTGCATTTTATTGATGGCATTTTGAATGCACAGAGATACCGTGATGAGATCCTGATGCCCATTGTTGTGCCATACATCCATGAACATCACCTCATGTTTCAGCAAGATAATGCACGGCCCCATGTTGCATGGATCTGTACACAATTCTTGGAAGCTGAAAATGTCCCAGTTCTTGAATGGCCAGCATACTCACCAGACATGTCACCCACTGAGCATGTTTGGGATGTGCTTGACCGGCATATACGACAGGCCACAATTGACAATCTGATAAACTCTATGCAAAGAAGATGTGTTGCACTGCATGAGGGAAATGGTGGTCACACCAGATACTGACTGGTTCTGAGTCCCCAGACCCCCAATAAAGCAAAAAAAATGCACATTTCGGGGTGGCCTTTTATTGTGGGCAGTCTGGGGCACACCTGTGCACTGGTCATGATGTCGGATCGGCATCTTGATGTGGCGCACCTGTGAGGTTGGGTGGATTGTCTCGGCGGGGCAGAGGTGCTCGCTGTCACACATTTGGACAGATTTGTGAACAATGTTTGAGAGAAATGGTAGTGTTGTGTATCTGGAGTGAATTTTGGATCTTTGGGTCCATCTCAGGAAAAATGGGAGCAAAAACAAAAGTGTTGCATTTATATTTTTGTTGAGTATAACTGTTACCTAGCAACCATAATGTACTAGAGTTGGGCGGTATCCAAATTTTGATACCGTTAAACCGTCTCCACATTTTCCCGGGGTATACGGTATTACCGTTGCTAAGGCTAAAAAAAAAAAAAATTTTTTTTTAAAAAACACTTCGTAGCACTACCGTGGAGTCGCCTCACCAAATGGCAGCTTGCACCTATACCGTTCAGAAACAGAATAGCAAGCATTACATAGGGCTAATGATACTGAAAACTTAACAAAACATGTACAAAATTAGTAACTTTTATTAACAAATGTTTAAAGTGCAAATACAGCAGCCAACCGACGGAACGAAATAACAAATTGTCTGTGGGCTAAAGCTAACAAACCAACAGGAATCAAATAAATTAAACGTACAACTATACAACCCCAAACCGTTTTCGTCCGTCAGAAAAAGCTACTCCTTATTGAAAATAAAAATATTAAGCTATTGAATGCAAAACCAGCATGTCACTTTTTCCGGTTTGAGTAAGGCACGTTGTGGATTGACAACTTTGCCCGCGGTGCTGAAGACCCGTTCCGATGGAGAGCACACGTATTTTCGGGCAACCCTCGTTCCACCAAAGAAGTTGTCCAT
Source organism: Paratrypauchen microcephalus (assembly GCA_036785185.1). NCBI lineage: Eukaryota > Metazoa > Chordata > Actinopteri > Gobiiformes > Gobiidae > Paratrypauchen > Paratrypauchen microcephalus. The sequence goes on from JAVJIX010000032.1 coordinate 3,142,185, forward strand.
GGCAACAGCTGAGTCCGGGATTTGCGGGGTTAACCAGGACTCCGTGAAAACCATGACGCTGCAGTCTCTGTATTCCCTCTGATACCGTGTAAGCGCCGCTAATTCGTCCGTCTTGTTTGGAATAGACCGCACGTTTACCGCGATGACAGAGGGAAGCACAGGTCTGCAGCGTCCTTTCCTTTCCCGGAGTTTGCGTCCAGCACGTCGTCCTCTGCGCGTCCTCCGTAGCAGCTCCTCCGGGATGTCATGGCGGTCTCGGGGGAGCACAACTGCGCCGCGCAGCGCTAACAGCTGATCCCTCGTGTAAACAATGGGAGCACGTGTCCTTACGCACATGGCGCCGGTGAAAAAGTTAAAAACCAGAGAAAATAGAGGTTGAAATGGAGCAGAAATATCACGTTTCTGAAGCACTTAGCCTTATACACACAATCTTCAAAGTGTGCAAACGAACAAGCAGGTAAGAGCAGAAAAAAGTAGGAAAATAAGGGAGCGCGTTGCAACCAGCTCCGGCTCACGCTGCGCCGGAAAAAAACAAAAACAAAAAACAACTTTGGGACCAACTTAGCGCGGTCTGTCATGTTGTCTTGTTTTTCTCCTCCTTCTGAGCGGTAATTAAATTAATTCTAGTTAATATTATATTAGGGCAAGATTTTTTTTTTTTTAATGACGGTAATGAATCTGATACCGTTGCTATTTTTAGATACCGCAGTATACCGTATTACCGTATTACCGCCCAACCCTATAATGTACGCTGGGCCAAAACTCCTCTAATATCATATTGGATGAATAAAAATATAGGAAAACACCTGTATTTTGTTGTAACTTTTGGACAGAATTATCCCTAGTCTGATCCCATCAGTACGAAACTCTCTAAAACAGAACTCTGCTTCCTGTCATTTTTCATATCAATGTACTTTTCAAAATTTCTTCACAAATTACTTCTTGTTCTTCTTAATTGGTGTAACCCAACAGGTATTACTCCAAGTAAAAATTTGAGAATCATCAAAACCAGTCAGTCACTCCAAAAATATAGTGTGATATCGTGGGAAGGTTACAAATGTATTTTATATCACTTTAATTACTCCGAAAATGTCATAATGCTAAAAATGAATCCAGTTAGTGTGAAACTGATTTACTATGAGGGAGCTTGGGTCAACTCTCCACAGATCTGAACTGTAATTGCCTGGTGGTGATTCCTGCTCTATTTTAAAAATCACAAAGGCATAATAGCATAAATCAGCAGCCATTTCAATCTTAGACTTAGACAAACTTTATTGATCCACAAGGGAAATTGTTTTGGGTACGGTAGCTCACTCATCAAATATAATATATAACAGAGGGAGAAAAGGGGAAAAACAGTAGATGTAAAAAAAATAAAAATAAAGATGGAATAGCAACCAAAGAGCAAAAGACCAATGTCAGATGAGACACAATTATATACATAAAAATAATAATAAATGTATATGTACAAATCAGATTTAAATAGAAAAGTAGTAGTCAGCTATAAAATACAATATCTTCAATTATAGTCATAATTATTGAGAAAAGGAGGATACATTATTTAATACGCAGTTTCCAAACTTTATGTCTTTCAGTAACCATCTAAAATTAGAATGCCCAATTAAACAGTCATTACATCCTCATTAGACAGAGGTAGGATGCTATATGGAGCCTTCTGGTTCAGTGGACAATGACCCAGTGGCCCAAATGCTTTATTATGCAGAGAATCATTATATTGATTTCCAGTTGAAAATAGTATGGTTCTGTACATTTCCATCAGATGTCCACTCATCATCAATCAGTTGAGACATCATTACCTGTACAGACTTGCTTATAACAATACTTTACAATTTTCTCAATACAGGTTTTTCATTTGAACAAATTATGTCCAGATTGATTTGGTAATCTCAAAGGCTAGCAATTCAAATGACAATTGGCAACACGGGTAATTTATAATAGTACTGAAGTTCAGATTGAATAATACAAACCGGCTCCCTTGCTTGTATGTTTGTATGGCCTTGGCTTGAATGCGGCCTCTAACCAAAGCGACTGAGGCGCAACAATCAATGTATGGATCTGTGCCTTTGAAATAGATGGCTCATTGATTTGCCCTAGTGAACAAATACTGATCAAAAAGCTTTACCCGGGCAGAGAAGTCGCGTGGGGGGTGAGTGATGGAGAGAAAGGGGAAAAAAAGAGGGAAAAATAAGCCAGATGTTCGGGGTTTTTCCTCTACTAGGCATTATCCCACAAGGCTCGCGCTCCATCTCCTATTGGTAGAGATCTAGGGTTTGTGCTGACTTTTTGTAAGAACTGTGAATTATTGTATATGAAAAGGTTCCCCTATATAACTGTTCTGGGCTTTGTAGTACTTATAGTATTGAAATAAATCTAGTCACATTGCATTTATTTATCTAAAAAAGGTGTATTCATTTCATGTTTATGTTATTTTCCAGCATTCTTTCTGTGAGCTCAGCCTCCTCTCCACAGATTTGACCTATAACTTGGCCTGACAGGGACACCAGCTTGTTCACATGGAGACAGAAGAGTGAGAAACATATCTTCATTGAGACAAGCAAGTGGCAGACCCTCCTCTGGAAAGGTTAATGCACATTTAATTATAGATGAAACAGTAACAGAAATATCGTGATATCGTAGCCTACGATATTATTGTGAGATATCACAATACATCGAATGACGAGTCTCTTCGCTTAAATTAATAGTTATGGTGCAGCATTAGCTAAAAAAAAAAAAACAGGGAACTGCATAGACCATGATCCGTTGTTCCATTTGAGTGCAGAATACATGAAGAAAAACGTTTTAAGCACTTTTAAATCTTAGGTTCTCTTAGGTTAATCTTTGGTTAAGTCTTGTCAAGGCATTTTAAAAAGAAAAAAGTAGCATATTCCCAATTTTAGCCTCCACAAAATGTCAATAAATATCATAGCAAGAGATCTGGATATCATTACATCCCTGCCTTTAATACTCCTTTACACTTCAATGCTTTGAACAGACAATTTGTGACTACATCGATGGTCAAGAATGCCGCTAAATGGCCACAGATTTACACTTTAACTTCACTTTTATGCCCAAGTCTAAATAAAAACATGACGTCTACAGCCCTGAGCTTTGAATCTGGATGGAGTTGAAGCGTAAAATACAAGAAATGTCGCTGAAGCATGTGGAGTTTGCATGTTTGATATCCTTAGTCACACAGGTGGAAGGCACATAATGCACAAGCACGTTCAAGTGAAGACTCACATTAGAAAGTGAAGAACAGCTGCACGAATCATGTCTTCAAGTAACAAAATGCTAATACAGAATTAAGGATGACAGTGAAGATACTAACCTTCTCAAATCAAGCAGGAAGCATTATAGTTTCCTGCTGTTCATTTATTGCTACGAGCCACTTCAGCCTCAAAACACCATAATCTCTTGCATTGTTTGTGTCAGTTCCAAAAGGTTGAGCGATAGCAAATATATAGTTCATCTCATTCATTTTTAAACAAATATAGACTTTATTCATTGCACCCCCCTACTATCCAGTGTCAGGAAAAACAGAAAACCCACTGACTGTATAATAAACAACATTTGCTCAATGAAGAAAGGTCGCCAATTAGTGACATTCCTGATCTGTGCCGTCACCTCTGTTACACAATAAAATGTCAAGATGGAAGCCAGCGACATCAAAGCAAAGGTCAAGACAAACATGGCTGTGACCTTTGATCCCACTCGGCGACACGTGTCAAACAACCCACAGTTCCAAACGCTAAAAACACTTAGCGGTGACAATACGGCAAAACTGATCCATGACATGGTTCAAATGTTGTATTGTAATTGGCAAAAGTCAGAAAAAAAATAATTTAAAAAGTTCAGTTGGCTTTATTGTCAAAAATCATATGTACAGGTTGCACACACAGGATTTGAAATTGCAGTGCCCCCTAGGCCCACAGTGAACATAAAACATCTGATAAACAAGACAATAAACACCATGACTAAAACATCACATAATAGAAACATCAAATAATAGAAAGATGCTGAAAATTATCCACTTTAATTCAGGAAAACCAGAATCAGCTGATGGAAAACTATTTTATCTTATCAAGGAGATTTAAACGTGCACTTTGTCACTTTCTTTGTTTGTGGAGGATGCACCTGCCGCTTTTCTCCAAGGTGAATGAAATGTTCCACATGCAAAGAGATGGTGGACCCCTCACCAGACCAGTTACATAATGAGCCTTTAAAGGAAAAGTAACGTTATTTTACAATCTGAGCCTTCTTTCGGTAATAAAACAAGTCGTTTGACTCACCCATATCACGTTCGTGTCATTTGGAGCTGTTTGAAGAAAGTTATGTTGTAGCGTATCCGTTAGCATGAGTATTCGGGGCATTACTTTGCGGTCTCCAAATAACACAAACTTTAGCACTTTTCAAATCATAGAAGCCCGATGTCTTAATGTAAGATTTCATTTGAAGCAAAAGTGGCCTGTAATCCGAGATTTAGCCATAGTTTCGAGTAGATGAGGACGCCAGTGCGCATGCGCGGACTGTGCTATCAGCTCCCGGGACCCAAACATGAAACGCAAAGCTGAAAACTATGGATAAATCTCGGATTACAGGCCACTTTTGCTTCAAACGAAATCTTTGATTAAGACATCGGGCTTCTATGATTTGAAAAGTGCTAAAGTTTGTGTTATTTGGAGACCGCAAAGTAATGCCCCGAATACTCATGCTAACGGATACGCTACAACATAACTTTCTTCAAACAGCTCCAAATGACACGAACGTGATATGGGTGAGTCAAACGACTTGTTTTATTACCGAAAGAAGGCTCAGATTGTAAAATAACGTTACTTTTCCTTTAAACAGATTCGATACCAATCAGAGAATGCACCAAAAACAAAATATACACACTAAAAAGTTGATTAATATGGGGAATTGAAAGGTGTTAAGCCCTGAACTAAATTATTATTGAACTATTTTACTGGTAAAGGTCTGGGAGGTTTTGTTTTTAGTCGTCTATTCTGAAATATAGCCCTTTGTGTCTAAAGCTTTATCAAAGTTATTTTCCTTCACATCTATCATTTTGTTTATTCATGGCCATTTTGGATAGCTGGATATGGTAGCTGCTTCAATGCCCTGAGCGAACTTAGAAGAAGTGACTTTATTGATCTCACACAGGAGAAATTCTTATCTGCATTTAACCCATCCCGTTATTAGGAGCAGTGGGCAGCACATTACTGCACCCGGGGACCATCTCCATGATCTTCTTGCTTCGGTTTGGTCAGGACCTAAGCTGGAGGATTTTACCTATGGTGGATGTTTCGGGTTTGTAGTTAAAGTAAAATAAAAGTCCTATGTGTCAATGAAACATTTGTCAAATTATTTATTTGTGAGATTTGAGTTGTTATGAGTTAGGCAAACAATAGGACACTGAATGCCGTGAGCTCGCTTGCAGCACTTGGATCACATGAGAAAAACAAAACAAAACATAGTCACATAGTCAAAACATAGCCCCAAGTCAATGATTCCAATTTGAAGAGAAATGTTTAATGTAATTAGATTAGGGCTGAGTGATATGGCAAAATTTTTACCGTGATCTTTGACAATACGTGTGCTTTTTCAATGAAATACGCATATTGTGATTCACCGATTTACTATTTAATGATGCTCGATGGTTTCTACGCCTATTTTTCCCCATTTCCAAGTAATGTGCTTTTTTTTCCTACTAAATTAGATGTACAAAATCGATAGATGCCATCATCCAAGTGGATTTTAGGGCATGTTTTGTGTTTTAATAGAGTCCATTTCACTAACAACAGGGAAGCGTACACCTCGGTCTGTCTGAATGTGCAGAGAAAGGCTTGGGCTGGCCCTTTTGTCAGCCCGAGTTGTCCTTTGTTATGGAAAAAATGGAGGCAGCCCATAGAGCTCCCCCCACAGAGCACACACAATCCCAGCAGCACCTACAGCCACTCACACATGCTAAGAGCCAACGGCATACATGGTAATGAGAGGAAGAGGTGCAAACTGTTCTGCCGCACACCAAAACAACCACACAGGATGTACAAAGTTTGTCAATCAGAACTTTTTATTTGTGCCGCTCAAACATTTTTAACCACTGGGTCATTTTATACACAACTCTGCTTCTTTGGATGAGATTTTCAGTGTTTTACCACCCATGCAAGTACATCTGTGGGCACCAACATAATGTTATAGTAATAGGGGAAAATTATGAGCCTAAATATGTGTTGCTGTTCTGGATTATAACAAAAATTATAACTCTGAACACTATTAAGTATACTACTAGCCTACATAAAGGCTATAAGGTAGATGCCAACAAAAGGTTCTATGTGTATTTCTATAGGGTCTGTCATCTGCAACACCTGAGATTTTATTACCTTGACTGAAATATTGCACAGTATTGCATTAAACCCATCTCCATGGAGCTAGGCCGGTGACCACACCCAAAGCATGAATGGATGCACATGACATTAGCGATATACTGCGGAACATTATAGGCAAAACTATGAGTGGCGGAATGAAAGCCAGAAAAATGACAGTGCACCACAAAATTCTAATTTTCTACTGAGGCTACTTGAAAATAGAGTTAAAATGTCAGTGAGGAATCCCCTTTAGAGTTCTGATAATGTACCATAACTAATGAGCCCACTTGACTTGGGTTTAAATCAAATTACAGGCAGATTATTGTACCTCTCTCCAATGGGCCCTTAAATGAGGCTCTTATACTGACAATGAGATTAGCTGGGGGCTCTAAGGAAACTGGCAGTTACCGCTACAAGCCAGCACACAGCTCAGGCAGTGGCACCCAGATAACTGCACTTTAAATGGATTGTTAACATTGGAGACCTCCACATCTCAGAGGTAATGCATTATGATTTACATATGAATACATAACCATAACAAGATTAGTCTCAAATCTCCATTGGAGCAGAGCCTCGGCGTAGAGAATATGAAAATACAGATACAAATGAAACAAATGCAATATACTTCGTGAAGGACAGGACAGGAATTTAAATAGGCCTTTTGATCCAATGTGGGTACTGCAAATTATTCTTCCAGTTAAAACTTGGAGGACTTTTCACATTAAAAATATGTACAATCGTTTTAAATAGTTAATTCTCCTGGTAACGGCCCTAATTTTTCAAAATAAGTTGGGTATTTGGGTACAATTCAGTCTCGCATGGCATTTGGCATGTGCTCGGCATCTGCACCATCAAAACTTCAGCGCTACTGAGGGATACTGCCCCACAAGGAGAGGAATTCATAACAGTTGGAGGTTGAAGTTCCAATGGTTTGAAAGATTGTAAAGAGAGAAAAAAACTCTAAAATAATATTGTATGATTGTTGTTGAGCTAAGAGAAGTAGTGCTGTGCAGCAAACTGAAATTTTTATCATTTCTAATTGTCAAATGATCAGCTTGGGTCTTTTTAATTAAGAGGTCTACTGCTAATCCTATCAAAATAAAAAGTATGTGGTTTGGGGCAGAGTTCAGACTTTGAATAACTCATTTAACACAAAAATAGTGAAACTTCTTTTTCCGAAATGTGTATTATTTTTCTGTTTTATTCTGATTTGTACATATACACTTATTATTTTTGTTTTTATTTTTATAATTAGGTCTCATTTGACACGGTCTATTGCTATGTTTTTTGCTATTCCATCTATTTTTGTTACCCTCTGTTATATATTATATTTGATGAGTGAGCTACTGTACCCAAATAATTTCCCTTGTGGCTCAATAAAGTTTGTCTAGGTCTATTTATTTTCAGTAAATTCAAATTGAAAGCCAACTCAGTACAAGTGATTTATATCGCTCAGACCTATGAAGCCATCGCTGCTCAAAACCAGAAAAGCTCTCAACTGAATTGAGAACTTTAGGTCTCAAAATAGTGGGCATACTAGCATAATATTATAGTAATAGGGTGAAATTATGGACCTGAATGTGTGTTGCTAATCGGAACCACTTTCTAATAACAAATTATAACTTTCAAGACGAGGGACTTAAAATGATTACATACAGGTCTAACCCTAACCATAAATGACACAGCAGAAGAAACTAAGTTGCAGTTTTCATGCTGGCCCAAAGAGGAATATTTCACTAACCAACTTTCAATATTCTCATTAAATTTTTATTAGGATCAAACAGGAGCTGAAGTAGTCATCAACTCTATAGGACATTCAGTGGTTTCTAGAGATTTTTTTCCGAGAAACAGCAGACTGAGAAAAACACGCCCCACCTGCAGTTTTCTTTCGTCACACTAAATCAATTATGATGGCATTTTACTGGGAGAGGCCCTACTGACCTTTGAGCTTCCTTCCTCATGTAACTTCTGTAGCTGCTTGGAAAAAAAAAGTTATGACATACTCAGGACGTCAAGGACAAATTACATAGAAATATTTTAAAAAGGAGAAATTTACTCATCAATTTGGGGTAGTACACTCAAGATATTTGCTTACATCATACAAAACAAAACAAAAATACAGAATTCCTAAAGAAGTTAAACATGCACCACATCATTTATATACTTTTTACTACTTACTATTTTTTCAATTTTATTTTCACTTGGCATATTGTGAAACAATTAGGTAGCAGACAAGTTACACAGTGCAACTTCAACTAATCTAAAACTGAAACTGTAAAAACATTGTACACTTATAATGCCATTTTTTAAATAATTAGGATATGAAGTTCCTATAATGGCCAAGCAGTTAGCTTCCTTACAGATTTTACAATTATTTAGCTTCAAGTTTTGGAGAGCTGACCAAGCATATGACCGGAGGTTACAAATAGGGATGGGGCCGATCCGATCCAGTATCGGTATCGGGTTCCGATATCAACGTAATTCACGGATCGGAAATTCCGATCCAACCTGCGAAAATTTACGATCCACGAGCCATATCTGTAATATACACATTATCTGCTGAAATGACTCCACCAGTGATTCCCTGTTGCCTGCTCTGCTCCTGCTGCAAAATGTGTAAAATGGGCGTATCTCAATGAGACACAGTGTGAGCCCCCCGTACAGGCCAAAACACACTGGAATTCTCGCTATCTGGACTCTGTTCCCCTCCCTAGTGCGTGCAAGGGTGCACAGATCCACATGCTCTCCCGACTTCCACTGTCTCTGCGCTGCTCTCTGGTTCAGAGGCCAAACCGGGGCACTTCCTGATCATACGATAAATAGTGCATAGCGGTGCGCTAAAGGGGGCCACATGACCCGAACTGAGCGATTAATGTTAATTTGTGGGTTTATTTTGTTTTCTTAAGTCTCTTAGTTAATTAAGGTCATTTTCACACCAAGAAAGTCCGATTGTTCACTTGATTTGGTCCGGATATTTTTTTAATTTTTTTAATTTTTAATTTTGGTGCAGTTTGCTTTCACACTGCAGTTTTTTCCCAAGCGGACCAACGTCTATAAACAAAACCACGTGCGCTGAGGTCGCTCAGCCATTGGACAAAAATGAGCCGTGTCAAAACGCCGTGTCCAAACACGGAAGGAGGAGAATCATGGTATTACGAGCCGTTTTCAATCTAACCTTAGCGATATGGTTTGCCCAGTTTTTACAGTTCGCACAAATCTTTGAGCAACATCGTGAGGTTTACACTATTGTACAATCAATTTCCAAACGATGAAGACACAGGGCAAGACGGCTACGGAGGACAGCGCTCATGTGCGTGCATCAACTTCTGACTCTTGCCTCGTAAGTTTCGTATCGTTTCGTTTCGTCAGCCTCGGTTTCCCATAATGCTTGACATGCGACGGGAGCTCGTCAATTACAAAAAGCCAACTTGTGTCAGATCGAGTCCGGTCTACATTCTCACCTCAAACAGCACCAAAGTTCGAATGGAACCGTGCCGAGACCGAGCTTTTTAAGTGGTCTCGGTTTGCTTGTTTCCTCCGGATCGAGATTTTTGGTTTTTATTCACACCAGCCCAAAAGGTCCGAATCAAAGGAGCAAACGAACTCTGGTTCATTTTAAAACGAACCAAACAAGGCAGGTGTGAAAACTACCTAAGTAGTATTTTCTTTATTATGTTGAATTGCAGGTGTTTTATCATTATGGGTACTGTTATTTGTAGTTAAACAATAATAATGATAATATTGAAAACAAACAGTTTTGGTATCGGAATAGTATCGGTATGGGCCGATATCCAAATTCAGGTATCGGGATCAGATCGGAAGTGAAAAAATGTGGATCGGTGCATCCCTAGTTACAAACATACTTTTTACATTTTGTCAATAAACAAAAGGAGACATAAGCACCATCTAAAAAGGATCAGATACAAATTCATAGCCAAATTCCAAACTTGACAGCCATGCTTAGTACATTCCTGCATCAATCACTAGCACACGCGGAAAACCAGGGGCTGTGAACTCTTTCTACTGAAACGGTAACTTGGTAATTGCCCTTGCACGCTCCCATAGGCCCTGAACAGTTTTATCTTCAGGGCAGTCTGCCATCTCTGCCAGTCACACAAGAGGAGACGAGAGGGGAGAGGAAAGGGGGACTTCCTCTTCCGACACCATTCATGTCAGTGGGGCCACCTGCGGAGCCTGTCAAAGCCCGGGATCATGCAGAGACAGAGACATCTCCAACCCAGAGAGAAAAGAGCTCTTCTTCCACCACTTGACTTTTTAAAGACACAAGTGAGAGTATGAGAACCGGGGGAGGTGGACTTAAGATCACCAAAATTTGCCACAGAATTGGTCCATCTTGTAAATGTATTCATATAATAAATCATCATTAGGAGATGGTAATATACATTTTTTGTAATAACTGTTTTAGAATTAACATCATGTCCAAATAATATTAAAAACCCAATTCTTCCAGTAATGACCATTCCCCATTCCATAATACTGAACTCTCAATAATACTGAACTTAACTACTTTTCGTTATGCATAATATGTTCACTGCTGCTCTATGTGAATGTATCATGTATGTCACTACCTCACTGTAAATGTTACTGTTACCTGTGCAATAACCTGTGCAATAACCCACGTGCAATACTTATACTACACTATATTATGTGCGATCTGTGAAACACTCTACTTACATCTTATTTAATCCTACCTGTACCTTTGTATTTGATTATTTTTTATTACATATTTTTTTAATGGTATTGTTTACCTTTTCCCCTGTACTTTTTGCAACACTTTTTTTTACCATGTACTATTATTGCATGTTATTAGTACTTCTTGACTATCTTAGCGAGTCAACGGTTCTTCTGATCATTGTTGACCTGGTGTTGATCCAGTGTATGACAAATAAACAATCTTGAATCCCCAAGTACGTGACTAACTCAATGAAACCAAACTGTATGAATGATTAAGTTAAGATAATGTGACATTAACATCCAAATAATAATGCACTAGGCGTGTAGATTTAGAAATTGCTTATTCTCACATTTTATTTCCTATGATTATATTGTTCATTACATCAATGAACCAAATCTACCTGGAGTCGTGTTTGTTTCATTCACACATGTTTGCGTAATGTTTGTTATTAGTTTGTCGACGTCTCCAAAGCTGAAAATGCTCTGTTCCACCTTATGATGTGATAAAGGGGGTAGTTTTCAGTTAACAGCTCCCTTATACCTTTAATTCAGTAGTGAAAGGTAATGCCAGGGCTGAAATTATCCAAATGATTCTAGTTAAGATGTGTGGAGCAGCTCCTGTATTACCACAAGAAATCAGAAGGTGACAGATCACAGAGTGCTTTCTGTTTAAGAGAAGAACTCAGAACTCTAGGGATGTTTTAATGAGGAAACATTAGAACATGGATAGAATATGGGCTTTTAAAACAGTTCCAGGCTCCATATCCCCCTGAACTTTAGGGGTATTATATAAGCGCCCATACCCTACAACATAAGGCAGTCAAACCTACAACCTCCTAGCTGTAAACTACTTTGTCACCATGCACTTCCAAAATAGCTGACAGCACTATTGCACGGAGCTGTAGTAATAGTTAAGTAAGCACTGGATCTCCTCAGTTGGGATCAGATTGCAAATTTAGGCCAATCCTCATGATGAAACTTAACTAAACCACTCGTGTTTGTGCGAAAGCCATTAGTCAACAGCTTCAAATCCTTAATTAGAATAATGAACCAAGGCGGCCCCATCCATCAGGAGTCTCATGAGAAGATTTCTCCTCTCATTTAACCAATGTCCCTGATCCGAGGCCAACGCCACCTGTTCGCGCTCCTCTCCACGCTGCCAACTGCCCTCGTTTTCTCCAGCTGTGAATGCGTAACGAGACGGGACTGCTCAGCCAACATCGGGATTACCGTGGAGAACCCGTGGATTATCGAGGCTCCAGAGTACAGTTCATGGATCTACTGACTCCCACTACTAACCCTGAACTAGATTTTACGCATTCTAGGTGTGCGCATTTTGTAGATCACTGAAGTTGGCTACAAAAATAACAACACGGTATTGGAATATCCGTGGGAATTACATTTTCAGGGTTAAATTGCAAAAGTATATGGTCATTCTGGGAAGCAAGTAATAGTATACTGTGTGTCTAGCAATAAAAGGCTTTAACAGCTGGGGCCTAGAGCAGCAGCTGACTGGAGTGGAGCTCACAGTGGGATAGGGTGAGGCATGGGCTAAGTGCTTCAACCTAATGGATAGTTGGGGAAATAATGTTACAAGATAGCGGAAAGACACAAGTCAGCAGTTGTTTAAGTAAGAGATCACTCCAAACAGAAACAAAACAGACTCATTTCAAACTTTGAACACTTTTCAACGTGATATATTAGTAGAAGTAGGAGGAAAAAAAAGATACAAACGAGTGTGAGGCGTAAACACGTAGCAAAAACGAGTATTAACTTTAAAGACTCAACCGGGAAACTCGTGCACTTTTACGCACAACTTTCTTGGGGTGCCACCGCGCTAGGCCCTCTTCTTTGACTCTAAAAACAAACGTGGCTTACCTCAAAAGCGACCTTGGCACTATTGTGTTGTGGCCACATGCGTCCTGTGGTCCCCTTCCCACGTTATTTGACTTCGAGGAATGAGCCGCGACGCGCAGTCTCCTCTTTACCGTGTGAAATCTCAGTCTTTCTCGGTTTGTCCCATACCGATAAACTACTTCCAAACAACCCCAAGTAAGTCCGTCCTGCGTCGGAATCTCGAACAGTATTCCTCCTAGAAGACAATGCCCCGGCAGCTGACAAAGGCGTGTTAATATGGCGGGGTAAAGGCTAGGCAAAGCAATTAAAATATCCCCAAATCACCGCCTGCTGATAGGTCAGGGCTGCCCTCCAAAGACGCACAACAATAGCCGGACTAGGAACGAGGAGCCGACGAGGCCAAAGAAGGAACCGAGCTGCGTTCAAAGACAGGGATTAAACTCGTTTATTTGATGTTCAAAGCATAAATTAATGCCTGAAATGTCTGAAAAGGAAGATGACCTGTATGCAATATTATATAACCCCTACACAATCAAAAGGCAACATTTGATTATAATCCTAATCATGATTTACTCATTTGATTTCATTTACATTAAACAAATGCCAATAAAAACGCACTGTTTCCCACTTTAACGCACATTGTGTAGTTGAGGTGTACTGTATATACTCTTTGTTTCGATGGACTTTGAAAGCACCTTCATCTCATTGAACCGTTTCCCAATATGGCCGACACTCAGATTGATCACAATATTCGACACCAAATGTCACTCATTTTATTGGTTTGCACTTTTTTGAGGGGGTATATAAGTTGGGGGTGCGCTTTAGGGTTGCGCCTTTGTGTGTAAATGTAGTCGTGAACACACACTGCACGCTGTAGCACAAACTGAAGGGACTGATTTGAACCTTGGACTGAACGCCTAAATTATGCAGACCTCTGGCGCCCCCTAGGTGTAATGTTGTGCAAGATACATGTTCTTTTCTCACTGGTGATTTTTCTCATGCCAAAAGTCACTTTTTCATTCAGCGGCCTGGGGCAAATTGGGCGAATAATTTGTTTGTAAAAGTTTGGCACTGTGTTTTAAACTGTGCAATATGCTTAACATAAAAAAAGCAAATCTTTAATGCAAGTGGGTTCTCCTTGAATCTATATCTGACGTATTGTGGAATCATTATAAAGTAAAAACCATCACCTATATCCAACACTTTGCTGACATAATGAGACAAATGACAAAAATGAGTTAACATATTATGTTAACTCATTTTTGTCTTTGTAACTTTTGGTCATAATGCTGTAATTTTAATTGTATAATGTTTTATTGTAGGCTATGTAAGATAGATAAGATAAGATAAGATAAGATAACACTTTATTGATCTCACACAGGAGAAATTCACTTGCTACATTAGCTCCAGGCAGTTTACTGCAAAAGAAAGTAAGAACAAAAAAGTGCATGCAGACAACAATCTAACAATGTATCTAACTAATGTATCTAAGAAGAAGTGATTTTATTGATCTCACACTGGAGAAATTCTTCTCTGCATTTAACCCATCCTGTTATTAGGAGCAGTGGGCAGCACATTACTGCGCCCGGGGACCATCTCCATGATCTTGTTGCTTCGGTTTGGTCAGGACCTCAGCTGGAGGATTTACCTATGGTGCATGTTTTGGGTTGATGGGGGAAACCGGAGTGCCTGGAGGAAACCCACCCAGACACGGGGAGAACATGCAAACTCCACACAGAAAGGCCCGGGCGACCCAAATCTTACGGCCATACCAACGTGCCCCACGGGGATCGAACCCAGAACCTTCTTGCTGTGAAGCTATGTATCTATCTAATCTAAAAATAATCTAACAATGTAACAATATAATCTTACAATAAGATATGATTAATTTTAGCTCTTCAGCTTTTTAATGGTTTAATGACTGGATCTTGTTTAGAAGTGGTAGGCAGTGATAAAGAAACAGATTTATAATACACTTGGGCTTTGGAGCATTAACCTTCAGAATTCACAATCTTAGAGGGACATAAATACTTCTTTTGTCCTGTTTTTGTTGCTTAAGGAAGTTGAATAGGTGGTGCAAAGATATATTCTTGCCTGGTCTATAAATAGTACAAGATGCTGATGCGACAGGATGTGAAATGCCAAATTGTTGCGATGATTTCATTAGTTTTGAAAGTCATAAGCGACCCAGCTACAGATTTCAAAGTTATCTCAACCTTTATTTTGATTGGGGGCATTATCCATAATCGCATGGCTTTCGAGCAATTAGATTTCCAGACTCTGTAATGACCAAAGGGAGGCCGTGTGTGACTCATGCCCCCCCATCCCCTTCCCGTGCGCACTGCCTGGACTGGACAGTGCGCTCGCAGTTCCGCACGCTGTCCTCTTGGTGGCGCCGTGCGCACGTCTTTCAACGCTCTCGCCTCCCTGTACCTGGCTGTCGCACCATTAGCAGTCTCCTCCGGCACATATGGGCTTTAAGTTGTGCTCCAAGCTGGATTCACGCCCCACGAAACTGGAGTTGTGGATAGGCCCGGGAGGCTGTGACTGGCTCCGTTCGTCATATTGCGTCAGAGTAAACAAAAAACGCTGACGTGAATTAAAAAAAATAAATAAATAAAAAATCAAGTGCTTGGTGAGATATATGTCTGATTCAACTGTGGGTAGCAGCACACGATGTCCTTTATTTTCATTTTTTAAAATTATCATAGGCATCCCTTCAACATTTATGGACATTTTAGATCCATGTAAAGTGTCCAAAAAAAAAAAATAATAATAAAAAACTTCCACTCGTTTTGGACGCACTTTTCTCCCCTCCTTTCTCCACACTTTTTAAAGCCAAGTTCACGCAGTACTGCTTCAGTTAATTAGCCTTATTAATATACAATAATGAGCTCCTCGATGCAAGAAAGCAGCTGAAAAGAAGGACAGTTTTGGCACAGTTTTGAATTTTCTAAAATAAGGCTTCCCTGCATGGGCCTTGGTGTTACTACTTCCAAAACGCTTTTCATATAACAAAAAGATTGACATTCTCCGGATATATTTCGTTCAGACATTTCATTTTAAGCATTTACAGTACATAGAAAATGATGAATTAACGCTGAGTTGAAATGTGGCCTGCGTTATTGCGCTAAATGACGCTTTGAGGAAAGGAAACGCACCAGACGCGCGGCCATTAAGACGACATTAAAATGTACAGCGCGATGATTGGAAAAGGATAGAAAAGACAGAGATGCGCCGCTGTGCAACCGGAGACGAGTCACTAGCGGCGGACAGCGTCAGTCCCTGGAGGCCTTGAACTTCTGAAGCCCGATCCCTGTTATGACAAAACCCAACCAATCGTTTCCCAGCTTTGCCATAATCATACGGGCCTAATTGGACTCATTGATGACGCCAGTGCGCAAATTGATTGGTAATGGGCCCGCGCGTAACAGCGGTGTGCGTCTCTGCGGTTCAAAAGAGTAAAGTTTGGGTTGAAAAACTTGAAAGAAAAGAAAGGAAAAGAAAAGAAAAGAAAAGAGGGGGATGGGTTGGAGCTTATAGATGCAGGCAGGTGGGATAGGGTCTGACGAGGAACTGTACTATTATATTCCGGGAGGGAGGCATGATGACGTCTACTGCATCCTTAATGTGACTTATCGGGGAGGGCGGAGGGGAGATAAAAATCCAAGGCAATCACAGCACAGGACAAAAGTTTCGAGCGGAGCGATATGAAGACGTACGCCACAAGAGCAGGGCGCTTTTGGTGACTTTTTCCGGGAGACGTTTTCTTCTTCTTCTTCTTCCCCAGCGTGCGCGCAATCGTCTTCTCCTTTTCCCTCTTTTTCTTTCTTTCTTTCTTTCTTTCACTGACCGAGTCCGAAGTGAGATAGACGCGGAACAGAAGGGGGGGAACATAAAGCAGAGTCAACGCGGAGACGGCGCTTCAGCCAAGGGGAGATAGAAGTGCTCTCTCGACACAGACACGCCCGGACCCTGCCTTCCTTCCCTCTTCCTCCCACATCCTCTGCCTCCTTTCCAGTAACAGCAGCAGCAACAGCAGAAGCAGCAGCCAGCGCCTCCGGTTCTCCCTTTCTTCTTGAAATAGGTATGTTGTTGTGCCACCGCGGACTGCACGGACCACTGATGGAGCTGAGCGCTGCGTAAAAGTCACAGGAATTTATTTTTCTTCTTTGCATGTAAAGGATTAACTATAACTTTGATGTAAGGTAAACCTCTTAACTTAGCTTTAATTGGGCTTTACTCGTTCTAATAGAATAAATGATGGTGTATTGCGTAGTAATGATGATGTTTTATTGTTTGATATTGATGATGGTTTTACTTTTCTCCACAGCATGGCCAGTTCGAGTAAAGCCACTTTAATCTTACTCATCTACGGAATCTTAGTGCACTACAGCGTCTTCTGCACACCCCTTGGACTAAGTTACCCTAAAATCAGGTAGGTGTCTCGTTGAAAATCATTGGGGCAACTCTTAAGTTTGCGGCTATAAGGGCAGGAACACCTGGGATTTCTCTGCACGGCGCGTTGAAGTAGTTTTATGTAGCCTACTGTACGTTCAGCGCGTAATTACGCACAAAGTCTGCTGCGCTCCTTACCCACACCTTGCGCGCACACGGTGATTGATGAAAGCCATAGTTGTCAAAGCGTTTGGGTGTGTGTGTAACAGTGAGGTATGGGTCCGGTGGGACGTTTCACACACATACACACACACACACACACACACACACACACACACACAAGTCCTTCTTATTAAACTGAAACCGGGCGCCAGATGACGGGGGGCTGTCGTCACGCGCAGAGGCGAGGCATGGATGGCGAGAAGAAATCTGAGCCACTTTACATCTATTTTTTTCCTTCTTGTTATTGTGGCAAAAGCATGATTTTGGGCGTGGTTATTGTGCACATCATAATAGCCGCATTTTCCGTTTGCAATATTCACATTTTAGCGTTCACACCTTCTCTGTATGTGGGAGTTTTCACACCCATTGTTCGGATTAATTTAATTATTAATGAGCCCACGAATGGACACGGATTCCCGAACCAAAAGTGAAATATTTGAAGTCTTTAATGTCGTATTTAAAGCAATGAATACAGTATAAAATTCAATTCACGTGATTTTATTTGCGTTTTATTACCGGTTTATTTGTGTTTATGTAATATTGTCGTTGGACTAAACGTCAGTTATGAGTTTTAAACATTTTCGTTTATTTTCCAATTTTTTTTACATGTAATATTCCGGGAAAAAGAGAGCTGGAGCGCGCGTTTTGGCACATTCTTGTTCCAGATTCTTCCACCGCTGCGTCCCACATAGACACTGAAGGCTGCTCGCCATCCTGCCATCCTGATTTGTCCTTTTTTCCCTCCCCATCCAGACTTGACAACGACGCCTTCGATGAAGACGGCAACACATTACCGGACATGGGTTTTGACACGGACCAAATAGCGATACGTAGCCCGGACGAATCGTATACCCTGTACTACCCACCAGAAAAGAGGTACATTTTTAGCAGCGTATACTGTCCGTCTTGATCTGATGCTCTCGTGTTCTTATCTGTCCGGTGTTATTTTCCACGTAACCTAAAATGCGCACGCCTTAATAGTCTTGTTTAAGGGGGGCATTTAAGGCTACGTTTTGGATCATTGTCTGCGCTTTTCTTTTTTAAGTCTTCCTTGGATTGATATGTGTGTTTTGGCGTTTTATCATCTCAGATCAGAAAGGCATGCTGAGGAGGAATTAGATAGAGCCTTGAGGGACATCCTGGGTCAGTTAACAGCGAGACATTATCTGCATTCGCTGATGACAATACGCGCAGGGTAAGGGCATCCTTCTATTCGCGTTTACGCAGCTCTCATACCCCATTTCATTTGTCTTGCTTATTGGTGCGTCTTGGTTTTTTCTGTGTTGCATGGCGTATTTCGTTCACTGTCACTGTTATTCCCATAAGGGTGAATTACCAAACAGTTTATACTTTGATTTGTGTGCAGCATAAAAAAAAAATGCGTCAGAATTCACAATGGGCAAAAAAAAAGAATGAATAATTGACGCGTAAAGGCCTATTTTAGCAGGCAGGCCCGTAGCAACGATGCTTTACGTTAGAAATCACGACAGCAAAGGGAAGGATAATCCAAGAGTGAAATTGTACGATCGAAAAGAGCAGGTTTTCAATGCGTTTTTCTGTGCGTTTGTGTGTCGTTGCAGCGAGGACAACAGCGTGGAGGACGAGTCGGAGCCCCTTTCCAAGAGACACTCGGATGGCATCTTCACCGACAGCTACAGTCGTTATAGGAAGCAAATGGCCGTGCAGAAATACCTGGCAGCAGTTCTGGGCAGAAGGTACAGACAGAGAGTTAGGAACAAGGGACGGCGGGGGCTGGCCTATTTGTAGCGTCTTTTTTTGCGAGAACGCGCCCCAAACTGCCCAACTGTGTAAATACATCGAGTCGTTATAAAATTCATCCACCTATATCTGCCAACCAGTGGATTGCGCCTGTGTTCTTTCAACATGTATTTATGTATGAAGTAAAGCCATTAAAATCAATATTTTATTAATAATATCGTTTTTTTTTTCCTTTTTGTACTGAAGCACTTCTTCTTGAGACATAACCTACACAGTTGTGGACCAATATTTTATTTTCATGTCAAGATGTTAAAGAAAATGAGAAAAAAAAAAAAGCTGAAAAAGAAAAGAGATTTAAATGTGCACCTTCAACATTATGCGCTTGAAATCTTTAAAAGTCATCTACATATGCAGAAAATAAATAGATTTTAAAAGACAATCAAAGTATTGAATGTTATACTTATTTTTGTAAGCTATTTTTTTAGTGTTGTTTATTTTGTTTTCAAACAGGCCCAAAGAAGCAGTGAGCATGCTCTGTAAACCGAGGCTTATCCGATATAAATTCTAAATGTTTTACACCTGACTGGTGAGCTATGTGGCATTGATGTATGACCTCATTTGGTGGTGAAAATAGAAAAAAAAAATATATATATATATATATATAGGCCTATATATACATAAATAAAATAGCCTAATCTTTAAAACCGTCATTGTGGGGGCATGTGTTACAGAGATGTGCTCACTTGCCTCAAAAAAGTGTACGAAAAATGCATCCATAAAGGGAGTTGTGTTTATTGTGTACAGACGAGAAAAACTACAAATCCCAGTGTTGCCTGCTCAGTCCACAGTTTCATTCAGAAAAATGGGGGCAAACTGTTGAGCGCAGGCTGCACCAGACCGACATAGACAAGAGGACTATTATATCGGCTTCTTCATCCTTAATGGTGCATGTAAAGGCTGAGTTTTGCTTTAAAAATTGCATGACACACGTGCTATGTAGAGATTTTTATTTGGGCTTATGCTTTAAGCCTCATTTCGCACCACAGCTCCTCCTTCTCAAGTTAAGGAGCTTCAGTGTGGTGATGACTGGTATTGCACTGACTTGACACTGGACGCCCTTATCCTATATTTTTTTAACCTAATTGCCTTTGTCTCCTATAGTAGTCGTAGTAGTAGTACTAGTAGTAGTAATAGTAGCTATTTTATTCATTTTTTTTCTCTTTTTGCTTCGAGATGGCCGTGCTAGTTATTATATAAATACTTTTCTTTAGGCTAGACAGTGCCATAGTTGGCTTTGTGTTGGATGTGTGTTGAGAGCGTGTCGTAAGGATGTGATAAATAGATGGGAAATTTGTAAGGAAAGGAAGAATTGAAGAAAAGAGTGGTGTAAGAGTTGAAGCCGTTGTGTGTGATCGTTTATGTAGGAGAGAAAGAGGCAAAGAGGTAGACTGGACAACTTGAGGGTCAATGAGCCTGACAGTGGATATCAGGCGTTGAATTCCCCCATTTTTGTCAATTGGAAGTTGGAGGCTATCAACACAAATGCAGTTTGATTTAGCACGTTGCATCATTTTGGCATTATTAACACCTAAAGTTAATAATGAGCTTACGTTCATTGTAGTTTGCGTAGTTTTTTAAAACATATTTTTGGATTAAAATATGTTTAAATATGTTTGGATGAATTTAGTCCCACATTTTGTGGCGGAATTATTAGCAACTGAAGCTAATAATCAACTTGCTTCTAACAGTTTTGTTTTTCGTAGGCAAATCTCTTCGCAAATCTCTTCACAAATCTGGCAAATGTATTTATTTGCATCCGAACTTAATCAAGCATGCAAGATGGCTGATATGTTATGACATACTTGCCATGCCTAGTGGTTTTTTTTTACTTTTTACTTTTTCTCTTTTGCCTTCTGATGTCACCACTGCAAATCATGCCTTCGCTATGATTTGCATATTCATTTAGCATATGCTTTTTATGCTAAATGCCCCTTTTGACCATGCTTCGTTCTAATTAATCTATTCATTTTCCTTTTTAAATGCTATGTACAAAAATGTTAAAGTACAAAATTGCATTAGTGTGGACAAAGCCTATAAGATTGCTTCCTTAATAGCGTATAGCCTGACTTAATTGTAGGTTGTGTTATTTTAAATGCAGATTTGAAATAGATGCGCTTTAATGTAGACATTGCTGACTGTAAGAAAAGACTAAATGGATTTTCACAGCCCTCCAGCCCAGAGAGATCTACCTATTGACTTTTATTAGACCGGTATCTTATGAATTTATTCCACATTATGCAAACGGATTTTTATGCATCCCTTGCAATCCAATCTCTGGCCTGCATTCTTCTTTTTTCATACAAAACTATAAATACATTGTCAAATTGGGCTTTTCTTCCTACAGGCTTTGTGCGAGAGTGGTATGAATGTAGGTGTTTTGCAAATATCCATGTGTTTGTTTGTGTGAATGAGGATCAAAACGTGGAGGTGGTGGAAACAGCTTTTGGCTTCGGTGCCTTGCTTTCGACGTGAGAAAAAAAATGTACGAAAAAATGACAAAAAAAAAAAAAAAAAAAAAATCGCCACAAGTGACAGATGGCAATTTTAGTGGCCCTACGATGCTGCAGTCCATGAGCTTACATTCAAACGTCCTTTTTTAATGTTGAATCGCTTGGCTTGGTCCACCCCAACAGTAGTAGTAATTAGGCTTTCTTTTTAAAGCATGGCCAATACTTTTTAGTGAGTAAAATATTATTAAAATGGCTAGAATGTATATGTTGAAGGAGCAGGCAATGTATGTGTGTGCATGGGGTGTTCAGTGTCTGTGGGAGTTGTGAACAAACACCAGTGGTATTATAAATGTTGACTATATAAGGTGTTGTTTCTTTGATATTGGTCAGTACATTATAAAGAAATTAGCCCCTTATATAACTTATACTTTCTCATGTACATCACTATCCAAAAGTACAAGGGTTACAGAACCATGATGGAGATGTTGTTCCGCTCATAGAAAATGCCTGTTGTTGATATTTCTGAAAGCGCCAAACGCCTTACTTTAAATGTTGACTCTTCTCTTCTCTATCTGCAAAACTCTGTGTTTTCAAAGTGAACCTTAGTACAAGTGGCATCGTTCTACACACAGGAATCCTTTATGGGGTTTTACGTTTCTCAATGTCATGAAGTGTTGTAAGATTTGTATGAATAAATTTTTGTAAACAACATTTTTCTAATCAATGTCTAATCATTTTTAAGAGAACCATTGTTAAAGTCATATATAAGGTGTATTAAGATGAAATAAAGAGAGCTGGCACATGAGTCTGACCGAAGTGCAGATTTGGAGCCTCAGAGCAGATCATTTCTAAAACAGACAGCAGCCAAAAGCTCTGATGGAAAATAAAGTTAAACATCTCTCACATCCAGCCCAGCTGCTCTCAGGAGCACAGAGTCTGCCAGCTTCAATTTACATTTCCAGCAAAACCTCATCACAAATGAAAAGCAAATATAAGCCAGGAGCGTTGACACCTGTAAGCAGCCCAGCCCAGAGCACACTGGTCTACTGTGTGTAAGAGGGAACATCTACTTCTCCACCTCACCTAAAGATATGTATGTTTCTAACACATTTAAAAGGCCAAGTGAGATGAAAATAAGGAGAGGTTCTGACTGCATCAGACTACTGGATCAATAGTTGTGAGTGTACAGGCGGTTGGCGCCTGCTCCAGACTGAGAGATCCTCTTTGTGGATCTCTCCTCGCTCCAGTCTTGGCCTTGGAAGTGCAGCTGGGTCTCGTGGGAGCAAGGAGGAGGAGGGTGTGGTGAAGAGGCTCACTGCGCTAACCCAATCAGAGACATGTTGCATGGCAACAGGCCACAAAGGGACGCGCTATGTATACGCATGTGTATATCGCCATCTTCACAGCCCTGTGTACATGTTTATGAGTGTCTTTCATTATTCATAGTGCACAGCTCCATACAGCTCTTCATACCTCCTCACAACTGCATACAATTACACACACCTCTACCAAGGTCCTCACCTGTACCTGACTGCAGTACAAACAGCACTGGACAGCACACTCACTGATACTGTAGCAGCAGCACAGTGGAGCAGGTGGTAAATATGATTAATGAAAGCAGCTAAATGAATTAGCCATGAGAACCTGCTCACACATACATGTGAATCTCCCAGAGGAGGCGAGTGGTGGGAGTCGCTGTTACTAAGAAGCAGATTGGCGTTTGTCAGCTCCTGTGTCGAGATGTCTCTATTCTTCTATATTCTTTATTTATCCCTCTGTGTTTTGGAACTGGCAGCCCAAACTGAAGCTTTGTCCCGTCGACAAGATGAAATTCCTAGATTCCCTCTGACGTTTTGGGATTTCACAGTGCGTTGAAATAAATAAAAGAATAGATTCAGAAAGAAATTGCCTTTGAAATTCAGACGAAGTGCATTCTCTCATAAAGCAGAGGGAATACCCTTTACACAACATGCACAAAAATATGACTGAAGACGTAGAACAAAACAAAATATGAATTCAGCAGACTGCCTTCACTGCTTCTCTGTGGCATTCTTCTTCTTTTCACCTTAATATTTGATGTTTTCTCTGATGGTAATTATTTGTGAAGAAAAGTCCTTCATTCAGGCTGAACCGCAGAATGCCATCTTTTAATAATGCTCACGTGTCCTTCATAGCCCCCAGACATGTCTTAATCATTGGTGCGTGGGGCAGCAGTGGGGCAGGGAGGAGGAGGTATGAGGAGGGGGCAGGGGGAGGGATGATGGATTTGGGATATTCCACAGGGGATACCCACAGTGGCCCTCCAGTCGACATGCAGCCAGCTCTTTGTTACCATCTGATCACTGATCTGCAATCTCTTATATCAATGTTGGTATTTATACAGGGCATAAATGGTAGTGATATGGGTTAAATAGTAATATACACCATATAGTTTGTGTTTAGAACATTGTAGAAGAAATGGGGTCAAAGTGTGTTATTCACTGAAATTAAATGAAATCTTAATTATGACTGAAAATGTTTTCAGCATGAGGCACGAGTGTTTGTTTGGGCCAATTCCGCTCCTCTGAAAAAAAAAGAAGAAAATGGCAAGTTACTTTACACTTGGAGACAGATGGTTTGGGCGACTCCTCAGGGAAACAAAGATATTTATCTAAGTTCAGTGTTTTTGTGTTGTAGCTTCTGCTGAGAGTCACACTGTGAGTGGAAGAATATAATTTAAAAAGTCTTTAAGGGCATCTGGGGTAATAAAACCTGTGACAAATGGGATTGTCAACATGCTGAAGGCCACAATTGGGGTAAGGTCTTTTAGAAATAACTGGTAAGAATTTGTTAACCCTTTCTAAGCAAAAAAAAATAAATCCAAATATACAGTAGTTTATACTACGACTACCAGTCAAAAATTTGGACACACCCGCTCATTCAGTGCTTTTTTTCGCTTCATGTTTCACGTTAAAGGCAAATTAACGTTTTTTTTACAATCTGAGCCTTCTTTCGGCAATAAAACAAGTAGTTTTACTCACCCATAGCATTTTTCTGTCAATTGGAGCAGTATCGCAGAACTTATGTTGAGCCGTTCTGTTCTAGTAATGATCCCGTATCTGTTAACATGGTGCTGTATCATTTGCTCGGGGCATTACTTTGCGGTGTCCAAATAACACAAACTTTAGCACTTTTCAAATCATAGAAGCCCGATGTCTTAATGAAAGATTTCGTTTGAAGCAAAAGTGGCCTGTAATCCGAGATTTAGCCATAGTTTCGAGTAGATGAGGACGCCAGTGCGCATGCGTGGACTGCTCCCGGAACCCAAACATGAAACGCAAAGCTGAAAACTATGGATAAATCTCGGATTACAGGCCACTTTTGCTTCAAACGAAATCTTTCATTAAGACATCGGGCTTCTATGATTTGAAATGTGCTAAAGTTTGTGTTATTTGGAGACCGCAAAGTAATGCCCCGAATACAAATGCTAATGGTTACGCTACAACATAACTTTCTTCAAACAGCTCCAAATGACACGAACGTGATATGGGTGAGTCAAACGACTTGTTTTATTACCGAAAGAAGGCTCAGATTGTAAAATAACGTTACTTTTCCTTTAAATAAAATATTTAAATAAAATATTTTTCATCTCTTAAATTCAAATCCTTAAAGTAGCCACCCTTTGTGGACCTGCAAACCCTTGGCCTCCTGAAATAGTTTTCACTTCACAGCTGTGCCTTGTCAGGGTCAAAAAATGCCAGAAGTACAAACCAGGGTTCAAAGCAAAGAGTGCCATTTCTATTTTTTCTAAATATAAAACAAATTAATTTTGCAGTGAGAATCTAAATAAAGACGAAAAATGAATGAAAAGTGTGTTGAAACTTTTCACTGGTAGTGCGGATAAGTTATGCTTACTGTATGTACACAAATGAATATGTGTATTTTTGGAAAATTATAAAAAATATTGTAGTAGACCTGAAGATTAAAAACAATACCAAAATCCTATTTAGATTAAGACTTTTAAAGATGCACTATGTAACCTTTCTATGCTCCATTACCTGCTTGTCTCCATGAAATATTATTACTCTGCCTGGAAAGTCCTGCAGTATGGCATTAAGTGTCAGTCTTGCAGTGATTTAATAATAGCTGTTTGGGAAAAAAAAAACAAGCATTCTTACCGTGAGCTTATCTGACATGTTTGACTTGTTTGTCTCCATGACGATATACAGATATACAGATATACAGTATAAGTTTGTGTTTGTTTGTGATGAGCAAACATTATAACAGATCAGAAATACGCATAATAGGGGCCCTTTGAAATTCTATTGCTTTGTCTTAAATGTTCCACAGTATGGCATTAAATATATCCCGCATTTATAAATTATAGGTGTTTCTGATGCTAAAGAAATACCTTGATAAATATGCATTGTTATTGTAAGCGAGCTCTCCTCTCCACAGATGTGACCTGTTGGCCTGGTTCTTTCATCTGATGTCTCCCAGGAGATGGGCAAGGCAATAACATCTCCATGGAGACAAACAGATAGCCTGCCCTCCACCAGAAAACGTACATAGTGTAGCTTTAAATTGAAATTTTAATCAAATTGATAAATTGTGAGTGTTTTGAAATCACAAATTTGAAGACAGCTTGTCTCCATGAAGATACAAGTTTGATTCTATACCGATGGACATTTCAGGAAAAGCAACTGCATCTACAGGTCTGAAAAAAAAGCTGCATTTTTTTCTGAAATCAGCATCTCTAAATGTATTACAGCCATTACATTCCAGTGTCTGTTGAATTCCAACACAAACACAAAGCTGAGCTACTTCAGTTCTTGCACCAGGAGTGGAATAAAGTCACCCAAGAACAATGTGAAAGACTTGTGGAGAGCATGCCAAGACGCATGAAAGCTGTGATTAAAAATAAGGGTTATTGCACCAAATATTGATTTTTGAACTCTTCTTAAGTGTAAACATTAGTATTATGTTGTTTTAAAATGAATTTGATCTTGTTTCTTTGCATTGTTTGAGGTCTGAAAACATGTATCTTTTTTGTTATTTTGACCATTTGTCATTTTCTGCAAATAAATGCTCTAAAAGATAATATTTTTATTTGGAATTTAGGGGAAATGTTGTCAGTAGTTTACAGACTCAAACAAAAATGTTCCTTTTGCCCAAACACATACCTATAAGTATTAAAATCAGAAAAACTGCAGTGGTCTCTTATTTTTTTTCCAGAGCTGTATATGGTTAGAAGCAAGTGGCAAAAATTGCTTACATAATACACCTTTAAACTCCTGCTTTTTCTCTTCACCTTTGCACGCCCCCATGGCGAACCAGGATTACAGCCAACACTATAGACAGGCCCAGACAGCAGTGATGCAACAGCCCCCCCGGCTTCTCCCTCTCCCCCCTCCTCATAAATCATTCAGGGCTCGGTGTCTTGGTGGGACATGTACACAAGAGGGGTGTGCCTGGTTTTCCCTTGCTTCGGCCTGCCGTCCAGCCCCACGGTAAAGACTCTATTCTGGTCTTAAACCTCGTCTCTGCCTGTCACGGCTCTCATTAAACAGGAGGCACGGTACCCCCCAGGGACCAACCACACGCCGGAACAGACAGGCGCCACGGAAACCGGGGGGGAGTAGGAGGAGCCGGACCGCTGATCGAGACTGGTGTTGCTTGTGGCGTTCAGAAGGGGAACACTTTAGTTGTATTGCTTGGGTGACCGTGTGGAACCAGTACGATCCATCATGTGTTATGAGCCTATATGAGCAAAGCTGACGTTATTGTTTCACCTTAAAACAGCAATAAGACAGAGGTGCGAGGGGGAATAAACGTCACACAGCATCAAGTTAACCATTGGATATACCTGTGTTACTCACATTACAGGCAGGTACAGAAGGTTTAATGTTCCACAAAGAACCCATCACCTTGTTATGAACCCTTGAGGCAGAAATTTGTTGTGATGTCATAAGTTTGGAGTTTGGAGCTTAAGGGTAGAAATATATGAGAGGGGTCTGTTTTTTGTTTGTTTCATGCTTGGATTATGGAATGGTGTTAAGGTTAAAGGTGCACTACATAACTTTTCAAGTGGAGGTTCTGTCATCTACTTGCCTGTCATTGCCTGGAATGTTCCACAATATGGCATAACACATCATTAGAATGCAACGCAAACTTGCTCTAAGATCTGCTCTCCGCAGATCTGACCCGTAGATTGCGGCGGCAGTAGATCAGTTGGTAGAGCGTTTGTCCACTGATCCAAAGGTTGGCGGTTCGTGCTCTTGACATCAATGGTTGAGCAGTCAGATCCACTGACCCACAGATTGGCGGTACGATTCAAGCTCCCACAGATGAATGCTGCTGTTGTGTCCTTGGGCAAGACACTTAACCCACCTCACCCCCAGTGTCTGCGTACACTGGAGTGTGAATGTGTGTGTGAATGGGTGAGTGGTTCCTTGTTGTAAAGCGCTTTGGGTGCCTTGAAGGTGGAAAAGCGCTATATAAAGATGTGACCATTTACCATTTACCATTGTCTCCATGGGGATAGAATGTTAAATGCCATATTGTGGAACATTCCAGGCAAAGCAGTAACATCTCCACTGACATCATGACTGACCGATCCACCAGAATAGGTACACATTGCACCTTTAATAAGAATTATGCGCTTTTGCATTTTGAGTTTGTCCAAATTAAATATATAGTATGTGGAGATCCATGTTGATTTAGCACCAGCCCTCCCTCCCTTATGCCCACAATCTACTGAATTTAGTACCACCAGAGGATACACTGGCAAGTGACTCTGGCTGAATGACCACTGGTTGGTAAAAATATGTGCTATAAATCAGCAGTAAAATGTCACATTTGACATGTATGATCTCACATTGCCCTTAAATAACTGGATTTAAAGCATACATTTAATCCCGATCATTCATTACATTTGACATGCTGAATTTGTCATTTTTCTTAGTTATAAACAATATATTAAACAAAGATGTGTTGTCTGCAGCCTGCACAATTGGCTAATAAATAAATAAATAAATAAATAAATAAATAAATAAATAAGTAAATAAATAAATAAATAAATAAATAAAGGGTGGAAAAGCAATTGCATCATCCAAAGCCATTAACATAATCTGTTCGCTAATTGGCAAATGGTGCTTCCAAGAATATTCCTAGAAACACCGGGCCATTACTGTATATGGTGCTCTCTCTCTTTCTCTTTTTCTCATTCATTTCCCGGAGATTGATGATAACCTCATAGTCATTACTTGCCTAACCTCAACTTACTTAAACCCATCTCTGAACATTAGACCATGTAGCAGATCAAATATGTTGCATGTGAACTGTGGGGATATTTGTACCCATAAGTTAGGCAGGTCTCCGTGTGTGTGCAGATTTCAGTGCCCACAATGCACCATACACCATTATATACACACACACACGCACGCACGCACGCACGCACACACACACACACACACACAGACACACACACACACGCACGCACGCACGCACGCACACACACACACACACACACAGACACTCCCCCCTTTTTAGCCGTGTTTTGCTCCGCTCTAACTCCTGGGGGATGTATCAGGCTTGTTAGCTTCTAAAAATAATCCATCAGTTTTAGCAGGGCGCGCCTCCTCTAGGTCTGTTGTTTGATGTTGGCAGGTAACGTTTGTGCGCCCAAGTCTTTGTCTAGAGAAGCAGCCCCCAACCACCTGCTGATGTAATCCATGTTCAGCACAGAGGAGTCTATGGATCAAAACACACCTAAGTGAGGAGAATCAAAGGTAGGAGAAGAGGAGAGAAACGTGAAATTTGTTTGTTATTATTTGGATACAGCATTCTGTAGGTGTTGTATATTGTAAATGACTGTATTTCATTCTTAGGGCTGTCCAAAACAAATATTCCTTGGATTATGAAGTTTTGCATTAGAAATTTGTTATAACAGTAACTTTTCTGCTTCAGGATTTCCTTCTGTTGCAGTTTTTCCACTACTGACAATGTAGCTAGATAATGTAAAGGTCCTGTATTACACAGAATAGATTCTTGTGAGCCTTAAGTCATGTTTTCATGCTGCTACCTTCTCAAAAACATA
The DNA here is from genome assembly GCA_036785185.1 of Paratrypauchen microcephalus. Taxonomy (NCBI): domain Eukaryota; kingdom Metazoa; phylum Chordata; class Actinopteri; order Gobiiformes; family Gobiidae; genus Paratrypauchen; species Paratrypauchen microcephalus. The sequence goes on from JAVJIX010000032.1 coordinate 3,172,049, forward strand.
CCCGGAATAGAGTTTTGTTGCATTCCCACATGTTTGAGTAATCCTGGATTATTAGTCTACATACATCTCCAAAACTCAAAATGCTCTGTCATGCAGTAGTAGTGGTAAATTAACCTTAAATCAACCTACCTTGTACCTTTAGTTCTGTAGACAATGGCAATTCCAGGGCTGAAATCATCCAAATGATTCTAGTTAAGTTGTATGGAGTCTGAAAACACAGTGGAACACTTCCTGTATTACCATAACATGACAAGGTGGAATGGAGCGTTTTCCTTTTGAGAAAAGAACCTAAATATGCAGGATTTGCGTGAATAAAACAAAACACAACTCCAGGTATGTTTGTGATGAGGAAACATAATCATATAGAATATAAAATAGCATAATATCAGCCTTTTAAGATCCCATTGCTTTGCCTTAAATGTTTCACAATATGACATGAAATATATCTTGCATTTATTCAATTACAGGTGTTTCTATTGCTAAAGAAATACCTTAAGAAATATGCATTCTTATTGCAAGCGGGCTCTCCTCTCCACAGATGTGACGTATTACTTAGATAACTTATTTCTTCTAATATGTCCAAGAAGATAGATAAGTTTAATAGCTGTGGAACATTCTGGGAAAAGCAATACCATCTCCATTGGGACAAACAGGTGGCATACCCTCCACCAGAAAAGTTACGTGGTGTAGCTTTAAAGTCAAATTATAACCAAACTGATGCATTTTGTGTTTGTTTGGCTTTGTAAATGTTCAGTATCCATCTCCAGTTTCTCCTTTTATTTTTCGCTCTGGTATCATTGCTCATGTCTTGCTCACAGGTCACTAAATCCAATCAGAGGCGTTTGAGTGTGGCAGATGACAGTGCTGACTCTTAACCCAATGTCCCACAGAGGCAAATCTCATTGGTCTGAGTGCAGGCATCATTCATGGTTTGCAAATACAACCCTGAGTCAAAACTTTACCTTATCTATTGCCTGGAAATCTGTTAACTCTCAAGCGCAAACTGTGATGTTTTATTAACATTTGACAACCACAAAATCCTTTCACTCAAAGATAATTAGTTTGCTTTATTCATAGCCTGTTAGGTCATGTTTTTCTTACCTTAAAAGCCTTGTCTTACCTTAAAAATGTTACTCCTTTGCTTGGAAATATTCACAGTATGGTTTTAAGCAGGCGACACCATCAGGCCAGGTTACATTTCAGGTCTGTGGAGGTCATTTCTGATTTCATCATGTTCTATAGCAAGACAAATCACCTATTATCTTTAAAAGAACAGAGTGTGAGAGCTAGGATTGGCAGCTGTGGTTAAACATGTGGCTGTTGTGGCACTACGAAAAGCTTATCTAAATTACGGTCAGCATTTCCTTTATGACCATTTACACCCTTGATCTAAAACAGCTTACAGGATTTGTTGTGTTGTTGGATCCCGTTAACTTTCATCTATAAACCAGCAAAGACTTGTGGTGTGGATCAGTGCTTCTCTGTTGTGACAGGAGCAGAACAGTAGTGGAGGTAGCAGGTAGGCACCTGTCGCCCCGTGGAGCTGCAGGCTAGGCTTCACGCTGCTTCTGTGAGTTCACTTCATCAGCTCAGCGCAACTGCAGTCTTCACATTTGACTCAAGACTGGCAACAACAGAAGAATAATTTTAAAATTCTCCTAGCTATCTATTAATAATAAAAGAGACATCTGACATATTGGCTGCTACTTCAATATGGCACAGGCTTCATGACTTGGAAGTAGAAAATAAGTCATAGAATTTTTGTGACATTGTGCATGCATACTCAAACTTGCGACTTAAATCTGCACTAGACCAGGACTAAACTGGAAAAAAAAAAGAAGAAGATTTGTTTTCAAATGCCACAGTCTATGTTTGCAACTAAAGGAGCACTCCCCTTGACAAACACTCACACTCACTCACTGGCATTTGAAAACTAACTTGCACAGGCTGTTTCTAGCCTTTTGGGAGCCCTGCACAAGATGCTTCATTGGGGACTGTAGAAACATTTTATTGCCTTTTATAACAAAATACAATAAATACATCATCTTGATAAAACATACTGTACTGGTAACAGAATATAAATAATGTTAAGAAATGGAAAATCAAGACAGTTCAATACATTACTCTTATTTTACAGTTGATCAAAATGTTCATGCATTATTCCTTCATTCCCTGTCAGGTGGCGGTAAACTACTCTTGTGGCCACAGTTGCCTGGGGTAGAGTGACAGAACAGAAGCACTCAATCACACAGCACATTCATACAAGGGAAGGTGGATGAAGTTTTTTGCCTAAGGACAGAACACACCAACAGTTTATAACCACTAACCAGGCCCAATCCTGCTGATCCTCCAAGGTTAGACAAATCAGATCAATTATAAACTGTGGGAAACTTCAGCCACACTGTCTTGTGGTCTAGGTGTGAACTTACCAACATGGAGGTCTGTAGAGAGTACAATAGTCTGGGAATCACAGTGGGTTCTGATATGGCACTTTAATATATATAATATATAAGCTTAAATCTGAATGTCCCACCCCTCCCTTCCCATCATTATACAGATTTAAATCAGATTCAGTTAAAGGGCCCGATTTATGATATAATGTTGTTTCCTCATGTGTCAGTAACACATGTTTAACACACAAATCCTGCATATTTAGGCTGTGTTCTCTTAAACAGAAAACACTGTGTTCCACCAATATAGGAAGTGCTCCACTGTCTTGTTAAACTCCATACACCTTCACTTGAATCTGGCCAATTTCAGCCCTGGAATTGCTCATCTCTACTGAACTAAAGGTGAAAGGTAGAAGTGGAAAACTACTGGTTCATGACATCATAATAATCTGATAGGCCCCTGAAATGCCCCTGTTCTGTCAATCAACAGAAGAGAAGAACAACCAGAGAATTCAATGATCACTGATGCAATTGCACCCCCAAACTCTTGGCGGCAGTAGATCTATTGCGACAATACAACTTAATGGGAGAAGAAACAGACCTAAATACTGAAGCCGTGTCCCAATTCCCAGAGTGCACGGTTCGGAGCATGGTTTGAAGGGGCTGTGCGTACTTGCTCAGCCTTAGTGCAGTCCATGGGGTCGGCGAAGAAGTAGCGCGCGGTGCATGCTGGGATATATGAGTGCGCGAAGTGTGCTTTTTTACGCAGTTGGTCCGCGCCCCGTTTCCATGGAAACGACTGCGGTCTTCAGCTTGCGTGTTAACTCTGCATGGGACAAAAAATAAATGGGACAGCAGTCGTCGCGCCGGATGTGACGCACATGCCCTTCAAACCACGCTCCGAACCGTGCACTCTGAGAATTGGGACACGGCTTTCATGAATCATTTGTGAGCATGGATGTACCCTGTACTTGGCCCCTGAATGTAACATGTGGCTCCTTAATGGCCCCTGTTTCAGAAAAATCCTAGAACCACCACTGATAATAAATGGTTACTCAAGCATGTGTGAATGAAACAAATCACAGCTCCAGGTATGTTTTTGATGAGGTAACATTTTAACATGGTTTAAAACTCACAAGAGAAAATACTGCTTGGATAATATAACATATTCGTGTGCCTGTAATAGCTTTGCAAATAACTATTTTGACTCTAACCCATTCACTTCATCTTACCCCATTCAGAGCAGTTGTCCAATGATCAATGAGTCAGAGCAAGCCCAGGTTTAACAACAACACGCCATGTACGTGACCCTCTCAGTTCAATGGCAGGCCAGCACTCACACGTGCACTGGCCATGTTTTTAAGGGTCTATAACAGACTTCATTGTGATTTCGGGTGAGGCTGTGCAAACACTGAATTTTTAATGCTGGCGTGCTGAAGTGTGAAAACGTGGCATGAGATCAGCGCCAAAAAGAAGCTAAATTTTGCCACTTTTTGCTTGCACCTGCCTCTGAACTAACCGCACAAGCGATAGAAGACACCCTGTTATCGTATCTCCTCCAGCTGTCCAAGTTTTTCTGAATGAGACCAAAGATATTAATGAGTGTATGGAATATGCTTGTGAGGCAATGGGTGGCAATGGTATGAATGAACGTACAAAGAGGTGTGAGTTCAAGGGATGTTCTCATAAGACTTCAATACTCGGGTTATAAATGTAAGCATGATCTTATACAGTAATATGCAAGTAACCTAGCACTGAGTTGAAAGACTATGAGGTTAAAAGCAGCTAGTTACTTAAAGGTCCCATGGCATGAAATTTTCACTTTCTGAGGTTTTTGAACATTAATGTGAGCTCCCCTACCCTGTTTAGGGCCACCCCCAGGGCTAAAAGTTGTGAAATGTGTAAACTGAGCATTTGCGATCCTTTTCCGTGTTTGAAAAAAAGACAGCCCAAACGGGCGATTCTTCATTCATTCATTCATGTTCTTCCGCTTTTCCATTTTCTGAGTCACGGTGGAAGCAATCCAAGCGGTGTTCTGCTGCCCAGAACACAATGCACCCATGAATCCTCCCACGGGTGGTGGGTCCATGGGAGGACGGCTCACGACACAACAGCCATGGGGGCTACCAGTGTCCACAGACACTGGGGGCGAGGTGGGGTTAAGTGTCTTGCCCAAGGACATAACGGCAGCGCTCATCTGCTCATCAGTTGGGATCACACACGGTCAACCTGCCAAGAGTGGGATTCGAACCGCCAACCCCTGGATCACTAGAGAAACGCTCTACCAACTGAGCTACTGCTTACGGGCAATTCTGAATAAGGGAAATTTCTGACGTCACACTCAGTTCCACCCCCCATCTGGATGTCTACCCACCGTCTCTGGAAGAGAGTTTGTTGCGAAATGCGTTTTTTTATTTGCCTGGAGGCACGTGAGAGTGTTTCCAGGGTCGGATGTCCTTTATCCGAGCCTCTGAACCTCTGAAACAGCAGTGGTTTAATTTTATTTTCTGTGGAAATTAGTTTATTTTTCAATGGAAATCGTCTCATATCTTCCTCTGCGCTTAAACGCGGAAGTGGAGCCAGCCCCCCACCTGCTGCACTGGCCTGTCTCTGTCCTCCTCATTTGCATTCAAGCAACAACGCCCATAATAAAGTGTTTCAGAGACATATTTATGACTCTGACTGTGTTCATGGGGCTTTCTCATGCACTGAGTGTTGATTTTGAAGAAGAATTCATTTACAGTATTAGGGAACAATTAAGAGGCCATATAAAAGCTTCAAGAAGTACCATGTCATGGGATCTTTAAACAACTTGTGGAAAAACTCAAATACATACAGTACTATACAATACTTGATGAAGGTCTAAACTGGAGGTTCCCTTATAATAAATGTATTAATAAATTACACAAAAACAACATTTCCAAAGCAATTGCTGTGCTGCATAAAGTAAAGATCTTACTAAACACTGCAGCATTATTAACCTTGTATAACTCTATAATCGCACCATATCTGATGTACTGTGTCGAAATTTGGGGGTCAGCATGTAAAACTTACCTACAGCCATTATTTATTTTACAGAAAAGGGCTTTGAGAATTATCACCAGCAGTCATTATAGAGAGCAAATGAACCCATTATTTGTTAAACTTAAACTGTTGAAAATGTGATATTGTTGAATTAATTCTCCTCAAAGTCATGTATAAAGCAAAGTGCAGTGTATTACCTGTAAATATTCAAAGATTGCTTGAGATCAGAACAAGCCACTACAATTTAAAAGGAACCCACATGTTTAAAAAACCTAGATTCAGAACCGAGATTATGGAGCGAAGCGTCGCTGTGAAAGGAGTTCATTTATGGAATAATCTTGACAAAGAAATCAAAGAATCAAGTACAATAATGGCAGTTAAAATACATAAAATCCAGTGTAATGTGTATGTATGAAAAAGAAAACTAAGTTGTTGGGGGAAAAAAATGAAACTTTCTGTTTACAATTGATTAATAATTGTGATTGAAATGGAATGTATTGATGAAATGTTTTATAGTCACTATCAGTGTTAATGTATAGTCACTATCAGTGTTAAAAGGGAAGAGGGGGCAGATAACATAAGATTACTCTTCTTTCTGCTCCCTTTCATTCAATTTTTTGTATTGTTATGAATGAAATAAACAAAAAAAAAATATATATATATATATATATATATAGCTGCAAGCAGCAATGTGGGGACAAGCATCGAAGGTGCATGTAGGCCTCACATTGCTGGGTCTAACAGGGTCTAACAGGGTCTGTTAGCCAGGCTTCCCAGGCTCCCAGGCTTCCTATGAAGGGTTCCCGAGATATGAGCTCACTTCGGCTAGATCAAAGACACATCTAGCAACGCAGAAAATTCCTGAAAATTCCTGCAACTTTGACCGGCTGGTGGCACTAGACGGTTGGGGGTGGGGCCTATAAATTTCTGTGGGTAATGAGGAGACTGGCTGGAATGTGCATGCAAAATTTGCTTGTCCCCAATAATAAGAATCAGTAGAAACACTACGGTGCCTAGCACCTTTGGTGCTTGGCCCCAATAATAAGAATCAGTAGAAACACTATGGTGCCTAGCACCTTCGGTGCTTTGCCCCAACTAGAAAATAGAAAATGACACTCAAACTCTGATAATCTATGTAGAATCTATGTAAGTTTACCCTTCAGATAAAACTGTACAAGACAATATGTTTAATTTGATTTGATAGCACATTCCATTATTTTGTAAAAAAAACTATTTAACCTGCGCTGCTATTTATATAGACAAATCTGACTTGTAATTTGAAAATTACAAAAAAGTGCGGGTGACTTCACTCAGAGTGTCCAGCTCCAGTCAAATTAAGCTTATCAAGGCTAGCAGTTGTAGCTATTTGGAATTCCATAGTAACCAAAGAGCCAATCAGGGTTGAGGGTAATGCCCTAACAGGTTTGACAGGGAGTGAATGCTTAGTCAAACCTGTTACTAACGGTAGCCGGGGCAACCTCAGGAAATGATCATTGGTTGATCATTATGTTTATTGATGATATGATTTACAGACAGCATAGCGGAAAAACAAAACAAAACAGGATCATGTAGAGCAGATTAATACAAATATTTTAATGCCAAAATTATGACCCTGACAGCAGCAGTTGTAGAGAGAGAGGCGGCATTTTTTCAATGGAAAGTGAACTGGACCCAGGGCTGATGGAACCGAAATGCGTCATTGCTCACTTCCTATTTAGAATGTGGCGGTAAGTAGGTTAGATATGTCCATTTATATAAGCCAAGACACATATAGATTGATTTGATTCTCCTGTTTAATTCAAGCTTATTCACAAATGAAAAAATACAAAAATGAAATAAAAAATAAAACATGTTCTTCTGTAAGATCGGTGCACACTCTCCTTGTAATGTAAAGTATGAATGGCATATGACTTAATTTACGTATTTTGAAATGATTGCGACTCTTGTATTCCTTCTGGTAGTACAATGATACACTACATCTAAACATAATCAATTGTCTACTGTACTGGGACACTCAGAGGAAATCCAATTCAAGGTCACACTGTCCAGACTACTCTAGAAAAGGCTGACTAACCATTAAACCAATTTGTACATAAATAATATTCAATGTTCTACACAATCTGCACAAAGAAAGAATGATACTATCAAATACTACATAAAATACCACTATACTACTATAAGACAAGTATGTAGGGACAAGTAGGGACAAATAAGCCTTTAACTGTACACATTTTAGCTTTCAGTGTTGTCACAATACAAACATTTCAAAGTCAATTTTGTTACTAAAGAACAGACTTGCTAATCAATACCGACGCTGATGCCCAAATGATAATTTTAAAGATCTTTTTTAGACAATACTGTAATTTTCAACACAACATAACAGTAATTATTATGTGGTCTTAAACTATTTCTGGCAAAACTCACAATGAAAATGTTTGAATGAAACTTGCTCAAATGAGTATCCAGTTTCAGTCCTAGTTTTAGTATTGATTAGTATCTGACTTTTGATACTTTTGACAGCTCTAGCTGCTTTTACATTATATTTTTACTGAGGCAAATGGAATGTTATTTATTACATGAAAAACGGATAAAATAATGTGTATACATAACAACACTGAATGTGCACAATGTCTATCACAGGAATGTCTCATCTGTATGAGAATAGCTCAGTGACACTCCCTCTTTGTAAACGTCTGAAGCAAAAGTGACATGTTTCATGTCACTTTCACAAGATCTCAGTTCCTAATCACACACACAGAATTACTGCACCAAAAAGCTGCACCAAGCAGCACCGCTGTGGTCTACAGCTCCATCTCCAAACAGGATGTCACTTGCTTACAGACATCTTCGAACTCGCTTTCACCACAAATGAAATACATCTTCTCAGAAGAAGCATCAAAAAGCATGAATAGAATCTTTCCACAGGAAACTACAGCCTACAAACAGACTGGCTTACTGTAATATGCCTGTTGTAAACTGTCTATAGTTCAAGATTGAGCTGAACGTTTAGGTCAGAAATCAAAGGAAGAATTTGCAGCTGTTTTGTCTACAGACACATAAAAAGTACTGTCTCAAAATTATTATTTACATTTATCAAAATTGCTGAGAAACATTTAAAAGGTTCAACATATTAATTGTCTTTGTCCATATTCATTGCTTTTTTTCCCCTTCTTTTTTTAATACAGTGAATTATCCATAAATGCTTATACACCTCTACACCAATTCTATAATGAAAAGTTATCTAAAAACCTTACACCTTTTCAGAATAAGCACAGTGCTACACTGGACTCTGTCCCAGGCCTATCCACATAAAACACAAACCAAGTTTCAAATAGCATCTTCTTTGTCCAATCCAATCCAACTTTATTTCTATAGCACGTTTTATAAACAGAAACAGTTTCCAAAGTGCTGCACATAAAATCAATAAAACTTAATAAAACTTAATAAAACCATTACTAAAATATCAATAAGTAAAGTGATAATAATAAAATGACTAAAAACAAAAGCAACTATAAAAACATTACTAAAATAGCAATAAATAAAGTGATAATAATAAAATAAATAAAAACAAAAGCAATTATAAAAAAAAAAAACACAGAGGACCACACAACTCACGCGGTATTAAAAGCCAGAGAATAAAAGTGGGTCTTAAGACGAGACTTAAAACTCTCCAGTGTGTGGGCTGTTTTGACATGAGGGGGCAGAGCGTTCTATAACTTAGGGCCAACCACAGAGAAAGCCCTGTCCCCCCGAGTTTTAAGTCTAGTCTTAGGGACCACGAGCTGGACGCGCACCGGTGTGTAGATTTGGATGAGGTCAGAGATGTATTTTGGGGCCAGTCCATTCAAAGCTTTAAAAACAAACAATAAAATCTTAAAATCAATCCTAAAACGAACAGGAAGCCAGTGCAAAGACGCAAGAATAGGGGAGATGTGCTCATATTTCTTCCGTCCTGTTAAAAGACGCGCAGCAGCATTCTGGACTAACTGCAGACGATAAAGTGTGTTTTGATTCATTCCAGAATAAAGTGCGTTGCAGTAGTCCAGACGAGAAGAAATAAAAGCATGCATGATGCGCTAAAATAAAAAAAGATTTAATTTTGGCTAAAAGACGAAGATGATAAAAACTAGATTTCACGACCGCATTAACTTGTTTATCAAGTTTAAAATCAGAGTCCATAATGACGCCAAGGTTGGTTGATTTTGTGTGCTGTCTGAGAGGACCCAAGTCAGACAAAGAGCTGGCAGTGCCACCGGGCCCGCACACTATCACCTCAGTCTTGGTCTCATTGAGGCTCAAGAAATTTTGAGCCAACCAAACCTTGACGTCATTAAAGGAAAAGTAACGTTTTTTACAATTTGAGCCTTATTTCGGTAATAAAACAAGTTGTTTTACTCACCCATATCACTTTGGTGTCATATGGAGCATTTCCGGAGATGTTTTAGATTAGCGTTAGGCTAACGCCGTTAGCCTAGCGCGACTTATAGCTTGTAATATGCCCCGTGCGGGCTCCAAATAACACAAACTTTAGCACTTTTCAAATCATAGAAGCTCGATGTCTTTAGTCTACGATTTCGTTTGGTCAAAAGTGGCCTGTAATCCGAGATTTAGCCATAGTTTTGAGTAGATGAGGACGCCAGTGCGCATGCGCGGAGTGTGCTCTCAGCTCCCGGGACCCAAACATGGAACGCATAGCTGTAAACTATGGATAAATCTCGGATTACAGGCCACTTTTGATTCAAACAAAATCGTAGACTAAAGACATCGAGCTTCTATGATTTGAAAAGTGCTAAAGTTTGTGTTATTTGGAGCCCACACGGGGCATATTACATGCTTGGGGAATGCCCCGAGCTATGGCTATAAGTCGCGCTAGGCTAACGGCGTTAGCCTAACGCTAACGCTAACACTCCGGAAATGCTCCATATGACACCAAAGTGATATGGGTGAGTAAAACAACTTGTTTTATTACCGAAATAAGGCTCAAATTGTAAAAAAAACGTTACTTTTCCTTTAAGGCACTCAAGCAGGGGTGTCAGGGGGCTGCTGCTGCTTTTCTTCAAAGGCAGATAAATCTGTGTATCGTCTGCATAAAAGTGATACGACACACCATATTTACGTAGGAGTTGGCCAAGAGGTAGGAGGTACAATGTAAACAAAACAGAACAAATCAGCTAAGGTGAAATTATATATATATTTTTACTTAAACTTCTGACATTAATACGGCAAAATTGAAAATCCCTTTTCCAGACAAAAAGAAAAAAGAAAAGCTTTAAAATACGTTCATCTTCTTTTTGGGTGATTTCTTTCAACAGTGAATCTTAACATTACCCACCCACCATCTGAAATCATAGTATCAAATTCAAAAATGAATAAATCATCTAAAAGCTTGCTTTGCACCAAAAATGGATCGTATATTTTTAGCAGAAGCACAAAGCAACGTGTAACATTGGATTTCCCCTGTTTTCACACCTTTTTGGGATCGCTTGGGGAGGTGTGGAGCGAGAGAACACAGGGAGATGATGTCGCTAGTTTGGGTTTTGTTTGACACCCGTGAGGCTCCGGATCTGCCTCCCTCCTGTGTCTGTCACTCTCTGCGGTCTTCAGAAATGGAGGAGGAGGAGGAGGAGAAGAGGAAGAGCCCCCTCTTCCTCTTCTTTTACTCATAATAGGGAGAAGATGGAACGTGTGAGAGGAGAGCAAGGCTAGTGTTGCATTGTGGGATTTTAAGAACCGAATTTGTATCAGAGCTGAGTGTTTTTTGACAAATATATTTCATGGTTTTGGTCACATGTCCATAAATTCATAGGTTTATTTTATTATATTTAAATGTACATTAGATAAAGGACCCATATTAATCTATTTTCTGATCTTATAAAGTTTTTTCCTCATCACAAACATACCAGGAGTTGTGTTTTATTTCATTCACACACAAACCATGGATATTTATAGGGCTTTTCTTAAACAGAAAACACCTCCCACTGTGTTTTTAATTGGACTATCTCCATGGAGGGCACATCATCAGGCCAAATTACAGTTCAGATCTGTGGAGAAGTGTGCCCTCTCACTTTATTAAAGGTGCCCTGTCTCCATGGAGATGTTGTTGCTTTGTCTGTAATGTCCCAATATGGCATTAAATGTATCCATCTTGCATTTACTCAATAACATGGGCTTTTATTGACTTAAAAACTTGCATTCTTACTGTGAGTGGGCTCACCTCTCCACATATCTGATATGTAACTTGGCCCTATGTTGTCACCTGCTGTCTCTGTTGAGATAAATAAATGTAATGCTGTACTGTGGAACATGCCAGGTATCATCTTCATGGAGAGAAGCTGGTGATGGACCTATAATGTTTTTTGCAGTAGCTTTGAGCAATACAAACACTCATGATTGAATAAATACAATATATATGTCTGGAAAAAAATAAAAGACCACTGCATTTTTTTCTGAAATCAGCATCTCTACATGTATTACAGCCATTCCATTCCAGCGTCTGTTGAATTCCAACACAAACACAAAGCTGAGCTACTTCAGTTCTTGCACCAGGAGTGGAATAAAGTCACCCAAGAACAATGTGAAAGACTTGTGGAGAGCATGCCAAGACGCATGAAAGCTGTGATTAAAAATAAGGGTTATTGCACCAAATATTGATTTCTGAACTCTTCTTAAGTGTAAACATTAGTATAATTAGTATATGCTGTTTTAAAATGAATTTGATCTTGTTTCTTTGCATTGTTTGAGGTCTGAAAACATGTATCTTTTTTGTTATTTTGACCATTTGTCATTTTCTGCAAATAAATGCTCTAAATGATAATATTTTTATTTGGAATTTGGGGGAAATGTTGTCAGTAGTTTATAGACTCCAACAAAAATGTTCCTTTTGCCCAAACACATACCTATAAGCAGTCAAATCAGAAGAACTGATCATTTAGCATTTTTGGTCTCTTATTTTTTTTCAGAGCTGTATATTTTTTAATGCCATACTGTGGAATATCCCAGGAAAAGCAATAGCATCATCATGGAGATGAGCAGAAATGTTACACAGTGCACCTTTAATATATCAAAGTTTAGATCTGCAATGTAAAAAAGGACAATTTGTTGCAAGATAGCTAAACTGTGATGTTGAAATATGTCAGTAAAATATTCAATGTGAGCTGATGTGTGAAGTGTGCAATAGTGAGAGCAAACTTTTAACAAAGAGTGATTTTTTTTAAGTGACAAAGAAACTGAAGTGAAAACCTGTCTGAAGCCTTATCAGTCAGCGGCCTGGGGATATAGACAGCTCCCAGCAACTGTGAACATAAATGTTGAATAAAACCATGGAGAATGTGAGCTCCAATAGAAAGCTCACTCACAATGTTAAAATGTTTCAAAAATGTTCACTGAGCTTAATAGGTGTCATGGGAGAGTTTGCTGTCTTGCTTTGAAGGAGGTTTTAGTTGTCATCCATGCACGTTTCAGTAATCTAGAGATTTCTCCCAGGCCCTTTTGGAATCCTCCTTACAGTTAGTAGTGTGATTCTGTCCAAACGTCATCCCTGCTCTTGCACGGCAATTTTCACAAACCTGATGCAATGTGCAGTTGTTTCATTAGTGCAGTGCTTCTCAATTATTTTCTGTGACGCCCCCCCTAGGAAGAAGAAAAAATTTCACGCCCCCCTCCCTGCGTGCGACTATTAATAGTATTATTTGTCTAGAAAATTATTAGTACACCTCTGCATAACATTTTATCCTTTTATTAACATTAAAAACAAAAAAAAGAAAGATAGAAACTTCCAACAAAGACTGCACTGTCTTTTTGCACTGAGGACTCAAATATTAATGTGTTTTTAATAGAGCTTTGCGCACATTTGTTTACGTTTTACAGAAACGAAACTTAAAACCACATGACCCATTTGCATAAACTCAAAGCGCTGAAAACAAAAAAGCTCTCTACTTGTGCCGCTGATGCGTCAGCTTCTGTCAGACTAAAGGACACGACTCAGTGGAATATACATGTTTTTTTCTGTGACAGAGGATGTTCTGCTGATGGTGAGTCTGTTCTGTATATCGCGTATTTAAGGTTGCCGACCCCTGCCCCAGAGCAACAATGAGAGCGCCACTGCCAACTACTGTTGTTGATGTGCAATTACACTTAATTCTAGTACAGTACGGCAAAAAAGCATGTTTCTCAGGGTCACACGTGCCCCCCCGGCATCACACCGCGCCCCCCCAGGGGTGGCCCGCCCCACTATTTGAGAAGCACTGCATTAGTGGGATGCACGTTGATTACATGATAGTGCTCTGGAGGGGGAGTGAGTTTACATGGGGGGCAAAGGGAGGGCAGGGGATGGGGTAGAGAACGGATTCAGACTGTCAAAAATGAAAATTGTGAAAAAAGTGAAACTGATTAAACATGTTAATACGTTGTTTTCAGAACAAAACATAACATGGTGATCTAAATTTGTTGTGTTAGCAGTTAACACGTTTTAGTAACTCTTTGTTATTAGTTTGTTTATATTTTCAAAGCCCAAAATGCTCTTTTCTATCTTGTGATGTTGTGTAGTGGTAGTTTTCAAGTTAACTATACTATATTATGTACAATACGAAATCCACATGCAATACTTATACTATATTATGTGCAATACGAAACTCATTTGAGCAGTATTACCACCTGTGAAATACTCTACTTACACCTTATTTAATCCTGTACCTATGTATTTTATTATATTTTATTACATAATTCTTATCATATTATTTACTTTTTCCCTTGTATTTTTATTGCATGCTATTAGTACTTCTCGACTATCTTAGCGAGTCAACGGGTTCTTCTGATCCTAAGCATTTCATTACATTGATGACCTTGTGTTGATCCTGCATATGACAAATAAACAATCTTGAATCTTGAAAACAGCTCCTTTTACCTTTAGTTCAGTAGAGATTGGCAATTCCAGGGCTGAAATCATCCAAATGATTCTAGTGAAGGTGTGTGGAGTTTCAAAACACAGTGGAGCACTTTCTGTATTACCCCATGACATCATGAGGTGTGTTTTCTGTTTTCTGTTGAAGAGATGAACACAACCTAAATATACAGAGCTTATGTGTACAAAACAGAACTCCAGGTATATTTGTGATGAGGAAACATAATAACATAGACCAGAGGATAGGGTAACATAAAAGTGTCCTTGTTAGCCTTGTTAGCCTTGTTAATGACTGAAGTCTGCACTGCTTAATTTATTCATGCTAAACTTACATAAGCAGTGAATTGATTGAATTTAAAGAGTGCCTGGTGAAGTGTTGTGTAGGCCTTATAAAGACTGTCTGGATTGAATGCAGCATAATGTAGTTCATACGTAAAGTTATCAAAGTTAATGAGAGACAGCACAACACACTCCAGGCAGATTACATTATTATCTTGACCTACTGATGCTGTTATTGTCTCCCCATTAACATTCATCATGCTAGTCGTGCTTTTAGGCATTTCAGAGCAGCATGGTCTGTTTGTTTGTTCAGCATATGGCCTCCCTTCAGTGCAGTGATTTCACTCTTTGGCTCCAGTCACTCTCCATGACTGCTCAACACTGAAGACATGAGCAAATCACAGTAAACACACAGCACTAATCATGCTAAGCTAATGCGACACAGAATTTATGAATGAAATTACAACACTAAAGGTTCTATATTACGCAAAATTGACTCTTGTCAGGTTTAAGCCATGCCAGAATGCAGTTATCAATAACATACTGGAGTTGTTTTGGTTTCATTCACAATGTTTGAGTAATTCTCCATTATTAATCTGTCTACATCTCCAAAACTCAAAACGCTCTGTTCCACCTTGTGATGTCATGAAGCGGTAGTTTTTAAGTTAACAGCTACTTTTAACCTTTTGTTTAGTAGAGATTGGCAATTCCAGGTTTGAAATCATCCAAATGATTCTAGTGAATGTGTATGGAGTTTAGAAGCACTTCCTGTATTACCACAAGTTTTCTTTTTGAGAAACTCAATAAATACGCAGGATTTGTGTGTTAAACGTGTGAATGAAACAAAACACAACTCCAGATATGTTTTTGATGAGGAAACAACATTATAACATAGACCAGAAAATAGCGTAATATGGGCCTTTAAAGGTGCACTACCAGTATGTTACTTTTCTGTTCTGTTTCTTTGCCTGAAATGTTCCACAGTATGGCTTTAAACCATTTTAGTTCATAGTTCATAGTTAGCTTTATTGTCGAAAAACCATATGTACACGACACACAGTGAATCGAAATTTTGTTTATTGTGCATTTATTAATTACAGGTGTTTTTATGCCACAGAAATAGCTTGCATTCTTACCGTGAGTGGGGTCACCTCTCCACAGATCTAACCCACAACTTAGCCTTGTAACGTCACTTGTTTGTCTCCATGGAGATGGTGGTGGACCAGAGCACAGTTAAGCTTCAATCTGTCAAGTTTGTTCTGTGCAAAATAAAAACAAAATGAAACTACAAGCAACAGTGTGTCATACAAAATCTAAATTCAAATAATCAAAATGGCCGTTTTCCCACGTCCTGCTCAGTGATTTGAATCACACCTCAGTTTGGTCTGAGCCGTTGGATGCGGATTCACTGATGAGCTCCCAAAGGTCAGTGATGTTTTCGCCAATCTGAGGTCTGTCTTTTTAACCTCTGACATGTTGGCACACTGAAGGTTGAGCAAAGTTTACAACTAAGTAAAAGTGTGGAAAAATAACATTCATTTTGCACATCAGTTTAAGATTTAAAGATCCCATGACATGGTACTTCTTGATGCTTTTATATGGCTCCTTAATGGTTCCCTAATACAGTAAATGAATCCTTCTTCAAAATCAACACTCAGTGCATGAGAAACAGAGATAAGATGAGAAAGAGTCATAAATATCTCTCTCAAACTCTTTATTCTGGGCGTTGTTGCTTGAATGCAAATGAGGAGAAAAAAGCTGGCCAACAGTAGAGGGTGGGGGCGTGGCCAAACGGTCCGGTCTCCGCTGTCAGCCCACAGCTGATCCATTTCCTTGTTTTTGCACGGGGGAGAGAGTTGAAGTGTTCCATTGAAAAATAAACACGTTTCCACAGAAAATAAAATTAAACCACTGCTGTTCAAAGGTCCAGAGGCTCAGATAAAGGACTTCCGAGAAACACTCGGACGTGCCTCCAGGCAAATAAAAAAACACATTTCGCATTGCCTAGCGCAAGCGTTTACAGAGACGCTGAGTTCAGACAGACGGGGGTGGAACTGCATTTGCATTTCTTTTTTCGATCTGACGTCAATAAGGTGCCTTGTTCAAACTCGCCTGTTTGAGCTCCGATTTTTTGTAACGCAGAAAAGGATCGCAAATGCTCAGTTTAGACATTTCACAACTTTTAACTATGGGGGGGGGGGCTAAACAGGGTAGGGGAGCTCACATTAACGTTCAAAAACCTCAGAAAGTGAAAATTTCATGCCATGGGACCTTTAAAGGGACAGTGTGTAAGATTTTTACCCGTTAATTACTGAAATTGAAGATACCCATTCAAAAATACATTGTTTTCCAAGCCTTTTCACTTCCATCATGAAATCAAAATATTCTTTTGGACTTAGATATAGTCACATAAAAGGGGGATCTTCCCCATATTAGAGGCAGCCATTTTGAATACGAGAGCCGCAGAAGGACATTTGGGCTCATCCTTCGCCTAGGCTCCTGCTAGTAGCTGCTCAGCCGCGCTGCCTGAGGGAGCGGAGAAAAGGAGAGCGGAGCCGGGGAGGGGGGAGGGAGAAGCCTCGTGGTTTTGGGTAAACAAGACAAGCTGCTGTATCACACGTCGTAATGGATCTAACACGTGTTTTGGACTAAATTGTTTTACTGGATTTTATTCGCTGGATCCTTACGGACAGATTGAGGCCAAGTTTATGGTGAAATACAGAGTTTAACCTGTGCAGTGTCACGGGGAAACAGGAGAGATGACCCAAAATGCAGGACTACTGTTTAAGTACTTTAATAATAAACAAAATCCAGAAAAGACCAAAATCCAAAGACGCAAGACATGACTACTAATGACAAAACGTGACGAGACATTGACAAAGGACCAACCAAGGGCAGAGGAGAACATGGGGTATAAATGCAGACAGACACAGGTGTAGCACATCAGGGCGGGGAAGACAATCAACAGACAGGAAGTAAAACTAAAACAAGCTGACCAGAAATGTCAAAATAAAACACTGAGGACACACCAAAGGAATAGAATACACAAAATGTGAAATAACAGCCAAAAAAAAACATGAACCATGACATGCAGAGCCTTCAAAGGTAAGCTAAGTAACAAACCTCGTTTTGTGCTTTTCTGTATAAAAGCCCCATGTGCTCGGGGAGTGATTGTTGTGCAGGGAAATTAATTGCATAGTCAAAAAGAGGAGACTGTAAGGTTTCATTTGATGTGTAGAGTGTCATGGTACACGATCAGGAATGTGTGTTTTCATGCGAAAAGAAAAAAAAAATGTGACCGCGTGTATTTATACCGTAGTTGTCGGCGAGAGCTCGCACAGTGCCGGGTTCGCGCGGGTACGCGAGCTGTCTGCGTTACGGTGCGCCCGGGTGACCCTCGAGGTCTGCCATAGCCAAAAAAGGAAGTGGAATAGCTACCATCCACCTATGCGCCACGAATCCTACACACTGTACCTTTAACATTTTGATTTTTTGACAGTGAAACAGGTGAGTAGTCTATATTGAGAATGCTGTTTTAATACATCAAGTGAAATTCTACAGTGGAGGTGGCTGGGTTAATATAGAAACATATTTTATCATTGCACAAAGCCAAAAATGCTATTTTAAGATACGTTATGTAACTTTTCTGGATAAGTTTAATGCAATACTGTGCAACAATCCTGGTCCGCCACAGAACTGCACATTTAAATGTATATAAAAACAGTCAAATGTGGGTCAGATGACAGTTAATGGTGAATGCAATAGACTTCTAGTTAGTGTGCAAAATACAAGTTATATTTAAAGGTCATAAATTAGACAAAATAGTTATAATGTTGTTATAATGTTGCTACTTCCCCAAAAACATACCTGGAGTTGTGTTTTGTTTCATTCACATGTTTGAGTGCCCCTGGTTTATTAGTCTTTCTACATCTCCAAAACTCAAAATGCTCTCTTCCACCTTGTGATGTCATGTAGCGGACGTTTTCAAGTTAACAGCTCCTTTTATTCAGTGGAGATTGGCAATTCCAGGGCTGAAATAATCACAAATGCTTCTATTGAAGGAGTATGCAGTTTAAAAACACAGTGGAGCACTTCCTATATTACCACATGCCATCACAAGGTGGAAGAGAGTCGTTTCTGTTTGAGAAAAGAGCTAAATACAGAGGGTTTGTGCATTAAACATATATGAAAGAAATAAAATAAAACACATGCTTTTGAAAAGGAAATATCATTATAAGACAGATCAGAAAATAGCATAATATAGGCACTTTAAAGAGTCCATATGGCTTGTTCTATTAGTAGTAAAAGTGTGTGATGAAAGCAGCGCTCCTCTGCTGAAAACCCTCCCTCTTTCGTTCATGTAGCAGAGCGTCAGTCACAGATCAAGAGCCGTATCTAGAGCAGTGCATCTCTTGGGGATGGTGTAAGAGCAGATTAAAAGATAATGGCACTGTTAGATAAACCTGGAGAGCAGGAAGACAGTTAGACGGCAGTGAGTCACGGCCTGTCTCTGCACTTTGAGGATTTTAATGTATAAATATGAATACATTTGGGTATGACATGTTTTATGCACACCATGTTTTGCCTTGCCTAACCTTGGTCTCTGCACTGTGTTTTGCATATGCGCATATCCCTCCATTATATATCTGCTTCCTCGTGTGCAGTAGTTAGTCTGATGCCAATCTGTCCAAGCCGCTCCAAACTCTACACTGTAATCATTATTCATTCACTCAACACTCTGTTATGGTAGCCACAAGGGGTAAACTTTCAACTACCACAATCACTCACGCACTCACCACATTCTTTCCAGGTAAGGTGTCTTGCCAAAGGTCACAACAACACAGTGAGAATTGACCCTCTCACCATTAATTTGATGGAGGAGTGCTTTAACCAGTTTGCAACTGTAGCCCCAACTTCTGCATTTGTGCTTGTCTGGATCTGGTGCAAGCTTCTAACCAGGGTGGATTTGTTCTCCTGTTTGCTATAGCACACTTTTTGCTATTTCTAAGAGAATAGGGTGTGTGAAATGTTTTTAAAATTGAGTATCTGGCAATATGTGAGACATATCTGAGACATTTAATGTGTTACCAGGTTGTCAATTACTTCTTGCAAATTAAATGACAGTATGACATCTCAGGTGGATTAAGATGAAGATTTATTCTAACATCTGCCCAGTGAAGTCAATCAAACCTGAGTTTCTGGGTAACATAGAGTCCCCTCAGGATGAGCAATCTGAGTGGGACAGCATCTGGTGCAAGCTCACACACATATCACTCACAAGACTAGAGTCATTGTTTGCAACCAACTTTTATTATATAGGTTCTTTAGCCCAATCACAACAGTAATCACCTCACAGGGCTTTTCAAAAAATCTGGTAACATTAAATTATATGGTATATTTAGAAACTAATAGTAATGATTGTTCTTCAAATAACATTTTACAACACATCTTTTCTTATACTTTGGTAAGTTCATTTTGAACTAACAATGCAGTTAGATATAATTATATAACTATATTTTGAGGATGTTTATTGAAAAATTTATGATTCACAAAATAAGAGAATTTTAGTTCCTGGAAGATTATGGTTCGGAGAACCATCAGATCAAAAACAGGACTATACCAGATCTACACTAGGACCTAAAACATTACAAAAGTACATTAATATATTTCAGTACAAATACAAAAATTGCAATGAACCATGAAAGGCAACCCACATACGAGGGTTTGAGAGATATCCACCAAACAACCAAAAATGTGCAGTAATCTATATTTACTAACTGTCAGTCTTATCTATCTATGACTATAAACAGATGAAATCACTGGTGGATTCTTCATCTGCATATATGCAAAAGGAGTGAGTCACTGCTGCAGAGTGGGCTGGGTTCTGTTTAAGCTTAATCAAACACTGTGGTCACAGTCAATACACAGACATATGTTAATGCAGCGGGCCGTGAACTCCTCCTGAATGGGAATGGGACCCACCCAAGCACACCACTGACCTCCAACAAACAAACAAGCACACACATGCACACACATGCACACACATGCACACACATGCACGCACATGCGCACACATGCACACACATGCGCACACGTGCACACACATGCACACACATGCGCACACGTGCACAACAGAATAACAGACCAGGAGAGAGGTATGGATGGATTCAGAAGGAGGATATTGGAGATGCAAAAATATACATGAGTTAGTTTGCAGTAATAAAGTTTAATTCTAAGCACAATTTTATATCACAATGTTTAGCCACACATCTATTCCTAGTTGATATAAAGTTAATTTTACTATGAATAACTGGGTGAAAACTAGCTTTGTGAACTAGTTTAAAAAGAAAAGCATTATTTAACTTTTGTGGTGATTTTCCACCTGAAAAGGAACATACTGTACTTTTCTATAGAAAACAAGCTATGGGGAGATTTATTTATTTATTTAACTCAAAATGCATGTGACACAGTTACACTCCAATGGTCATAATGGCTAAGATTTTGTTTTGCAGCCATGCCTGCCCTAAGGCATACTGACATGAATGCTTCATCTCGTCTTCCTGATTTAAATGTTATTAAAAACAAAACAAAACAAAAAACAGCTCCTCAGATGTTACTACAGTAACACAGAGGAAGAGGCAAAACCAAAACCGTGTTGTGAAAAACGCTGGAGGTTTGAAACAGTTCTGTGAGTGAGAGTGTATCGATCTTTGGTTCCACAACTTCCCCCGTCAGCAAAATTCTATTTCTGGATCAGTCCAAGCTCAGGAAGCCAGCCAGACCTGATTTACAGTGCCTCGTCTCTCATCCCACCCAAACCATCTATTCTCATCTCAAGTGAGATGTCAATACAGCCACCACCGGTCACAAGTAACTATAATGTAATATGTGCTACAGTCCCATACCTGGATAAATTATATACAGCAACAGTGCATGATATAGTTTTTTATGAAAATATCAGATACATTTATGGAAATATTACAGTTTAATTTAAAGATGCCTCGAACATTTTTGGATGTTCTTCATCAGTTTGTCTCCAAGGAAATTTAATTGTTGTGGAAATGTTCCACAGTAAATGGTAAATGGTCACATTTACTGTATAGTGCTTTTCCACTTTCAAGGCACTCAAAGCACTCAAGGAACCACCTCATTCACACACATATTCATACACTAGTGTACATAGGCACTGGGTCAAGGTAGGTTAAGGTGACAACAATGGCATTTATCTGTGGGAGCTGGAAGCTCACCTCCAACCTGAAGGTCAGTCACCAGTGATGTTTATGTGAAGAGCCAACCTTCAGACTTCACTATTTTTTTATTACAGGTTTCTTTATTAATAAAAATATCATTTGAAACACATGAATTTTAACTGCATATGCCATTTTTTTTTATACTATTTGCCATTTTTATTGTTATTTTTAAACCCACTTTTCACAATGGTAATGTCAACTGCATTTAATTCAGGAAAAGTGAATATCTCCTCCTTGCTCTACTCTAGTTGAGGACACAAAATTGCTTGGTGTTTCTGACTGATGGTCCAGTCTGTAGAGCTCTTTCTAACATGCTCTCCTCATCTGCAGCCCTTCAGTCTTTCTGCTGTCATTTCAATCACAACCCATTGATCTCTCTCTCCTCTCCTCTCCTTTCCTCTTCTCTCCTCTCCTGAGAATTCTACTATTTTTGTCTTCTTTAAACTGTTTCTCCAAATACTTGCTGTCAACTCACTCACAGTAATTAACCGTGTTTGTTTTGCTGTCTAAATAATTTTCTTTTTATATCCTGCACCCTTGGGATCTGAAGATGAGCCTGAGCAGGTGGTACAGTGAACCAGGCTCCCCAGAGGTCCTCGCTGTCTGGACTTGATGGAGGAAAACCCCAGCGTACATTTAAAGGGGAGAATTTGACTATTCCCTGGTTACGGCTGATACCAGGAGGAACGCTCTGGAAATTTTATTAATGGTAAAAGCATAATGTGTCTCACAGGCCGGTGGTGAGGAGAGGAGGTGTCTGCAAAAAGAAATTAAAATTAAAAATAAGATAATGATTCAAGAATTATTTGTTATTCTTAGTGGTGATGAAGAGCCGGTGTTTAAAGAGGTTGAGAATGAGATTGCATTTAAAACATACATACTGCGCTTGTGTCTGCTATATACAGCTCTAGAAAAAAATAAGAGACCACTGCATTTTTTTCTGAAATCAGCATCTCTACATGTATTCCATTCCAGCGTCTGTTGAATTCCAACACAAACACAAAGCTGAGCTACTTCAGTTCTTGCACCAGGAGTGGAATAAAGTCACCCAAGAACAATGTGAAAGAGCATGCCAAGACGCATGAAAGCTGTGATTAAAAATAAGGGTTATTGCATCAAAATATTGATTTCTGAACTCTTCTTAAGCGTAAAGATTAGTATTATGTTGTTTTAAAATGAATTTTATCTTGTTTCTTTGAATTGTTTGAGGTCTGAAAACATGTATCTTTTTTGTTATTTTGACCATTTGTCATTTTCTGCAAATAAATGCTCTAAACGGTAATATCCATCCATCCATTTTCTTCCGCTTATCCGGGGCCGGGACGTAACGGTCTAAGCAGGGACTCCCAGACTTCCTTCACCCCGGACACTTCCTCCAGCTCCTCCGGGGGGCCCCCAAGGTGTTCCCAGGCCAACCGGGACACATAGTCCCTCCAGCGTGTCCTTCATCTTCCCCGGGGCCTCCTCCCGGTGGGACATGCCCGGAACACCTCCCGAGGGAGGCGTCCAGGAGGCATCTGGAACAGATGCCCGAACCACCTCAGCTGGCTCCTCTCAACGTGAAGAAGCAGCGGCTCTACTCCGAGCTCCTCCCGTGTGACTGAGCTTCTCACCCTATCTTTAAGGAAGCACCCAGCCACTCTGCGGAGGAAACTCATTTCGATCTTTTTCGGTCATTACCCAGAGCTCTTGACCATAGGTGAGAGTAGGAATGTAGATTGACCAGTAAATTGAGAGCTTTGCTTTTTAGCTCAGCTCCCTCTTCACCACAATGGTCCGGTACAAGGATAATATTTGTATTTGGAATTTGGGGGAAATGTTGTCAGTAGTTTATAGACTCAAACAAAAATGTTCCTTTTGCCCAAACACATACCTATAAGTAGTAAAATAAGAACTGATCATTTTGCAGTGGTCTCTTTTTTCCAGAGCTGTACGTACTTATAATCTATGACCCCCGTGGATCATTATGCTATAATTTGGACGTTTTAAATATTCATCTAAAACAACTTTTCTGGTGGAAGGTCTGTTAAATGCTTTTCTCCATAGAGATGTAATAACTTTGTCTGGAATGTTTCATCATGGAAACAAAACCAGGCCAAGTTACAAGTCAGATGTGTGGACAAGCAACCCCGCTTACTGTCAGAATGCCTGTTTTCCTAGGTATTTTGGGGCGATAAACTATCTGTAATTGAATAAATGTAAGGTAGAGATGTTTAATGTCATACCATGGAACATTCCAAGCAAATTGAAGACAAAGACAAATAGAACAAAAATTGTGGCGCCCAGTGGGAGCAGACGTCGCTATAACAGTAATCACAACAAGTAGCCATGGAGTTGTTGGCATCTCCTATAAGTTTGGTGGAGAGGTATATACTTGTTTAACCAGGGCCAAATGCAAAAAAGGGGCCTCCAAAATGAGTAATGTGATTATCATATAGTGTGGGCCCACCAACATGGTTTGTATGCAGGGTGAGAGAAAGTAGAAATAGAAAAAAAAAATCAGTATTCTGTGTTGAATTTATGCTTCACTATATCTTTTGGTGGGCTGCCTTATACTTGTCTCCATACAGATCTTATTGCACACTGTTGCTATGGCATTTAACTTATGTTTCTTGCATTTATTCAATAACAGTTGAAAAAACATGAAAAAAAACTACAGAAATTCCATGTTACACAATGAACCTTTTACAATTTATTTACCTCTAGCCTTGATGCATTGTACCTCCTCACTGTACCTGACAGAAGTGTGCGTTCAATAAATTTACATCTAATCTCATAAAAACCTACAAATTCTAACCTTATTACATGTTTTTACACAGTGCCTTACATAGAGATAGATAATGTATCAGATGTAGTATTGTGAGTTCTAGTCCTGTGTAATAATGATGGTGTAATCAAAGGTTGTTTTTGGTGATTTAATGAGGAACGTTCCCAAAAACATTTGAACGGTGCTATACAGCTCTGGAAAAAATAAGAGACCACTGCATTTTTTTCTGAAATCAGCATCTCTACATGTATTAGAGCCATTCCATTCTAGCATCTGTTGAATTCCAACACAAACACAAAGCTGAGCTACTTCAGTTCTTGCACCAGGAGTAATAAAGTCACCCAAGAACAATGTGAAAGACTTGTGGAGAGCATGCCAAGACGCATGAAAGCTGTGATTAAAATAAGGGTTATTGCACCAAGTATTGAATGAAGTGTAAACATTAGTATTATGTTGTTTTAAAATGAATTTGATCTTGTTTCTTTGCATTGTTTGAGGTCTGAAAACGTATCTTTTTTGTTATTTGGACCATTTGTCATTTTCTGCAAATAAATGCTCTAAACCAGAGGTCTTCAACAGGGGGGTCGCGACCCCTAGGGGGGTCGCGGAGGTACTGCAGGGGGGTCGCGAAATCCTTTGATTTCACTTCTAAATAATATAATTTTATATTTTATAGTGTAAAATACAGTATTAACCTGTGTATTATTTCCTTGTATTGGATGTACCATAACAGAGTAGCAATGTTTATACATGACACTAAGCTCAATTTAATATAAAACACAATTCTATGCCGTATATATAGTAGGGGGTCCCTTGCCCAGTTCGCCATCTGTTTGGGGGTCCCTGGCCTGAAAAACGTTGAAGACCCCTGCTCTAAACGATAATATTTTTATTTGGAATATGGGGGAAATGTTGTCAGTAGTTTATAGACTCAAACAAAAATGTTCCTTTTGCCCAAACACATACCTATAAGTAGTAAAATCAGATGATCACAACTCCAGGTATGATCAGTGATCTCTTATTTTTTTCCAGAGCTGTACAAAACAGTGGGGGAAAAAAAACAAAACAAAATGCTATAGATGGTTACCTTCTTTCTGAATACCCTGACCCAGACTGACTGAGGGAAGGAGAGTGGCCCTCTTTTATCCACCAAGGCTCCTTCCCCAAAGCAATTAACACAAAAATACTAGTTTCCTATGCAAAAACCTGGCCATACCTGCCTGTCAAAGCCTGATCCCGTCAGATCTCAGAAGCTAAGCAAGGCTGGGCCTGGTTAGTACTTGGATGGGAGACCGCTGGGAATTCCAGGTGCCTCAGTGTGGCGCCAGTTGCAAAAAACTGTCGCTGTGTCCTTAGGCAAGACACTTTACCCACATTTGCCTAGTATGAAAGTGGAGTGTGCGTGAGTGTTGGAGGTGGTCGGAGGGGCCGATGGCGCAGATTGGCAGCCTCGCTTCCGTCAGCCTGCCCCAGGGCAGGCTGATGGAAGTAGGCTACAGAAAGTAGCTTACCACCACCAAGTGTGGAGTGAATGAACGGTGAACTGTGGAGCGCTTTGGGATGATAAGGCATGTCATGAAAGGCCCTATATAAATGCAATGAAAAAACAAAAAACAAAAAACTTAACAATAATATCAAAAATATGAAAAAAAAAAACCCACAAAAATACATTTATAATATGGCCATGTCTCTGCACCTGTAGCACAGTCAGTAAAAAATAACAATTAGTGGGAAAAAATGGCATTGTAGTGACGTCACTATGACTATATGAAAAAGTGTCATGTTTTCATATTGAGACTTGACTTAATGCTAACTGTGATAGAAGCACTGCTCTGTCTGAAGCTCTGTTAGACTTTAAACTGAGCTTTGTTTTAACACAATCTGACCAAGAACTGATTTAGATGGAACACGGGAGCTGTTTTGTGCTGTTAAACAAGTCTCGCACATAAAATTAGTCACAAGCGAGTTTAAATCCATTTTGTATTTTTCTCTTGCACTTTACATATTCCACGTTTCATTCTACCTCGAACTTACCTTCTTGTTGGAAGTGTATATATATGTTTACCTTACCTGGCCAGCCAAATGATATCTCTCTGTATTTCCTATACAGCGCGATACCATTTGGACACCCTCCATCCACCCTCGCTCCTCCGGTTAACAACGGACTCCGCGATTCTGATTCGTTCAAAGATGGTGACGTCAGTGCACCCGCCTTTGCCCGCAAAGTCACTCTTAGGCAGCGGAAGTTCCGCCTCAGTTTTGAATCAAGATGGCGCAATCTCTGATTGGTTCACTTAGCTGTCTGTCTACGCGCAACCGCAGCGCATTCTGGACTAAGCGTTACCAGACTCAGTCGCTGGTACAGCGATGAGTCATGGATTCTTCCAGGCAAATGTTTACCTGTATGTCTTATGACTATTTATTGTTGATGTCTGTATACACTTCATGTTCATGAGTGTAGCTGTGTGTGTGCGTGTTTTTAGTTTTTACTTTAAATTGCACATTTGGTGTCTGGTGAAACGCAATTTCAGTCCTCTGTGTAATGTCTATTGCATAGTGAATTGACAATAAAGTACACTTTGACACTTTGACTTCTTGAGCTTTCATATTTTTTTTTTCATAAAACATTTTTGGCAGTGCTTACTAACATGTGCATTGTGTCAGTATGGTAACTGCCGAACACCATAGACATACATGTATACTGTTTGATATCACTGCAACGTATCAATGGCGCTACGGTCAGCCCCATTAGACATAGCTCAGCATTGTTGGAAATAGAAACACTTAGACGGAGCTCGTACCAGCCTCTTGTACCAGACACTGGTCCATGCTAAGGGCGGGGCCTGGATCTGTGCCCTGTCCACATCTGACCCCCTCCAATTACACTTGTGACAGATGCTGCCTGCACACACACACACACACACACACACACACACACACACACACACACACACACACACACACACACAAGCGCACACACAAGCACATTAATGCAACACCAGAATCACCACATCAAATCTCCATATCTGACATGGCCCCTTCACCCTGCGCTTTGTTTGCCCCGTGACCACATGTGGCTCCTACTACAAATTTAATAAACACACAGCATTACAATAAGTGTGTGTGTGTGTGTGTGTGTGTGTGTGGGTGTGAGACAGAGAGAGTCTTTGAATATCTATGCTTGTAATAAGAGTCTACAATACATGCACATAAAAAATAACTTCTTTCTACCCATTCCACAAACAAAAATGGACCACGAAATAGAAAAGCACAATGGTTCACATATTATATAGTTCTGCTAACTAGGTCAAAAGACAAAATCCTAATATCAGGTAAAAAAAAAATAAAAAAATAAAATAAAATAAAAAAACATGATAAAAGTTATATCCATTGTATTTTTACATTGATTTAGTCAGAATCCAGATTATATTAGAAATAGTCTTGATACTTGATTCTGATACCATAATAATAATAATAATAATAATAATAATATTCAAGATTTATTGTCATATGCACAGTAAAGAAACATATTTCCCTGTACAATGAAATTCTTACTTTGCTGCCCACACTGGATGCCAAGAGTATACAAAAATAAATAAATAAATAAATAAATAAATAGATAGATAAATAAGATAAAGAGAAGCATGTAAAAAAATATAATCAAATAGAAACAATCTTTACAGAATATACAATATGAAAAATATAGGCTAGGTGCTATAAAAATAATAAAAATAAATTAATAATAATAATAATAATAATAATAATAATAAAAATAAAATAATAATAATAATAATAATAATAATAATAATAATAATCTCTTTATTTAGACAATAGAATGTAATTTTAAATATGACCTTCTATTGATGATCCCTCAGTCATCCAGGTTTGTTCTGATACAAATCATTCTAAAGCTATTCAGGTTCTGTTTCTGTCCTGTGAATGTGCCTTTTTAGTATTGATACCAGCTCAAATGAGTATCAGGTTTCAGTAGAAGTTCAATACTCACTTCTAAATGCACATGTTTAATTTCCTATAGCTTAGTTTTGCATAGTTGATCTCGTGCCCTCTCCCCTGTAGTACTTGGATAGTATATGCATAATCACGTGCGCACAATGACGCCTGCTGCGCTTTACACGTGCTCGCTCCAATCTACGCACCATCGCCTTATTAGCGGGCTCCATGTGTCACTGGTTAATTCCTGTGTGTCCCTTGAGAGCCCCTCCCAACACCCCCACTTGTCCTGCTGTCTCCCCTCCTCTCGCCATCACTACCACCACAGATGGGACCCTTTAATTCCCCGCAGAATACTAATAATGGGCATTGAAGGATTCCGGGGGGTCACTTTAGCCCCTAACTCCGACAATGAGCAGTAAGCAGTAATGATTCTAGCAATGGGAGGGACTGGTAGGATGACAGACAACAATACAAAGAAGTTTAACTGTGAATTGTGTGAGCTGTGTTAAATGAGCTATAAAGAAGAGGAGGTAGAGTACTTCTCAAAAGAGTTTACACAACAGAAGAGGGATGTGATTACTTTATAAAAAACTGAATTACAATATTGATTCTACTCAGCTAACAGCAAATGCATGGTTAATAATAACATCTAAATGCAATGAAAACACTTGCTATTGAATAAGTAAAAGATTGGTAGTTTTAATGTTTTAATTTTAACATTCCAGGCAAAAAAAACAAACAAACATTGAGACAATCAGTTGATGGACTGTCTACCAGAAAAGCTGCATGAAGATTCAAGTATTTGCAAAAAAACAAAACTATTAGTGTTTGATCATACTATTACACTGCACTGCGGTTTGAAATGACTTTCCTTTTAGGGTCATTCCACAATTGGAGGACATTTTGGCTTTAAAATTCTTGAAAAATAAACCTTCACTTTTCTGATTTTCTGCTACATATTCATCAGTAATAGGTAATAAACTATTAAATGCTTGATTAGCTCAGCTGACGGTCAATGGTAACATTTTTATTATATGATTTATATGGTTTATTTATTGATTTACTCTAATCAGAGTAACAGGGTTGCAGGTAACAGGGTTGCAAAATCGCGCTAATGTTAGCTTTATCTCAGGAATAGAAGCTAGCTGTTTAGCTAGCTGTTATTACTAATCAAGAGGAAAAACTTATTTATGCAAATACGTAAAGGAAAAAAAAAAGTCTTATTCTGATCATTTGCATAACAGGGTTGCATGAGGTACAGTGAGACATTCAATCAAGGCTAACGATGCTATAAAAATATGAAAAATAGAAGAGAAGACAAACCTTTGTTCTACCTATTCTTTTGGAAAACTGTTTGATGATGTCGAGTCCAGGGGATCATGTGGTTTACTGCTTTCTTCTTCTTCTACCAGACTAAAAATGTTATGGTAACAGGGTTGCGTGCATGTTGTGGGACACATGTTCCATGAATAATAATTATTATTTGAAATATTATTTCTATTAAAACAAATGTTCCCACAGTTACAAGAGATGGCAATGAAACAAATTATAGAAAAAACAAGACATTTCAATTCAATTTTAACTGTTTTATTTGAGATTCAGTTTAGTCATGAGAGGGGTGGGACAAGAGGAAATGGCATTTTGGGGGGTACCCCAGACTTATTTGGTATTTTAAAAACTACACTCAACAAAAATATAAATGCAACACTTTTCTTTTTGCTCCCATTTTTCATGAGATGGACTTAAAGATCTAAAATTCATTCCAGATACACAATATTACCATTTCTCTCAAACATTGTTCACAAATCTGTCTAAATGTGTGATAGTGAGCACTTCTGCTTTGCTGAGATAATCCATCCCACCTCACAGGTGTGACACATCAAGATGCTGATCTGACATCATGATTAGTGCACAGGTGTGCCTTAGACTGCCCACAATAAAAGGCCACCCCGAAATGTGCTTTTTTTTTTTTTGCTTTATTGGGGGTCTGGGGACTCAGAACCAGTCAGTATCTGGTGTGACCACCATTTGCCTCATGCAGTGCAACACATCTTCTTCACATAGAGTTTATCAGATTGTCAATTGTGGCCTGTGGAATGTTGGTCCACTCCTCTTCAATGGCTGTGCGAAGTTGCTGGATATTAGTGGGAGCTGGTACACGCTGTCGTATACGCCGGTCAAGCACATCCCAAACATGCTCAATGGGTGACAGGTCCGTGAGTATGCTGGCCATGCAAGAACTGGGACATTTTCAGCTTCCAAGAATTGTGTACAGATCCTTGCAACATGGGGCCGTGCATTATCTTGCTGAAACATGAGGTGATGTTCATGGATGTATGGCACAACAATGGGCCTCAGGATCTCATCGCGGTATCTCTGTGCATTCAAAATGCCATCAATAAAATGCACCTGTGTTCTTCATCCATAACAGATGCCTGCTCAGACCATAACCCCACCACCACCATGGGCCACTCGATCCACAACATTGACATCAGCAAAGCGCTAACCCACATGACACCACACACGCTGTCTGCCATCTGCCCTGAACAATGTAAACCGAGATTCATCCGTGAAGAGAACACCTCTCCAACGTGCCAGACGCCATTGAATGTGAGCATTTGCCCACTCAAGTCTGTTACGGCGACGATCTGGAGTCAGGTTAAGACCCCAATGAGGACGACGAGCATGCAGTTGAGCTTCCCTGAGACGGTTTCTGACAATTTGTGCAGAAATAGTTTGGTTATGCAAACCAATTGTTTCAGCAGCTGTCCGAGTGGCTGGTCTCAGACGATCTTGGAGGTGAACCTGCTGGATGTGGTGAGGTCCTGGGCTGGTGTGGTTACACGTGGTCTGCGGTTGTTGAGGCCGGTTGGATGTACTGCCATATTCTCTAAAACGCCTTTGGAGACGGCTTATGGTGGAGAAATGAACATTCAATTCACGAGCAACAGATCTGGTTGACATTCCTGCTGTCAGCATGCCAATTGCACGCTCCCTCAATGCTTGTGAGATCTGTGGCATTTTGCTGTGAGACAAAACTGCACATTTCAGAGTGGCCTTTTATTGTGGGCAGTATAAGGCACACCTGTGCACTAATCATGATGTCAGATCAGCATCTTGATGTGGCACACCTGTGAGGTGGGATGGATTATCTCAGCAAAGCAGAAGTGCTCACTATCACACATTTAGACAGATTTGTGAACAATGTTTGAGAGAAATGGTAATATTGTGTATCTGGAATGAATTTTAGATCTTTAAGTCCATCTCATGAAAAATGGGAGCAAAAACAAAAGTGTTGCGTTTATATTTTTGTTGAGTGTATTTTCAAGCATTCTTTTCTCTTAGTTTTTTTAGATTTTGTCTCAGGACAAGTAAATTCACTCAGAAACTGTATGTTTTAGTATTTTGTATGTGGATTATTTAATATTTGATGGGTGGGACGTAAAATGTCCTCCAATTCTGGAATGACCCTTTAACATTTTGACTCACAGAAAATAAAATGAATATTGGATTGCTGTTAAATATGAATAGAAATATTAATATAGCTGCTTTTTAAAGCCGTTTATATTTAATGTGATAATAGAATGTAATTTTCAACATTTAATGGTAGTACTTTCTTTTCTTTTATAATACCATGTGGCCTTATATCTGTGTAATCCCTCAGTTGTCCAGTAGCGTGTGTTCAATAGTACAGTTCTAGAAAAAAATAAGAGACCACTGCATTTTTTTCTGAAATCAGCATCTCTACATGTATTACAGCCATTCCATTCCAGCGTCTGTTGAATTCCAACACAAACACAAAGCTGAGCTACTTCAGTTCTTGCACCAGGAGTGGAATAAAGTCACCCAAGAACAATGTGAAAGACTTGTGGAGAGCATGCCAAGACGCATGAAAGCTGTGATTAAAAATAAGGGTTATTGCACCAAATATTGATTTCTGAACTATTCTTAAGTGTAAACATTATTATTATGTTGTTTTAAAATGAATTTGATCTTGTTTCTTTGCATTGTTTGAGGTCTGAAAACATGTATCTTTTTGTTATTTTGACCATTTGTCATTTTCTGCAAATAAATGCTCTAAACGATAATATTGTTATTTGAAATTTAGGAGAAATGTTGTCAGTAGTTTATAGACTCAAACAAAAATGTTCTTTTTGCCCAAACACATACCTATAAGTAGTAAAATCAGAAAAACTGATAATTTTGCAGTGGTCTCTTATTTTTTTTCCAGAGCTGCATGTTTTGATATAGCTCAAGATCATTCTAAAGCTATTCAGGAAAGATTCATTTCTGTCCTATGACCTTTTTTTTAATATCGATACCTGCTGAAATAAGCACTATTGTGATACTAGTTTGGAATCAAGTAGTATCTGATACTTTTGACAACCCAAGTCCCTAATATAAACAACAACAATGACATGAAATTTTACTTTACATCATCACATCAATACCAAAAGTCAAACTGGGATTCGAGACCTGGATTTAATATAATTTACCTTAATTTGTTTTGCAACTGTAATGAGACATTGTGTGTTAGATCCATTATGTTTGACAGACATGATTGACGCCTTCCACCCTAATAGTTTTTTCAATCAGTTTCCTCTGGTCTCTGTGGATTTGCAGTGGATGAGATATACAACCAGCTAGGACCTCAACCAAATTATGATTGATCAAAGACGAATTCCTAAACCGATGCTCACAAAAATATTATTAAACTACGTATTTTTGCAACAAATAAATAAAATGCAATGAATACATCTTATTGATTGATAGTTGTTGTGAAGAGGAAACGATGAAGATGTTGTTGTGCTGCCGTGATAATAGATGAGTAGAACATAGCTGGCTAAAATGGATTAATGATGTGTGTTTATTTTTCTCAACAATAAACAAATGAAAAATAAACAAGCAAGAGTAAAAAATTGTCCTATTTAAATTTGATATGCCTGTAATATTCTCCCATAAGGGATTAAAGAGAGGCTATTTTACTTCTACGTATATTAGCTGCTAACAAATAACATATTTAGATCTCCATGTTACCTTTTATTGTTTTGAAAATGATATATTTGCCCAAAATAATGCAAGCTGCCCTTCAAAGTGGAAAACTTGAATACGTTCCACCGTAACGTTTTGGTCTACACTGCCCAAGACGCAAAACTCTGGTACGCGTTTACGTCACATCGGTCCATATATCAGTGTACTTTGTTTGGCAGGACTCCCAGTCCACACCTTGTTGCGCCTTCGTTGTTTTATAGTCTAACGTGGTCTGAAGCAATAGTTGAACTATTGAACTGACCGCACAAATTTTTTTTTTGCTACCGGTAGCCATGTTTTGTTTTGCTTTTCGCGGCGCAGATGAGAAGAAGAAAGATTCTACGCATGCGTGCCGACATAGTGATAATGTGTCACAGCACCACCTAACCGCCTGGCATGCATACCCAATCGAATTCCACACACATTTGCGTCACCGTATGCGCGCAGATTTCCTCCCGAAAATGCTCTAAACACAAAATAGAAAGTGAAGACGCGACGCCACATTTGAGTCTTCTGTTCAGACCGTCATCATATAAATGTAGCCTAATACTCTTACACTTTAAACGTATCACCATGGAGACAAGGAAATGACATTCCTGTCACCTTTTTCTCAGGAATAAAAACACATGAAACTGAATAAATGCGAGATACATAAGTTACCATACATGTAACATTCCAGGCAACACAAGTACACCTCCATGGAGACAAGTTGAGAAATTCCACAGTGCACCTTTATTAATAGATTTTCTACTCCTCAAAAGAAGTCATCATTACTGATCATATATTGGGATAAAACAAATAAGAATGTATAATACCCCATACTGTAGCTCTATTTACACAGATGAAAACAATGCTAGTCTGAACCCATGCTGTGCACTGCCCTATATTCAAACTGTGAAATGAAAGCCATGTAATAAAGATGAAGTTATGAGATAGCAGACAGCTATGGACTGAGTAATAATGCTGTGCTGCTGTGTAATCAGACCCCGCCACTACTACAGAGCTGAAAAAGACTAGCTACAACTGCTGCTAATTTTAGACAAAGTATTATTGAATATTCCGGCACTGTTGTGGTGTAACCAGCGCACAGACAGACCACTTTGTAACTCAGGAAGATAAAAAGGTACATAAGAAAACTTTAGGGACTTTAGAGTCGAGGTTTAAAATGTCCGCTGCCAAAGTCGTCTGGTATAAATATCCCGGAGGAGGAGAATCTACCCAGTTAATTTGCGAATGAGGTACACATATTATGAGCCAAATGAAAGCTGTAAAAAGCATCTCGGACAAGAACCAAATAAACAAATGAAAAATGGTGAGGATGTATTGACTTCAGGGAGTTTCAAGTAAATTTAAGGGGCTTTAAAGTTTCTGTATACTGTACCACTCAGCTCTTTACTCAGTATTGAAAGGAGAAATTATGGTAACACTTTGTAATAACTGCACTTTGTAATAATGAGACTTAATAAAATGAACAGATGCTTTAACTGGGATTAAACACATAAACTGTGCCAATAACCACATTTTAAATCAAGCTGTTAAACTGGGCAGTGCCTGAAGGACTAAAGGGGAGAGTGTGGAGGAAGGAGGGGCGGGGTCTGGGGAATAAGGAACAATGTGATTGGTTGAACAGGTATCCACACTACAAACTCCGCCCCTGCAGTCAGTCATTTGTGAAATTAAGGGCCTGTCCACACGACAATGTGTTTTGGTGGGAACTGAGAAGTTTGTATTCATTTTGGCCTTTTGTTCACACGGCGCTGGCGTTTTGGGGGGGGGGCAAAACTATGTTTTTTGAAACCAGGTTCCAGAGTGGAGAAATCCGAGAACACCGGGGGTCGCGTTGTCGTGTGGATGAGCAAAACGCAGCTTTTGGAAAACATGACGTCGCGATGCCGTCATCATCTGCTTTGGCAGGACTCCCAGTCGATGTTCTGCTGATACTGACGTGCTTTGTAATCCAACGTAACTCGTAGAAGTAACTTCACTTCGTCATCAGGCCAAACCAGAGAGTCGGTTTTTGTACGTGTGTTCGCCATCATTATTATCTTCTTGTGTTTGTTTGTTTGTGGAAGAGAAAGGACTTTATGTGCATGCGCTCTTTGTAGTATTGCGTTTCCGGTGGCTCTGGCTGTTTCCTGTTTACAGCACCACATATTGGTGTGGCATATGTATTACATTGTTTTCACTCAGCGCTCCATTTTTGTCTGGACGTGAATATTTACTGATCCGACACGTGTGTAATTTTTTTTCAACCCGCATAAAAAAAAAAAATCCAGGAGCCTGGTCATGTGAACGTAGCCTAAGGCTGCATCCCATTACTCTGTCTTCTCCCTTGTCCTTCCCCTACCCCTTTATCTACATCTTTGTCTTGCCCCTCAATAACGAGCTGAGTGGGCTCGGGGTACGAATGTTCCCTTAAGAAATGGGACACCACTCAAGTACCATTTGTATCATCATCCCTTGCCTCTACCTGGCTGCTACATCTACAGAGGCGACAACAATTGACGCAAACAAACATAAACAAATGTCAAGGATTATTGGGTACCTCAGTTCGACAAAAAAAAAAAAGCTTGTTTATACATGAAAGTTCGATGAAAACGATAACGTTGGCTAAACAGACATCACTACAATTAAAACAGTTCACTAAAAGTAATGTAGAACATAAGCGGCATAATTGTAAACCATGCTAAACTGTTAATCGATAATTACAACAGCTGAAAATACATTTATGAGACTCCTTGGCTGGTCGATGTGACGCTGCCATCCTGATCCCAAAACCTGCCTGAGCTTGTAGGCGTACCCCTTCGTTTCAAGTCTGGTCAAGAGCTTACTTCGTTTCAAGGGGTATGTAGCCCTTGGTCGTGGCCCTTGATCAAAATTAGAATCGGGACACCCCTTGCCCTCACATGATCGCACAAAACCAAGGGGTAGGGGTAAGACGAAGGGGTAAGACAGAGAAATGGGATGCAGCCTAAGCAGACTCTACCTTACATTTATTCAATTACATGTGGTTCTATAGCTCAAAAATACAATACTCCACCAGAAAATGCACCTTTAAATATTTACTATAAACCTGAATCGTTCTTAATAAACTAGATATTATGAAGCGGTATTGAAAAGGTAGACTTGTTAATTACTTGCTAATGACAAACAATTCCTTTATTTATATGTGGATATGTTGGATATATTGACCTATAGGTGGATAAGTGCACATTCTGTTGATGAAAAATAATCAGTGATGGTCAGATAAACTGGAGTTTGTGCTTGGGCAGATGCAATGAAACACAATTAGAATATGTTGAAAGTAGCGAAGTGATGATTTTGAATGATTTTTTTTATGTCAGTGGTTGAAACCGGATCTCATTTTCAATTTTTTTTTGTAATTTATGCGTTTTTATACTGATTAACACTTATTTTGGATCATAATATATATTTTTTCAAAGTTTTTTTTCATTTTAAACAAATCTGAGTCTTGGTCATTTCTCTCTGCGATTAGTTTGTAGAAATAAAAGTTCTCACATTGTTATATAAAAAAAAATATAAAAACAGCCGCCTTCTCAATGGCTTTTTGAATTTAACTGATCCAAAAGATTCAGATCCCCTAAAGGAGCTGAAAGTCCCATCACTAGATAAAGGTGTGCATTGGGAATAGACTGTAAACAAGTTTGAATCCTCAAATTCAATACACATAATCCTTGTTCAGTCTGGTGTCTCATTCTAATATATTCTTATATATATATTCTTACTCTTATGCACCTACTGTTGACTATTGCAGAAATTCTGATCTTCTTCCAGGCAAGAACCACAAAAATAATAATAATAAAAATAGTTTAGATTTAAAGTTATTCCAAGCATCCTAATTATTCACCATGAGTTCATACATGGAGCAGACGCCAGAGCAGAGTTTTGTGTCACAATAATACTAACATGCAAACTGTGCACTTCCTGATTATTGAACTCTAAAACACAACAGAAAGTACCCAGCAGACATATTTTGACGTCAAGTGCTGCTTATACAATATATCTGTAAAAAGGCAAGAGAATTTGTGGTCATATACATGAAAAACAAATCAGGTACAGAGCCTTTGTGGGGAAGCTGGCCAATGTGGTCTTAAGTAGGAGGCAGACTGAAAATATAAATTTTGTCCCAAGATTTATTCCGACATTTCACCGTGGCATTTGTGGCAATCAAAATAATACATATTTACGTGATCAAAGGAGAAGTTCAATTTGTCAACTGGACAAAGTTTGTTTGGTTGAAAACGTTTCGCCGCTCATCCGAGAGGCTTCGTCAGCTCTGGTTATTGTACTGGTTAGACCCTGCTTATATCTAGCTGCCGGGAGGCGCGTCCTACAATGACAAAGCTCTGAAAACGATCCCCCTAATCTGTCTCTTTGTTTTTCAAATTACTCTGACGGCTAGTTTCGACCCCCTATTCAACGTCTAACGACCCTCTCCACCCCTCTGCCCTGGCTCTGTTTGACTGGTCTAAGAATCGCAGTCAAACAGAGCCAGGGCAGAGGGGTGGAGAGGGTCGTTAGACGTTGAATAGGGGGTCGAAACTAGCCGTCAGAGTAATTTGAAAAACAAAGAGACAGATTAGGGGGGATCGTTTTCAGAGCTTTGTCATTGTAGGACGCGCCTCCCGGCAGCTAGATATAAGCAGGGTCTAACCAGTACAATAACCAGAGCTGACGAAGCCTCTCGGATGAGCGGCGAAACGTTTTCAACCAAACAAACTTTGTCCAGTTGACAAATTGAACTTCTCCTTTGATCATGGATTCTACCTGGACGACTGAGGGACTTTTCACGCAATACATATTTACAAAAAACAACTGTGCTCAAATTAGGCATAAGCAACAGAAATTAACGCAACTAAGGCAAAACCCACATGTGCACAGCTACACTGGTGAGAACCCCTGAAAGGCTGAGCTGACCTGCTTTTATAGATACTCCCCCAGGAAGCTCCACCTTCCAGGTAAATCCACAATCTCAGCAGGTTGGATGTGAGGCAACTTTACTTTTATCTAAGTTCCTCTGTTAACTTACTGAGAAGTCCCCTTTTAAACAAAAGTGCTCAACATAATCTACAAACACCAAAACATCAAAATCAAATACAAAACCCAACAAACAAAAGGAACTAAAACCAATTCTCCTCCTCCACATGGTCTGGCCCAAACCTCCCCCCCAGTGGCTATAAATATGGCAGCCTCAGGGCACACCCCCTCTTTTGTCTCTAGACCATGTGGAGTAACAGGTAAGCAGGTAAGTGAGGTGTTTGACAACATGTACCAAATTTAACCAAATAAAATCATTTAAAGTAATTTGAATGTGTGGTGATTAACTAAACAAAACTAAATAAAACAACCTGGGATAATTGTATTTAGCAGTTTAGTTGAATATGGAAAACATTTTTATATGAAATTAATGTGAGAATACAGGGACAAAGGCCCTCTTTGTCACAGCCTTTAACATCTCCTGCCATGATTTCACTCTGTACAGGGATGCTACCATAAACAAAGGTGATGGTGAAGATAACTGAAAATACAGATTATTGGTGATGAGTAATTGATGAAAGTGTGCCAGCATGCCAGACCTCATACGGCTCCAAATTACAATGGATGAATCATTTGGAGACTAAATGAAAAAGGATGATGTGTGAATGCTGAAATATGCCATATTTCACTAACACGTCTTTACAAATACAATGGCTATGGAGAAATTGATTAGGTATGTAGGATAAGGTGAACTTTTATCAATTGTCAGTCCAGTCACCATGGGACACTTTTTTTTATTTTTTTTTAATATGAATTGCTTAATAACTTGGATGAAAATCGTTTTATCTCATATCTTTTTTTTCTGATAAATGGGGTGGATGTGTACGGTCTACAGAGCAGTAACTACAAAGCAGCTTGGAAAAAAAAAAGTGATTAAATATTACTCAAAGATTAATCTCTCCAGATACAACTTCCAGGGGGTAAATGAGAAAGGAAA
Source organism: Paratrypauchen microcephalus (assembly GCA_036785185.1). Lineage (NCBI taxonomy): Eukaryota > Metazoa > Chordata > Actinopteri > Gobiiformes > Gobiidae > Paratrypauchen > Paratrypauchen microcephalus. Next base: position 3,211,638 of record JAVJIX010000032.1, read on the forward strand.
ACAGCTACACCATGATTAAAAGCTCTGAAAAGTCCAAACAGGTCTGCTTTAAGACCATATACTATATATAAAAATTGACATGGCTAAAGCTCTAGCCGGCACATTCCAAGTAGGAAGTTCACATGTGGGCACTTCCGGCTCCTACTGACTTACTTAGTGATTCCCATTGACTTACACTGGGATATTGTCGTCCCTCTTTCTGTAACTGCTGGAGTGAGCCTCGTCATTTTGGTCTTAAAATGTTCATATTCTACATGGTCCTATGGTTTTTATTTTGCTATTTTGTTCATGAAAAAGCCTGGCTCCTGTAAATGCTAGCATTATGAGCTTCATTTGAGTGGAGCCGAACGCTATGGGTAACATCGTATTCGTTCGGTCCATTTCTTTATATATTCTATGTTTAAGACCATATGAAGCTAAGCACTTGTAACCTAACCCTTACAGTTAGCCTGTTATTTTTTACATTTGCTTTCACTGTATATTTGATTTGACATTCTTATTCCATACATTACACTGTCTTTACTCCAACCACTCAAAATACTGTATTCATATTTACTTTATACATGTTACATAAACAAGCTTTTGCCCTGTGTTTTACTGTAGCAATTTGGAGTACGTTTCTCTTAGCCAAATATGGTCCCCTGAGCCTGATCCTCTCCATCTCACTGTCTCCTGACTCTCTGCACTCGGACCACGCATTCTCAAATCTCCACAGAGCCTTCAACGGAGCAGAGCTGAACATTTGTCTGTATAAATATTACAGTGTGTGTGTGTGTGTCAAGACCAGTGTTAAATTATTGAATGCACTTTGACAAACAGCCTGTTCTGGTCTTTTGGGGTAAATGGAGACTAAAAAGCTAAGGCAAAAATGTTTTGATAAATAATGAGCTGATTTTTTAAACCTTCAAAGAAAGTATAATGATGAAAAATGCACATTCATAGACTATGACTAGAAAGACTGATGTGGAGAGAAGATGAAATACCATCAAAATGGCACCTATTTGGTATGATGGAAGTTTAAAAGTTACAGTTTAAAAGTATAAAAGTAAAAGTACAATACTTAAAGGACAAGTAACGTTTTTACAATCTGGACCTCATTTCGGTGATAAAACAACGTCATTTACTCACCCATTGTACTTTGGTGTCATTTGGAGTATTTCCGGAGATTTTGGAGTTTAGTTAAAGTGAGTGGTTGGGGCATGCTGTTGCAGTCACCAAATAACACAAACTTTAGCACTTTTCAAATGACAAAAGTTCAATGTGTTAGTCTACAGTGTAGACTAACAGTCCACTTTTGACTCAAACGAAAGTGTAGACTCTACACTTTCGTTTGAGTCAAAAGTGGACTGTAACCAGAGATTCAGTCATGGTTCCGATTGGATGATGTCATCAACGAGGGCTGCGCGCATTCATTCATTCCGCTACTTTGCTTAGAAGACGCTCAGAACTTTTCTGTTGCGAGTGAGACATGGGTGAAGATTCGGACTTCGAGATTGAAGAGGACTTATTTGAGTATGATGGCCGTCCCTACCGTTTTGAGCCTGAGTATACGGATGAGGTATTTTTAAAAATTTTTTTATTTAACCTTTATTTAACCAGGAAAGTCCCATTGAGATTAATAATCTCTTTTTCAAGGGAGTCCTGGCCAAGACAGTGGCACAGATCAATACAATTACAAAACCATTTCAAAAACAATTTTCAAGCAATTACAAGCAGTAAAATGTTTTATTTATAACTCATAGATTTCAATTCCAAACATTTGAGCAAGATTTTAAACTGTCCTATAGAGACCAGTTCCTTTAGTTTCCAGTCATTTTGTAGATTGTTTCAAGTTGTGGGAGCAGAATACTGGAACGCCCCTTTACCAGCTTCTGTGCGAACACTTGGCACAGTCAGCAGCAGTGCTTCCTGAGAGCCTAAAGAATAATGTCCAGTTGCTCTTGGTTGAAGATATTCGCACAGATATGAGGGGACCAGGCGCTGAATACCCTTATAAATGAACATATACCAGTGAGTGAGCCTACGAGTCTCCAATGCTGGCCAGCCCACACTTGTGTAAAGTTCACAGTGGTGTGTGCAAGGGTTACAGTTTGTGATGAACCTCAGAGGGGCATGATACACAGAATCTAACAGCTTCAATATTTGAATTGGGGCATTCATGTAAATCAGGTCACCATAATCCATAATGGGTAAAAATGTTGCTGCTACTAAATTGTTTTTGACATTAAAAGAAAAACATAACCTGTTCCGTAAGTAAAAGTCAATTTTCAGCCTCAGTTTCTTAAGTAGCTGCTCAACATGTCCTTTAAAATTTAGACTGTCATCAATTAAAATACCAAGATATTGAAAAGATTTAACAATTTCATTTTCTGCTCCTTGAAGACTGACAACTGGAGGACAATTCTTCACATTGGTCTTTGTTTATGAGAATAGCATTAACTTGCTTTTATTTGCATTTAGTGAAAGGTATTAGAAAGAAGGAAGCGGAGACAGTTTGAGGAGCAGCGCACCAGAGAACAGCCAGCGGTTTTGCATTACTTCTCAGAACCGTGCGCTGAATCCGCTGGCCTTCCTTCTTTTCCTTTGCTGGTAAAAAATCGTCCGGACTGAAGTGGGTACTGCAAACACGATGGTCCAAACGTCTTACAGCTTTGCCTTTCATGTTTGGGTCCATTCTCAAGGCAACTAGCCACAGCTTCAATAACTCCGGATTGTGACGAGGAAGCGTATGAAAACTCAACTTCGTCCAAGCTGTCATTTTGTTTTCACAACCGGGATAAATGCATGTTCACACCATTTCGGGTTTTCTCAAGCGGAGATGTTTTCTTCTTCTTATTCCTTAGCTTCTTTATGATTGTAACCGAGAGCTGAGAGCGTCGTTTTATCTGCAAATCAGGTGTGAATGTGCGCTGCCCTCGTTGATGACGTCATCCAATCGGAACCATGACTCTGGTTACAGGCCACTTTTGACTCAAACAAAAGTGTAAACTAACACATTGAACTTTTGTCATTTGAAAAGTGATAAAGTTTGTGTTATTTGGTGACTGCAACAGCGTGCCCCGACCACTCACGTTAAATGGATATCGCCAAACTCTGAAATCTCCAGAAATACTCCAAATGACACCAAAGTACAATGGGTGAGTAAATGACGCTGTTTTATCACCAAAATAAGTACTTTAAGTCCAATGTTTAGGTATCTGTACTTTACTTAAGTACAATTTACAAGACAATACTTTTTACTTCAGTACACTTGAGAGCATGTATCTGTACTTTGTACTACATTTTAGATCTGGAGTGAAAAGTAAAAAGCACTTTTTTTTAAATCGTATGAGACCATTTAATTTGAGTTAACGTCCCAACTTTGAGCAAAGCAAATACACAAAAACACATAAGCAGCTATCAAAACACATACATCAACTGAATTCCTTAAAATCATCTAAATTCTTTATCAAAACTGCACTACATTTGATGCTTTAATTATATACATATTTTGAACAAGTACTTTAATAGTAGTAGTAGTAGTAGTAGTAGTAGTAGTAGTTGATTTTTAAAGTAGATCTTTTCATTTGATACTTTTACTTTGATACTTTACCTTTACTTTTGCCGCTTTATCTATACTTTTACTTAGATAACAAAATTGAGTACTTCATACTTCAAATAAAACACAAGCGAACATTTTGACAAGTTTGATGTTTTCAAAGAACTACACAGAACTAGTATCGCCAAAAATGCAGCTCTCGTAAGGTGTCTGCAGAATGAACAGCTTTAATTACTGTAAAAGATAACTTACCTACTTACCACTTACCTAATGGTTGAAGGTTCACACCTTGTTTCTACCTGCCCTGTTCTTGTGTCTTTGAGCAAAATTCAGCTTTGCCTCTCTTGTATTTTGTTTTATCAAGAAAAATCTACACATGTCTAATGTTAATATTAAAGGCACACTATGGAACTTTTCTAGTGGGACACTTTCTACTTGCTTGTCTCAGGAATGCATAGCGTTGCCTAAAATGTCCCACAGTAAGGCACTGCACTTATCTCAAAAATACCACACCAGCATGCACTCCACAGATCTGACCTGTAAGTTGGTCGGGTTTGGTCTCCGTGATGATAGAATGCTTTAATACCATACTGTGAAACACTCCAGACAAAGCAATAACATCTCCATGGAGAAACACATTTGTCGGACCTTCCGCCGGAAAAGTTACACAGTTTATCTTTAATCCAAGTGAGTGTGTATTGACTTAGGGCATACTTATTCACCAGGGGCATGTTTTATAACGTAGTCACTGGTGTGGAGGAATTTCAGTCTGAGGAAGTGCAGAGCTATCCTCCCTGTTGGAGACTACACAGGCCTCTGCAGCAACAGATGGCCCTGGTCTGGAGTTGCTAGGAAACTGGGTAATCAAATACTTTAACTCAGATTGATTCGGGTTTGTGCTATTTATTAAAAGGAGGGTGAGGTCCTTTGTTATTGAAAAGGCAAGTAGTCGCGTCTCTCACTTATTCTAGAGTAAACAGACAGCTTCATTTGAACTCAGAGCACTTCTGGACAATAGGCTGACTGGAGTGATGGACAGATCTGAAGACTGCAGGGCAAAACCAATTCTGAACAGTCGAGGAGGAGAGTTTTATTACGGTATAGAAGAGAGAGGTCAATATGTCTTTTACTCAATGGTGCAAAGAATCAAATAGGACGAATATGTGCTCAAGTATTGCTCCCAAATCTGTACTTAATTTGTACAATATTGCCTCGTTTTCTGATCTATGTCGTGTTGTTTCCTCATGAAAAAAACATACCTGGAGTTGTGTTTTGTTTCATTTACACATTTTAACACAAAAATCCTGCATGTTTAGGCTGGGTTCCATCTCTGTTCTACCTTATGATGTCATCCGGTAATACAGGAAGTGCACCACTGTGGGTTTAAACTCCATACACCCTCACTAGAATCATTTGGACGATTTGCCAGTTGCCTCTCTGAACTAAAGGTAAAAATACCACTGCATGACATCACAAGGGGGCAACAGTAGGTCAGTTGGTTGGCGGTTCGAATCCCGCTCTTGACGGGTTGACTGCGTGTGATCCCAGCTCCCACAGATGCTGTTGTGTCCTTGGGCAAGACACTAAACCCCACTGTGGACACTGGTAGCCCCCATGACAGAAGTGCATCAAGGCCAGTTGTGGGCCATCCTCCCGTGGACCCACCACCTGTGGGAGGCTGGTGCATTGTGTTCTGGGTAGTAGATCTGCTTGGACTGCTGCCCCCGCGACCCAGATCTGGAAATAGCGGAAGATGGATGGATGGATGGACATCACAAGGTGGAACAGAGCATTTTGAGCTTTGGAGATGTAGAAACATTAATAATAAAGGATTACTCAAACATGTGTGAATGAAACAAAACAACTCCAGGTATGTTTTTGATGAAGAAACAGCATTCAATCATGTCTTAAAGATCACAAGAGTCAGTTTTGTGCAATATAAAATTATAAAGTATCTCAAAAATACTAGTTACTTACTGGTTACTTTTTAAACTTTAGACGAGCCTACAAAATGTGATTAATGAAGTTGTTTTGAACTTAAATCTGTGTATTCTGGCCAGTCAGAGCAGGTGATGCAGTGCTGTTATATACTATGAGATTGTAGTATAGATTAGATTACAGGGTCTGTTGTGTATTTTTGATTAAACATGGCCCCATGTGAACTTTCTTGTCCCAAGCCCCCAAATTTCATTAAACATCCCTGCACACACCAAAACTGAGATTAAACTGGGACTAAACCAAGACATAAAATCAGATGAGATAGTGCTTAGATTTTTAAAACAATATCAAAAAGAAAATAGAACTTTAAAAGTCCTATATTACGCAAAAATGACTCTTATGAGCTTTAAGCCATGTTATAATACTGTTAACTCCCCAAAAACATACCTGGACTTGTGTTTTGTTTCATTCACACATGTTTGAGTAATTCTTTATTATTAGTCTGTCTACTTCTCCAAACCTCAAAATGCTCCGTTACACCTTGTGATGTCATGAAGCAGTAGTTTTGAAATGAACAGCTACCTTTGGCAATTCCGGGTCTAAAACGATCTATTCTAGTGAAGGTGTATGTAGTTTAAAAACACAGTGAAACACTTCCTGTATTACCACATGACATCACAAGGTGGAATTGAGAGTTTCGTGTGTGAATGAAAACTCCGGGTTTGTTTTTGATGAGGAAACAACATTATAACATAGATCAGAAAACAGCGTAATATGGAAAATGCACTTTTTAATTTGACCTTTCTTTAACCAGGAGATCCCACTGAGATTCATAATCAGCAACAACAATGTAACTAAATGTGTAAAGACAACATATAGTTTTCCTCATGTCAAGCATATGTTAGAGCAGGGGTCTTAAATGTTTTTCAGACCAGGGACTCCCAAGCAGATGGCGAACTGGGCCAGGGACCCCCTACTATATATACGGCATAGAATTGTGTTTTATATTAAATTGAGCTTAGTGTCATGTATAAACATTGCTACTCTGTTATGGTACATCCAATACAAGGAAATAATACACAGGTTAATACTGTATTTTACACTATAAAATATAAAGTTATATTATTTTAAAGTGAAATCAAAAGATTTCGCGACCCCCCCTGCAGTACCTCCGCGACTCCCCTAGGGGTCGTGACCCCCCTGTTGAAGACCTCTGTGTTAGAGCATAGAACTCCCCTCTCCCCAAAAAGAAGAGGTTCAAATTGTACTTTATACATTTCGTCTGATACAAACAGGTTGAGAAAAAGGCATCGAATGAAGCCACACTGTAGATTCTATAATGAGCATGGCACACTAGCGCTTTAAAAATAGTATCCAAGTGATGAGATGAGATTTATTCAGTGAAACCCCAATCAATTATCACTTTATTTTTACTGAGCTAAAAATACATGTTACCTGAATTGATAAATGCTGTATGATACAAGATGGCTGGGGTTTTATGAATAGGAGCTATTTCATTCACATTCCTTTGTTAACGCTACATTACACCTACATTACACCTGTTTGCAACACCTGTGTACGTGCTACAGCGCCATTGACTTATATAAAAAGGTCATTCAAATAAATTAAAGGTCCTATATTATGCAAATGTTACTCTTGTGATTTTTAAGCCATGTTAGAATGTTGTTACCTCCTCAAAAACATATCTGTTGTTGTGTTTTGTTTCATTCACACGTTTGAGTAACCCTGCTTCAACTTAACAGCTACCTTACCTTTTGTTCAGAGATCAGCAATTCCAGGGCTTAAATTGTCCAAATGATTCTAGTGAAAGTGTATGGAGTTTAAAAACATAGTGGATCATGACATCACAAGGTAAAACAGTGAGTTTTCAGTTTGAGAGAGGAACGGAGCCTAAATACAGTATGCTGGGTTTGTGTGTTAAAGGAGAATTAATGTTTTTTTTTTTTTTAACAATCTGAGCCTTATTTCGGTAATAAAACAAGTTGTTTTACTCACTCATAGCACTTTGGTATCATTTGGAGCAGTTTTGTAGATGTTGTGGTGTAGCAGTATCCGTGAACATGAGTGCTCAGGGCATATGTTTGCGCAAACTTTAGCACTTTTCACATCACAGAAGATCGCTGTATCAACGTAGACTTTAAGTGGAGTCAAAAGCAGCCTGAAACCCGATATCCCACTCGAGACAGCAAAGGCATTCTTCCTCTGTGGCCATCGACATACAGTGTCCACATAAACACCACAAGGTACTGTCTTTTAGTAGACGGGCCGTCGGTCGCTGTTCTCTTGTGCGCTGCTCCTCAAACTGTCTTCCTTTTAAAGATCCCATGACATGGTACTTCTTGATGCTTTTATATGGCTCCTTAATGGTTCCCTAATACTGTAAATGAATCCTTCTTCAAAATCAACACTCAGTGCATGAGAAAGCCTCGTGAACACAGACATGGTCAAAAAATATCTCTGTGAAAACCTCATTCTGGGCGTTGTTGCTTGAATGCAAATGAGAAGGACAGAGATAGGTCAGAGCAGCGGGTGGGGTGGGGGTGGGGGTGGGGGGGCAAATGCGCCGCTGGTTCCTTGTTTTAGCCGTGCACTGGAAGAAAGGAGAGCCGTTTCAATGAAAAAAAAAAACACATTTTCACAGAAAATACAATTAAACCACTGCTGTTTCAGATGTCCAGAGGCTCAGATAAAGGACTTCCGAGCCTGGAAACACTCTCACGTGCCTCCAGGCAAATAAAAAAACGCATTTCGCATTGCGTAGCACATTCGTGGTCCAAACTCTCTGAGACGGTGGGTAGACATCCAGACGGGGGTGGAACTGCATTTTCCGTGTGACGTCAGAAAGTTTCCTTGTTCAGAATCGCCCGTTTGAGCTGTGTTTTTTTCAAATGCAGAAAAGGACCGCAAATGCTCAGTTTACACATTTCGCAACTTTTAGCCATGGGGGGGGCTAAACAGGGTAGGGGAGCTCACATTAACGTTCAAAAACCTCAGAAAGTGAAAATTTCATGCCATGGGACCTTTAATATCTCTTCCTCCGTATACTCAGGCTCAAACGGACGGCCATCATACTCAAATAAATCCTCTTCAATCTCAAAGTCCGAATCTTCAGCCATGTCTCGCAACAGAAAAGTTCAAAGTTAGCTTCTTTTGGACTAGCGGTGTTTATCTGCTAAACAGCTGTGACTTCACGCATGTGCGCTGTCCTCTATGATGATGTCATCAGATGAAACTATAGCTGGATATCGGGTTTCAGGCCGCTTTGGACTCCACTTAAAGTCTACGCTGACACAGCGATCTTCTGTAATTTGAAAAGCGCTAAAGTTTGTGTTACTTGGAGACCGCAAACATTTGCCCCGAGAACTCACGTTCACGGATACCGCTACACCACAACATCTACGAAACTGCTCCAAATGACACCAAAGTGCTATGGGTGAGTAAAACAACTTGTTTTATTACCGAAATAAGGATCAAATTGTAAAAAATGTTAATTCTCCTTTAAACTTGTGTGAAAAAAACAAAACTCCAGGTATGTTTTTGATGAAGAAACAACATTACAGTGGTACCTCACCTTACGAAAGACTCTACAAACGAAAAATCCAAGTTACGAAACACCTTCATGTTAAATTTTGGTCTCTAGATACGAAAGAAAATTCAAGTTACGGAACGCGAAATCTCAAAAATTCAATTAATGCGCGCTCAGATGTGCGCTCAGATGCGCGCTCAGATGCACGCCCCGAAATGTAAATACACTTTATCAACACACACGGGGTTAGGTTCCAGAGGTGGCCCGCGGTGGGAGAGGTCCACGAGGTAGGACAACTTTGTATTTTGCAATTGTTCTACATGTTTTAGGGCTGTAAATGCCTCACCACACACATTCTACGCTTTTCTCAGACTGGAGTTAGGCTTTTTTCGCATTTCTCTCTCGTTTGAACACTCAAACTTTCACAGATTTTCAACGGAATGTGTTGTTGATAGTGAAGCGTGGGGGGGACACGGCTCAATATAGCGCCGAACGTGTGAGGGGAGCGGAGACACAGGATTACTATCGCAACAACACATCATCAGTAGTAGGGTAAAACCAGTGGTGAAAGTAGTTTTCATTTCTTACAGGTGCTATAATGTCCAGTGCATCTCTGCCGTTTAAAAAAACCCCAAAAACACTAGGTCAACCGGGGATCGAACCCAGAACCTTCTTGCTATAAAACTAGTGCGCTAGCCACCCAGCCACCACTCCATCTAGAATATTTCTCTGGCTACAGTCAAATAACTTTGACAATCCTTGTGTAACAGACTGCGGATATCTCTGCACGAGAGTTTCGTCCCGAAACTCGGGTAGCTTTCAGTTCTCAATTCTTTTCAGTTTCAATTCTTTTAGCGGTGCTGCGCACCGGCTGAGAATGTTATACCTTACTTTACTTACTTTCACCACTGGGTAAAACTAACCTGTCTCACGACGGTCTAAACCCCGCTCACGTTCCCTATTAGTGAGTGAACAATCCAACGCTTGGTGAATTCTGCTTCACAATGATAGGAAGAGCCGACATCGAAGGATCAAAAAGCGACGTCGACACGGCTGCGGGCGCGGGATGGAGCCGCGGCGCCTGGGGGCCGAGCACCGCGCGGTGCTCAGCCCGCGCGGGCCGAGCACGGGGTGATTTAATCCTGGTCTGGTCCCGGTTTGGTCCGGGTCTGGACCTGGTCCGGTCCTGGTTTAGACCTGGTCTAGACCTGGTTTAGTTCTGGTCTAGACCTGGAAGTCACATATACTCAACAAAAATATAAACGCAACACTTTTGTTTTTGCTCCCATTTTTCCTGAGATCCAAAATTCACTCCAGATACACAACACTACGATTTCTCTCAAACATTGTTCACAAATCTGTCCAAATGTGTGACAGCGAGCACCTCTGCCCCGCCGAGACAATCCACCCCACCTCACAGGTGTGCCACATCAAGATGCCGATCCGACATCATGACCAGTGCACAGGTGCACCCCAGACTGCCCACAATAAAAGGCCACCCCGAAATGTGCATTTTTTTTTTTTGCTTTATTGGGGGTCTGGGGACTCAGAACCAGTCAATATCTGGTGTGACCACCATTTGCCTCATGCAGTGCAACACATCTTCTTCACATAGAGTTTATCAGATTGTCAATTGTGGCCTGTGGAATGTTGGTCCACTCCTCTTCAATGGCTGTGCGAAGTTGCTGGATATTAGTGGGAGCTGGTACACACTGTCGTATACGCCGGTCAAGCACATCCCAAACATGCTCAATGGGTGACATGTCCGGTGAGTATGCTGGCCATGCAAGAACTGAGACATTTTCAGCTTCCAAGAATTGTGTACAGATCCTTGCAACATGGGGCCGTGCATTATCACATGAGGTGATGTTCATGGATGTATGGCACAACAATGGGCCTCAGGATCTCATTACGGTATCTCTGTGCATTCAAAATGCCATCAATAAAATGCACCTGTGTTCTTCGTCCATAACAGCCTTTGAAGAGGAGTGGACCAACATTCCACAGGCCACAACTGACAAGCTGATAAACTCTATGCGAAGAAGATGTGTTGCACTGCATGAGGCAAATGGTGGTCACACCAGATACTTACTGGTTCTGAGTCCCCAGACCCCCAATAAAGCAAAAAAAAAAAAGCACATTTTGGGGTGGCCTTTTATTGTGGGCAGTCTGGGGCACACCGGTGTACTGGTCATGATGTCGGATCGGCATCTTGATGTGGCACACCTGTGAGGTGGGGTGGATTGCCTCGGCGGGGCAGAGGTGCTCGCTGTCACACATTTGGACAGATTTGTGAACAATGTTTGAGAGAAATGGTAGTGTTGTGTATCTGGAGTGCATTTTGGATCTTTGGGTCCATCTCAGGAAAAATGGCAGCAAAAACAAAAGTGTTGCGTTTATATTTTTGTTGAGTGTAGAACCAGAGCCCGCCCCGCCCCGCTCTTATTCCCGCTGAAAGAGCGTCTTTCTCGGCTTCTTAGCTCTAGCGCGGAACGCGCAAGGAGCGCGGAGACACGAGCAACGCGCTCCTCCAACGGCACTGCCATGTCCCGGGATAATCCTTGTTTAGTCCAGGCCCAGTCCAGGTTTAGACCTGGTTTAGACCTGGTTTAGACCTGGGTCTACAGTCTCTTAGCCAATTAGGACGCAGAACACAAATGTTACACTATAAAAAAAATGTTACACTATAAAAAAAAAAACCTTGGAACGGATCAGGCCTTTTCCATTGAAATAGCTACTCAACTTACGAAAAATTCATGTTACGAAACCACTTCTGGAACGAATTAATTTCGTAAGGTGAGGTACCACTGTATAACATATATCAGAAAATAGAGTAATATGAGCCCTTTAAGTGTAGTACTGTTAATAGTTTGGTGATAAAAGTCCAGTTGTCTGGTAACTGGACATCTGCTGCGCCTTAAGCCAGAAGCATACACATAATGGTGAGACCGGTGGTGATGGTGATGCTTTTTAGTCCCCTGTGTTTCTGTGTTTTTTAAATTTTTTTATTTTTTTTAAAAATACATTTGTTTTGATATACAGGGGCATACCGTATACAGCTCTGAAAAAGAAATAAGAGACCACTGCATTTTTCTCTGAAATCAGCATTTCTACTTGCCTGGAAGAATCCATGACTCATCGCTGTACCAGCGAGTGAGTCTGGTAACGCTTGATCCACAGAATGCGCTGCGGTTGCGCGTAGACAGACAGCTAAGTGAACCAATCAGAGATTGCGCCATCTTGATTCAAAACTGAGGAGGAACTTCCGCTGCCTAGAGTGACTTTGCGGGCAAAGGCGGGTGCACTGACGTCACCATCTTTGAACGAATCAGAATCGCGGAGTCCGTTTGTAACCGGAAGAGCGAGAGTGGATGGAGGGTGTCCAGATGGTATTGCGCTGTATAGGAAATACAGAGAGATATAATTTGGCTGGCCAGGTAACATTTCTACATGTATCACAGCCATTCCATTCCAGCATCTGTTGAATTCCAACACAAACACAAAGCTGAGCTACTTCAGTTCTTGCACCAGGAGTGGAATAAAGTCACCCAAGAACAATGTGAAAGACTTGTGGAGAGCATGCCAAGACGCATGAAAGCTGTGATTAAAAATAAGGCTTATTGCACCAAATATTGATTTCTGAACTCTTCTTAAGTGTAAACATTAGTATTATGTTGTTTTAAAATGAATTTGATCTTGTTTCTTTGCATTGTTTGTCATTTTCTGCAAATAAATGCTCTAAACGATAATATTTTATTTGGAATTTGGGGGGAATGTTGTCAGTAGTTTATAGACTCAAACAAAAATGTTCCTTTTGCCCAAACACATAAGTAGTAAAATCAGAAAAACTGATAATTTTGCAGTGGTCTCTTATTTTTTTTCCAGAGGCTGTCAACTGTCCATTTTCCCCCCAACTTCAGTATTTTTATTACACACACCACTATGCAAGAGTAACACACATAAAAACATAATTGGTGTTTTAAGATGATGTCATACTTCCAGATGGGGGCAAGAGCCAGTTTTTCCTATTGATTACATTGTATTTTGTATGTAACCTCATCATTTCTATTATTGACCAGGCCCAAGAAATTATTACAACATATACAGTATATTACAACAAAAATCTGGAGTTGAACAATATTAATTTTAGCTGCCCTCACATCTGTATTAAATAATATTGGCCAACAGAGTGTTATGATGTCATCTGAAACCCAGCAATTAAATGGTTTTCATATGTCAAAGAAATAATAAAGACAAATTTCCTCCAGAAATTGTAAGGAAAAATCAACAAAAAACTATGTAAAAGTAAGTAAGTTCCTGCAGTGAAGTCAAAAATAGACACATCTCCAGTGCAAATACAGCTTAGACTGTGGATGTAGATTGTGTAGGGAGACCCATCTGATGCTTTCTCTTTTATCTGAAATGATGAAAAAGGGGCAGCGTTCCTCTGGCTCTGTGTTATGTGGCTGGGAAATACGTCTTGCATATATTCATAAGCTCGCACAGTCACTGCAGTGAAGTGGCATTTACCTATAATACAAGTAAACAATAGCCTGAAGGAAGATAAGGCTGAACTAGGGAGATCATAGTCTCAAAACAAGAACAGAATTAGAAATAAAATGCAGATAAGTGTTAGTGCTTTGTGGGAAATTTCACCGTGTAACATTAAACGTATCTATCTTGCATTTATTCAGTTGCAGGTATTTTTAAAGGGCTCATATTACGCTATTTCCTGATGTATGTTGTAATATTGTTTCCTCATCACAAACATACCTGGAGTTGTTTTTTGTTTCATTCACACAAACCCTGCATATTTAGGTTGAGTTTTCTCTCAAACAGAAAACACTTGGTTCCACCTTATGATGTCCTGTGGCAATACAGGAAGTGCTCCACTGTGTTTTTAAACTCCATACACATTCACTGGAATCATTTGGATCATGATTTCAGATTTAGAATTGCAAATCTCTACTGAAATGAAGGTAAAAGGTACTGTAGCTCTTAACTTGAAAACTACCGCTTCATGACATCACAAGGTGGAGTAGAGCATTTGGAGCGTTGGAGATGTAGACAAACTATTAATAAAGGATTACTCAGACATATAAGATAAGATAAGAATGTGAATGTGAATGAATCAAAATACAACACCAGGTATTAGTATGTTTTTGGTGAGGTAACATTATAACATGGCTTAAAGCTCACAAGAGGCAATTTTGCGTAATATAGGCCCTTTAATGCTTCTTCCTGTGTATGGACAATCCTCTCCACAGATCTGATATGTAACTTCATCTACATGAAGATAAGTTTAATGGCATACTATGAAAGATTCTAGATAAAGCAATAACATTCATGAAATGAGACAACCAGAAAATGTTACATAGCCTATTATTGTATCTTTCATTTGAAGTTGTATTATGATATAAGAGTTTATTCCAAATTTACAAATACATCAATATACAGTGGAATTGTGTGATTTTTGCCAGTCCTGAGCTTGGATAAACAATCCAACAAGTAAATGGGAGGGCATCTGTCTTAAAACAATTGCTAACAGTTGCATGATAAATCATTATGTAAATCATTGTACATGTCGCAGAATATAGAAAAAAACTAACAAACAAAAAAAATGTGTTTACCTAGACAGAGATATCACAACCATCAATTATATGTACAATTGTCAATACACTACTACTACTACTACTACTACTACTACTACTACTACTACTACTACTACTACTACTACTACTACTACTACTACTACTACTACTACTACTACTACTACTACTACTACTACTACTACTACTTGGACTGCCATACTACCCCTGGATACTGCCATCATCGTGGCACGGAACCACCACATCCACGGCGGCCGAGCAGCAGAGCACTGGCCCCTCTTCACAGCGCTCCTTAGCGCCCACGTTCGCCATCTCCACTCCGCGAGACAAACGGAGTTTCGCGACACCTTCACCTCAGACAATACACTTTTCTCTGTCTCCCGGACCGGTTCCCCTCAGTTGGACTTCTGACCCCTACCCTCCTCCGCTGCACTGAACAATCCCTTTGGACCTCTCCACTCCCCCTGTTTCTCTTTCTCGACCTCCCCTTGTATTTCCCCCAAGTGCCTTCAAGTCCCTTAGCCCTTTATCCCAGTGGTGTTTATTCCCGTGCCCACAAATGTGTCGTCTGAGTACTTTGCGAATGTTATTATGGTTTGAAAATATGCAACTTAAATAATAAAAGATAAAAAAAGTTCAAAAGTTCAGTCAGGTTTATTATTAAAAACCATATGTACAGGTTGCACACACAGGATTTGAAATTGCAGCGCCCCCTAGGCCCACAGTGAACATAAACCATCTGATAAACAAGACAATAAACATAATGACTAAAACATCACATATACCCGTAGCAAAGTACAGTAAACTTGTATATAATACAAATAGGTAAAACACAATGTGTGGCGTAATAAAGCTCAAATGGTGTCATTTCAGCAGCAGTGTCAGTGTCCTTTAAGTGTCATTTAAGCAGCAGTATCAGTGTCCTTTAAGAGGCTCCTCAGTCTCCTTCCTCACCTCTTTACAGACTTAAAACCACAAAATATAAATTCAGCATCGTTATCAAAGTTCATAATGCAGATTTCCTCCAATAAATGAAACATGACCATGCTATTTTTGTATTGTGTTCAGAATATTTCATTTCATATTTAACCTCTGTCCCAAGTATTTGCAGCTATCATCCCACAGACTCTAAACAAAGTATATCATTTAAATGCAATTGCAAGTGAAATGTGTGGGTGTTTGTTGAATCCAGGAAAAGTCAAACGAGGCCAGTGATTGAACCAGCTGTAGAGATTTTTATTTATACATAAATATAACCATACAAATATATAAATTACAAAATATACAAAATAATATAAAATACAAAGAATGGAGGATTAACATAGGCTAAGAGAGGCAGACTTCGTGTTCACCAGGCTGTCAGAACAAGCAGCTACTGTGATGTGAAATACTCATTAGCGACCTGTATGTACCTGTTAGCATGCTGTTCACAAATTACATTAAGAGATGTGCCTGTGAAGTCTTGCTAGCATGTCAGGATATCAGAGAAATTATGTCTCCTTTGGTGCTTGTGGAAATCTGGAGAACAGTAAACTTTTTAATGTCTGCTAAAATAAACAGTGATAAATAAACAGTTAAATAAAACAGATAAATAAACAGTTATATAAGCATGGGGTGAAGTGATACACCAAATTAAACCTGATTTGGATTACAATAATGTTTTGAATAAATTATACAACTTCTGAAGGTCTTTCAATGTGTGTAGCAAGCTACTGGAGATCTTCTATCAGTTTGTGGAGGCCAGCGCCCTGCACTTCGCTGTGGTCTGCTGGGGGAGCAGCACCAGTAAAAGGGACCTTAGGTGGATTGACAAACTGATCCGCAAAGCTGGTCACGTGACTACCTGTGAGCTGGAGACATTTGTCACAGCGAGTGACAGGAGGACACTGGACAAACTGCTCTCCATCATGGACACTCCTGCTCACCCACTGCACCAGACCATAGAGGGACAGAGGAGCTCATTCTCCAACAGGCTCCTACAGCTCCGCTCAAACAGTGGGAGATACAGGACTACATTCATACCATACTCCATACAGTTGTACAAAATCTCACCTTTATGTAACAGATAATACATCCCTTCTTCTATCCCTTGTGGCATTTTATCAATCAGGCATGAAAATCCCTCACCTTTTGGCGAAATTCGCCGTTTTGAAGTAAAAATAGCCAGTGCCAAGAGCCAATCATAGGCCGAACTGCGCTCCAGCTTCCAATCATGTTGCAGCATAATTACCCACCGATCACGCTCCCGCCAATCATGACGATTAGCGCTGTTGTGTTTGCGTCTGTTCGCTGATCAGCTGTGAGCGAGTCTCGTGAATATGTACGCGGCATTTCCAGAGAAGAATAATCCTTAACTTGCTACGTTAATGCTACGTAAGAAGAAACTCTCTCCTCGGTACACGGGATACGTTCGGGATATGTCCATTTCTCCGGCGCTCCGGATTATTAAAGACCATGGATATACCCAACGCGCGCATACGCAAACTATCGGGAGTGACCGCGTTCTTATGGGTGAGTCATATTATCAAATTATTTCTGCATCAAAGGGACAGATTACCTTACAGCAGGGGCCTTATGTCAGCGTGTGTGTACAGGACTAAACCGGGACTAAACCAGGACTAAACCATGACTAAACCGGGTCTAAACCAGGACTAAACCGGGTCTAAACCAAGACTAAACCAGGTCTAAACCAGGACTAAACCAAGACTTAACCAGGTCTAAACCAGGACTAAACCAGGACTAAACCAAGACTAAACCAAGACTATACCGGGTCTAAACTGGGACTAAACCAGGACTAAACCAGGTCTAAACCAGATCTAAACCAGGTCTAAACCAGGACTAAGGTGTGTGTGTGTGTGTGTGTCCAGAGTGTGTGTGTGTGTGTGTTTGTGTGATAACTTATTATCTTGTGTATTATTGAATTATTGAATGATTATATGGAGTTTTTGTTATAAAAGCATTTCCATTTTAACAAAGTATGTTCTAACTCTGACCTGCCCTGAAACACCACACCACAGTGATGTCAGTGGTGGAGGAGGGCTTAGCTTAATGTTAGGCAAATTAGTTCCTTTCTGTTCCACAAGCAGACCTTTAACGTGGAATTTCTCTGATTGTTGCCTTCAGAATGTGCTGCTTTCACCAGGGGGGTTGTTTCTTTTCGATAAATAGTATTGTTTTGTGGAGGCCATGCAGCTGAGAATGCAAGCTCTGAATCAGATGGGATTTAGAATTTGCCATGTCTAGCAAGTCACCCTAAAATGGACTAGAATGCAGGAAATTGCATCTAAGAAATCCAAAATTTTCTGGGGAGGACACTCACACCCCCCGCTGGAAAATATGTCACATAAATGAAAAAATTCACCATACCCCCTGGTTTCATTTTACAACTCGACTACTGATTATAGCCTATTTGACACCAGTCTCTTGATATTTTTGCTACTTATTTAGAAATTTATAATTACCATTTATACTTCTATTTGTTATTATAATATACGTATTGAGATGTGTGAGCTACTGTGTCCAGATAATTTCCCTTGTGGATCAATAAAGTTAGTCTAAGTCTAAGAATAAAACATGGACAGTAGTCTGATCCTGCACCTGACCAGACTAAGAACTGCACAAGATCTAATGGATTCTGCACTGCTCATAGCCCCAATAAAGGATGGGTCAAATGCAGAAGACAAATTTCACAGTGTAACTCTTTGGTTAGAGGCTCCACCAGTTGTCTCCATGGAGATGTTATAGTACTTTGCCTGAAATGTTCCACAGTATGACATTAATCTTACGCATTAGTCCATACATGGCCCTATCGTGTCACTAACCAGTTTCCATAGAAATATAACTCTGGAAAAAAAAAAAAAAGAGACCACTGCATTTTTTTCTGAAATCAGCATCTCTACATGTATTACAGCCATTCCATTCCAGCGTCTGTTGAATTCCAACACAAACACAAAGCTGAGCTACTTCAGTTCTTGCACCAGGAGTGGAATAAAGTCACCCAAGAACAATGTGAAAGACTTGTGGAGAGCATGCCATGAAAGGTGTGATTAAAAATAAGGGTTATTGCACCAAATACTGATTTCTGAACTCTTCTTAAGTGTAAACATTAGTATTATGTTTTAAAATGAATTTGATCTTGTTTCTTTGGATTGTTTGAGGTCTGAAAACATGTATCTTTTTTGTTATTTTCACCATTTGCCATTTTCTGCAAATAAATGCTCTAAATGATAATATTTTATTTGGAATTTGAGGGAAATGTTGTCAGTAGTTTATAGACTCAAACAAAAATGTTCCTTTTGCCACAACGCATACCTATAAGTAGTAAAATCAGAAAAACTGATAATTTTGCAGTGGTCTCTTATTTTTTTCCAGAGCTGTATATAAGTTTAATGCATACAGTGGAAGACTCCAAGCAATCTCTACAGTGTGACTTTAAATAGTGTGAGTAGTTTTGTATTGTAATAATACTGTAAATGATAAAATAGTAAACACATTTTTATACAGCTCTTTTCCACCTTCAAGACACTCAATGCGCTTTATATCAAGGAGTCACTCAACCATTCACACACACACATTCCTAAACCAGTGTAAGCACACACTGGAGGTGAAGGGGAATAACTGTCTTGCCCAAGGACAAAACAACAGCATTCATCTGTGGGAGCTAGAATTGGACCACAAACTTTTGGACCAATGATGTACAAATTGAGCTACTGTTGCCCCTGTGGATGTAGATAATGAATAGGGAAAAAACATTGAAAAAGCTGAAAAATTCTGTATATGTGAGTGAGTCATGGGGTCTTTGAGGCATTTTCACAGCACCGTCTTTTACAGATGAGGTCTGACAGTTGTTGGTTCCTTGAGGTGCAGTGTTTTTATCCTTTTGGTGATTATTTCTGATCAGAAACCATCAGACAGAATCCAAGCCACATGTCACAGCAGCGTGCTCTGGAGAAATGTCTCTGTATGTGAGCATCTCATCACTAACCTGCAGACGCAAAGCACAGTTGCCTCCTGTACGGACCGATAATCCACTAAAACAAGAAATATACTTGTTACATGTTAATGTAACCCAAATTCACAAACAAATATAGAAATATGCTAAGTTTTGATTTATAACAAAACAAATTCAAAGGTAGAATATGCAAATTTTCATGGTGTCCAAGAAAATACCACTTTATTGCTTTTGGCATTACATAAATAGTGCATTAAATAATATGAGTCATCCCCCTGAATCACTCCCCCTTCAGAGGGCTATCACGACACAATCAGCATGCATTCTGCTAATGAAACTACTGCACATTGCATCAGGTTTGTGAAGTGGTAGTGTATTATTTTGTAGAATGTTTTTGTATGTTTATAGTAAATTGTTGTGTGGGAGTATAGATGACATAGGCTTTTGGGCTTAGGCTGCGTTTCATTACTCTGTCTTACCCCTTCCCCTGCCCCTGCCCCTTTATCTACATCTTTTTCTTGCCCCTCGATACCGAGCTGAGAGGGCTAGGAGCACGAATGTTCCCCTAAGAAATGGGACACCACTCGATTACCGTTTGTGTCATCATCCCTTGCCTCTACCTGGCTGCTACGTTGACAGAGGCAACAAGAATTGACGCAAACAAACGTAAACAAATGTCAAGGATGATTGTTTATGCATGAAAGTTAGATGGAAACGATAACGTCGGCAGACATCACTACAATTAAAACAGCAACAACAGTTCACTAAAAGTGACGTAGAACATAAGCGTCATGATTGTAAACCATGCTAAACCGTTAATCGATAATTACAACTGCTGAAAATACATTTATGAGACTTCTTGGCTGGTCGATGTGACGCTGCCATCCTGATCCCAAAACCTGCCTGAGCTTGTTGGCATACTCTTTCGTTTCAAGTCTGGTTGAGAGCTTACTTTGTTTTAAGGGGTATGTAGCCCTCGGTCGTGGCCCTAGCCCTTGATCAAAATTTGAATCGGGACACCCCTTGCCCTCACATGAACGCACAAAACCAAGGGGTAGGGGTAAGACGAGGGGGTAAGACAGAGAAATGGGACACAGCCTTAGTCTTGGACAGAATCTTACAGCAAGCCATAAAGATGATTCGAATAGTGCCTGGGAGAGATCGCTTGATTACTCAAACATGCATGGATCTCTTCAGGCATGTTTTTGATGTGGGAACAGAAAAAGCTAAAAAAAAATAAAAAAAAATAAAAGCTTAATTCCCCCTCTTTAAAGCCCCAGTGTGTAGGATTCGTGGCGCATAGGTGGATGGTGCCATTGCACTTTCTGTTTTAGCTACGGCAGACCTCGAGGGACCCCATGCACCGCTACTGTATAAATAAAACGCGGTTTTCTCATGAAAACACACATTCCCGATCATGTACCATGACACTCTACACATCAAATGAAACCTTACAGTCTCCTCTTTTTGACTATGCAATTCATTTCCCTGCAAAACAATCACTCCCCGAGCACATGGGGCTTTTATACGGAAAAGCACAAAACAAGGTTAGCTTACCTTAGAATGCTTTGCACAGGTCAAACTCTGTATTTCACCATAAACTTGGTCTCAATTTGTCCGTAAGGAGCCAGCGAATAAAATCCAGTAAAACAATTTAGTCCAAAACACGTGTTAGATCCATTACGACGTCTGATCTGGCAGCATGCTTGTGTTGTTTACCCAAAACCACGAGCCTTGCCGAAGGCGAAGGCGGAGCCCAAATGTCCTTCTGCGGCTCTCATATTCAAAATGGCTGCCTCTGCATGGGGAAGATCCCCCTTTTATGTGACTATATCTAAGTCCAAAAGAATACTTTGATTTCATGATGGAAGTGAAAAGGCTTGGAAAACAATGTATTTTTGAATGGGTATCTTCAATTTCAGTAATTAACGGGTAAAAATCTTACACACTCTCCCTTTAATGAACGTGACTTCTTATCGTTAACTCTACCTTAACTCAAATACAGATGCATTTGCTGATACAACCTTAGTGTTATAGTCACCAAGATTCTTTTTTTTTGCCAAGTAAGTACACTCAAAGTTTGGGAGAGAAACCATGTCCTCCACTCAATGTTTTATTATTGGACTCTCCTCTCCGGCCCTTGATGCTCTTTTTAAAATCTCATATTTATAAGGAGTTAAATTTGAGAAAAACAGCGTTGCCGTGGGGGACATCCCTCTGTCTCTCTCAGTCTGCACCCTGTAATAAAGTGCAATCTAATATAAAGAGTAGAGAGAGGCAGTGGCACAGGATCAGGGGCTCTAGGCTTGTGTGCCAAAACATATATAGACAATGGGATTCTCAAGGAAGGATAAAAGCAGGGCCAGGCAATGCAAGGAAATGTGTACTTGAAAGTGTATAAGTATGGGGCCTTTAGAAATATGAGTTCCATTTGCAGTAAAAATATTGTGATAAGTTTGGAGACGGTACACTTCGCAGTAGATGGAGATGTGGTCTGAAGTGCTGGGGGTGACTCTGATGTGTCTGAGTTTTAAATACGTTTGCTAGAACTTTTATCCATGCTGTTAGTTCTTGTGGCATAAATATTTAAAACTGAAGACGAATGAGTCGAATAAATTTAAAGCTTTACAGTGGAATTAGATTACAAGCCAAGCAGTAACCTCTCCATGGAGACAAGCAGGTATTGGGCATTTTTTTTGTCAATGAAAGTTCAAAATAGCATTATAGAGATGCAGCGGTCTTGTAATTATGATGACCAAACAAAAAAGAATGAAAATCCATCAACTGTGAACGTGGTGGGGCCAGCTAAACATTAGCCAATAAATAACAAGGCTACCTCGTTATCTATTAGCTATCAAAATCCCTACGTTTCTGTCTCACCGGCACACTGGGATTACATTGTTTACGTACGTCTCTTACGCATTCCACGACGCAAGACGCTGTTTACTCAACCAACTCAGCGGTTCTTAGCAATTTTTTCCAACTCTAGCTTCCTCGCAGTTTGCACAAAGTTTGTTGCAGTGGCAAACACGACCACGACCAGTTAGCCACAAAAGAAAGTTCTTCTTTGAGGTCACTGAAAGTAGAAAAGACTGGGAAAAGGGGGAGTTGACGGGTATGTGCAAAATTTGAAAAAGGACAGTCGCTGTATTTCTCTTTCCTAGGAAAATACACGTTATAATGTTGTCAAAAACTACACAAAAACTACTCTCACATCTCCAAAGCTCAAGCTGCTCTGTTCCACCTTGTGATGTCATGTAGTGGTAGTTTCCATATTAACAGCCACCTTTTACTTTGAGTTCAGAAGAGATGGGCAATTCCAGGTCTGAAATCATCCAAATGATTGTAGTGAATGTCTATGGAGTTTAAAAACATAGTAGAGCACTTCCTGTATTACCACATGCCATCACAAGGCGGAACAGAGTGTTTTCAATTTGAGAGAAAGACTCAGTCTAAATATGCAGGATGTGTGTTAAACGTGTGAATAAACAAAACAACAAAACACAACTCCAGGTATGTTTTTATAAGGAAACAAAATTATAGATCAGAAAATTGCATAATATGGGCCCTTTAAGCCACTAGAGTGTAGCACAATTTTTAAACTGACATAGATGTTTTATAGACTAGACAAGCTGTTTAGTCAGAGCTTGTTTGCCTCTGGGCTGTCAAATTGGAAGATGTCAAAACACAAAAAACAACCAAAATCTGTGTTCTTCATAATATAACAAATTCATTTAATCATTTGTCAGTTCTTTTTCACAATAACTTAACACTTTTGGATTGATGCTGTCTGCTTTTGGTGTTGTGAATGTGGCTGTTGTGTTTTTGTGCCCATTGCTTGTCCAACCAAATGTGGATACTTGTAGTGATGTATGTTTGAAAGTAGAGAAGTTTGGAGAAGAATAACTTAAAAGTGCATTTTCTAACTTTTTTAGTGGAGGGTCCGTCAAATGCTTTTCACCAAGGAAATGTTATTGGTTTGTCTGGAATGTTTCCCAGTATGATATTAAACAGGTTACAGGTTTTAAACAAGGTATTAAACAAAGTTACAGGTTAAATCTGTGGAGAGGCAACCCTGCTCACAGTCACCATCCCAAGTACAGTGGTACCTTACCTTGCGAAATTAATTAGTTCCAGATGTGGTTTCGTAACGTGAATTTTTCGTTAGTTGAGTAGCTATTTCAATGGAAAAAAGCCTGATTTGTTCCAAGGCCCCGTTCCAAGTTTTTTTTTATAGTGTAACATTTTTTTTTAATAGTGTAACATTGTGTTCTGCATCCTGATTGGCTAAGAGACTGTAGACCCAGGACTAAACGTGGACTATACCAGGTCTAAACCAAGGTCTAAACCTTGACTGGACCAGGACTAAACCTGGACTAAACCAGGACTGGACCAGGTGGATTAAAGCGCCGCGTGCGGGTCTATTTCCTGGTTTCGTGCTAGCCCTGCTATTAGCAGCAGCACCGGTGTACCTCATGAGTCACGGCTGAGGCGAGCGTGCGTGGGGGGAAGGGGGAGGGCGGAGAAGTGTGCGTGTGGACACGTGTGTGATAGCGCAGCATGACCCGGTGCGGGGCTGCGAGCACGAGACCCGTGCTCAAACCGTGCCTCCTCTAGACCAGGTCTAAACCAGGATTAAACCACCGCATGCGCGTCTATTTCCTGGTTTCGTGCTAGCTCTGCCGGTGTACCTCCCGAGTCACGGCTGAGGCGAGCAGCGAGGAGGGGAGGGGATGTGCCTCCCATCGGGACCGCACGCAGTCTGAGCGCATGAACGAACGCATGCAAGAGCCGCGGTGGTTTAATCCTGGTTTAGACCTGGTCTAGAGGAGGCACGGTTTGAGCACGGGTCTCATGCTTGCAGCCCCACGCCGGGTCATGCTGCGCTATCACACACGTGTCCGCGCGCACACTTCTCCGCCCTCCCCCTTCCCCCCACGCTTCACTATTAATACATTTTGTTGAAAATCTATGAAAGTTTGAGTGTTTAAACGAGAGACAAATGTGAGAAAAGTTTAAATCCAGTCTGAG
Source organism: Paratrypauchen microcephalus (assembly GCA_036785185.1). Classification (NCBI taxonomy): domain Eukaryota; kingdom Metazoa; phylum Chordata; class Actinopteri; order Gobiiformes; family Gobiidae; genus Paratrypauchen; species Paratrypauchen microcephalus. The sequence goes on from JAVJIX010000032.1 coordinate 3,236,252, forward strand.
AAAAGCATACAATGTGTGTGGTTGAGCACGCATTATTTGAATTTTTGAGATTTCGCGTTTCGTAACTTGAATTTTCCTTCGTATCTAGAGACCAAAATTTAATGTGAAGGTGTTTCGTAACTTGGAATTTTCGTTTGTTGGGTCTTTCGTAAGGTGAGGTACCACTGTATTTGAGCTGTAAAACTGTAAATGTAAGGTAAAGCTGTTTAATATGTGGAACATTGATGACATATCCATAGAGACAAGCAGGTGATGGGCCCTCCACCAGAAAAGTTACACAATGCACCTTTAATACATAAACAAAAGTATAAGAAAAAGACTCCACTTGCAGCACTAGCACCATGGACAGCTCTACAGCCTTTCTCTGATGGTCTATCAACTTTCAGCTCCTTTACATTTCTATTTATAACCCCTAAGTTACATGACATATACTCCAGTTTCTCTGGCCTCGAGCTCATGAGCAAGAAGTGTGAGAATCTACTAAGTCAACTAATTAAAAGAAATAATGATGTATGCTGCAATCTGTTCACGAGGTGTGATTTAAAATACACGTGAAAAGTTGTTGAACTTGTCATAGCAACATCAATTATTTGGTAATTGGTTTATTTACCATATTTTCTAAAGGAAAATAGTAGTAGAAAAAGGGCAGAAGATAGAGATAGTGTATGTATCACAAAGAGAAAGTGAGCAGATCCTTCACTGTTCTTTCAAATATTATTTTTACAACATTACCAAAAGTTTGATTAAAAAAGTTCCAAGCACATATTGAAATAACACTTATTCATGAGGGACTGGGAGATTTGCTTAAAAAAAATAAATAAAAATAAATAATAATAATAAACAATAATAATAATTATAAACATCGTATGAAAACGTCTGTGTGAAATTGAACTGCACTAAGAAAATGAGAAGCAGTTTGGAGTTATTTTTCTTTCTTAAAATAGAAATAACCAATGATCAGTTACAATAAGTCAAATACATTTTAAATGAAACTGTACTTCAGTAGTTCACAGACATAGAACTCCTGTTTGATTAATATATTTCTACAATGTAACTGTACTCTTTATGTTGTGAATATTAAAGGTCCAATATTACACAAAATTGACTCTTGTGAACTTTAAGCCATGATATAGTGCTGTTATCTCCTTAAAAACATACCTGGAGTTGTGTTTTGTTTCTTTAATTCTTTATTATTAGTCTGCCTTCATCTCCAAAGCTCTAAATTTTCTGCTCCACCTTGTAATGTCATGAAGCAGTTTTAATTTAGTTTTATTTAGCAGCTATATTTTTACCTTTTGTTTAATAGAGATTGGAAATTCCAGTTCTGAAACCATCAAAAATCATTCTAGTGAAGGTGTATGGAGTTTAAAAACACAGTGGAGCACTTCCCGTGTTACCACATGACATCATAAGGTGGAATAGCTTGAATATACAGCGTTTGTGTGCTAAATGTGTGAATGAAACAAAACACAACTCCAGGCATGTTTTTGATGAGGAAACAACATTATAACATAGGTCAGAAAATATCGTAATATCGGCCCCTCAGATATGAATTTGTTTTTCTCATTCTTGGTCTATCCGTTTAAATTACCACGTAAGTTTCATACATATACTGTGGTACCTCACCTTACGAATGACCCAACAAACGAAATTTTCAAGTTACGAAACGCCTTCACGTCAAATTTTGGTCTCTAGATATGAATGAAATTTCAAGTTACGAAACGCGAAATCTCCAATCCAATCCAACTTTATTTATAAAGCACTTTAAAAACAACAAATCTCAAAAATTCAATTAATGCGCGCTCAGATGCACGCCCCGAAACGTAAATACACTTTATCAACACACACGGGGTTAGGTTCCAGAGGTGGCCCGTGGTGGGAGAGGTCCACGAGGGAGGACAACTTTGTATTTTGCAATTGTTCTACATGTTTTAGGGCTGTAAATGCCTCACCACACGCATTCTACACTTTTCTCAGACTGGAGTTTCTCTCGCATTTCTCTCTCGTTTGAACACTCGAACTTTCATAGATTTTCAATGGAATGTGTTGGGGGGGCACGGCTCGCCGAACGTGCGATGGAAGCGGAGACACAACAACACATGATCAGTGTGGTAAAACTCACCTGTCTCACGACGGTCTAAACCCCGCTCACGTTCCCTATTAGTGAGTGAACAACCCAACACTTGGTGAATTCTGCTTCACAATGATAGGAAGAGCCGACATCGAAGGATCAAAACGTCCATACGGCGCAAGGCCGCGCTACACCGGGGCTGTGGGATGGAGAGCCGTGGCGCCCGGGCCGTGCCTCCTCCTCGGGGCCGCGAGCATGCGCGGCTCGGCCCGCCCGCGCGGCTCACAGCTCACAGTCTCAGCCCCACGGCTCTGGAAGTCACATAGAACCAGAGCCCACCTCGAGCGAGACCCCTTGCCGGCGGATAGAGCTCCTTTCTCGGCCTGTTAGCTCAGTGTCAGCCTCCCGGCCTCCCTCTGGAGGTCAGATAGAAGCAGAGCTCGCCCCGCCCCGCGGGGCTGGCAAGGAGCGCAGACACGAGCAACGCACTCATCCAACGGTACTACCATGTTATAATAATAACAGGTCCAATCCAGGTTTAGTTCTGGTCTAGACCTGGTTTATTCCACGTTCTTTTAGTCCTGGTCTAGTCTCTTAGCCTGTCAGGATGCAGAACACAACGTTACACTATAAAAAAATGTTACACTCTAACAACCTTGGAACGGATCAGGCTTTTTCCATTGAAATAGCTACTCAACTTACGAATTTTTCACGTTACGAAACCACTTCTGGAACGAATTAATTTCGTAAGGTGAGGTACCACTGTATAGTATATTAAATGCTCTTCCATTTGCATTAACTTCAAACTATCAATCAGATGTTTTGTCCAGATAGTTATAGTCACAAATACTTTTATTCAAGTAGTTCTAAACTCTCAACTGTAATTACTGCAATCAAACACAATATTTAGTCACATGTTCAGAGTACTGAATTGAACTCACCTTTTCTGATACACAGCTCTGGAAAAAAAGTAAGAGACCACTGCACTTTTTTCTGAAATCAGCATCTCTACATGTATTACAGCCATTCCATTCCAGCGTCTGTTGAATTCCAACACAAACACAAAGCTGAGCTACTTCAGTTCTTGCACCAGGAGTGGAATAAAGTCACCCAAGAACAATGTGAAAGACTTGTGGAGAGCATGCCAAGACGCATGAAATCTGTGATTAAAAATAAGGCTTATTGCACCAAATATTGATTTCTGAACTCTTCTTAAGTGTAAACATTAGTATTATGTTGTTTTAAAATGAATTTGATCTTGTTTCTTTGCATTGTTTGAGGTCTAAAAACATGTATCATTTTTGTTATTTTGACCATTTGTCATTTTCTGCAAATAAATGCTCTCAATGATAATATTTTTATGTGGAATTTGTGGGAAATGTTGTAGTTTACAGACTCCAACAAAAATGTTCCTTTTGCCCAAACACATAACTATAAGTAGTAAAATCTGAAAAACTGATAATTTTGCAGTGGTCTCTTATTTTTTTCCAGAGCTGCCTTTGTTCGCCAGTACCCCAAAGGTAACTACTGTTGGAGCTAATTATTTGGTAGGATCAGAATATAGTTAAATTTGACTTGAGTAAATAACACTGGGGAGCTGAATCTTGTCAGACACCTTGTTTTGGACTCACATCTGCGAACTGTGACCATCTGTCTGAGCTGGCACAGGGACTGGAGCTCTGGGCATCGGCTCTTTCTATGTGATTCACTACATCTCCTGGCTCATAATGTCTCGTGCCAATTCTGACAATATGTTTTCACTCCCTTTTAACTGTGCACTTAATTTGACTAAGGCATAGATCTTGTATTATTCAGTTTTATTATCTTCATTTCAAACAGTTGGACCGAAGCTAAAACAATGATACCAGCAAGCACATTTAAATAGTAATCATTATCAGTTCAAGTGCATATAAGAGATTTTTTTTTTATGATTCTCTCATTTTGACTTAATTAAAGTACCTGTTATAAATGTAAATGATAGTTTTACACCAATTACGAAACAATTTGTGAAGAAAAGTTCAAAAATATGCTGAAAATGACATGGGAGTAGAGTGTTTTAAAATATATTGATCACACTAGGGAGAATTTTATCTAAAAGTTATTTACACATCTGATTCATATTTGTTCTGAGACTTCAACTTTTGGTTGCTTGCTTGCTTCTATAGAAATGTCATTGCTCTACCTGGAATGTTCCACAGTGTGACATTAAACAGCTCTACCTTACATTTATTCAATTACAGGTGGTTTTATAGATCAAAAAATACTGAGAAAAGCAGGTATTCTGGCTGTGAGGGGGGTCGCCTCTCCTCAGATCTGACCTGTAACTTGGTCTGGTTTGGTCTTCGTGAAGATAAGAAAATTGAATAACATTCTGTGTAAAATTGCACCTTTAAAGATGATTTCAACAAAATAAATATGTTTTCTTTGTCAGATAATCATTTCTGTGTACATTAGAAGAGTTTTGCTAGATAACAATAATGTCATCCCCTATGATTTACAACCAGGAAGTACAATTTTTAACCTAAAAACTGGCCAAACTGAGAAAACACTGAGAATATTTTGGAATTTTTGGAAAACTCTATATAAACTAAATATAATGATCTTAACTGTGTTGTAGTAAAATGTAATATAACGTAATAATAATGTAATATATGTCAGTGGCAATTTAATGCTGAGGGCTCCACCAATCAGGACAAAGGAATACAAGGACTTACACCCAAAATAAAGTTAATTGCTATGACAATAGTGTTTCAGCATTCCCATTACATTACTATGTCATGATTTAAACCTTGTATTCATGGACTTCAGCTTTCTGCTTTTGTGCAATATTGTAACGGTTTTAAATGACACAAAACTGACTCTTGTGAAAGCCATGTTAGAATGTTCTTACCTCCTAAGAAACACACAGAGTTTTGTTTGTGTTTTGTTTCATTCGGGTGTACGAGTAATCCTTTATTATTAGTCTGTCTACATCTGCAAGGCTCAGATCGCTCTTTTGCACCTTGTGAAGTGATGTACTGGTAGCTTTCAAGTTAACAACAACTTTTTTACCTTATGTTCAGTAGAAATTGGCAACTCCAGTGCTGAAAACATCCACACGATTCTAATGAAGGTGGAACAGAGTGTTTTCCATGAGAATATTGTATATGCAGGGTTTGTGTGTTAAACATGTGTGAATGAAACAAAACACAGCTCCAGGTATGGTTTTGGTGAGGAACCAACATCATAAAATAGATCAGAAAATGATGTAGAATGGGCCCTTTAAGGACTTTTGCACATTCAAAGGATAATACAGCTCTGGGAAAAAATAAGAGACCACTGCATTTTTCTGAAATCAGCATCTCTACATGTATTACAGCCATTCCATTCCAGCATCTGTTGAATTCCAACACAAACACAAAGCTGAGCTACTTCAGTTCTTGCCCCAGGAGTGGAATAAAGTCACCCAAGAACAATGTGAAAGACTTGTGGAGAGCATGCCAAGACGCATGAAAGCTGTGATTAAAAATAAGAGTTATCGGACCAAATATTGATTTCTGAACTCTTCTTAAGTGTAAACATTCGTATTATGTTGTTTTAAAATGAATTTGATCTTGTTTCTTTGCATTGTTTGAAGTCTGAAAACATGTGTCTTTTTTGTTATTTTGACCATTTGTCATTTTCTGCAAATAAATGCTCTAAACGATAATATTTTTATTTGGAGTTTGTGGGAAATGCTGTAGTTTATAGACGCAAACAAAAATGTTCCTTTTGCCCAAACCCATACCTATAAGTAGTAAAATCAGAAAATCTTGAAAATCAGGTAATTTTGCAGTGGTCTCTTATTTTTTTTTCCAGAGCTGTATTTGTTTTGAATTGTGAAATGCCATGGCAACTGTACTACATTTGTATCACACGGCAACCCATGGATAGTCCAGCTCTTGTCCTGCTCCAGCCCGGATGATTCTCTCCCTCTCCCGTTCTCTGGGTCACCTTGAGGCTGCTCTGTGATTGGGTGTTTGAAGTTTGAGGGGGTTTCACAGTGACACAGATGGCTGAGCACAGAGGGGGCCCCAGCACTGCTCCTCATGTCTGCTCCTCTCTGACATCTCCAGTACAGACACTATCACTCCCTCTGATCTGAGAACACAAAGGGCCGTGCTAGTCGCCATAACAACACAATTAAGAGTCAAGGACCACGGGGAATAGGGTCAACGCGGATCAAAAGATGTAAGATATTCATGTACGATATTACTACAAACTCTCAGTGTCAACATCCACGCATTTAATAATAATACGATTTGTTTACTTTAAAAATATAGTAACGACTGATCTTCAAATCATCATAGTTAAATGGCAAACATCACACTATCTGATGTATAGCATGTTATAATGTCTTTTTATTTTGTTTCATTCACACATGTTTAACACACAAACAGAAAACTCTGTTCCACTTGATGATGTCATAGACAAATAATCTCAAACGTGTGAATGAATGAAACAAAACAAAATATGGATTTGTTGAGGTAACAACATTTTGTGTAATATAGGAACTTAAAAAAAACAAAAAACAACAACAACAACAACAACAAAACAACAAAACAACACACAATTAGCTCATTAAAATGATAAAAATCACTGGACTTGAGCACTTTTTGGACCTGAACACTTTTCCTCATTCAAAAGATCTAATTGGGGCCAAGCAGCGGTAGCTGCAAGGCACCTATAGTGATTGTATTGATTCCTATTACAGGGGGTCCTCGGGTTACGACGTTGATCCGTTCTTAAGACGCGTCGTAACTGGAATTTCGTCGTAAGTCGGATGTTGACTTTGATCTTCCAACCAAAGCACCAATAACCTTTCCATCTCAATAATTAGACCACTACGCTGCTTGGTTATCACTGCCGCTTTCATAGGAGCAGATCAGAGCCCACATCAGGTACTTCCGCCCACATTGGGCACGCACACGAGGCCGTCTTCTCCGCCCTACAACCACAACAGAGCGTATTCTTCCGCCGTGCGCCGCGCGCCGTCCGCCATTCGCGTTTGTTTACGTCGCTTACCACGCTAAACCGCGTAAGACGGAATGACGCGTAATTTTTATTTTTTTTTTTAATGGGGGCGCGTTTGTAACCACGAAACGTCGTAAGTTGAGACCGTCGTAACCCGAGGACCCCCTGTATTATTAAACAATATTCTTCCGCCTTTGGGAGTCTATGGCAACCCCTAGAACCGTCTAGTAAAAAGTTGTGAAATTTGGCATGCACATTCCAGCCAGTCTCCTCATTACCCACAGCAATTTATAGGCCCCCACCCCCAACCCTCTAGCGCCACCAGCAGCTCAAAGTTGCAGAAATTTTCAGGTACATTTCTGCGTGTAACTTTTGAACCGTATGTCCAATTTTCTAAAACTTGGCCTCCCTGGACTCCTTGGGGCAAGACGAATCCAACGCATTCTGTGACGTCATTTTCCGCGAGGAAGATTTTCCGCCCTTTTGAATTTTATGAAAAACACTCAAAATGCTTCTCCTGCCTCAATTTTGGACCAATTTTGCTCCAATTTGGTACATAGCATCTTTGGACTGAGCCTCATCAGAAATGTCCCTGGATTTTTTGATATCTCTTATCGTTTTGTCATGAGAGCCAATCAAACGCGTCCAAAAAGTTGCCAAACAGGAAGTGAGCTCATATCTCGGGATCCCTTCATAGGATTATTTTCAAACTTTTCACAGATGTTTGTGTTCTTCCCAGGATTCCCCACAAAAAATTACAGGTCCCCAGCTCAAACCCTGTAGCGCCACCAACAGGTCAAAATTTGAGGGACATTTCTGCTTGTAACTTTTGAACCGTTAGTCAGATTTTCAAAAACTTGGTATCTGTGAGATCCTTAGGCCAAGTCGAATCAAATGCACCCCATGACGTCATGTCTGCCGGAATAGAATGTCCGCCATCTTGGATTTTGTGAAAATCAATAAAATTCTTCTGTTTCTACAACTTAACTTGTAATTTCCACAACAAATGGTGTGCACCCACATTCTAGACAGTCTCATGATGCCCTTCAACAAATTTTACGTCCCCACCCCCAACCCTCTAGCGCCACCAGCAGGTCAAAGTTGCAGGTACATTTCGGCTTGTAAGTTTTGAACCGTACGTCCGATTTTCTAAAACTTGGGCTCCCTGGACTCCTTGGGGCAAGACGAATCCAACGCATTCTGTGACGTCATTTTCCGCGAGGAAGATTTTCCGCCATTTTGAATTTTATGAAAAACACTCAAAATGCTTCTCCTCCCTCAATTTTGGACCAATTTTGCTCTAATTTGGTACATAGCATCTTTCGACTGAGCCTCATCAGAAACTTGCCTGGAGTTTTGATATCTCTTATCGTTTTGTCGTGAGAGCCAATCAAACGCGTCTGAAAAGTCACCAAACAGGAAGTGAGCTCATATCTCGGGATCCCTTCATAGGATTATTTTCAAACTTTTCTCACGTATTATAGTCTGTCCCAGGATTCCCCACAAAAAATGACAGGGCCCCAGCTCAAACCTTCTAGCGCCACCAACAGGTCAAAATTTGAGGGACATTTCTGCTTGTAACTTTTGAACCGTAAGTCTGATTTTGAAAAACTTGGTATCCCTGGGATCCTCGGGCGAAGACTGATCTAACGCATGTCGTCAAATTAGGCTGGGTCGCTGCTTGGCCCCACATTGCTGCTTGCAGCTATATTATTTTGTTTAAAATTGTTCATTGCTATGGTAACAGCCCTAATTTATCATCATTCTGAAACCCATGGACTGATTGCTTATTAATCCAAAAAACAAACAAACAAACAAAAAAACAAAACAAAACATAACAAAAAAAAAAGAAGAAAAAAAAAGACAGAAGACAGGGAAGAAATCTCATTGTGAGTATGTATGATGTAAATTGTACATATGATTAGTGACAATAAAAGGCATTCTTTTATAGGCATTACTATTCTACTGTGCTAATCAACTTAACTTACATTTGAGGACAGGTGAGACACACAGAGTGTCCTGTGGGGTGGGGGCATTTGTGTCTGCTGAACCTTTCACATGTTAATGACTGGTCTGATCTCAGGTAGAAATCACATTCATTTACACAATGACAGATTGAGAGAAATCTTTCCACAATATAAATTTCCATCACAAACCTTTCCTGAATATCTTTAGAATGATCTAGAGCTGTATCAGAACAAGTATAAGGCCGCAGACTAGAATACACCCGTGGATTACTATGGAACCTGCCTGGACCATGATACAGATTTAAGGCCACATAGTAATAGAAAGTACTATGATTTAATGTTGAAAGCCACATACTATTGTCTAAAGAATGTTTTTTTTTATTTTTGTATTATTATCATCATGGTATCAGAATCAATATTGAGTATCAATCTACACCTTAGTATTGTAAACTTTAAAATTCTTTTTTCATAAGCTTGTATCAAAATATTTTAACCGGCACTTCCTAACTGCAGCAGATCTGTTTAGACAACGACCAAACATTTACATAGTCTTTACTGTTGTGAGTCCACATTATGCTAATGAGGCATTTTCAACATGGCCGCCGTCCTCTGAAGAATAAACAACGGAAAATACTGAATTATTTTAAACACAAATAGAAACAGCAGCTCCCCCTAACAGTGACCCAAATACTGTTTATGCAATATCTTATTTATGTATATATATTCAGTTATATTTAGATGGATAAATGCAGTCGTGCCTGTTGATAGCAGTCTAAACCAGAAGGGAGTACATTCTGGATAATAGCCTATATTTAGCTTTTAGAGTTTTAATAATACGCCAAATGGTGAAGATCTATTGTAGAGCTGATAGTTAATTCAAAGATGAGGTTTAGATCTGGTTTTGTTCAGGTCTTGAACTTGTTTAGACCTTGTTTGTCCTTGTTTAGACCTGATTTAGTCCTGTTTGTTACTGATTCACTCCTCGTTTAGCCCAGGTTCAGTCCTGGTTCAGTGCTGATCCAGTCCTGATTCAGTCCTGGTTCAGTCTTGGTTCTGCCCTGATTTAGTCCTGGTTCTGACCTGGTTCTGTCCTTGTTTTTCCCTGGTCCAGTCCTGGCTCAATCCTTGTTCAATTCTAGTCAAGTCCTGTTCAAGGCCTAGTTTCGTCTAGTTTATCCCTGCTTTAACACTGCTTGTTTGACTTAGGTTTAGACCTGCTTTCCTGGTTGAGTCTTGCAATCCTTGTTTAGTCCAGGTTCAGTTCTGGTTCAGTCTGGTTTATCCCTGGTTTAACCCTGCTGCCATGGTGTAATCAGTCATGATTCCGGCCCAGTTCTCCTCTGTGTTTTTCCTGGTTTAGTCCTGTTTAAGTCCTGTTTAACTTGGTTTATTCCCGACTGCTTTTTAAATCTTGGTTTAGACCTGCTTTAGTCCTTGTTCAGTCTTGTTGGTTCAGTCCCGGTCCAGTCGTGGTTCAGTCCTGGTTTAGACCTGAATGTGTCCTGGTCCAGTCCTGGTTTAGTCCTAGTTTAGCCCTATCTGGGTGGAGTCGTGTTTGGCCAGGACAACAGCAGATGGTGGCTGTATACCTCTCTGGAGCAGCAGGCCTGTGATTCACTTGTGCATTACTCACATCAGCAGTGACACAGAGCACAGCGCCCATGTGTCTGTGAGAGGAGTGGGACCAGCACCCGTGCTTGACCTAAACAGAAAGTGCACATAAACTATGCAGGGACCCGTGGGTGGTCAGGATGATGTGGAGAGGGACATAACACAAGCACCAGTCTGAAAATATCACCTGACACACAAAAGTGTTCCAGAGGTAATGTTAGTCACTGGCGATTGAAGCTGTCCTTCAAAAAATAAATTGGCAATGGTGGGATTTATGGAGAAACTATTTACATATTTGAATGGGCCTGTATTAGGCTGTTTTCTGATGTATTATAATGTTATCTCCTCATCGAAATATACCTGGAGTTCATACATTTCTAACATGTTTAACTCAGCCTAAAAATGTAGGATTTGTATCCTGAGTTCTTCTCTCATACTAAAAACTCTCTGTTCCACCTTGTGATGTCATGTGGTAATACAGGAAGTGCTCCACTGTCTTTTTAAACTCCATACATCTTCACTAGAATCATTTGGATGATTGATTTCACCTCTGGATGTAGACCGATTAATACTCTCAAATTACTCAAATGTGTAATTACTCAAAAATATGTGACTGAAACAAAACACAACCCTAGGTATTGTATGTTTTAGATATTACTACTACTACTACTTCTACTACTACTACTACTACTACTACTAATACACAGGTTTCATATAGCGCTTTTCACGGTAACACAAAAATGCTTCACAATAATTTAAGACTAAAACTAAGACAGAACAGACAAAACACTAATGAGGAGCAGTCATGTGTGGGCGCTGTAGGCTGTGAGGAAGAGGTGTGTTTTGAGCAGGTTTTTGAAGGTGTTTAGCGAGTCTGAGTTTCTGATGTGAAGGGGGAGAGAGTTCCAGAGGGTGGCAAAGCTTCGGTACCCCAAGGCTGATCGGAGGCAGCGGGAGGGACAGGGGCTGGACAAGGTCTGAGAGGTAAGGAGGAGCCTGGTTATGAAGAGCTTTGTAGGTGATCAGGAGGATCCTGAAATTGATCCTCCTGATCACCTACAAATTCGCTGTTGGATGGGAAGCCAGTGGAGTTGTTGCAGAACGGGGATGATATGGTCTCGTGAGCCAGTTTGGGTGAGGAGGCGAGCAGCAGAGTTTTGAACATATTGAAGTTTTTGAAGCTCAGTGGATGGAAGTCCATAAAGGAGGCTATTGCAGTAATCGAGTCTGGAGGTGATGAAGACATGGGTGAGAGTTTCGGCAGCAGCGGAGGAGAGGGGGGCGCGAAGGCGGGCGATGTTACGAAGGTGGAAGAAGGCAGTCTTGGTGATGTGGCGGATGTGTGGTCTGAAGGAGAGGGTGGGGTTGAAGATGAACCCTGGAAAATGATGAGGAGGTAACAGCATTATAACATGGCATAAAGCTCAAAAGAGCCAATTTTGCATAATATAGGACCTTGAAAATATTATTGTTATTATATATTATTTGTGTCGAAATGAGATCTATATGTGCTGTCTAATCTAATCATAAAACATCATCCGCAAACTAGTAAGGCTGGTTCTCTGTTAGATGGTCTCTAAAAGTCGTGAAAAGCTCTTGTAAACTCATCATGGTGAATAAATAGGATGACTGGGTTGTGTTCAGAATAAATTTGGATTATTGCAAATGAACTTTTCCCCCTGTTTTTCGGTCAACATCATATGGTCTCGAAGGAAAAATGGTTATCATGAAGTGTCAACAGATGAACAGCGCACATCAAGTTTTATACAAACAAAAATAGAGGTTCATATTAGGCTCAGATGATGACACAAAAGTAAAAACCATCAACAAAGACAAACAAAATAGAAATAGACGCTGGTTTAGTCCTGGTTTTGGATCATTTCAGCCCTGGAGTTGACAATTTCTACAGAACTAAAGCTAAAAGAGATAACTGTTAACTTGAAAACTATCACTACATGACATCGTGAGGAGGAACAGCTTTTTGAGCAAAGTAGTACAACATGGTATGCCTTCAAGTCTCGGAAATGTCACAGGTATTTTGTCATATTTCCATCACTCAAAAGTTTGTAAGTCCCCCACCTTTTCCCTATAACAGCAAAATCCTGCAGTAACCTTAACATACAAGAACACATTGTCTAATAAGCAGTATAGTCTGGAGGTTTCGGACAGCTTATATTCCTCCCTGAGATCCCGTTTAATTGCATTGTTATCATGAAGTCTGAACCGCCAGAAGAGGCTGTGATCACCATGGATACGGCGTTGGAGATGTCTCAGGGTGAGAAAAGTCAACAAAACATTCGGAGATTCTCTTCATTTCAAGCGATAGGAAGTGCTGAAGGCCTAGAGCTGTTACATAGCTGCCCATGTCTCTGTGTGGGTGAAGCTATAGTCGCTGTATATTATTAACATCAGTCGTTCGCCACCCCCCTTTAAGTCCTATATACACCTTCTTGTTCCCATATATGGTAATCACAGTACTTCCTTTTACTTCCTGCTTTTTATACTCCGCCATGGTCTAATTTAGTGTCTAACGTCATAGCAAGAAGAGAAAAGGATGCAAAGAGTGTTATAATAGAACTTTTGTACCTCAACATGTAACGCTTTACACTTTGTTTATATGCTTTATGGATAGACAACAGTCCCTCAGGATAAGTGCAGAAGATGAGTAGAAGTATTAGGTTAGGTAGTGTTGTGACAATACTAAAATTTCAAACTTGATTTTGATTAAAGGGCACATACAGCTCTGGAAGAAAATAATAAGAGACCACTGCATTTTTTTCTGAAATCAGCATCTCTACATGTATTACAGCCATTCCACCTTCAGTTCTTGCACCAGGAGTGGCATAAAGAACAATGTGAAAGACTTGTGGAGAGCATGCCAAGACGCATGAAAGCTGTGATTAAAAATAAGGGTTATTGCACCAAATATTGATTTCTGAACTCTTCTTAAGTGTAAACATTAGTATTATGTGTGTTATTTTGACCATTTGTCACTTTCTGCAAATAAATGTGCGGAAGCCGAGAGGCCATATTCATAAGCAATATTTTTTCTTCCTTGTTATCCCGAAATAATGAGATAATTAATTCGAGATCTCAAGAAAACAAGCAGTTATTCCGCTATGGTTCTTTCGCTATTGTTGTCTGGCCTAGGGGGTGGAAGCCGTCATCTCACTGTTATTTCGAGATCTCGAGATAACAGTTTTGTTTTCTCGTGATAACAGAATAATTTTTGTTTTCTCGAGATCTCGGGATAACAAGGAAGAAAAAATATTGCTTATGAATATGGCCTCTGTCGGCTTCCGTATAAATGCTCAAAATGATATATTTTTATTTGGAATATGGGGGAAATGTTGTCAGTAGTTTATAGACTCAAAGAAAAATTTTCCTTTTGCCCAAACACATACCTATAAGTAGTAAAATCAGAAAAACTGATCATTTTGCAGTGGTCTCTTGTTTTTTTCCAGAGCTGTATTACACTATTTTCTAATCTGTCATAATTTTTTTCCTCATCAAAGATTCACTATGGATGCGCTTTGGAGGTGAAGACAGACTAAAAATAAAGGATTACTCAAACATGTGAATGAAACAAAACACAACTTTAGAGGAGGAAACAACATTCTAACATGGTTTAAAGCTCACAAGCGTCAGTTTTGCATGATATAAGACTTTAATGCCATACTGTGGAACATTCCAGACAAAGCAATAATATCTCCATGAACTCTAGCAGGTCTAGAAGCGGCAGGCCCATCATCAGAAAATGTACACATTGCCCCTTTAAAAAAGAAAATCTAATGTAATTCTATTAGTTTTGATTACATCTTCACAGCATTGAGCTTCCTGTGTCCCTATTGATTGACACTATTTGTTCCTGTAGCGTTCTTTTGTCGAGCAGGTGTTGGCATAGCCCCAGAGGATGAGCACAACTGTACACTGGTGTGTTTGGACATGAGGATTGGCTTGAGTGTTTCTGCAGGTGGAGACTGGCCTTTCTCTCAAATGTGAAGCAGATCCCGTTAAGCCCGCGCTAAGCTTCATCATGTGGAATGTCTGGATTCACTCTAAACGAATGTGCTCGTGAAATGAAAACCTAACCTTTAAAGGGCCCATATTATGCTGTGTTCTGATTTATGTTAGGTTTCCTCATTGCAAACATACCCAGAGTTGTGTTTTGTTTCATTCACACATGTTTAACACACAAATGCTGCACATCTAGGCTTGTGTTGTTGTAACACATCATGCACTCTACTGTGTTTTTAAACTCCAAATACCTTCACTAGAACCATTTGGATGATTTGAGTCCTGGAATTGCCAATCTCTATAAACAAAAAGTAGCTGTTAACTCGAGAACTACCACTACATGACATCAGAAGGTGGAACAAAGCATTTGGAGCTAATAATAAAGGATTACTCAAACATGTGTGAATGAAACAGAAAACACAACTCCAGGCATGTTTTTGATTATTACCTCATCAAAAACATACCTGGAGTTGTAATTTGTGTTTCATTCCATTATAACATGGCTTAAAGCTCACAAGAAACAATTCTGCATCAATTAAACAAAATGATGAGCTAATATTTAAGCGAAATGAAATGATTTACAGAGATAATTAAACATAATAACTTGCAATGCACTACAGTCAAATGGATAAATGTCAAGCAGAAGTGGGAACAGCCCAAAATTGTACTCTGAAAAGTATAATTTCTTTAAAAAGTAATAACTTAATACTATGCACCTCTGATGTCTTGTACCACTCGCACTAATCTTAGCTAGTGCTAGTTTTCTATTGTTTTAACTGATTGACAAGATTGCATAAAAAGTTACCACGACTGCAAATGAATGTATGATAAAAATGTCCCATGTACATTTCTTGACTATACCTGTCACAAAATACACATACACAGACATTCAGAAGTCCATCCATCCATCCATCCATTTTCTTCCGCTTATCCGGGGCCGGGTCGCGGGGGCAACAGTCTAAGCAGGGACCTCCAGACTTCCTTCGCCCCGGACACTTCCTCCAGCTCCTCCGGGAGGACCCCAAGGCGTTCCCAAGCCAGCCGGGAGACATAGTCCCTCCAGCGGGTCCTGGGTCTTCCCCGGGGCCTCCTCCCGGTGGGACATGCCCGGAACACCTCCCGAGGGAGGCGTCCAGGAGGCATCCGGAACAGATGCCCGAGTCACCTCAGCTGGCTCCTCTCCACGTGGAGAAGCAGCGGCTCTACTCCGAGCTCCTCCCGTGTGACCAAGCTCCTCACCCTATCTCTAAGGATGCGCCCAGCCACTCTGCGGAGGAAACTCATTTCGGCCGCTTGTATCCGCGATCTCGTCCTTTCGGTCATTACCCAAAGCTCATGGCCATAGGTGAGGGTAGGAACGTAGATTGACCGGTAAATTGAGAGCTTCGCCTTTTGGCTCAGCTCCCTCTTCACCACAACGGTCCGGTACAACGACCGCATCACTGCCGACGCTGCACCGATCCGCCTGTCAATCTCACGCTCCATCCTCCCCTCACTCGTGAACAAGACCCCGAGATACTTGAACTCCTCCACTTGAGGCAAGGACTCCCCACCCACCCAGAGAGGGCAAGCCACCTTTTTCCGGTCGAGAACCATGGCCTCGGATTTGGAGGAGCTGATCCCAGCCGCTTCACACATTCAGAAGTCCACGCAGTAATTTGTATTCACTACTACTAGCGTACATATCATAAGGCTTTACCATTGCTCTGTTGAAACTCTATGTGAGAAGACATGTAATCTAAACCCAATCTCTTCCCAGTGCATGATGATGTCAAACAATCGAGGCTCTACCTAATACCAGGCCTGCTCCCATGATGTATGCAAAATGGGGAGATACTAGATAATGAAAGATTAATGAGTAAATCGTTGCTATAAATATTTGAGCGGGGGAAGTCTGCTTTATACATGATCACTCCGCACTGGCTTCCTGTGCATAACACAAAGATGCTTATTACATTCCTCTGCCCCATAAATTATCTTGTATGGCGTTTTATTTGAGGTTTCTCCCCTTGGGTGGTGTTTTAAAAATGCACTTTGTAACTTTTCTTGTGAGGTCAGTCTCCATGGAGATAACTTTACTTCCTTGCATCTATTTAACTACAGGATAATATAAATGCTTCAGTGCTTTGCTTCCTAACATTAATATAATCATATTTAGTCAGCAAAAACTAATAAATTTAAAAAACAATCTATGAAACGCTACTACTGATAATATTTGGAACTGAAAATATAACTGTAAAACAATATGTTAATTAAAGTCAAATTGTAATGCCATTCCTATGAGAATATTCTGTTTGGATAAAAATCACCATATTGTGATTCGTGAACTTCCCTGTGAATGCAAAATAGGGTTCCCTAATGGAACATATTTAAAAAAAAATAATAGAAAGGTTACACATAGGTCAAGTATTGAACAAATTACTCCAAATGTACATGCCATTCTATTTATTTAATGTGGGGGCATTTTACTTCTATGGGGTATTAACTGCTCACACATATTTAGATCACAATCTTACCTTTTATTGTTTTTAAAATGCTATATTTGCGACAACAACAAATTCATCGGTTTTTATAAGATTCACTTCCATTTTTGCTCTCTATGTTAATTCACTCCACCTTCAGAGCACTATCACAAAACAACCAGTGTGCATCCCAATAATGGAACTACTGCACATCGCATCAGGTTTATCAAATTGTTGTGTACAGTTTTGTATCATGCTTTTTTATATTTATGGAGAATTGTCGTCTGGGAGCATGGATGATGCAGGCTTGTGTACTGTGTATTAGACAGAATCTCACAGCTAATCATAAAGATGGTTTGAACAAGGCCCAGAAGAGATCACTATATTAATGAAACATGCATGGATGGCATCTAAAACCTCTTCAAATATTTTTTTGATGAGGGAACAATGTTATAATATAGCAGAAAGACACCCAAAATTGTTTGAAGCAATGGCACAAAGTTATAGCTTGTATTGCATTTATTATTTTTGCTGACACCTATGGGTCAGAGGTGTGTTTGATCCTAGACACTGCAGACATCTAGAGGCAAACAATTGAAAACTAAAATGAAAACTACATTGAAAACCGGGAGGAGGCCCCTGGGAAGACTCAGGACACGCTGAAGGGACTTTGTCTCTCAGCTGTCCTGGAAATGCCTTGGGGTCCCCCCGGAGGAGCTGGAGGAAGTGGCAGGGGTGAAGGAAGTCTGGGAGTCCCTGCTTAGACTGTTGCCCCCGCGACCCGGCCCTGGATAAGCGGAAGAAAATGGATGGATGGATGGATGGATGGACATTGAAAACAACTAACAGAAGAGAAAACAGCTTTTTCAGTTCCAATACTGATTTCGATACTATAGCTTTAAGTACAAAACTTATCCAAATATGTCATGCAGCTCTTATATATCCTTCAAGTTAACCACAGAACAACTTTGAATAAATAAAAGCGGACAACTACAACCAGTAAACAGTCTTATTACATTATCTGTCCTGCGAGGATATCGATATTAGGAAGCTGATATCCGATCCAGCCAAACTCTAAGGATTCGGCTGGGTGCATCCCTAAAAACAACAGGGCTTTGGTGTAATGTTAAATACTTGTACACAATCTACTGCTATGTGCCTTATTTGAAAGCCCACTCACTCTGTGGATCACACCACTGAACATTTGCATGTGTAATGATTTTCAGGCCATCGATTGTCCATTGTGGAGAGCTACACTTGACACCGGCTGCCTCCTGTGCCCATAGCTTTAACCGCCTGGGCCACTGACACACGCGGGGATCTATGGATTAGCTTCTGCGAGATGACTGTTCTTGGCGGGCTAAGACGTGCCTGCACATGTTAACAGAGGGATTATGGGTAGGCAGACGAGAGGTGTGGATGGTGGCTATCGGTGCTGAAGATAGGGGCATATCCTCAAGTCAATCATACTGAGTCAACACGGAAGGACTGTTAGCGTGTGTGGGTCGAGGAGAGGGGTCATTTAGGCGAACAGAGAGATCTGTAAACATCAGCTAACATGCGCCAATGTACACGCCATAGTTTATCATGTAATCAGTTTATATATGCAGAGTTTGATCATGCGTGAGGAAAGCGAGAACTCACACAGGCCTATCTTTATTTTTGTTTCCGAGGATGCCATGGAAATTTGTCTGTCTAGTAGTGCACGGATTTGTCAAAGTTTAAAGTTCAAAGTCAGCTTTATTGTCCAAAACCATATGTACAGGTTGCACACACAGGATTTGAAATTGCAGCGCCCCTAGGCCCACAGTGCAGATTAAACATGTCATAAACAAGACAATAAGCACAATAACTAAAACATCACATATACCCGTAGCAAAGGACAGTAGACTTCTACATGTATATAATACAAATAGGTAAAACACACAATAAAACACACGTAATAAAGCTCAAATGGTGTCATTTAAGCAGCAGTGTCAGTGTCATTTAATTGAACTAGATTAAAGAATTATATGCAACCTTCTACATTTATCCTAATTTAGGGATGAATTAAGAAATTTTGCTGGTGTACTTTTTGGGATTATATATCACAGGTCTCATACCAAAACTTCTAATAATTTTTGGCCAAATTGAGTTTTGAGTTTCATTATACTCTCCAGACCCTGTTGTATCTTTAAAGGAAAAGTAACGTTATTTTACAATCTGAGCCTTCTTTCGGTAATAAAACAAGTCGTTTGACTCACCCATAGCACGTTGGTGTCATTTGGAGCTGTTTGGTAAAAGTTATGTTGTAGCGTATCCGTTAGCGTGAGTACTCGGGGCATTACTTTGCGGTCTCCAAATAACACAAACTTTAGCACTTTTCAAATCATAGAAAGCCCGATAATCTACGATTTCATTTGAAGCAAAAGTGGCCTGTAATCCGAGATTTAGCCATAGTTTCGAGTTGATGAGGACGCCAGTGCGCATGCGCGGACTGTGCTATCAGGTCCCGGGACCCAAACATGAAACGCAAAGCTGAAAACTATGGATAAATCTCGGATTACAGGCCACTTTTGCTTCAAACGAAATCGTAGATTAAGACATCGGGCTTCTATGATTTGAAAAGTGCTAAAGTTTGTGTTATTTGGAGACCGCAAAGTAATGCCCCGAGTACTCACGCTAACGGATACGCTACAACATAACTTTTACCAAACAGCTCCAAATGACACCAACGTGCTATGGGTGAGTCAAACGACTTGTTTTATTACCGAAAGAAGGCTCAGATTGTAAAATAACGTTACTTTTCCTTTAAGTGTTATTGTCTCCATCCACCGGCCAATCAGAAACATTTTTACAACCAAACCGCTGTAGCATAGTCTGTATATATAAACTGACATAACTAAACCTCTAGCCATCATGTCCTAAATATGAAGTGTTTGTGGGGGAATGCTTCCAGCTCCTTCAACTGTTTCATGATCCTGGTGTTTTTGTAAAGTAATGTAATGTAATGTAAATAAATTCCTATTCCTAATATGGATCTGGCTCCAAATTCGCTCTCGTACCTACTAGCTTCATATAAGCTTCATTTGACCTGATCTGAACAAAAATGTGAAGTTACTGAGTGAGTGAGTGAGTGGGTTAGCTGAAGAGTTGGTATTTTTGGTATTAATGTAAAAAGGCACATTAATTCAGTATTCACAGTTTAATCTGTCTTTATACAGGTATTGTGTTTCCAAGTACTTTCTTCTGCATGAATGGCTGTTTTTGCATGAACTTCCCTACAGATGTAGTCTTGCGAGTGCAGGTTTTGATACACAGAAAAAAGTAATAATTCTGGGAGCTTATGCCATGCCCCTTTTTAGAGGACCAAGTCCCTAGTCACTGTACTATGTTATGAGACTAACTATATTAAAGTATCTACCTACATTAGACTGCATATTCCACTATTGCATTACTGTGTTTGCTGACACCGTTTGACCCTTGAGGGATTATCTTCAGTAGTTAGTTGTATTGTAGCCACTCAGAGACAAGCAATGACATTAGGAAGGACAAATAACCTAGTGACAAAGTGGACAGGAAAAAGGATCTGACCCACACCATCCTTGCATTCAGTGTTTCAGTATAGCACTCTATATTGAGGAAAATAATAAATGGAGGTGTAAGGATTAGGGTTGACAAAAGTATTGAAAATCAGATACTTATCGCCACTAGATACTAGAACTTGATACTCATTTAAACAAATATTACTAAAAATTACATTCATGGGACAGAAATGAACCTTTCCTGAATAGCTTTAGAATGATCTTGAGCTGTATAAGAATAGGTTTAAGAGCACATAGACTAGTATACGCCTATGGACCATTATGGACCTGGACAACTGAGGGATTAGATAGATAAATCACATTGCAATATAAAAGAAACTACTATCATTGTCACAGCCCCTCAAGCTCCTCTTACCTCATCTGCCACTCCCTGAGTGGCCACCTCTTTCCCTCCCCTTTTGTGTTCCAGTAGTGGAGACAGGTGTGCTGGAGCCCAACTCAGCTGGGCCACTCTGTAATCAACAGGGTTTAAGAGCCACTCGAGCCAGCTCAGCGCTGCTGGATCGTAATACCTCTTCAGTCAGTGCTACGTTCTAGCTACATTTGATTTACCTACCTTTACTTATTCTTTGTTATTCTTTGTTTACTTATTCTTTGAGGCAGATGAGGCATTCATCTGCCTCAGGTATCCGTGCTCCAGTCTCCAGCTCCGACCCGCCGACCCGATTCCCCTTGACCTATCTGCTCTTGAGTTCCTCAACTATCCGTTACAATCATATAAGCATTTTGGTTGAGGTTACACTACTGCATCCGGGAATGTTCTGCAGTATGGCATTTATTCAAATATTCAGTCAATTACTGTACATGTGTTTTTATTGCTCAAAAAACATTGAAAAACATACATTCGTACTTGAGCTTGGGCTTGCCTCACCACACATCTCACTCATAACTTGGTCTGGCAGCATTACCTGCTCTCTATAGAGACAGAAAAGCACAATGCCAGACTGTGGAACATTCAGGCAAAGCAATAACAATTCATAATAGAGATGAGCAGGTGACGATCCATCCATCCATCCATCCATCCATCCATTTTCTTCCACTTATCCGGGGCCGGGTCGCGGGGACAACAGTCTAAGCAGGGACTCCCAGACTTCCTGCACCCCGGATACTTCCTCCAGCTCCTCCGGGGCGACCCCAAGGTGTTCCCAGGCCAGCCAGGAGACATAGTCCCTCCAGCGTGTCTTGGGTCTTCCCCGGGGCCTCCTCCCGGTGGAACATGCTCGGAACACCTCCCGAGGGAGGTGTCCAGGAGGCATCCGGAACAGATGCCCGAGGCACCTCAGCTGGCTCCTCTCAACGTGAAGAAGCAGTGGCTCTACTCCGAACTCCTCCTGTGTAACTGAGCTCCTCACCCTATCTCTAAGGGTACGCCCAGCCACTCTGTGGAGGAAATTCATTTTGGCCGCTTGTATCCGTGATCTTGTCCTTTCGGTCATTACCCAGAGCTCATGATCATAGGTGAGGGTAAGAACATAGATTGACCGGTAAATTGAGAGCTTTGCCTTTTGGCTCAGCTCCCTCTTCACCACAACAGTCCGGTACAGTGACCGCATCACTGCCGACGCTGCAGCGATCCGCCTGTCAATCTCACGCTCCATCCTCCCCTCACTCGTGAACAAGACCCCGAGATACTTGAACTCCTCCACTTGAGGCAAGGACTCTCCACCCACCCGGAGAGGGCAAGTCACCTTTTTCCAGTCGAGAACCATGGCTTTAGATTTGAAAGAGCTGATCCTCATCCTAGCTGCTTCACACTCGGCTGCAAACCGCCCCAGTGCATGCTGGAGGTCCCGGTTCGATGAAGCCATCTGCAAACAGCAGAGATGAGATCCTGTGGTCCCCAAACCGGAACCCCTCCGGCCCCTGACTGCGCCTAGAAATTCTGTCCATAAATATAATGAACAGAAACGGTGACAAAGGGCAGCCCTGGTGGAGTCCAACATGCCCCGGAAACAGGTCTGACTTACGGCCGGCAATGCGAACACAGCTCCTGCTCCGGTCATACAGGGACCGAACAGCCCTTAGCAAAGGGCCCCGAACCCCATACTCCCAGAGCACTCCCCACAGGACCCCACGAGGGACAGGGTCGAATGCTTTCTCCAGGTCCACAAAGTACATTTGTATTGGTTGGGCAAACTCCCATGAACCCTCAGCACCCGATGGAGAGTATAGAGCTGGTCCAGTGTTCCCCGGCCGGGACGAAAACCACACTGCCCCTCCTGAATCCAAGGTTCCACTATCGGTCGAATTCTCCTCTCTCATCCATGTCTTTATGGAACTTGATTTGTGCACTGGTGCACAGTCATATTGGAAAAGGAAGGGGGCATTTCCAAACTGTTCTCACAAAGTTGGGAGCATGGAATTGTCAAAAATCTCTTGGTATGCTGAAGCATTCAGAGTTTCTTTCACTGGAACTAAAGGGCCAAGCCCAGCTCCTGAAAAACAATCCCACACCATAATCCCCCCTCCACCAAACTTTACACTTGGCACAATGCAGTCAGACAAGTACCATTCTCCTGGGAACCACCACACTCTTGACTTATCTATGAGATTGCCAGATGGAGAAGTGTGATTCATCACTCCAGAGAACGTGCCTCCACTGCTCTAGAGTCCAGTGGCGGAATGCTTTACACCACTGCATCCAACACTTTGCAGCTGCTTAGCCATGGAAACCCATTCTATGAAGCTCTCTATGCACTATTCTTGAACTAATCTGAAGGTCACTTGAAGTTTAGAGGTATAGCAATTGACTCTGCAAAAAGTTAGCGACCTCTCCGCACTATGTGCCTCAGCATTCGCTGACCCCGCCCGTCAATTTACATGGCCTACCACTTGTGGCTGAGTTTCTGTCATTCCCAATTGCTTCCACTTTGTTACAATAACACTGACAGTTGAATATATTTAAAAGTTCAAGAGTCCATGCACAGCTTCCAGGTGCTGGTAACAGCAGGAACATTCACTGACTCCAAAAGAGAGAAGGTTTACCGCACACTTGTTTGATTCTTTATTAGGTTAGAGCGAACAACGCGTTTTGCTGGAACCTGATGATGCTGTAAAAGTGAAACGCGTTGTCGAATCAAACAAGTGTGTGGTAAACCTTCTCTCTTTTGGAATAGTTGAATATATTTATATAGGAAATGTCATGACTGGACTTGTTGCACAGATGGCATCCTTTCACACACTGGAATTCACTGAGCTCCTGAGAGTGACCCATTCTTTCACAGATATTTGGAGAAACAGTCTGCAGGCCCAGGTGCTTGATTTTATACACTTGTGACCATGGAAGTCATTGGAACACCTGATTTCCATTATTTGGATGAGTGAGTAAATACTTTTGGCAATATAGTGTATGTCAATTGCTCTGCTTTGAATGTTCCACAGCATGATAATAAACAGCTCTACCTTACATTTAATCAATTGCAGGTGGTTTTATAACTCAAAAATATTTAGAAAAAGAGGCATTCTGACTGTGAGAGTGATTGCCTTTCCACAGATCTGGCCTGTAACTTGGTCTGGTTTGGTCTCCATAAAGATAGAAAGGTTTAATACCATGTGAAACATTCCAGACAAAGCAAAAGCATTCAACGGACCCTCCACCAAAAAAGTTACAGAATCGTGCCAACACTATATGAATACTAAAAATACTGTTAGACTTTGAGTTCACATCAATCTTGCAATGGGCTCAACTCCGAAATAGTTTTTTGGTAACATTTTGCTTTCTTTGAGTGGATATTTGACCAAGATTGAAGGCTCTTTCTGGCTGTAATACCTCTGTAATACTCTCGCCTTTGTCCTGGACCCATCCATTTGAGTCTGACAGCGCTGCTCTACATTGACTAAAGAAAATCCCGTGATGGAGGACCAGCTACTGGCATTTCAATCAGAGCCAAACCACGCTACGATTTGACAAATATATCTACAAATGGATACACGTTTTTCATTTTCATATCTCATCCGTCTCTTGTCAGAAGATTATGCAATTACTCCATAACGTACAAAGCGTGTTTTGTGGGCACTGGTGGTAGCCTCGCCTGCTGCCGGAGGAGGGAGTTTCACCGCTGGAGAGTTATTTATAGTGCATAAAGGAAGGCTGAGGCTGAACCAGGGAAACCCGAGTGGTGAGGATGATGAATGCCTTTAATGAACCTATTGCATAAATTTAATACCATAGGGAGGACCTGGGAGAAAACAGCATTAAACTGAATTTGGGCCATGATGTGAAAGAATGAGATGCACAAGTGAGCAAGAACTCGAGCCAAACAAATCACTGCAGTGTGGTGTTGATGTTCTCCAAGAATGAGAGCTGTTCCAAGATCATGTCTGTTAAAGTCATGAAAGGCACAAAATGGGTTCTCGCGAGCTTTAAAGCTGCACTATGTAACTTTTTGGTTGGGGTCCATCACCTGCTTGTTTCTATGGATATGTTATTTCTATGGAATTGTGACCAAGACGGGTAGAGCGGCTGGATTGCAGTGAGTTCCACAAATAGATACGGGAGGCAGGGTTAACGTGGTCCACAGCTTTAATGTTTTTTTCAATTTTCACAAAAAAATATAAAGTGCTCACGTGCAAAGTGCAGTGCAAAATAAATTAAGGTGCAAGGAGGATAGGAGCGTGTTTCTTCTCCAGCAGCAGAGCAATCAATGATAGGTTACAGGTGGCTTAAATACTGTTGGGTAAAACCATAAAAACTCCAAGGGGTGTATAATTAACCTTAGCTGTTTAAAACTAAGTTAAAATCCTCCAATAAAATACCCATCATCAAATAAACCATATAAAACCCACATACAAAAATAAACTCTTAGAAACCAAACACCTAAAGTATAAAATGAATAAACCCAATTAAAATAGGTGGCATTTCCTCCCCCCGATGTCCGCTGTCTTGAGCTGGCCCGGAACTCTTAAATGGTGTCTGGTCCCCCGGGGAATCTTTTGGCCAGACACCTGGACATGAGACACAGGTAAGTAAAACCACAACTCAACCCACGCATACCACTTTCACACTTTAAAATATCCACATCCCACACACGCAAACACACACAAGACACAACTAATTTAAAAAGTGGCACATATTGCACATTGATTGTTGTTGTTTGTCTCCACAGACCGGCGGCCACCATTACCGGAAGCACCCGCCCGACCGGACTCCGTGACAAACGCTAAAAATGTTTTCAATAAATACTTTAAAACAATACAAATGTGTGCAATCTTATATGTGCAAATTAGCGTATCTTGTAAGTGCTCCGTGCTCTAAAGGTGCAATGTAAATATATATAAAGTGCAAAGTCTATGAAAGTGCATGTGTGGATACTCATTCCGTAACGAACGGCCTGTTCGTTACAGGAATGTTCCACACTATGACATTAAACAGCTCTTCTTTATATTTATTCAGTTGAAGGTGGTTGTATAGCTAAAAAAAAAAATCTGATTCTGATGTGTAACTTGGTCTGTTTTGGTTTCCATGTAGATACAGCTCTGGAAAAAAAAGAGATCACTGCATTTTTTTTCTGAAATCAGCATCTCTACATGTATTCCAGCCATTCCATTCCAGCGTCTGTTGAATTCCAACACAAAAACAAAGCTTAGCTACTTCTGTTCTTGCACCAGGAGTGGAATAAAGTCACCCAAGAACAATGTGAAAGACTTGTGGAGAGCATGCCAAGACGCATGAAAGCTGTGATTAAAAATAAGGGTTATTGCACCAAATATTGACTTCTGAACTCTTCTTAAGTGTAAACATTAGTATTATGTTGTTTTAAAATTAATTTGATTTTGTTTCTTTGCATTGATTGAGGTCTGAAAACATGTATCTTTTTTGTTATTTTGTCATTTTCTGCAAATAAATGCTCTAAATCAGAGGTCTTCAACAGGGGGGTCGCGGAGGTACTGCAGGGGGGTCGTGAAATCTTTTGATTTCACTTTAAAATAATATAATTTTATATTTTAATATTTTTAAAAAACAATATATTTTTTCATTTTTCCCCAATCAATTTCTCCCTTGTCCCTCCACCCTCTTTGATGTCTTCAAATGAAAAAACATATGTTATGTGCGACTCATCAGGGTCAGACATCTCACTGAAGTGGGACTTCACAGATGGTTTGGGGTTCACTGTCCCCTGTATGTTCATGTATGTTCACAGTTTAACTTGATGTGTTATGATCAAAGCTTCACTTGATTTGTGTTAATTGTTCATTATTTGAATAGCTCTGTATTTGTATGTGTAAATGGCAGAAGCACTTGTTTTTTGGTTGAATCAGTGAACGATCTTAATAGGCCTGTGTTATATGCAAGTTTTGTTTAAAAATGGCAGTAGCACATCCACCCCGTAGGGCCTATCCGGCCCACCTTTAAAATAAAAAACATGAAAATACAATATTAACCTGTGTATTATTTCCTTGTATTGGATGTACCATAACAGAGTAGCAATGTGTATACATGACACTAAGTATATATAGTATATACCGTATAGTATAAACCGTATATATAGTAGGGGGTCCCTGGCCCAGTTCGCCATCTGTTTGGGGGTCCCTGGCCTGAAAAACGTTGAAGACCCCTGCTCTAAATGATAATATTTTTATTTGGAATTTGTTTGTCAGTAGTTTATAGACTCAAACAAAAATGTTCCTTTTGCCCAAACACATACCTATAAGTAGCAAAATCAGAAAAACTGATAACTTTGCAGTGGTCTCTTTTTCCAGAGCTGTAGAAACGTGTAATATCATACTGTGAAATATTTCAGACAAAGCAATAACATCTCCATGGAGAAAAGCATCAGACAGACTCTTACACAATGCACCTTTAAGTCATGTTAAAATGGTGTTACCTCATGAAAAACATACCTGGAGTTGTGTTTTGTTGCATTCACATGTTTGAGTAAGAGAAAGGGTTTCTTATTAGTCTGTCTAGACCTCCAAAGCTCAAAACGCTCTGTTCCACCTTGTGATGTGGAAGCATTTTAAATTAACAGCTATGTTTTGCCTTTAGTTCAGCAGAGATTCCAGAGTAGAAATTATCCAAATAATCTGGGCTGTATCCTTAGGCAAGACACTAAACCCACGCTGCTTAAATAAATGTGGCGTGGGCTTGATGGTGGTCAGATGGCAACCTCACTTTCATCAGTCTGCCCCAGCACTGCAGCTAGAAAAAGTAGTAGTCGAGCTAGTTCTAGTTCTAGTATTAGTAGTAGCAGCAGCAGTGGTGAAAGTAAAGCGGTGCGCACCAGAACGGCGTACCGGTATAAAATTCACAGCCGGTACGTAGCACCGCTAAGAGAATATGGTTAATGGTGGCCAAAACCCACATTTGAAAAAAATTTTGAGTAAAAAACACAAACTATGCCTTTCGAGAATAACTGAAAGCTACCGGCTGGTTAACTCAACTGGTAAGTCATTGCTTTTTCCACCTGGGGGTTGTGAGTTCGAATCCCCCCCGGCAAGAGAGGGTTTATGCTGAGTCAGCACTGTAATTATATTTTAAGGCAGAGGTCTTCAACAGGGGGGTCGCGAGCCCTAGGGGGGTCGCGGAGGTACTGCAGGGGGGTTGCGAAATCTTTTGATTTCACTTTAAAATTATTTTATATTTTATAGTGTAAAATACAGTATTAACCTGTGTATTATTTCCTTGTATTGGATGTACCATAACAGAGTAGCAATGTTTATACATGACACTAAGCTCAATTTAATATAAAACACAATTCTATGCCGTATATATAGTAGGGGGTCCCTGGCCCAGTTCGCCATCTGTTTGGGGGTCCCTGGTCTGAAAAACGTTGAAGACCCCTGTTTTAAAGTGTAAAACGTAAAAAAAAAAAACCTGGGTAAAACGAGTGTTTTTTTTTTTTTTTCTTAAACGGTAAAGTAATGCACTGGACATTATAGCACCTGTAAGAAATGAAAACTACTTTCACCACTGAGCAGCAGTAATAACTATGTAACTATGCTCAGATGTGGAGTAAATGAATGAATAATGCAATGCAAATGAAGTGTCAAAAAGTACTACATGAAGCTAATGCATTATTGAAACAGTCTAAAATAACTGACTAAACAAGATTAGGACAAGGATAAGATTAGAACAAAATTAGGACTAAACCAAGACTAAACCAGGACTAAACCAAGATTAAACCAGGACTAAACCAAGATTAAACCAGGACTAAACCAAGATTAAACCAGGGCTGATAATTAGGTCTAAGCTTGAACATTCCAGAACTTGGAAGACCCAAATAAAACATCTTTAGTACAGAAGAAGTACAAAGCTTTGTAGCAGTTTTGCAGATCACAAACATAAGCTCACAGCGCACTAAACTGCACTGTTAAAAGACCGATGATGAGAGCACGATTTCATTTCGCCTTTTGCGTCCATTTCTTTTTCACGCGCACCATATATACCCTGCATATCACGGCGTCCCTCTGCACAGCTCGCTCCAGGCTCATATCTGAGGCGTTTGTTGGAGAGATCAGAGGATTCAGGGAAGCACCACTGACAGAGGGTGGTGCACCACACACACACACACACACACACACACACACACACACACACACACATACATACATCAGCGCCTTTGCATGCCATCAAAGTGTGCTGGGGACTTCCGACTCGGCATTCTTCATAGCACTAGGATGAATAATACAGCAGTGAGGGGGTTGCCTGCCTGCCGCCTGACTAACTTGATAAAAACAGCTGGGGGAGTCTGTGGGAGAGACGTCACAAGCACAACTAAATCTATGACACATCTCAAAGGCCAATCGAAGACAGAGAAGGGTCTGGGCAGAGACAGGATGAGGCTAATCTTGACTGCAATGAAGTTTAATTATACCAGTGATTCTAACTAGGATACCTGCAGGCTGTGTGGACTAAAGGCAGGGGGAGCTGTATATGACACATTGGTAAAGACGTGTCAGACAACTGCAGATATGAAGGCGATGGAAAAGTTGGTGTAAAATAGGAACTCCTATTCTTGTATTCACACAGCAAATGTGTTAAACAA
Organism: Paratrypauchen microcephalus; assembly: GCA_036785185.1. Taxonomy (NCBI): domain Eukaryota; kingdom Metazoa; phylum Chordata; class Actinopteri; order Gobiiformes; family Gobiidae; genus Paratrypauchen; species Paratrypauchen microcephalus. The sequence continues at coordinate 3,265,940 of JAVJIX010000032.1, forward strand.
TATGTATGATGTTGGAAGAGAGGCTTTCTTTTTTAATGATGCATTATAGGTGGATTGTGTAACTTTTATAGTGGGCAACTTGTCACCTACAGCTCTGGAAAACTGCATTTTTTTTCTGAAATCAGCATCTCTACATGTATTACAGCCATTCCATGCCAGCGTCTGTTGAATTCCAACACAAACACAAAGCTGATCTACTTCAGTTCTTGCACCAGGAGTGGAATAAAGTCACCCAAGAACAATGTGAAAGACTTGTGGAGAGCATGCCAAGACGCATGAAAGCTGTGATTAAAAATAAGGGTTATTGCATCAAATATTGATTTCTGAACTCTTCTTAACTGTAAACATTAGTATTATGTTGTTTTAAAATGAAATTGTTCTTGTTTGTTTTTGCATTGTTTTAGGTCTGAAAACATGTGTCTTGTTATTTTGACCATTTGTCATTTTCTGCAAATAAAAGCTCTAAACGATAATATTTTACTTGGAATTTCGGGGAAGTATTGTCAGTAGTTTATAGACTCAAACACATTTTTTTTTCTTTTGCCCAAACACATACCTATAAGTAGTCAAATCAGAAAAACTGATCATTTGCAGTGGTATTTGTCTCCATGGAGATGATCTTGCTTTTGCCTTGAATGTTCCAATTTATGGAATTAATCCTGAATTGATACTTGAATACCTTGAAAAATGTGCTTTCATTCTTACTGTGAGTGGGGTTGTCTCTCCACAGATCTAACTTATAAATTGGCCCTGTTCTTCTCCATTGGGTGTTCCCAAAGCAATAAGCAGTTGCACCTTTAATAAGCAGACTTTTTGTAGAAAGTCACAGTTACAGTTTGGTTCATTATCTTTTCACACCTCAGTCCACCTTCTTCAACCAAACTTACAAACTTACAGGCTAGAGTGTCTTGCCCAATGGCTGTATTTAAAGCTAATGTTTAGGCTATGGATTGATTGCATGGGAGTGATTATAGCAAGATGTTTATTTCAAGCAACAGGCAAATGAAAAATCAATCAACCAGTTTGATGAGCGTGCCATACTATAATTTCAGTTCATTAGAAAAACTTTAACTTCCAGCAGGCCACAGTGAGATGTGTAGGGTAAGTCTGGTTCAATACGGTGGGCAATAGAAGTCATATACATTTAAAAAATAAAATGTTATATCTCATAATCTCATAATATAAATGCTCATTGTTATATTACGGGCACAGTATTTTCAAGCTCAACTTCTTTCACTGTCCCTTGCTACAAAAGGGATCAACTTGTTACACCTCTCGCAAAGTTCATTTATTAATATCACCCAAGAATTTGTATTTATGTCACTTCAAAGCTATTGTGAGGAGACAGCTGAGTGACTCCACGCTAACAATGACGAACAAAAGAAGCGCACCCCGAGATCAGTCAGCCTTTAAATAACAAACGAATGCAGTGTGAAGCCATTTACCCAAAGGTCATTTTATGTGTCAAAAAAGCACGATTCAATACACCACCTCCAGCTGAACTATCTCTCCAACCATTAGAACAAGTGAGAAGAGGAGTACAGGGTTGACCTATAGAGAAAAGCTATTTATTCAGAAAGGAATGGCTCAAAAGTAACAATACGTGTCATTCCAACTCTGTTCGGTAGATTAGGGTATGAAAAATATGATTCTGCCAGATCAAACGCAGCTTTACCACAGCAACAACAACAACAACAGAAATATATTTGTTGCAATGTGGAGAAGGACGTGACTCAAAACGTATGCTCATGGTTTTGATGAGGAAAAGTTACTGCAAAATAATGAACTCAAGACGGAACTACTATAGGCTACTGCAGAAGAGCTAGTTGTAGTAAAGCTAGTAGTACTAATTACGTACTATGTATACAACTACTCCTGTTATTATCATTGTGACTACAGCAATTACTAAAGTTTGTTCTACCATTAATATTAGGCTACTGTTACTAGTCTTTTTTACAACTTCCACATACTTGCATGTACCTCTGCTTTTATTCCTGATTAAACTGTGCACTGTGTAACTTTTCTTGTGTAAGGTCTGTTTGTCTCCATGAAGATCTTATTGTCTAGAATGTTGGTCACATTGGTCACATTTTTATATAGCACTTTTACACCTTCAAGGAACCACTCACCCATTCACACACACACTCATACACCAGAGTACGCAGTATTGAACGATTCAATATTATATCGAATACACTGGTCGACAAGCAAAATGCTTCTGGAACAAAAGTAGTGAAGTTTTTCCTGGTTTAGGTCACTAATAAAGAAAAAGTAAGTCAGAAGTTCTGATTGGCTATAGTTTCCAAGATATAGTATTGGGTCAAAATAGGAAATTTATGCAAAATAAGGCAAAAACTGTAGTTTAACAGAAGGTACAGTGTGTCTACAAGCAACCAGTTCTATCTGAAAGCCTGTCTGCACATTCCAATACATTCATTTTAATATGTCTAGAGTTTTAACATATATATTGTTATATCATTACATATCTTGAATACATTAGCTAACCAGCACAGTTATCAATTGATTTTCAGTTCATCTTATCAATATAAATGAGATTTAGCCACTTTTATCTCAGTGACCAGTGATATCGTTGCATCCCTATTAATCACACAAACCCTGCATATTTAAGATCTTCTCTAGAGTACACCTTCACTTGAATATTTTTGGATGATTTCAGCAGTGGTTAAAGATAAATTGATAAACTACAACTTGATGACATCACAAGGTGGAACAGCGCTTTGGAGATGTAGACAGCCTAATAATGTGGGATTACTCCAAAAGGTGTGAATGAAACGAAACACAACTTCAAGTATGTTTGTGATGAGGTAACAACATTGTAACACAACTTAAAGCTCAAAAGAGTCAATTTTTCTGTAATGGAACCTTTAAATTAGAATGGCTTGAATATAATGTTATTTTTTATTTGTGCTGTTAATTCGCTTGCATTATAGTTAGTCTTCCACTACTGTAAAGCAATGTGTCTTCATAAATAAGAGAAAATGCATTATATTTGCATTTTATGACATTTTAATAATACCAGGAGACATCCTCACATTTGTCTCAGTAACGGTTATTGATACCATTGATATGGTTATTGATATCCATAACACATTTGCTGTACAGGGCTAGTCTCATAGTGGACACTCAAAGTCCTCCCTGAGATTGCTGTGGGCCGAGCTAGTCTCTAATGGTCTTTCCTCACCATTGAATTCCAATACATAAGACTTAACTTCATTCATCTGCATTGCATAAATAACACAAAGCACTTAATAACTATGATAATGTCTTGTTATAAGTGAATGAATTGTACTGTTGTTTCTCTCTTAAAGGGATATGCCACCCCCAGGTCAAATTTGGGCATCTCCCCACAGTCCAGAGACTAAAATAAGTGGTGGAAAGCGTTTTCCTGCTCACCCAGCCATTGTCCGAGTCTGTCGCCACTGACCGCCGCGGTATCTGCAGCTACTCCGCCTTAGACTGGAGTCTAACGTAGCCAGAGAAAGATTTCGGCCAAAAGTAATTAATTTGCTCGATGCGTTTCCCAATTACTTTGTGTGCAGTGCGCATTCATATCGAGTGCAAATAAATGTGCAAATCAACACGGAGAGCTTGCCTTGGTCATTTTGGGTGGGAACTATTTTCCAGTGCGTAAGAATACAGCCGAATCACGCAGCATGCTACCAGGGGAATCCCAGTTACGCACCGGGAAGGGAGTTCCCCTGTTGCACAACGTGGTGCGTGATACGGCTGTATTCTTACGCACTGGAAAATAGTTCCCACCCAAAATGACCAAGCACTCGATATGAATGCGCACTACACAGACAGTAACTGGGAAACGCATCGAGCAAATTAATTCCTTTTAGCCGAAATCTTTCTCTGGCGATGTTAGACTCCAGTCTAACGCGGAGGAGCTGCAGATACCGCAGCGGTCAGTGGCGACAGACTCGGACAATGGCTGGGTGAGCAGGAAAACGCTTTCCACCACTTATTTTAGTCTCTGGACTGTGGGGAGATGCCCAAATTTGACCTGGGGGTGGCATATCCCTTTAAAGGTCCACTATGATGCAACATTTACTCTTTTAGCCATGTTAGAATGTTGTTACGTCCTCAAAAACATGGAGTTGTGTTTTGTTTCATTCACACATGCTTGAGTAATCCTTTATTATCAGTCTGTCTACATCCCGAAGCTCAAAATGCTCTATTCCACCGTGTGATTTTCACGTTAACTACCTACCTTTTATTTTTAGTTGAGTATAGATTGGCAATTCCAGGGCTGAAATCATCCAAATGATTCTAGTGATGGTGTATAGAGTTTAAAAACAAAGTGGAGAACTCTAGAGAAGAACTTAAATATGCAGGGTTTGTGTGTTAAACATGTGTGATTCATAGGGATGTGACGATATTTGATATTTGATACTGCGTCCTCTGGTGTATGAGTGTGTGTGAATGGGTGAGTGGTTCCTTCAAGGTGGAAAAGTGCTATATAAAAATGTGACCAATGTGACCAACATTCTAGACAATAACATCTTCATGGAGTCAAACAGATACACAAGAAAAGTTACACAGTGCACCTTTAATTGGGAATAAAAGTGGAGGTACGTGCAAGTAGAAACACGTGGAAATTGTAAAAAAAAAATACTAGTAACAGTAGCCTAATATTAATGGTAGAACAAACTTTAGTAATTGCTGTAGTCACAATGATAATAACAGGATTAGTTGTATACACAGTACATAACTAGTACTAACTGCAGAAAACACGGTGGAGCACTTTTGATATTATTATATGACATCACAAGGTGGATCAGAGTGTTTTCTGTTTGAGGGAAGCACTCAGCCTAAATATACAGAGTTTGTGTGTTAAACATGTGAGAATTAAACAAAACAAAACTCCAGGTATGTTTGTGATGAAGAAACAACATTATGTATATTATTAAAAAAAAGAAAAAAACAAACAAACTTATATTTAAATTACAATTGAAACAGGGTTACTAATTTTCATAGAATCAGCTCTGGAAAAAAAATAAGAGACCACTGCATTTTTGTTTTTTTTCTGAAATCAGCATCTCTACATGTATTACAGCCATTCCATTCCAGCGTCTGTTGAATTCCAACACAAACACAAAGCTGAGCTACTTCAGTTCTTGCACCAGGAGTGGAATAAAGTCACCCAAGAACAATGTGAAAGACTTGTGGAGAGCATGCCAAGACGCATGAAAGCTGTGATTAAAAATAAGGGTTATTGCACCAAATATTTAGTCTGGTTAACACCTGACCATATCACAAGTGAGATATGGGTCTGGAAACTCGCTTCGAAAAATCCCGTAGCGGAGGTGTGGTTAGCGATTGCCAACAGCCGTTTATTGGGCGTTATGAATGTCTATCATTGAGCGTATACGTAAGTCCATAGCCAATCATGTCAGTTGTCAGTTCAAACTACAAGCTTCCGTTTGTCATGTAGTACGCGTCACCGTCTTTCCACCCCTCCCCCGCTCTCTGATTGGGGCCCTAAATCTGGGACTCTCGCTTGGACGAGTTTCCAGGCCGCCTTCCAGTTCGAAACAAACGGAAGCGGCCTGGGAATTCCCAGGCTACCAAATATTGATTTCTGAACTCTTCTTAAGTGTAAACATTAGTATTATGTTGTTTTAAAATGAATTTGATCTCGTTTCTTTGCATTGTTTGAGGTCTGAAAACATGTATCTTTTTTGTTATTTTGACCATTTGTCATTTTCTGCAAATAAATGCTCTAAATGATAATATTTTTATTTGGAATTTGGGGAAATGCTGTCAGTAGTTTATAGACTCCAACAAAAATGTTCCTTTTGCCCAAACATATACCTATAAGTAGTAAAATCAGCTGGATTAAAGCACTCAAAACGTATAGCTTGATTGGTTTACCATTTTATATGAAACAACAGGTAAAAAAGTCCAGATTTCTGTTCACTGTTGAAGTCCTTAAGTTCAGGAGCATGTTGGGCTGCTGGCAGAATTCATATCACGACAGTCTCTACAAAATGAAATAAAACTTCAATGTCAAGTATGAAATATAGAATAAAAACGGTTATAAGTATTCACATATAGAAATAATATAGGTCAAAATATCATCCCTATACTTTGCTATCCTGCTCCTCACTACCTGCTTTAAAAGCCGATGGAAAGATGTCAAAATAAAAGTCCTCATCTGTCATATTGATCCACAGTAATCAAATTGAACAGCTTTAACTAAAAACAGTGGTTCAATAATTGTTTATGAACTGACCCCTGACATCAGACAATTTACGCCTCAGAGGAGCAGTGCATAAAGAGAAGAGGAAAACGTGGAATAACAGGAAGAAGGAAAGGACAACAACAAAACATTTATTTAAAAAAAAATCTTTATGGCAGTTTCTTCAACCAAGAGCAACTGGACATTATTCTTTAGGCTCTCAGGAAGCACTGCTGCTGACTGTGCCAAGGGTTCGCACAGAAGCTGGTAAAGGGGCGTTCCAGTATTCTGCTCCCACAATTTACAATCTACAAAAGACTGTAAACTAAAGGAACTGGTCTCTATAGGACAGTTTAAAATTTTGCTCAAAGGTTTGGAATTGAAATCTATGGTTTGTAAATGTTTTAAAACATGCTTGTAATTGCTCGAAAATTGTTTTTGAAATGGTTTTGTAATTGTATTGATCTGTGCCGCTGTCTTGGCCAGGACTCCCTTGAAAAAGAGATTATTAATCTCAATGGGACTGTCCTGGTTAAATAAAGGTTAAATAAAAAAAATAAAAAAAATAAAAATGTGAGGTGGGTAAAGGGCCTGTTTACGCTTACGGGTAAAAACGACGAAATATTTTATTGGAAGTGCCTTACGTTTAGACGGTGACGGCATTTTGAGGGCTTAAAAACGCAAAAAACTGAAACCGCCCTCCAAAGTGGAAAACTTGAATACGCTCCGCCGTAGCGTTTTCGTCTACACTGCCCAAGACGCAAAACTCTGGTCAAATCTGCTGACGTCGCGTACGTGTTTACGTCACATACGTGTTTACGTCACATACGTGTTTACGTCACATACCTTGTTTATGTCCACACCTTGTTGCGCCTTCGTTGCTTTGTAGTCTAACGTGGTCTGAAGCAACAGTTGAACTGACCACACGTAATTTTTTTTTCTACCGGTAGCCATGTTTTGTTTTGCTTTTCACAGCGCAGATGAGAAGAAGGAAGATTCTACGCATGCGCGCGGACATAGTGATAATGTATCACAGCGCCCCACCTAGCCGCCTGGCATGCATACCCAATCGAATTCCACACACTTTTGCGTCACCGTACGCACGCAGATTTCCTCCTGAAAACGCTCGTCTAAACGCTCGTCTAAAAAGTGAAGACGCGACGCCACTTTTGCGTTTTCTGTTCAGACCGTCATAATATAAACGTAGCCAAAGTGTCTTGCCCCAGTACACAATAGTAGTATTCATCGGTGCCAGCTGGAGTCACTCTGGGTCAGTGGATCAGTCAGGGGCAGGATTCGAACCACTAACCTTCAGATCAGGGGACAAACACTCCACTGACTGAGCTACTGTCAATAGGGACTAAACCGGTACTGAACCTGGAGCTAAACCAAGTCTACACCAGGACTAAACTAGACTCAAGAGGGAGCAAAAGAAGTGCAACTCAAAAGAAGTGCGATTCAAAAACAAACAAACAAACAAACAAATAAACTGAAATGTATTATTTGATTATATTATTATATTATTAACATTTGTTTTCAGCTAATTCAAAACACTAAATGTAATAGGATGATCTATATGTTATGTGTTAGCAGTTAATACCCGATAGAAGTGTAATACCCCTTCTTTAAACAGCCCATATTACACTATTTTCTGATCTAATAATAATGTTGTTTCCTCATCAAAAACATGTGGAGTTGTGATGTGATGTGGTAATACAGGACATGCTCCACTCTGTTTTTAAACTCCATACACCTTCACTAGAATCATTTGGGTGATTCCAGTTTTGGAATTGTTATTCTGTACTTGAGAAAAAGTCAAATGTAGCTGTTAACTTGAAAACTACCACTGCATGACATCACAAGGTGGAACAGGGCATTTGAGCTTTGGGAATGCAAACAGACTAATAATGCAGGATTATTCAAATGTGTGTGAATGAAACGACACACAACTCTGGGTATAAGAACTCTGGGTATGTTTTTGAGGACGCAACAACATTATAACATACACATAAAGCTCACAGGAGGTTTTTTTTTTCTCATAATGTAGGACCTTTAAAGTGCACCATTAAAAAGAGTGTACCTTACTAATGAAAAGTATTTTAGTGTTTTTTTTTCTCCATCTAATAATATACACAGATATCTACATGTGAACAAAGGAATCATGTAATCTCTCTGAAGAATCCCCTTAACTTTTTCCTTTGAGACTTTTGTAACACACGATATAAGAGAACGGCTTCACCTTTCGCATTCACCTTGTGCCGTGTGCCATTCCATATCCCACCTCTCTGAGCTGATCTGAGCTGGTGAAGGTGAGGAAGATAGCATGCCCTCCTCTTCCACCTTAATACAATCCTGGCTTTTACTGCTACACGTTTAGGGCTGCAGATCAGCTTCTCATACCTGGTGAAAATAACAGCGGGATGAATATTTTACAAAACAATACAAGAAGCCCATTCAATTTTCTCACCTTTTTGTACCTGATGTCCACACACAAACAGCACACAGCACAAACGAAATATGGATCCTGGTCTGAATAATTGAGAGATGGAAGGCCATAAAACGAATAGGAACACATTATAGTGAAATACGAAGCAGGAAATAGAGGAACACCCAAGGATAGCCTGCGGGTCTGTAGTTATAGCTCAAAGAATGTGAGCTGGTAGACACAGTGCATGAGTAGATAATGTGTAAGAATTGTACTTCAAAATAATGGTACTAGTAGAAGTACAAAGTGGGTATTACTCAAGTTTAAAGGTCCTATATTACGCAAAATTGACTCTTGTGAGTTTTATGTGTATGTTATAATGTTGTTTCCTCTTCAAAAACATACCCAGAGTTGTGTTTTGTTTCATTCACACACACACACACACACACACATGTTTGAGTAATGCTATATTATTAGTCAGTCTACATCTGCAAAGCTCAAAATGCTCTGTTCCACCTTGTGATGTCATGAAGTTAACAGCTAACTTTCACCTTTTGTTCAGTGGAGACTAGTCATACCAAGGCTGAAATTATCTAAATTGATTCTAGTGAAGGTGTATGGAGTTAAAAAACAAACAGTGAAGCACTTCCTGTATTACCACATGACATCACAAGGTGGAACGGAGTGTTCAAGAACTAAATATGTGTGAATGAAACACAACACAACTCCAGGTATGTTTGTGATGAGGAAACAACATAAACAAAGTATAGAAATTAGGGATGCAAATTATCGATTAATTCATTACTCTATAGTTGATTGACTTTATCGATCGACTTATGATTAATTGATAAGCGGCGTTTTTCACCTGAATTTTAGTGTTTCAAAAGGGTCTTTAAAGATCCCATGACATGGTACTTCTTGATGCTTTTATATGGCTCCTTAATGGTTCCCTAATACTGTAAATGAATCCTTCTTCAAAATCAACACTCAGTGCATGAGAAACAGAGATAAGCTGAGAAAGAGTAATTTTTCTCACTCAGAACACTCTATAATGGGCGTTGTTGCTTGAATGCAAATGAGGAGGAAAAAGCTGGCCAATAGTAGAAGGTGGGGGCGTGGCTAAACGCTCCGCTGTCTCTCTGTGCGCTCTCTGATCCATTTCCTTGTTTTTGCACGGGGGGAGAGAGTTGAAGTGTTCCATTGAAAAATAAACACATTTCCACATAAAATAAAATTAAACCACTGCTGTTCAAAGGTCCAGAGGCTCAGATAAAGGACTTCCGAGCCTAGAAACACTCGGACGTGCCTCCAGGCAAATAAAAAAACGCATTTCGCATTACGTAGCGCATTCGCAGTCCAAACTCTATGGGCGGGATATACAGGGACGCTGAGCGGAGACAGAGGGAGGGGCTGGAGCTGCATTTGCCGATCTGACGTCAATAAGGTGCCTTGTCCGAACTCGCCCGTTTCAACACTGGTTTTGTGTAACGCAGAAAAGGACCGCAAATGCTCAGTTTAGACATTTCGCAACTTTTAGCCATGGGGGGGGGCTAAACAGGGTAGGGGAGCTCACATTAACGTTCAAAAACCTCAGAAAGTGAAAATTTCATGCCATGGGACCTTTAAGAATATAAGCTATATTATACATAACACTGAGTCATAAATATATCATAGTATTATTATATTTTATATTCCTCAATTAATTATTCCTTAGTAAAAAGCAGACGAATGTATTGATGCTGAATAACAAAATACAGTAATCCCTCACTCTATCGCGGTTCGCAGATTTATTTATTTTTTCCAATTTTTTTTTTTTTATAGTGTAACATTTTTTTATTTTCTTATTTTTTTATTTAACCTTTATTTAACCAGGTAAAAACCCATTGAGATCAAGACCTCGTTTACAAGGGTGACCTGGCCAAGAGGTCAGCAGCACACGTCCAGAGTAAAATAACAGTAAAATATCAAATGTAAAGTGCAATAGTTGTAAACAGTAAAATTAAGTGCAAATGATATTAAAAAGGTGCAAACAATTGTAAACACAAGCGATAAAATGCGTTAGTTAAAATGACAGTACATTTAAAAACACAGACACTGATTTATGTTTTTTTTTTGCCGATTATATAAAAAGGAGCAAAATGTTTTAAATGAGACAAGTTCAGTCATTTTCAGTTCAGTTTGAAGAGTGTTTCAGGCCGATGGCGCGGAAAAGCTAAAAGCCTGCTTTCCTAACTCAGTCCTAACACGAGGAACTTGCAGTTGAAAAATGTCACTAGATCGCAAGGCATAAGCATTGGTAGTTCTTTGAAGCAATGTACAAAGATACGAGGGTGCCAAGCCGACGAGTGCCTTGTAAACCAATAGCAACCAATGAGTGTACCTTCGTGTGCTCAGAAAAGGCCACTCTGCTTTGGCGTACAGTTCACAGTGATGAGTAAGGCGATTACAACCAGTCACAAACCTCAAAGCACAATGATACACTGTATTTAAGGACTGAAGACATTTAGATGACGCAGTCATGTACAAGACATCACCATAATCCAGCAGAGGAACAAAAGTTGCTGAAACAAGATGTTTACGAGCTCTGAGTGAGAAACAAGATTTATTACGATAATAAAAACCTAGTTTCACTTTTAGTGTAACATTGTGTTCTGCATCCTGATTGGCTAAGAGACTAGACCAGGACTAAATGTGGACTAAACCAGGTCTAGACCAGAACTAAACCAGGTCTAAACCAGGTCTAAACCTGGACTGGGCCTGGACTAAACCAGGACTGGACCAGGTCTAGAGCTGGATTAAACCACCACATGGCGCTGCTGGTTTTGTGCGGCTGGTTTGTGGCTAGGGCTGAGACTACGCATTTCGGGCGCCGCGGTTCAATCTCATACAGCCCCGGGGGGCTGCTGAGCAGTGCCGTTGGCGCCTGCGGCCGGCTGTGAGTCGGCGCAGCGCGGTGCGCGGTTGCCTTGTTTCGTGATCACGCGGGTGCGCGTGTCCGCGATTAGCGATTAATTGCAATTAATGCATTTTGTTCGACCAACGTCTTGATCGACAATTAATCGTAAGTCGATTAATTGTTGACATCCCTAATAGAAATATCTTTATTTTCAAACAATGACAGGGAACAGTTAGAATAAATCAAGAAAAATATATTTACAAATCTTGCTTTTAACCGGCTGGTTAGCTCAACTGGTAAGTCATGGACTTTCCCCCTGGGGATTGTAGGTTCAAACATAATGTGTAGTATGTAGTCAGTAATTATGGTGGTAAAGCTAACAACAACTAGCATGCTAACCGTGCACTTTCTGATTATCAGACGCTATAAAATGCTTTATAATTAGATGCAGACCTTATACACAGTCGACTTATTTTAACCTCAAGAGCTGCTTAAACAATATACCTTACTGGGGCAAGAGAAATTTTGCTGAAATACATGGAAAAAATCTCCCGTACAAACGCTACAGTCAAAAGTACTATTTATTCTGAAAGTTATCCAGTACAATGTGACAAGATACACATTATCAGGCCATAAGGATGAACAGGGCTTTCCTCCAACCTCTCACGAAACTACAAGATGTTTCCTCTGAGAAGGCTTCAAGTGAAATGAACTGGAACAAATGTGACTGGAGGGCCTTTCCACCGCATTTAAAATGACTCCCTAATAAATTATGTATGCACAAATATTGGGTTAATATGTAACTGAAAAACATGTGACTCAGGGAATTTCGGAGATGCTGAAAGCAGATTTAGATCCGGAGGAGAGAGAGAGGTCTGGATTATGCAAGTATATCATCTATATAATAGGATATGTTTAGAAATACTGTAGTAGACTGAAGAAATACTTAGTTGGCTAAAAAGTCAAATCTGTCAAAAGTATTGATTATGTATTTCTATCTTTCTGACCCAAACTGGACTTGTAAGATTATACCATGGGTTCATGCAAAAACAGCTATTTACAGAGAAAACTGTACTAAGAAACAATGTATTTATAAAAAGACAGATTAAACCTTTTACATAGAAATATACCAAAAAAATACCAAATGTTCAGCTAACTCATTAACTTCTCTCTGCTGTTGCCCCTTATAAATCCATATATCTAAATAAAATTATTAGTCAACTAAAGGCCTACAGCCCTGATGTGAAATAACTAAATATGTACTGAAAATACATATTCAGAATACAAATGAACCCATATTAGCCCATATAATGCTTGCCTGGTTTACACCAGACCATATCACAAGTGATATATGGTCTGGGAGCCACCTACTGAATATCTCGTAGCGGAGGTGTGGTTTATGATTGCCAACAGCCGTTTATTGGGCGTTACGAATGTCTATCATTTGGCGTATAAGTAACATAGCCAATCATGTCAGTTGTCAGTTCAAACTACAAGCTTCCGTTTGTCACGTAGTACGCATCACCGTCTTTCCACCCCTCCCTGCTTTCTGATTGGCTCCCCAAATCAGGAGCCCTCGCTTAGCCTAGTTACCAGGCTGTCTTTTAGATCGGAACGATCGTGCAAAGCAGCCTGGGATTTCCCAGGTTAATATAATGCTATTTTCTGATCTATAATGATGTATTCTCATCAAAAACAGACCTGGAGTTGTGTTTTGTTTCATTCACACATTAAACATACAAACCCAGCCTATTTACGCTGTGTTCTTCTCTCAAATGGAAAACGCTCTGCCCCACCTGGTGATGTCATGTGGTAATACAGGATGTGCTCTACTGTGTTTTTAAACTCCATAATCATTTGGATGATTTCAGCCCTACTCTACTGGACAAAACGTAGCTGTTATCTTGAAAATTACCATTTCATGACATCAGAAGGTGGCACAGAGCATTTTGAGTTTTAGAAATAAATATAATAATAAAGGATTACTCAAAGGACAACTCAAGGTATGTTTTTCATGAGGTAACAACGTTCTAACATGGTTTAAAGCTCACAAGAGTCAATCTTGTGTAACATAGGACCTTTAATCATTTTAATGCACATATTTATTATTCAGTAATTCCAAATATTCTTCCTATCACTGATACTAAGCACTGTTTTAGATTTTTATGTATCATTATGACATTTGTAATGTTAGATTTTACGGCTAATAGCAGCACAGGTCTGGTCTACAGTGAAAACAATAAATAGGTATTCTCTTCCATTGTTATTGTTCCCTGTTATGGAATGGGTGAGAAAAATATAGAGGGAAAAATATAGTCCTCATAGATGCCATCCGTCAAACAAGTTCTTTCAATTATGAAGGCAACACGCCTGTGTGTGTCTATATATATACATACAGTATATCTAAATCTGTGTTACCCACCTAAAGATACACTGTAAAAGAAAAAAAAAAAGCTCTTTAGGGCAAGATATGCATCTAATAAAAAGGTGTTATTGTCCAATATTCAGGAAATGCATGTTAGCATATTAATTGTCTGCTCTGATCTCTGACAGATGAGAAAAGTGCTTGCAAACTATCTGAGGTGCATAATTATGCTAGGAATGCAAGTAAGTGAGGAATAACTGGCTCTGTTTGTACCTCTGTTTGTAGCTGTTTGTTGATGTGATGAAGTGTTTCTCTGGGTGGAGAAATACTGCTGCACATAACCTTAAAAACTCTTTGCTTACTTTGTTTTTGGACTTTCTCTTGTCATTCCAGCTTTGTTTTAATCATTTTTTTCAAAGTCGTGTGTTTGTCTCTGCCATTTTTCTTTATAATGAAAGCAAAATACTGACTGAACATTTCGGAACAACAAAGTGTAGTCAACAAAAACGCCAAAAACAAATGGAAAACACAGCCCATTTCGACAACACAATAATTTGGTGCTTTCTTGACCGGTACAGTGTGGGAACAGAAGGAGACAGCTGGTTCGCCGTTATCTCGTCATATATTTTGAGCTGTATCTTCATTAATTATTTACCCCCAGAGCTATTTCTGGGGGTATGCTGGCTCTTCAAATATGCATGGTGTGATGTGATGTCTGAGCTGTCTTTTGCAGTAGCAGTGGTCACATGACACAAAGCCATAAACACACTGTGTAGCCCAAAGTGTGGTTTGTATGTCAGAGATGTGTTATTTCTGTGCATTTGCGTGACCTACTCAAGTTAACAAGCTGCTGACGAATCATATACTGCATTTCCTGTATATGGTACATCTTAAAATAACAGCTGAAATATAAATATGAATATATATTTACAGTCTTGGTGCACTGTGTTAAATAAGTAGACGGACAAATGTGGTGACTGATTATGGTGCACAATAAGGTGCATTGTGTTACTTTTCTGGAGTAGGGACCTGCTTGTCTCCATGGAGATGTAATTGTTTTGCCCTGAAGGTCCTATATTGCCTTATCAAAAACTTACCTGGAGTTATGTTTTGTTTCATTCACTCATGTTTGAGTAAACCTTTATTATTAGTCCGTCTACATCTGCAAGGTTCAAAATGTTCTGTTCTGCTCTGTTGTGATGTTATGAAGCGGTAGGTTTTTAGAATTTTGGAATTTTGGAGTGTTTTTGGTTTGAGAGAAGAACTCCGCCTACATGTGCAGGGATGGGTGTCAAGCATGTGTAATTGAAACAACAACTCCAGGTATGTTATTGATAAGGCAACTTCATAACATAGATAAGAAAAAAGTGTAACATAAGCCCTTTAAACTTGCCTATCTCTATATAGACCAGTGCTTCTCAAATAGTGGGGCGGGCCCCCCTGGTGATGCCAGGGGGGGCGCGTATGACCCTGGGAAACATGTTTTTTTGCTGTACTGTACTAGAACTAAGTGTAATTGCACATCAACAACAGTAGTTGGCAGTGGAGTTCTCACATGTGATTTACGCACAGTCTCACCATTAACAGAACATCCTCTGTCACAGAAAAAACACGTATATTCCACTGAGTCGTGTCCTTTAGTCCGACAGAAGCTGACGCATCAGTGGCACAAGGAGAGAGCGTTTTTTTTTTCCAGTGCTTTTAGCTTATGCAAATGAGGTGGTTTTAAGTTTCATTTCTGTAAAACGTAAACAAATGTGCGCAAAGCTGCATTAAAAACACATTAATATTTGAGTCCTCAGTGCAGTCTTTGTTGTAAGTTTCTTTGTTTATAATGTTAATAAAAGGATACAATGGTGTTCTAATAACAATTTTCTAGACAAATAATACTATTTATAGTCGCGCGCAGGAAGGGGGGCGTGAAATTTTTTTCTTCTTCCTAGGGGGGGCGTCACAGAAAATAATTGAGAAGCACTGATATAGACGGACATAGATGCACAAGATACAAACTCACTAAATAGCTAAAATAATTATTACTCACCTCTCGTAAAGTTGTAAACTACAGTATTTTCATCCACATGATCCATAGCATATGTCCTATGCAAATAATGACACCCAGTCCACAAAACAGTGCTATTAATCCAGTTTGAAGCATTTGAAGTAAAAAGGCAAGAGTAGTTCCTCACATGTGTCTGTACCTAAACATACATGCAGCTGCAAATTAGTGATACTGATTCTACTTCCTGTGTACTTTATTACCAGCCTTCTATGCATTAAAAATCATGTATCATAGTATAGTACCACATTTCACAAATAATAATAACACAGTTTTGACTTGCATCTAAACTAGAAGTGCAGTGCTCTGATTGGATGACGTCATCGAGGACAGCGTGCATGCGCGCATTCATTCCGCTACTTTGCTTAGAAGACGCTCAGAACTTTTCTGTTGCGAGTGAGACATGGCTGAAGATTCGGACTTCGAAACTGAAGAGGACTTATTTCAGTATGATGGCTGTCCCTATCGTTTTGAACCTGAGTATATGGATGAAGAGATATTAGAAAAAAGGAAGCGGAGACAGTTTGAGGAGCAGCGCATTACTTCTCAGAATCGTGCGCTGAATCCGCTGGCCATCTTTCTTTTCCTTTGCTGGTAAAAAATCGTCCGGACTGAAGTGGGTACTGCAAACACGATGGTCCAAACGTCTTACAGCTTTGCCTTTCATGTTTGGGTCCATTCTCAAAGCAAGTAGCCACAGCTTCAATAACTCCGGATTGTGACGAGGAAGCCTGTGAAAACTCAACTTCGTCCAAGCTGTCATTTTGTTTTCACAACTGGGATAAATGCATGTTCACACCATTTTGGGTTTTCTCAAGCGGAAATGTTTCTTCTCATTATTCCTTAGCTTCTTTATGACTGTAACCGAGAGCTGAGAGCGTCGTCTTATCTGCAAATCAGCCGTGAATGCGCGCATACGCGGTGTCCTCGATGACGTCATCCAATAGGAATCATGGCTGGCTATCAGATTACAGGCCACTTTTGACTCAAACGAACGTGTAAACTAACACACTGAAATTTTGTCATTTGAAAAGTGCTAAACTTTGTGTTATTTGGTGACTGGAAAAGCGTGCCCCGACCACTCACATTAAACGGATATCGCTAAACTCCAATATCTCTGGAAATGCTCCAAATGACACCAAAGTACAATGGGTGAATAAATGAAGTTGTTTTATCACCGAAATAAGGTCCAGATTGTAAAAACTTTACTTTTCCTTTAAGAGTCTCAAAGTGAATGGTTTTACTCTTGACAGGAAACATTAGACGAGAGGTGCACTCACAACTTTGTAGCGTGTGGTCCACAGCCGTATGCCACTGCAGTCTTTGTGGTCAGAGATTTAAAATCTCATAAGATTTTCTTCATGTCTGTGGTGTGCGTTTGTTGATCGAAAAATCCTGTAGTGAATGGCGGCCTTAAGATTACATTCATTTCTGTGGATGTGTCAGTGTTCAGTATTACAAAAGATATTAAAGGATTGGAGAGTCTGATGATCTTGCTTAAGATTACCATGTTTTCCATACAAAAAGACAGAGATTGAATATGATCAGTGCAAGGCTGCGTCCCATTTGTCTGTCTTACCCCTCCCCCTACCCCTTTATCTACATCTTTGTCTTGCTCCTCGATACTGAGCTGAGTGGACTTGGGGTACGAATGTTCCCCTAAGAAATGGGACGCCACTTGATTACCGTTTGAGTCACTAGTAGTTCACTTGAACTACTGAAAATACATTTATGAGACTCCTTGGCTGGTTCATATGACGCTGCCATCCTGATCCCAAAACCTGCCTGAGCTTGTAGGCGTACCCCTTCGTTCCAAGTCTGGTCGAGAGCTTACTTCGTTTCAAGGGGTGTGTAGCCCTCGGCCCAAGCCCTTGATCAAAATTAGAATCGGGACACCCCTTGTCCTCACATGAACGTACAAAACCAAGGGGTAGGGGTAAGACGAAGGGGTAAGACAGAGAAATGGGACGCAGCCAAAGTCTTGCATCACCACACCTCTGAACTCAGTCATCTTTACTAAGACTCTTTTCTTAAGGACAAATGTGGATACGGATAATGCTATGTTTAAGTGTTTTAAGTGTCCTCAGTACTTTTAACCATTGATTTTCACTTTGAAATAAAACATGAAAAAGCTTGATTATTCATGTATATTGTAATAACAATATGTTCTTAAATTAAAGCGGATCTATTATGCAAAATTGACTTTTTTTCAAAACATGTTATAGTTGTTTCCCTTTTTCATTTACCCTCTTGAAGTAGTATTTATCATAATTTATGCATGTTTGAGAAATCTTTATACTCTCGTATTCAAGACGGTATTGCATGATCAAGCCCCACTTTCACTGCTACCTGTACACACCCATTGCTCTGTACTTACTTCGTTTTCCAATTTTATTTTCTTGAGTTGGGAAAAGTGCAGGATTTGCCAGTGTTGCGTAGTCATTTTTGCACAAATGAAAAAGAATATATAGCAGACTCAAACACAGTATGTCCTTTTTAATAAGAAAAAAGTATATTAAAAGATGTCTGAGAAAATATGCAACATAATTGTATCATTTTTATGTAAATAAAAAGAATGTAAAGATTTTGCAAATGCGTAATAACTTTTAGAGGGAAAATATCAATAGACTGAAAGAGTGCTAAAACAGTCTGACACATTGATGCAAGTGTAAGTAAAAACACCACACGAATTGTCACATATTGTGATTTGTGAAAGTCACTCTCACATGCCCTAAATTTGACAGCACGCTTTTATCTCTTCAGGTATTACCAACAGGTCACAGAGGTGTCAGGAACTAGATTGGTTGAGAAGCTGTTTTTATGATTTGGAGCTCACATCTTTGTTATTTTTCTTGTTCAGTACTGGTAGCTTGGGTCATGTTATAAACGCACCCCTCAGTCTTTATATTCAGCCATCTCAATTTAAATTTACATTATGTTACTTTTCTAGTGGTTGATCTCCCACTTGCTTGTCTCCATATTATGATTATTGATGTTTTGATTTGTTTGTATTGTGATTTGTGTATTTCTACTCTGTAATGAACCGTGAATTATGTTGTGTACAAATTGTGCTTTACAAATAAACTTTCGCTGCCTAGTGTTGTTCCGATACCAGTTGTTTTGGTCGGTGTTCTGATACCGATACTTGGTAATGAGAAGTTTTGTTACAGTACAAGAGCAAAAAATGAAAGGCTTCTAAAAGGCTATTTTTGCAAGAATAAATTAGATTTTAAAGGTACAGTGTGTAGGATTCGTGGCGCATAGGTGGATAGTAGCTATTCCACTTCCTCTTTTGGCTACGGCAGACCTCGAGGGTCACCCGGGCGCGCCGTAACGCAGACAGCTCACGTACCAGCGCGCACCCGGCGCTGTGTGAGCTCTCGCCGACAACTATGGTATAAATAAAACGCGGTCCCTTACAGTCTCCTCTTTTTGACTATGCAATTCATTTCCCAGCACAACAATCACTCCCCGAGCACATGGGGCTTTTATACAGAAAAGCACAAAATGAGGTTTGTTACTTAGCTTACCTTTGAAGGCTCTGGACAGGTCAAACTCTGTATTTCACCATAAACTTGGCCTCAATCTGTCCGTAAGGATCCAGCGAATAAAATCCAGTAAAACAATTTAGTCCAAAACACGTGTTAGATCCATTACGACGTGTGATACAGCAGCCTGTCTTGTTTACCCAAAACCACGAGGCTCCCCCCTTCCCCCCTCCCCTTCCCCTTCTCTCCTTCTTTCCTTCGCTCCTTCGCTCCCTCAGGCAGCGCGGCTGAGCAGCTGCTAGCAGGAGCCTAGGCGAAGGATGAGCCCAAATGTCCTTCTGCGGCTCTCGTATTCAAAATGGCTGCCTCTAATATGGGGAAGATCCCCCTTTTATGTGACTATATCTAAGTCCAAAAGAATACTTTGATTTCATGATGGAAGTGAAAAGGCTTGGAAAACAATGTATTTTTGAATGGGTATCTTCAATTTCAGTAATTAACGGGTAAAAATCTTACACACTGTCCCTTTAAGGTCTAAAGTATTAGTTAAATGCATAATGGTCTTGATCATGAGTAGTGCTGATTTAAGCATTTTCACTTTCTACCACAATGCATAAAAACATTAAAACAAGAGTAAGGTCTGTAAAAAAAAGCTCATCCCCGGAGCACATGGCTAATTATGCAGTGTAAACAGTGTAAACTCAGTAGCTTTAGTTATTTTACTAAGTTCAGCATCCACACCAAAGGCTAAATGAAAGTATCAAAGAGGTAACACAAATATCTTTTCTGTTATTATCAGCGTGTTTTAAGTGTTTAGAGAGCCTCTTTATTATCAAGTAAATATCACGCCATTCACAAATACATTCTGTTGGTCCAGAAACAAATATAATGACATTCACAAATACATGACTTACAAATAAATGTAACAACGAGATTCACAAATGTCAATGCAGTTTCATTTATTTGCAAACCGATGAACCTGCATTTACAAACCACCGTACATTTATTCATTTTTGAGCATATGGTTTATGGTTGACAAAGTTACGCTACTACACATAGTAGTAAACAAGTTAAACTACAAGGAGATAAACAAGTTATACTTACAGTTGATGAACCACCTTCCCCCGCCATTTTCGCCAGTCAACCTGAAAATGATCTGGAACCTGTGGACTTAAAGGCAAATTAAAGTTTTTTTTACAATCTGAGCCTTCTTTCGGCAATAAAACAAGTAGTTTTACTCACCCATAGCAGTTTGCTGTCAATTGGAGTGGTATCGCAGAACTTATGTTGAGCCGTTCTGTTCTACCACTGATCCCGTATCCGTTAGCATGAGTGCTCGGGGCACTGATTTGCGGTGTCCAAATAACACAAACTTTAGCACTTTTCAAATCACAGAAGATCGCTGTGCCAGGGCAGACTTTCAGTGGATTCCAAAACGGCCTGAAACCCGATATCGCAACAGTTCAGAGCGGTGTTAGCTTCTTTCGGACTAGCGGTGTTTACAAAACAGCTGAGTTCACGCATGCGCACTGTCCTCTCTGATGACGTCATCAAATGAAACTATAGCTGGATATCGGGTTTCAGGCCGTTTTGGAATCCACTCAAAGTCTTCCCTGGCACAGCGATCTTCTGTGATTTGAAAAGTGCTAAAGTTTGTGTTATTTGGACACCGCAAAGTAATGCCCCGAGCATATGATACGAGCACCATGTTAACGGATACAGGATCATTAGTAGAACAGAACGGCTCAACATAAGTTCTGCGATACTGCTCCAATTGACAGCAAACTGCTATGGGTGAGTAAAACTACTTGTTTTATTGCCGAAAGAAGGCTCAGATTGTAAAAAAAACGTTAATTTGCCTTTAACTCCTGCTATGTGCAATAGTAGCACAATTTTGTCAATCATACGCTTGAACTTCAGTTGATGTGATTGTCTGTTAAAAACACACACACACACACAACACACACACACACACACACACACCAAGAAGGTCTTAAAAATCCACAAATAATGCAGGGGTAGTCACAAATATGTACGATGTACGATGCCCCCGGCAATGAGCTAACCAGTGTGGGTCCTTGGGCAAGACCCTTCACGGTACTGCCCCCGGGCGCTGAAAAAGATGGCTGCTCACTGCTCCTGAAAAGGATGGGTCAAATGCAGAAGTCAAATTTCTCTCGTGTGTCACTGTGTGTCATTGTGTGTGAGACCAATAAAGGCTAAGGCTTAATCTTAATCTTAATCTTAAATGCAGGTTCATCAATTTGCAAATAAATGAAACTGCACTGACATTTCTGAATCGCGTAACATTTTCTTTTGAGTTAAGAAATGCTTTTCTGAATGTTGTTACATTTATTTGTAAGTCATGAATTATATTTGTGAATGTTGTTATTTGTTTCTGGGTCAAGAAATGTATTTGTGAATGACGTGATATTTATCTGATAATAAAGACACTAACATATCTCCACAGTTAACAGCCGCTGCGTGCATCTGTGAATCGTCCTTATTCAGGAAAATACAGTGGGAATGACTGAAAAACGTGCAGTATGGGAGATATATGGAGAGGCAACCCTGTTCAGTGTAAAAATACATGTTTTTTAAGGTAGCTTGAATATAACCAAATACTCTATGGCATAAATAATAATACCATACTCATAATGTTCAAAGCAATATCTCCATGGAGACAAGAGAGTTACATAGTACACTTTTAAACAGGCTTTTTTCATAGACTCATCTTTTGTTTTTGTAATTCCATAATTTTTGTTTGTTTAACTTATATGTTTCTGGCAAGTAACGATATGAGAAGACCGGCGACTCCAGGTAGAGGTCTTCAGGAAGTCCACACACACTGACCAATACCTGCTTTTTGATTCACACACCCACTTCAGCACCAACTTGGAGTTATTCGGGCATTATAACACGGGGCCCAAGCACAGAGGGAAAGGAGAAAGAAGAACAACATGTGCAGAAAGCCCTCTCTGTGAATATCCAAAATGGGCTTTCAATAAAACTAAGAGAGACAAGCAACAAGACAACAGAGAATCAGAGAAAGGGTGTAACTATTCCTTACCTGGCAGCCAGGTAAGGAAGGTAAGGCAGCCAGAAAGGAAGAGGATTTTCAGACAACATGAAATCCCAGTCTATTTCAAACCCACAATCACTTTAAGACAGAAACTAGTCCACCCAAAGGACAAAACACCGAGCCACAAACAAAGCAATGTGGTCTACTCCATTCAGTGTAGTGAAGACTGCAGTGAGCGCTACACTGGAGAAACAAAACAGCCACTTCACAAGAGGATGTACCAACACAGATGGGTGAGCCAGAGTGGACCTTCATCTGCCGTACATCTCCACCACGGGACACTCCTTTGAGGACAGTGGATCTTGAGGACAGATCTTGGCCAGAGAAAAGAACTGGTTTGAGAGGGGATTTAAAGAGGCAATTTTTGTCAAGAAAGAGAATCCTTCCTTGAACAGAAAAGGAGGTCTCAGACATCTTTTGTTTCCCATCTAAACTCTATCCTCAAACATAAATCAAAACAAACAAAGAAAACAACAGGGCAGCCAGGTTAGGTCCAGATGTGTGAAAACACCCATTATGACCCCACACTCATTGCCTATTCAATAGGCCTAACTAACAGAAACTATAAACTAATCGGTGCGGTAGTCTCAGAGTAATTTCATTGTAGTTAGCTCCTCCCTTTAGGCAGATATAAGGCAGTGTCCACCAGCATCTGACCAGAACTGAAGAAGCAGTTTGGATGAGCTGCGAAACATATTCGACCAAATAAACTTTTTTCCAGTTGACAAATTGATTTCTCCTTTTGCCGTAACTGGAAACCTTTTTTGACAATGACGGAAAGCCATATTTTCTGTGTTTGTTATCACGTCATTGACATACTCATTCAAAGGAAGTAATACTTCCTGTTGTCCTGCTTTACTGTGCTGACCTGTATTTCTGGGTAGTGAGTGGGTGGTGCATCGGAAGCTGATAGCTCTTGACTCATGCACTGTCCATCTGATTCTCATCTGATTCCCATCAGAGTTCCACGTGAGGGGGTCTGTCGGGGCTCGAGCTGCCCAGCTCTGACACTCCATCTATGACATGAGGAGACTGGAGCATGGCCTCTCTCATGCTCCTTTAGCCTGTTCTGCCGGGAGCCTGTGGTGTGTTATAATCCTTCCAGCACCACATCTCCTCTTCAGCACAGAGCAGCGGAGTGCTCCCAGATCACTACATGCTTCATGGGAAGCAGGCATACCTGAGCTGTGAGGACATGACAATGGTAAGAAATCTTATAGAATTAAAACATGGTGCTTTAACATTGTACATTTTGATCTATATCTCTATAAGCATTTGTGCATTTTTGATGCCATATGAACCTATCCATCCATTTTCTTCTGCTTATCCCAGGTTGCGGGGGCAGCAGCCTAAGCAGGGACTCCCAAACCCCTCATCCCAGACACTTCCTCCAGCTCCTCCAGAGAAACACTAATGCGTTCCCAGGACAGCCGAGAGAAATAGTCCCTCCAGCATGTCCTGGGGTTTTCTTGTGGCCTCCATCCAGTGGGAAGTGCCCGGAACACCTCTCCATGGAGGCTTCCAGCAGGCCCCCAGAACAGATTCCCGAGCCACCTCAGTTGGCTCCACTCGACGTGGAGGAGCAGAGTCTCTAATTCAAGCTTCTCTTGTGTGACTGAACTCTTCACCCTCCTCACCCCGCTGAGAAAATGTGTGTTGACTGCTTGTATCTGCAATCTTGCCATTTCGGTCAGGAATATAGATTGAACGGTAAATCAAGAGCTCCTTCTTCACCAGATCAGTCCGATAAAGCAACCGCATCACTCATTTAGTTTTTTAGGACCTAAGAGGAACAGTGGTGAACATCTGCCAGTTCTTATGTAAAAAGCTCAGTGATGCAGACACTGACAAATAAAAAAAAAAAATCAACATTTGAAACCATGAACAAAGATTTCAAAGCCAACTACACAGTCATACCAAAGGCCTCATTAATGGAGACTTAAGGTGCAAAGGTAACACATGATCCACATGATTAATATTAATAACATGCTTTATGCTTCTTATGTTATGTACATTTTACACATTGCTACTAATATTTATATTGATTACAAGGGGAGTGAGAGAGCAATTTGTTTTCATGAGGGAAAAACACAACATTATCCCCAAAAAGTTTAGCATATAACTTTTCATAGTTTAGGCAGGATCTATTTCCTTCCAGACAACATTTATACATATTCAACTTTTTCATTACAATTTTAAATCTCCAGTGGAATTATGGAGCAGAGACCATTTATGTGGGACCTTTGGATGTTCAGACTGCAGACAGCGACATTTGAGTGTGGCCTATTAGCAGTGACTTTACAGTGGGGAATATGAGGCCCCATGTCCCATACACTTAACACTGTCTGCAGCGCACTAATGGGAGAATGGCCTGCTAATGGCTGATGTTTGGAGGGAGGTGAAGTCATGTACTTTTCACTCCGATTTACGTCACAGCAGCAACTGTCAGAATGGTCTTTTAAATGTACACTAATATGGAATAACACGATGGCCTATAGATGTTACTTTTTAATTGGTTCTCTAATACTGGAAAACCTTCTGGTATTAAAAATATCATGGACAATGTCACTGACACTTTTTTAGTTGATGTCATCAGCATTCCCTGGGGGCTGGTGCTAAGTGTAAGCACTGGTCTATCAGCAGCTTGTTAGGCTTTAATCTGAGTTTTATTTGAACATAATCTGACTAGAAAGAACTGATTTAGCTGAAACTACAACAGGTAATATGATTTGTGCAGTTAAAGTCTCACACATAAAATTACAGTCATGAGCTAGTTATCCAACAGTTTTAGTCACTCTTCTTTTGTGTTAAAAATCAAAACAATCTAAACAGGACCATGATCGCTCGCATTGATCACAGGCTTCTGAAAATGTGCTGTTTAAATCCATTGTGTGTGTTTTTTTCCCTTGAGTTTTCAAACGAGCTTACAGCTTTTTTTGACAGTGTTTGCTAATGTATGCATTGTGTCACCATGGTAACTCCTAAACATTCCACCACAGAGATGCATGTAGAACACCCCAACATGATGTCACTGCAAAATATTGCCTTCACATGATCACAACATGCCAGAATCTCTGTAATTTTAAATAGATCTGGAGGTCAGATGGATATGGCAGATTTGAAGGTTTAACTGTCAAATTGCAGATTTGTTGACCTGGTTTAAGATTTATATCTCTGTAATTACCATCAACATGAAACCAAAACTAGCACAAAGTTGAGCGTCTTGTCGTTGTTGTTGATTAAAACTGCAATGATGGAAATTATTTATTATTTATTTAACCAGGAAAAAAGTCCCATTGAGATTCAAAGATCTCTTTTTCAAGGGAGTCCTGGCCAAGTCAACACAGATAAAATGTTAAAAACAATTAGAAACACAATACGACTCACCAGACAACAAATAAATATAAAATCAACACAAATAAAATGATGAAAAACAGTTTAAAAACATTGGCATATCATTGATTGCGTTTCCAGGGCCTTTAAAAGAGTATTAAAAGAAGCCATAGGTACGAGTGTTTGAAGTTTTAAAACTCTCTGCAAAGAATTCCAGTCTGCTGGAGCACGATACTGAAAACACAGTTTTCCTTTCTCTGTTCTCACAGTAGATCCTGAGAACGTAAATTCTGGGGTCCGTCAGGCCTCCGCTGAAGATACACACTGAGGTATTGAGGGAGCAGCCCAACAAGTCCCTTATAAATAAGTTTATACCAGTGTGTGAGCCGCCGGGTCGCTAAAGCAGGCCATCCAACACGAGAGTAGAGTTCACAATGATGGGTCCGAGCACTACAGTTTGTAATAAAGCCCAAAGAGGCGTGAAATACTGAGTCCAGAGAGCGCAGAGCTTGGGCTGGGGCATGCATATACAAAAGATCCCCGTAGTCCAGCACAGGGAGGAATGTTGCAGCAACAAGCCTCTTTCTGGCATTGAATGAAAAAGACAACTTGTTTCTAAAATAAAAACTCAATTTAAAACGCAACTTTTTGACAAGAGAGTCGATATGAAACTTAAAAGACAGTCCATCATCAATTATGACACCCAAGTATTTAAAAGCATGAACAACTTCAATAACCGAGCCATCAGGTGCAACAACTGGAGGAACAACTGGAGGAAATGAAATATCTCTATGAATCATCACACTGCCAATTTTACTCTCTTACCTATGTCCTTTTATTTAATATTGTTTTTGTTCAACCTTCCTTTTAATAAGGCTTGTTTTATGAATACAACTCTCTCCATTCTTGAGGTCAAAGAAGTCTTTCTCAAGAAGAATTGAAAGTACTAACACATTTCAGTTCCTATACACTATTGGGGGATGATGGTTGTCATATTTTACAAGTTCTGACTCGCATAGTGACTGTAACACACAGCCATCTCACATTTTCTACGTGGAAACAGAGTCCCAGTTAGAAAATCCAACATAGCGGTGCCCTGCATTTGGTTAAAGTTCATCCAAAAGTTATTTTTCCTTTAGTTGCTCCTGTCCACCCATGTCTGTGAGCCTGTTGCTGCACAGCGGTTGAGCTTCTGCAGTTATAAATGCTTCATTATGCTAATCTTGTTAACGTTTACATGGCGCTTAATGTCAACAAAAGCCAAAATTCACTCTTTATTTGCTTTGCTTTATTAACTGTTAATGTAGTAAAATTGTCCGGGTCATTCAAGTAAATTTATTGGATCCTTATTTTGGCTAATTTAAGCACTTTCCTCGTAAATATTACTGTGTTTTAATTGCAATATAATAGTCACTGTTTTTCCGATTGATCTTTATTACAAATTCAAATTCAGCATCTAATAACTCTTTTCTGTAATAAATGACATTTAATCTGTAATAAATGACATTTAATTTGGTAGTTTAACTAATAACATACAGCTGTTACCACGACACACATGCAGCTGTTACTTTATCGGCTTTACTGAGGCGAGAATGATGAACTATTTTCTTTAAACTTTGAAAAACGAAACTGTTTTGTGAATGCCTTGTATCTCTCCTGTGAGAATGACAGATCTAGTCCCACTGTCCCTGCTTGCAGCATTGATTTCAGACACATACATGAGACCAGCCTACACAGCTAACCTGAAATCGATATGGAAATTATATCATGGGACTCAATTGGAATCTCCCATCTCCCCAAGCTCTTGTCTTAAAGGGTTTTAACTTAGACTAAATAGTGTATTTTTGGGGTATTAAGTCTAGGGCTCCGGTATGCCCCATTTTAGATGCTTTAATAATTCATCAGTGACATGTCCCCAGGAAATGAGTCTTTTTTAATATATTCCTAATGGCCCTCTTAAAGGTTATGCCTATCTGATGGCTGCAGCTGGAGACAAGCTGGCATTTTAATCAGTCCAGAGATGGTAACCCTTCTTTTTTTTCACTAAAATCTCATGCGCTATCGATTATAGGGCTAAATATGCCGGTCCAGTAAGGGATACCGTACCCAAGACATGCGTCACGACATATGAGGTCATACAAGAAGCTGAGCAGGTGCAATGGAAAATTCAATGAAATTTGGAAACTTCGTGATCAAATGTGAAACAAAAACAGGGCTAATCAATCCATGCTTTGAAGTCTGGTTAACTGTGTTTACTCGATATAATAAGAGTTATGGGAGTTTGTCAGATGGTGCCACGCAGGATCAAAACAAAGTCACTCGTCTGTGAACAATTTTCAGTTCAAAATAAAACAAACGTGCATCAAAGGGGATACTTAGTATTCAGATGCATAAGGTTTTGAGAAGAAAGTTTACAACCCCAATAAATATTTTCCTTCTGTATTAAATTTGTGTCTTTCGTTTAGCTTCCATTCTGCATCACTGCAGTCCCGGTTTTGAGCTCTGTGTCCCCTGTCCCCGTAGATTTACGGATACAAAAAAAGTGATTTGTCCCAGTTTTATATAAGAAATGTCCCCTATTTTTGACCAATCTGATCCTTGCCAACAGTAAAGAGGGGATATACTGTCATTTGTTTAGCTAAAGTACAGAAAACTGCTTCAAAATGAACATAAGGCAAAAAATACAAAAATCGAGATGTTGAGAATCTGGTCATCCCACTCGTCACTATTTTTAGACAAAATATTGCCTTTTACTGCAAGACTGCATCAATCATTGGCAAGAAATGCTGCTCCTGAATAAAGGATGGGTCAAATGCAGAGGACAAATTTCCCTTCTGGGATAATAAATAAATAAATAAATAAATAAATAAATAATTAGCATTTGACCTCGTATAGCTCGACTACATAAGACTTAGGCTACACACATTTTGAGAGGAATAAACAGCAATAGAAATATTTTACAAGAAATAACAGCAAATATTGAGTTATTGTTTGAAATCTGAGGCCATAAAGAGAAAATGAAGTGCTCCCTCAAAACGCGTTGTACGTACATGGGCAGTAAACAGCAACACGTTTGTGACAGCTCATCATTCACCATGGATTTAAACCTTAAAGGTCTTATATTACACAAAATGGACTCTTGTGAGCTTTAAGCCATGTTATAATGCTGTTACCTCCTCAAAAACATACCTGGAGTTGTGTTTTGTTGGAGCAACCCTGTTTACATCTCCAAAGCTCAAAATGCTCAGTTCCGCCTTGTGATGTCATGTAGGGGTAGTTTTCAAGTTAGCTATACTTTTTACCTTTTGTTCAGTAGAGATTGGCAATTCCAGAGATTTTAATGAAAGTGTATGGAGTTTAAAAACAAAGTGGAGCACTTGACAGACAAATTATGCCTAAATATGCATACTTTATATGTTAAATGTGTGAACGAAACAAAACACAACTCCAGGTATGTTTTTGATGAGGAAACAACATGAAAAAAATGAGCTCATGTGTTATTCTTCTGACTGGTGTCTATAAGATTTCCCATGGCACTGGTGGAGACAGCGGCGCTCCTTGTCCTTCTCCTCATCTCTGCGAACACAAGAACCACATACTACTATATTATGAGTTTTTGGCTGCTGTATCGACTCCCAAGAAGCTCTGACTCACATCTGGAGTCTGGTGCCAAGGTTAAGGCCTATTACAGGGATAAAGCCACTGATGTAAAATGCATGAGACCTGTACCACATGACCTTTATATGGACAGGCAAAGTAAACTACATGTTATACGACATAGCAAAACATGTGGATAACTATAAGTCTAGTAGTATCATATATCATGTCTTGTCTCTCTATCTCTATGGAGACAAATGGGTGACACCACCAGGTCAAGTTTAGCAATAAAAAAACCATGTAATTTCAGGCAAAGCATTAACATCCTTTGCTTATTTCCCATATTTTTAAGGGCCTATATTATGCCATTTTCTGATCGATATTATATTGGTGTTTAATCATGAAAACCCAGAGTTGTGTTTTGCTTCATTCACGCATGTTTAAAACACAAATCCTGCATATTCAAGCTGAATTCATCTCTACAATCATTTGGATGATTTCAAACCTGGAATTGCCCTTGAAAAATGGTAATGTAAGAAAATGGTAAAAGGTAGCCGTTAACTTGAAAACTACAACTTCATGACATCACGAGATGGAACTAGTAGACAGACTAATAATACTAATAAGACTGCTCAGACGTGTGAATGAAACAAAACACAACTCCAGGTATGTTTTTGAAGCAGTAACAACATTCTAACACGACTTAAAATTCACAAGAGTCAATTTTGCGTAATATAGGACCTTTAAATTTGAATAGCAGGGAGAAATTTTGGAGATTTTGGACATTTCTCTCTCTGGGGACAGTTGGCGCTCTTCCCTCTCTCTAGTTTTTTTTTGTAAAGATACCACAGGTGTTCAAGGATCACAGTGAGGTCACACTCCTCTGTCTCTGAGAAGAAACTGGCTGATTACACCAGCCTTTGTAGGCGACTGAACAGAGCCAGAGGACAGCTGAGGACTCCTGCAGTATTTCCCATCTGCTGTAAAAACATATGGAGCTGACACTGAATCTGAATTCTTAATGTTTGCCACTCTGCTGCTCACTTCTGTTTTAGTGACCGGGGTTTGCATGTCAAGGGAAAATTAAAAAAAGACTTATCTTTGGAAGTTATCACGAACTATATTTTTACAGTTGGTATTGAGTTTGATGACACAGCTGTAATTCATAACCCATATGTTACAGAATAGTGATGGGCAATATCAGTCATTTTTGATTCAGTTCTTTCATTTGTGATGTGAACAATGCAAATCTATTTAGTTACAGAATCAGGAATCAGGAATCAGGAAGGTTTTTATTGCCATATGAGTGAACAGGTTCACAACATTAGGAACTTGCTTCGATACCTGGAGCGGACAGACACTCCGAGCACCAGGGCTGCCATTCGCGGCGCCAACTTGGTTACAACAGAGTAGAAAAAAAAGATGCAGACAATTTTACAACATGTAATGACAGAAAAAACAATTGGAGAGGTAAACATACGGTGATCTTTTTCTTTGGCAACAGAAGGAAGGGTGGGGGGGGATCAGATTGGAAATCAATAATTAATTGGAAACTGACGCAGAGGCAGACTTACTAAATAGACAGAGTGTTTTACATAAAAATGTCAGTGTGAGCCGAATGGAATGTCTTGTTTTTGTTTTGTAGAGTGCTGTGTAAGATAAGATAAAGATAAGATAAGACTTTATTGATCTCACACAGGAGAAATTTACTTGCCACAGTAGCTCCAGGACATTTGAACAAGAGAGAAAGATAAGGCCACAGATAAAGATAAGGCCACAGCTGTGACCTTGGACGTTTTTGTGCAGAAGCAGAGTCAAAACAAAGTCCAGTTGAATCACAATTTCAGGAGAATTAATTATACCGGGAAATTTAGCATAATCAATAAATTTTTAGAACCCAGGCGAACAGACAATTTGCCAGAACGCTGGTTTCTGCCAGTCACCCCAACTTCATGCCACCAAGCAGGACTGTGCGACTCGCAATCCTCCCGTTGGCACGTATGATGAATGAACGCAGACTGATCCGCTGTTCCACACAGTTCCACATCCAGTATCCGAGATGTTATCCAGTGCCAGACAGATTTCCACAAATTAGGTGTTTCAGTTCAGTCTGTGTTTCCCTTTCTGATCTCGTCCTCCCTAGTCCCCCACAGCCCCACTATCGTGTAAAATGACCTCCGGCGGCTCGGGCTCTTTTATCCGCTCGGCTCCAATTAGTGATGGTCAGAAAAACATCCTCCAGGCCAATCCAGATGTCCTGCCATCAAAATTCCAATAGTAATCGTTTCGTGTCCTCCAGTAACAGCGGTGTCACATGCACAACGTGTCGTGTATCTAGCAGCGAGTTCCCTTCGGACTGTCCGGCTCTCCAGACCGGCGCTCCTCCGTTAAAAAATATGCCAATAGCGTTGTGGGACCAGCTCCAATTCATGATTTAGGATTTCGAAAATCTGTTCCAACAGGAGAAAAATTACGAAAAATTACGAGATGAGAGAAATTAGACATCAGACAGAGCAAGATAAGGAGGAAGAAAGAATACAGAATACCTGCTTTAGATGTATTTTAAAACGTATTCCAATCAGAGGACTGTATTCTGAATCCTTGCTCAGTGATTATGTGCAGTTTGAAGCCTAAATTACATGATTAAATACTGTGTGTATTCTGAATAGCACCAAATTAAAGAGTAACTGTACCAGAATACAGTTATTTACACTGGTAATCATTATCAAAAGTATCCACTAAATTATAAGTGGCTATTTTTTAATTTTACTTCACTACATTTTTAATCAAACTCAAAAGTGTATATATATATATATATATATATATATATATATATATATATATATATATATATATATATATATATATATATATATATATATATATAATTCTTTGAAACCTGCAGAAAGGACTAAGGGGGTTATTTTTTATCAAGTTCATAACATGAGGCAAATTGTCATATGGGAAATTGTTAATATGAGTAAACAAAACTACACAAATAAATATAAACAAACAACTATACTACACAACAAAACCACACAAATTAAAACAGCTAGGGAAAAAACAATTGATTCAATATTTTCAGTTCCTCAAAACCTACTCAAAATACTTTAATCTTTTTATTTTTTTACGCCTTAAGTGCATTTTAAGTAGATTATCCTTGTATTGTAAGTTGGTAAGTTTTTTTTTTTGTTTTTGTTTTTTTTCCCAGTATCTGTTTTACTTTTAACAAAATGGAGTACTCCTTCCACCACTCCTCAACTAGAAAAGAAAGAAAGAAAGCTATGCCTTTATTAGTCCCACAGTGGGGAAATTCCAGTTCTGCATTTAACCCATCCTGTTATCAGGAGCAGTGGGCAGCACATTACTGCGCCCGGGGACCATCTCCATGATCTTCTTGCTTCGGTTTGGTCAGGACCTAAGCTGGAGGATTTACCTATGGTGCATGTTTTTGGGTTGATGGGGGAAACCGGAGTGCCCGGAGGAAACCCACCCAGACATGGGGAGAACATGCAAACTCCACACAGAAAGGCCCAGGCGACCCGGGAATCAAACCCAGACCATGCATGCAAACTTCACACAGAACACACACAGAAAGGTCTGGGCAACCCGGGGATCAAACCCGGAACCTTCTTGCTGTGAAGCATGAGTGCTACCCACTCAGCCACCGTGCCGCCCTACATAACTACAGTTATACCGTAAAACATGAAATCTATCACGGATCAGTAACAGAATGAAAAAATACCATTTGCAAGATTTCATTTCACACATACAGGGTGACACGTGTGTGGACGGAGAGAGTGTGATTTAATCTCCACCAGTAACAGGCTAGGGTCCTCCAGAGGTCAGGAGGATTCTGAGACCTGTATGTGACATGGACAAAGCATCCCCTCATACTCTGCAGTCAATACAGGCAGGGATTCTCTGTAAAGAGGCTGTGTAAACCATTAGAAATACTGTTTAAAGGGCCCATGTTACGCTGTTTTCTGATCTATGTTATATTTTCCTCATCAAAAACATACACAGAGTTGCGTTTTGTTTCATTCACACATGTTTAACACTCAAATACACCTTTACCAGAATCATTTGGATTATTTCAGATCTGGAATTGCCAATATCAACAGAACAAAAGGTAAAAGCAGCTGTTAACTTGAAAACTACCACTTCATGACATCACAAGGTGGAACAGAGCATTTTGAGCTTTGAAGATATAGACTGACACATAATAAAGGGTTACTAAGGCGCGTGTGAATGAAACAAGACACAAAGCTCAAAAGAGTCAATGTTGCGTATTATATGACCTTTAAGGGCCACAATGTTTTTTGGTGGAAACTAAGAAGTTTTTATTCATTTTGGCCTTTCGTCCACACGGCGCCGGCATTTTTTTTGGGGGCGGGGGGGCAAAAACTGTGTTTTTTGAAAAACGAGTTCCAGAAAGGAGTAATCTGAAAATGCCGTCGTGTGGACGAGCAAAACGCAGCTTTTGGAAAATGATGATGTTGCGATACTTGTTTGCGGAAGAGAAAGGACTTTATGTGCATGTGCTCTTTGTAGTATTGCGTTTCCGGTGGCTCTGGCTGTTTCCTGTTTACAGCACCACATATTGGTGTGGCATATGTATTACATTGTTTTCACTCAGCTGGACTCACTGGACGCGACTATTTACTGATCCGACGTGTGTGGACGCAAATTTTTTTCGTTGCGTTGTCGTGTGGACGTAGCCTAAGTCAACATCTATTATCATCATCACTATCGTTTTATTATTGATTAGCATCTGGATATCAAATCTTGTACCAATGCACTGTACAGACACACAGATATAAAACTAATTCCCCACACCAGCAGAGAAAATGTCCACCCATCTCCTCCAGGGACTCGAAAGGCTAACTCAAAGGTAAATACCAAGTGTTCAAGAAGAGAAATACGACTAATTAACTTTCATGACAACGTGATAATATATTAAGGGCTGCTGGCTTTAATTGCTTCCTCAGTGACAGGCACGCACACACACTAATTAGAGGGTGTATTTTCAGAAAAACAAAGATTTGGAGAAGACTTGTACCAAACCAATAAAACAAATTGGCCACAAATGTCTGTCTTCTAAACAGTGGTTATTGCAGCTTTTGTTTTTTTCTCCTTTTAATCTGTTTAATTGTCTCTCTATGATTACTGCATTCCGGAAACCATCAGAATGCTACATCAAGAACACTCTGAATTTATTCCCAAATAACAATGATAATGATGATGCTAACTACAACAAGCAGGTTATAAAGTCTGAATATTGCAGGGATCATTCAAAAGTCATAGAGTTTTATGCACTCAGATTAAATGTGTAGCAGCAGCAACAATTTCGATAAATATGGACTTTAAATCCCATATTATATTTCAATGTGTTTTATTATTCATAAGGTCAGTGGGCAGGATGATGTCTCAGCAGAGCATTTAAACTTTGTAAGTGTGAGGTTAGCACCATTGCTTTCCATCTGTCTTGCTGTGTTGCTTGTTCATGGATTTTTACCTGACACTGTGTTAACTATATTGCTAGTCCCTGTCATTAAAGATAAGATTGGGAAAGTTGGCAGTTCTGACAATTACAGACTTATAGCTCTGGCCAGCATAGCGTCAAAAAATATTGAAATAATCCTGCTGGACAGGATCTCACAATTTATTAAATCTAAAGACAACCAGTTTGGGTTTAATGCTGTGCTGGACACAGAAATGTGTGTGTGTGTGCATGCTCTTAAAGAGATTATTGATAAATACAAGAGGCAGAACTAATCAGTTTTATGTGTTTTTTGATGCATCCAAAGCATTTGATAGGGTGAATCACCAGAAGTTATTTATGAAGCTGATTCAGAAGGGTGTACCCAAATACATTGTGAGTATTTTGATGTATTGGTATACACAGCAGACAGTGCAGATCAAGTGGGGAAACAGTGTGTCTGACCAATTTAGGGTCAGCAATGGGGTCAGACGGGGTCAGACGGGGGGTGGGGGTGGGGATTCTGTCCCCAGTTTTATTTAATTTGTATCTGGGTGAACTGTCAACAAAGCTTAAAACATGTAAAACTG
The DNA here is from genome assembly GCA_036785185.1 of Paratrypauchen microcephalus. Lineage (NCBI taxonomy): Eukaryota > Metazoa > Chordata > Actinopteri > Gobiiformes > Gobiidae > Paratrypauchen > Paratrypauchen microcephalus. The sequence continues at coordinate 3,301,459 of JAVJIX010000032.1, forward strand.
GTTGTGTGGGAGGAAATCCTGTTGTGAATCATTTAACGTATGCAGATGACCTGGTCGTTTTTAATTCGAGCACTGCTGGTCTCCAGCAGCTACTCAACATCTGTTCAGATTATGGTGTGGAAGCATGATATAAAGTATAATGCAACCAAGAGTTTGGTCATGATCTGTAGGACCAGAGAAGACAAGCACATGAGATATCCTGACTTTTGCCTGTCAAATGTTGTGTTGACTTACAACAAAAATGAAATATCTTGGCCATGTCATGACTGCGGACATGGCAGATGATGATGTATAGACAATGTAGGATGCTCTACGCTCAGGCAAATATTCTTATGCGTAAGTTTGGCTCTTGTACAAATGATGTGAAGTTGTTATTGTTTAAATCGTATTGTACACCACTGTACACAGCAGACTGGCTTTTTAATTACAAAAAAGCCAGTTTGCAAAGACTGCAGGTGGCCTACAATGACGGGGGCTTCTGAGGAGGCCATGATGGATGAGTGCGACTCACATGTTTGTTTCTGCACAAGTGAACACTCTGCAAGCTGGCCTAAGAACTTTAATGTACAGTTTTATCTGCAGTCTGAACAAAACAATGGAATAATAATGGAACTCACAAATTTGAGACTCATGTCAGTCCAACATGTAGAGACACTGGTATGGCTGTCTTATAAAAACATAAATGTTTATTGTTTTGTATTGTCGCTGTCACCATAAGTCCAGAATAAAGATGAATTGAAATTGAAATGAATATTCTGTTATGTTTGAATATTCCCTGTTATAACACAGGGAATTCTCCATAAATATACAATAGCATGATACAACAATGTACACAACAACTCCACACACCTGATGTGATGTGCATTACTTTCATTAGTGGGATTGTGTTGTGATAGAGCTCTGGAGGGGGAGTGACTTAAGGCAGAGAGCAAAGGGAAGGGACACTCAGAGCATCGAAACCAAAAGTAAAAATTATAAAACATGTTAATATGCTGTTTTGGCAAATCTGGAATTTTCAAAACAATGAAGTCAGTATACCCCATAGAAGTAAAATAAAGGTGGGTACTTGACTCCTGGGAAATAAGTAAACTGCATTTTACTTATTTCCCAGCATTCTGTCTGAAGCTTATAGTATTGTATAACATTTTATTGTTGTGAACATCAGTATGATTAACTGTAGACTGGTGGTAATCCTCTACTTTGCTGTCTTAAACAAAAGCTGTATAAAAATGCACTGTGTAACTTTTCTGGTGAAAAAAAAAATTGAAAATGAAATTACTATGAACCTATTTGTTTTCTGGAAACACTAGGTATGATAGTTTCACAGTAATTTCATTGTAGTTAGCTCCTCCCTGCAGACTGTTATAAGCAGTGTCCATCAGCGTCTGACCAGAACTGAAGAAGCAGCTTGGATGAGCTGCGAAACGTATTTGACCAAATAAACTTTTGGCCAGTTGACAAATTGAATTTCTACTTTTGCCATGGATTCTACCTGGAGGACTGAGAGATTCTGCACACTTTTCTGGTGGAGGTTCTGCTACTTGCTTGTCTCCATGGAAATACTCCATGTTATTGCTTTTCCTGGAGTGATCCAGAATATCAAAAAGAATCTTATGTTTTTTTGTTTGTTTGTTTTGTTTTTGTTTAGTTTTTTTGCACAGTTACAAGTGTTTTCATTGCTCAAACATCCCTCGAAAACGCACATTCTTACCATGAACAGGTATGTCTATTCACAGATCTGACTTGTAACTTGGCTAGCTCATGGTCTTATTTGAGATACAAGTTGCGCTCTATGGATAGATGCCATTTTGTGGAATATTGTAGGCAAAGCGATCTCCATGGTGACAAGCAGCTGGTAGACCCACCCCCAGAAAAGTTACAGAGTGCACTTTTAAAGCTGTGCAGATTTCATGAAAGGGAATCAATGTCAATACCTGCTTCATCCTTTGAGGTTAAAATAATGTGTTATGCATCTTTAAAGGTGCATTATGTATTTTTTCTTGTATGAGTCTAAGATAAGATAAGATAAGATAAACTTTATTGTCCCCGAGGGGAAATTTGTCTTGGGCTCACTGCCCGCAGCTTAAAAACAGTTATACACACACACATACAGTACAGACAGATAAACAGTCAGAACTCATCCCAGGATACATGTCAAGTGCCAAAATATTGCACCAGCCCTAGTCCACAATGGATAATGCACAAACCCTATTTCACAGAACAATTATTGCACAATTCCTATTGCACAGGTAATTATTGCACGAGCCCTATTGCACAAACAGTTATTGCAACATATAATATAAAGTGCGCTTTTGTTGTGCAGATTTGTTCAAGAGTGCAACAGAAGTGGGCACAAATGAAAGTTTATATCTGTTACTCTTAAAGTTATGCGCTCGATAGCGTCTGCCTGATGGAAGCAGTTCGTATTCCCCATGTAACAGGTGAGAAGGGTTCCCCACAATCCTTCTGGCCTGAGAGAGCACAGAGTCCTGAAAAATGTCCTGCAGAGAAGGGAACTCTCTCCTACCAATCACCTTCATGGCCTTATTTACACGTTTTCCAAGTTTGGTTTTACACTGGACTGTTAAAGAACCAAACCAGGCGACCATACAGCGCCTGTTATGGATTTTTTGCTACTTATTTAGAATGTATTAGTATTTATTATTATCGTTTATTTTTTACTCTTGGTTACTATATTTATTTTGATTAGTGAGCTACTGTGTCCAAATAATTTCAATAAAGTTTGTCTAAGTCTAAGTATGGCATTAGACTTAGACTTAGACAAACTTAGACAAAAAAACAAGGGAAATTACTTGGACACAGTAGCTCACATATCACAATATTTTTATTTTTACTCTTGGTTATTATAATATATTATATTATAATAACCAAGAGTAAAAATATAAATGGATATAATAAATTCTAAGTAAGTAGTAAAAATAACAAGATACAGGTGTTGAATGTGGAATGATTATATAAATGTATATGTACAAGTCAAAATAAGCTAGAAAAAAAAAATCTCTGCTATATACAAGAGCTCATAAGGAAAACAATGCAAAAATGATACGATGACTGACGGGACATAGGGTTATCTGTTACATGAAGGTGATTCACTAGCGAGTACCACGCCAACAACATGACGAAATGAAGATATTTATTACTGAATGGTGAGATGAAGGATGGGATGAATGAGGTAGAGTTGGCTGGGATGAGACTCAGGGTGGGGGCTCGTCTCAATCAATCAGTTGGCCCAGCCGGTACGGGGCCGTCCTCCGCAGATGTCTTATAGCTGAAAGACAGACAAGAGTGGGGTGGGAGGGTGGCGTCGAGTTAGCCGAGACAAACTGAGATGATGGGATAGGCTGCTACAAAGAGGCTTCTTGGAAAGTAGAGGTGTGCTCGAGGTGTGCTGTGGTTCGCTGGTGAGGAGGAGAGGGAGGTTGAGGTGTGGTCCTGCTCCTAAGTCTCAGTCAATCATATTAACTCCACATTGTCGTACAGCTGTAGGGAGTATATTATCTGTTACGTAAGGGTGAGTTGTTGTACAGTTGTATGGAGTATGGTCTGAACGTAGTCCTGTATCTCTCACTGTTTGAGCTTAGCTGTAGGAGCCTGTTGGAGAATGAGCTCCTCTGTCCCTCTATAGTCTGGTAAAACTTGCTTATTATTTAATTATAGGTGTTTTCACAATACAACAATACCTTGAAAAGGATGTATTCTGTAAGCGGGCCAAAAAAATCAGACCTGTAAACTGGCATGGTGCTTGTCTCCATAGAAACAGATACATTTAATCATACTGTGAAACATGTAAGGCAAAGCAACATCTCCACGGTGGCGAACAGTCCGTCCAGAATGTTATACATTGCAGTTTTAAGAATCAGGCTAATTCCTCAAAATATATTAACTTGTCTTTGGGAAATTGCTTTTTGGAGGTGACAAATTTATGCATGAATCATTATTTGCACTGACTTGTGAACCCTTATGTTAAAATAAGCTGTCTTTAGAATGCTTTCAGCTTGGAAATGTATGCCTTTTTCATTTCTATACCACATTATAATACTACATTATAATATATAATTCTCATTCTCTACAACAATAACATCATTTTCAACATAATATAGAAGTCATACATTTCATACAGCAACATTATATGAGCTGATAGATGTTTAACACATGCAGTGCACATAAAATGACAATTTAAAAACTGTCCATATGACCCTGATTGCACTATACGTAAAATATGCTAATAAAAAAACTAGCCTAACCCTGCTATTTGACATGAGTCTAGTTTTGCCTTGACATAAGCGTCATTTGTGTAAGCCCAGAGTAGAGACCTCATAATATGCCCTTGTTGTGTAGCACAATTAAAAATGCCCTCTGTACCATTAAAAAAGAGTGATTTGCAGTCCTAGTGCACATAAATAGACATTATTTCTCTCTTGTCTCATGAAATATTAATAATAAAATGTGTAAATTTAAACTATGACATAATATAGACCCTATTAAAATTGATACTGTGCAAAGTTTTTATATTGTTAATATTAATCGGGCTGTAAATGCAAATTTCGTCAGTCAGGGGCTCATTTTCAGCCATTGCTATTCACCAGTGACAAAGGGTCAGTTTGAGAAGGGCCTGGGAGGAGATGACTTCTCAATTCTGTGTAAAATTGATGAAGGGTATTTTGAATGACTTCACTCTTATGATACCATACCATAGTATAACACCACCTGACAAAATCCACAGTCTGACAGTCTTTGACAATAGTGAGCAAATGTTTTGGTCACACAGTTCCAACTACTGACACTTTACTGTGACATTATGCTGGGATTTAGCAAACACTGCCCAAAAAGTTAAGAAAAAAATACAATACAAAATGGATTCAAACAGCTCATTTTCAGGAGCGTGGGTTTATATATAGACTTTGATAGACTTGTTTCTGCCCACATGTTGTTGTTCAAACTAAACCAGCTCTTTCTGGTCAGATTGTGTTAAAAAAAAAAAGAAGTCTAATAGAAGTTCTGACTGAGTAGTGTCATCAGTTAGCATCACACCCCAGGAAATGTCCCCAATTCTTTGGTGCAGGGAACAGCAGCACCGGGGAACACTGGGACCTTTTTAAACATGCGGTACTGCTATTCCCCAGTGCCGCTGGTCCCACGCCCATACACTGGGTAAGAGCAGTACTGAGGAACAGCAGTAACGAGGGAACAGTGGTACCGGGGAACAACGATGGAACAGCGGTATAGAGGAACAGCAGTACCAAGGAACAGTGGTACAGAGGAACAGTGGTACAGAGGAACAGCAGTACCAAGGAACAGTGGTACAGAGGAACAGCAGTACCAAGGAACAGTGGTACAGAGGAACAGCAGTACCAAGGAACAGTGGTACAGAGGAACAGCAGTACCAAGGAACAGTGGTACAGAGGAACAGTGGTACAGAGGAACAGTGGTACTTAGGAACAGCAGTACCAAGGAACAGCGGTACTGAAGAACAGCGGTACCGAGGAACAGCGTAAGTATAGATTTTTGACCACCACCAATCCTATCACTCAACACCCTTCTTACCTTTTCTAGAACATAGAAAATCACAAGTGACAATCAACTTTTACCTTGTTTCCATGGAGATGTTATTGCTTACCTTGGAATGCTCCACAATATGTCAAATATATCCATCCATGTGCTAAAGATCAAGTTACAAGTCAGATGTGTGAGCAGTATAATGCATGTTTACAAATATTTTTTTTAGCAATCAACAGGTGTATTTGAATAGACATGTTTAATGCTATATTGTAATGCTCAGTTTCCTCCGAAAACTGAGGAGAGCTGGAGCCCCCCACCCATCATGACCACCTTCTGCCGAGGCACCATTGAGAGCGTTCTGATCAGCTGCATCACTGTGTGGTACCGGAGCTGCACTGAACAGAACAGGAAAGCCCTGCAGCACTCTTCACTCCCTCCTGGACATTTTTAACACCCGCCTCACCCGCAGAGCGTCCAGCATTGTGGGTGACCTGAGCCACCTCTCACACAGCCCTCCCCATAAAAGACATATGACTCTAGACACTTTAAAACTGCTGCTAAGAACTACTGTTGCACGTTTATGTTTAAGAAGTAGAATTACTTTATTGATCTAACACAGGAGAAATTGTTCTCTGCATTTAAACCATCCTTATTATTAGGAGCAGTGGGCAGCACATTACTGCGCCCGGGGACTATCTCCATGATCTTCTTGCTTAGGTAAGGTCAGGACCTAAGCAGGAGGTACCTATCGTAATTATTTTCAATGTGCATTCTATTGCACATTTTACTAAATCTGTAAATAGGTATTTATTCTTTGCACGACTTTATAGATTATGTCTTAGATAGTTTTTGTATTGTCTTATATTGTATTTTGTACACTTTTTTTTTTGCGCTGCTTGGCCAGGGAGAAACGGAATTTCGATTCTGTACGTCGAACACATATGGCAGAAGTGATAATAAAGTTTACTTTGAACTTTGAACATTCAGGCAAAAAATATCATCCTCATGGAGACAAGCAGTAATGAACCATCAGAAAAGTTACGTAGTGCACATTTGTGTAACTTTTTGGTTGGGTGTATCGTGACATTAAACAGCTCTATCTTACATTTATTAAATTACAGGTGGTTTTATAGCTCAGAAATACTTAGAAAAACATTCTGACTGTGTGCCTTTCCATAGATCTGACCTGTAATTTGGTCTCCATGAAAATAGAAAGGTTTAATACTATATTGTGAAACATTCCAGAGAAAGCAATAACATCTCCAGGGTGACAAGCATTTGATGGACCCTCCACCAGAAAAGTTACACAATACATCTTTAACTGATAATAACAGATCAAAACTCTTCTATAAAGTAAACTTAGTTAGTTAATTAGTTAATAATTAGTGAGTTAATGCCATAGACTGTATAAAAAAATGGACTAAGTGAGTGTGATATCATCCATAGCGTTCAGCTCCACTCAAATGAAGCTCACGATGCTAATGGTTCCAGGATCACGTAGAGCGAATTAATAAGAAAATTTCAAGACCAAAATGACGAGGGTCACAGCAGCAGTTACAGGGAGAGGGGTGACAATATTCCAGTGTAAGTCAGCGGGAGCCAGGGTCAGCAGGAGCCAGAAGCGCTGCATGTGAACTTCCTATTTGTATCCTATCTTGATCTTTCATAGCTGTAATATTTACACTTTAATATCTATGTTAATTCTCCACATTTTATTGAGGTCAGCCTCTTGTAGTACCATCACTTATAACACACCAAATCCGTTTCCCCACTTTAAACAGCTCCTCGACTGAAACACACAAACTTTATAACATACAACATACAACGTACAGTGGGACATGGGGGCCCATCTGTCTCCATTTAAAGCCTGTCTTGAGCAGTGATAGTGTGTGGGAGGGCAGTGTCTGTATTAAGGTTATGGTGAAGGCCTGGCTCTCCGGGGACCAGGCACTAAAAGGGAAGAACAGCTTCTCTGTCTGGGAGAGAAGTGAGGAGTCCCCTGTGTGAACCGTCAGGGCTATCCCTACTACTACCACACTTGACCTCACAGAAAAGGGGTCTAAACAAGCTCACGGAAATCACATCTTTAGGCGAACATGCGTCTATATTACAATGGAGTGGAGAAGTAGTGATATTTTAAAGGGAACACATTATGTAAACTCAACTTTTATCAGATGTAAAGGGCCCATATTGCTCTATATTTGACCTACTGTGTGTTACAATGCCATCTCAAACGTACCTTTTTATTCATTCACATTTGTTTAACACACAAACCCTGCATATTTAGGCTGAGTTCTTAAAGGGATATGCCACCCCCAGGTCAAATTTGGGCATCTCCCCACAGTCCAGAGACTAAAACAAGTGATGAAAAGCGTTTTCCTGGTCACCCAGCCATTGTCCGAGTCTGTCAGCACTGACGGCTGCGCGAGCTGCTGCTCCTCCGCGTTAGACTGGAGTCTAACGGCGCCAGAGAAAGATTTCGGCCAAAAGGAATTAATTTGCTCGATGCTTTTCCCAATTACTTTCTGTGTAGTGCGCATTCATATCGAGTGCAAATAAATGTGCAAATCAACACGGAGAACTTGCCTTGGTCATTTTGGGTGGGAACTATTTTTCAGTGCGGAAAAATAAAGCTGAAGCACAAAGCACGCAGTGTAACGGGGTAACTCCCTTCCTGGTGCGTAAACAGGGATTCCCCTGTCCGCGTGGTGTGTGCTTCGTCTGTCTTTTTCCGCACTGAAAAATAGTTCCCACCCAAAATGACCAAGTCAAGTTCTCCGTGTTGATTTGCACATTTATTTGCACTCGATATGAATGCGCACTACACAGAAAGTAATTGGGAAAAGCATCGAGCAAATTAATTCCTTTTGGCCGAAATCTTTCTCTGGCGCCGTTAGACTCCAGTCTAACGCGGAGGAGCAGCAGCTCGCGCAGCCGTCAGTGCTGACAGACTCGGACAATGGCTGGGTGACCAGGAAAACGCTTTTCATCACTTGTTTTAGTCTCTGGACTGTGGGGAGATGCCCAAATTTGACCTGGGGGTGGCATATCCCTTTAAACAGAAAACACTTTGTTCCACCTTGGATGTCACCTTCATTGGAATCATTTGGATCATTTCAGCCCTGGAATTGACAATCTCTTCTGAACAAAAGGTAAGAGGTAGAAGAGAACTTACCTAACGCTTCCTGACATTACAAGGTGGAACAAAGTGTTTTCTGCTTGAGAGAAGAGCTCAGCGTAAATATGCAGGGTTTGTGTGTTTAACATGTGTGAGTGAAACAAAACACAACTTCTGCTTCTGTTTTTGATGAGGAAACGACATTATAACAGATCCGATTATACTGTAATATGGACCCTTTAAAGTGGAACGTTCGCTTCTAAACTGTATATGTGGTGTTTAAATAGTCCCTAACATTTGTTGTTGTTTTTTTTGCCAATTTTAGTGTGAACTAGGTACATGTACAGCTTTCTGGTTAAGTTTGTGCTGCCTTCAGTAGCCTCTGTAATTTCCGGTAGTTGGTGACATCACAAAAGACTGTCCAAATCACAGCCTGTTTTTTCTGATTACAAACACCTGGCTGCAGGGTTCACTCATCTTTAGCTCACTGAACGTTATATTTAGTTTAATAATTTTGTATTATACATCAGTGACGTGCACGGGGGGGTCGCTCAGGTTGCCCAGGCAACTGCCCCTATGCCCTCCTGGACTGACACTGCCCTTCCGAATCCATAATAATAATAAATAAATAAATATACTACCACTACTACTACTACTACTACTACTACTACTACTACTACTACTACTACTACTAATAATAATAATAAATCACTCAATGGATACAGAATTTCATGTAGGCCTAGGCCTAGATTTGAAAATGACACTCAAAACACTTTTCATAAACTAAAAGCAGCCTCATTCACTTCCATTCGGACACCGAGAATGAAAGTCAAAAGGGGGAGTGAGAAGAAGAGACTTTATTGATCTCACACTGGAGAAATTCTTCTCTGCATTTTAACCCATCCTATATATATATACATATATTAGGAGCAGTGGGCAGCACACATTAGGGAACCCGGGGACCATCTCCATGATCTTCTTGCTTCGGCTTGGTCAGGACCTAAGCTGGAGGTACCTATGGTGCATGTTTTGGGTTGATGGGGGAAACCGGAGTGCCCAGAGAAAACCCATCCAGACACGGGGTGAAACATGCAAACTCCACACAGAAAGGCCCAGGCGACCCAGGGATCGAACCCAGACCATGCATGCAAACTCCACACAGAACACACACAGAAAGGCCTGGGCGACCCGGGGATCGAACCCGGAACCTTCTTGCTGTGAAGCCCACTCAGCTACCGTGCCGCCACCGTGAGTGGGCCCTGTTTACAGCTGCAGCGCTACACGCAACCGGCACCTGACCCGAGCCTGGATGTGGAAAGAGATTGTCGCAGTTGTCTTGTTGACTTGACGTTGTCGTAAAAGGTGAGATTGAGATGTATAACAAATGATCACCATGAAGGTTTATGAATTGAATACAAATTTTCATAAATACTAGGGGTGAGACATTAAGGCGTTAATTACGATTAATTAATTTGCTATCTGTGGTAGAAGACAAAGGTCTGGAAGATGTTCTACAGATAGCTGCGTGTGATCCAACGTTTAAAATGCCGTGCAGAAAGACAAGAGTTTTGCACAGAGCCTTACATTTGTTTTCTACTTTGACATACAATTCAATATATTTTTTCAAGACATTTTTTCAAGCCATTAAATGAGCTTTAGTTTAAGTCATGTTTGTGTGTATTATTTGTGTATTGATTTGATTCAAGTCATCCAATACAATTTATTTGCATAAAATGTTGCTTTTGGGGTAAATGTGGTCATGCGATTAATTTAGATTCATCACAGGCTTTGTAATTAATGAATTAGTTTTTTGTTTTTTTTTATCAAGTCCCACCACTAATAAATACATGTTCAGTTTGCCATGCTTAGCCTAAATATTCAGACAGCTAGTTAGCTTCCAGACAAGCAACCCATTATTTAAACAGACTGCTAATTACTATTACCATTACCATTCTAACATTTTGTTTTAGCAAGCAGAATGACTGATGGAAGTAATGGATCTCATGAATTCTTTTTCAAAATGGTTAAATTACTAAATCTTATCACTATTTTGGGTAATGTGTGTTATGTTAAGTGATGCCCATAGAAAAGAGGCGGTTGGGGCTGTTGGTTTGCCCTTTCTTCAGGTCAGAGCTACTGCCCCTCAAAATTCCTGTGCACGTCCCTGTTATAAATAATAAGGCTTGAATGGTAGCAAAATGGTTTCACCGTCTCCTATCTTCACCCACTTAGCTGGATGCAGGCTTAAACACGTTTCAACATTTGCTGCTTGCTACCGTGAAATTCCACTATGAGGACCTGTCTTCTATTAGCATAGAAGAATTATTCAGAAAAGGTTCAGTTGAGTCCAATTTTTTACTTCAGATTACTTCAGAAATGTTTAGATTAGTATCAAGCTTAGTATTAATTAGTCGCTGGATGTCTATTGACATTTTTGACAACCCTAATAAAAACTATTTCCAGATATACCACATCACCGCAGACTTATCACTGATTTTAATATGAAGGAATTGTTTGTGTACATGCCCATCAAGGAAAAATGCAGCTCCCCACCTTGACGTTTTAATCATGCAATGACATCTTGCATTGTTTTTCCCACAGTGCCCCCCGGTGAACTGGAGCTGAATAACCTGTTGATGAAGACGTTTCATTTTGTCCTTGAAGGTTATTCTCTGCTGCTGTCAGTGGAGGTCTGTGTGCATGGCTCATATAGTGAATGGGTTTGATTCGTAAGGCAAAAATCACCAGGGAGAAAGTTATATATGTGTTTAGACTGAGAACAGCCAGCGCTCCAGGTCTATGCTCTAAATCTCATCCACAGGGAGCAGCACATGAAGCCCTCACCTCAAGACTTGGTTTATTAGTAGATGGAAAAGTTCTGTTTTTCTTTCAGTACTTCTTTAGCCTATTCCAATACTTGATCTTTGATAATTTACTTTTTTGAGTGTGAGTGTCTGTAGCAAAAAACATTAAGCAAAAAAAAAAAAAAAAAAAAAAAAAAGAAGAAGAAGAAGAAGCATAAGAATGCAAACTTTGATCGCAAAGGGGCAAAAAACTGGCAACAAAAAAGTTTTCATTTTTAAGACTTGGATCTCTCAGACTGGAAGTGTATCAAGTCTGGGAATTTATTGCAAATTACTATAACTAATAATATTTAGGAGGCATTATAAGATGGGGTAAAAATTGTTGAAGAAGCTGTTTTGAGGGCTTAAGGGTGCATAATGTAGTAGCTTTTACAGAGGAGTGTACCATCTCTCCAAGATTTTATTGCTTTGCTCACAAGATCAAGTCATAGGTCAGATCTGTGCATTGTGTGCTCTCCTGAGACAGGAGAGCACACATCTCTCGTCATCTCTCCAGTAGGTGTCCAGGACTGAGGCGAGCAGGATCACAGCTGACCATTCTCACCCTGGACACGGACTATTTGAGTGCCTCCCCTTGGGCAGACCTAACACCTGTCACTTTAAAGGTCCTATACTATGCATATATGACTCTTATGAGCTTTAAGCCATCTTACATAACATACCTGGAGCTGGAGTTGTGTTTTGTTGTGTTTTGTTTCATTCAAACATGTCTGACTAATCTTTTATTATTAGCCTGTGTACATCTTCAAAGGTCAAAATGCTCTGTTGCACATTTTTGGACATCTGTAAATAGGTATTTATTCTTTGCACTGCTCTTAGAATTTTGTCCTTGGATAGTTTTTATATTGTCTTATATTGTATTTTGTACACTGTCTTTTTTGCACTGCTTGGCCAGGGAGAAACGGAATTTTGATTCACTCTATGTTGAACACATATGGCAGAATTGACAATAAAGTTGACTTTGACTTTTCCATCTTGTGATGTCATGAAACATTTCAACTTAACATTTCACCTTTATTTTAGTAAAGATGAGCAATTCCAAGGCTGATATCCAAATGATTCTAGTGAAGGTGTACGGAGTTTAAAAAAACACAGTGGAGCACTTCCTATATTACCACATGACATCACGTTGGAGTGTTATCTGTTCTGTTTGAAAGTTGCACCATAAGTTCTTTGTTTATGAATTGTGTTCACTGACAATGGCAGTAAAGGCCTGTTTACACAAGAACGCTTACGGGTAAAAACGACAAAATATTTGATCAGAAGTGCCTTTCATTTAGACTGTGATGGTGTTTTGGGCACTTAAAAACGCAAAAAACTGAAACCGCCCTCCAAAGTAAAAAACTTGAACATGCTCCGCCGTAGCGTTTTCGTCTACACTGCCCAAGACGCAAAACTCTGGTCAAATCTGGTGACGTCGCGTGCGTGTTCACGTCACCATTTCTGGATATTTATATTTATAAAGTAAATTAAGTGAATTAAATTAAAATGAAATGATAATGTTAAGTAAATTAAATTACGTAACTAAATAAAAGAAGATTGTACGCATGCGGACATAGTGATAATGTATCACAGCACCACCTAGCTGGCTGGCATGCATACCCAATCGAATTCCACACACTTTTGCGTCACCGTATGCACGCAGATTTCCTCCAGAAAACACTCGTTTAAACGTGGAATAAAAAGTGAAGACGCGACACCACTTTTGTGACTTCTGTTCAGACGTCATCATACACTCAACAAAAATATCTTTTGTTGTTTGTTACACTTTTGTTTTTGCTCCCATTTTTCATGAGATGGACTTAAAGATCTAAAATTCATTCCAGATACACAATATTACCATTTCTTTCAAACATTGTTCACAAATCTGTCCAAATGTGTGATAGTGAGCACTTCTGCTTTGCTGAGATAATCCATCCCACCTCACAGGTGTGCCACATCAAGATGCTGATCTGACATCATGATTAGTGCACAGGTGTACCTTATACTGCCCACAATAAAAGGCCACTCTGAAATGTGCAGTTTTGTCTCACAGCAAAATGCCACAGATGTCACAAGCATTGAGGGAGCGTGCAATTGGCATGCTGACAGCAGGAATGTCAACCAGATCTGTTGCTCGTGAATTGAATGTTCATTTCTCCACCATAAGCCGTCTCCAAAGGCGTTTCAGAGAATATGGCAGTACATCCAACCGGCCTCACAACCGCAGACCACGTGTAACCACACCAGCCCAGGACCTCCACATCCAGCAGGTTCACCTCCAAGATCGTCTGAGACCAGCCACTCGGACAGCTGCTGAAACAATTGGTTTGCATAACCAAACAATTTCTGCACAAACTGTCAGAAACCGTCTCAGGGAAGCTCAACTGCATGCTCGTCGTCCTCATCGGGGTCTTAACCTGACTCCAGATCGTCGCCGTAACAGACTTGAGTGGGCAAATGCTCACATTCGATGGCGTCTGGCACGTTGGAGAGGTGTTCTCTTCACGGATGAATCTCGGTTTACATTGTTCAGGGCAGATGGCAGACAGCGTGTGTGGTGTCGTGTGGGTGAGCTCTTTGCTGATGTCAATGTTGTGGATCGAGTGGCCCATGGTGGTGGTTCAGTTATGGTATGAGCAGCCATCTGTTATGGACGAAGAACACAGGTGCATTTTATTAATGGCATTTTGAATGCACAGAGATACCGTGATGAGATCCTGAGGCCCATTGTTGTGCCATACATCCATGAACATCACCTCATGTTTCAGCAAGATAATGCACGGCCCCATGTTGCAAGGATCTGTACACAATTCTTGGAAGGTGAAAATGTCCCTGTTCTTGCATGGCCAGCATACTCACCGAACATGTCACCCACTGAGCATGTTTGGCATGTGCTTGACCGGCGTATACGACAGCGTGTACCAGCTCCCACTAATATCCAGCAACTTCGCATCAACATTCCACAGGCCACAATTGACAATCTGATAAACTCTATGCGAAGAAGATGTGTTGCACTGCATGAGACAAATGGTGGTCACACCAGATACTGACTGGTTCTGAGTCCCCAGACCACCAATAAAGCAAAAAAAAAAAAAAAAAAGCACATTTCAGGGTAGCCTTTTATTGTGGGCAGTCTAAGGTACACCTGTGCACTAATCATGATGTCAGATCAGCATCTTGATGTGGCGCACCTGTGAGGTGGGATGGATTATCTCAGCAAAGCAGAAGTGCTCACTATCACACATTTAGACAGATTTGTGAACAATGTTTGAGAGAAATGGTAATATTGTGTATCTGGAATGAATTTTAGATATTTAAGTCCATCTCATGAAAAATGGGAGCAAAAACAAAAGTGTTGCGTTTATATTTTTGTTGAGTGTATAAACATTGCCTAAAACTGATTCTAATTTTCAGTGTGAATACCTGTTTTAAAGGGATACAAACCCATAATTGAAAAAATACAAGACAGATAAATTTCATTCCAGGCCAGGCAATGACTGAAGAATGAAAAACAAAAATAAAACTGCCCTTTAAAATGATTTAGTTTCTTCAGATTTGTAGCTGCTACTTTGTATTAAGGCATATATCTTGCCTCCTAGTCTGTGCTCCAGTAGAATTTACAGGATCTGGGGTAGAGATGTGACGGTGCACTGCAGAGGGAGAGTGACTCATTGCTGCGACGACAGGAGACAGGCAGACATCTTGGATCTTGTGAAGCTGTAGTGGGACAGAAGGAGCGAAGCACGTGAAGTCTGTGGTCCAGCCTGTGTAATCCTCCCTGCTCATCAGTAACACTAATCTAATGAAGATGATAATTCTGCTCTAATGCCAGTGCAAACAACACAAAGGCCATGAGACAGTGGAGAAGCAGCCTGGTTCATCCTCACACTGCACTCATATGCTGCAGGAAAAAGGCCACAGTCTCTATACAATTTTCAAGCTTGAGACCAAGGCTTGTCAAAAGAAAATACTGACTTGGAACCAGTATTTTGTACATTTTCAGGTATTAATTTGATCGTTTTGTTTATGGAAAATTGTCGTTTGGCATGGATGATGTAGGCTTGTGGGCTGAGCCTTGCACAGAATCTTACAGGTAAAGAGGGTTCTAATAGGGCCTGGGAGAGATCGCTAAATTGCTCAAACATGCATGGTTGACATCTAAAACCACTTCAGGCATGATTTTGATGAGGGAACAACATTCTAACATGGTAGGAAAAAAAGCATAATAGCATAATACCTTCTCTTTAATTTAAACATTTACAAAAACACCAAAGTTATATTAAGGATCATTTAACAGTGGACCTACTTCTGGACTTTTTAGGGCCTGTTTACACAAGAACGCTTACGGGTAAAAACAACAACATATTTTATCGGAAGTGCGTTTCGTTTCGACGGTCAGGGCCGGCCCAAGGCATAAGCGAACTAAGCGGCTGCTTAGGGCCCCCATGCCACCAGGGGGCTCCCAAGACCAGTTGGGGGGCCCCAACCCCCACGTTCCTCAGGAAAAAATAGTCCCCCCCCCCCCCCCCCCCCCCTCCCGGTCCTCAGGAAAAAAATAGTGACTAGGGGGCCCTTAAACATAAAAAACTGAAACCGCCCTCCAAAGTGGAAAACTTGAATATGCGTTTTCGTCTACACTGCCCAAGACGCAAAACTCTGGTCAAATCTGCTGACGTCACGTACGCGTTTACGTCACATTGGTCCATATATCAGTGTACTTTGTTTGGCAGGACTCCCAGTCCACACCTTGTTGCGCCTTCGTTGCTTTGTAGTCCAACGTGGTCTGAAACAATAGTTGAACTTCTTCATCTGACCACACCAGGGCTCTCAAGTTTTGAAGTTTGGTTGAAATTTGGTTGGCGTGAGATTTATATAGGGGGAGCGGGGGGGATACGTGTGGACATTTTTTTCCGGGGAGCGAGGGTTGGGGTTGCAGGAAGGGGGTTGCGAGTGAGTTTTTTTTCCGCTGAAAACGGCGCGGTGCCTGCATAACTAACTCTTCTGAGCCACACAGACCTATTTTCTGGGCACAGAAGCGCTGTGACCAGTGGCTAGAGTTTTTTTTTTTTCAAAATTTCAGCGTGAGAAATACCATGTGTGGCGTGTGAGCGTGTGAACTCGTTCAATTGTGTGTGTCACACTCTCAAAGCGTGAGACTGGAGAGCGCTGGACCACACACATTTTTTTTGCTACCCGTAGCCATGTTTTGTTTTTCGCCGTGCAGATGAGAAGAAGAAAGATTCTATGTATGTGCGCAGACATAGTGATAATGTATCACAGCACCACCGCCACCTGACATGCATACTCAATCAAATTTCACACACTTTTGCGTCACGGTATGCACGCAGATTTCCTCCTGAAACGCTCGTCTAAATGCGGAATAAAAAGTGAAGACGTGATGCCACTTTTGCGTCTTCCATCATCATATAAAGTGACATCTTGTATGTTTTTTCCACAATCTCCTCCCACAGCAAAATGAGGAAGATTTCTGTATTGTAAAGGTATTATAAAACCCTTGACTTGTAGAAGCCTAATCAATGGCAGGTCTAATGTACGTGTCAGTTTGAGTTAGCATTTGAGTATCCAGGGGACAGCAGCGCAGCAGCACAGGCGGAAGTGTGGAGTTCAAAGCCCTGTGCTTTCCCAGGAAACACTAGCATCAAACACAACATAATGGAACCTCACCTAAGTCTGCATGGACCAATCTGACGCAAATATGACAGGTGGAATACAACCTCCACTTGCTTTTTGTTTAAGTATTTTCGTGCGCAATGAGAAGAGAAGAGGAGGAGGGTTTTGAAGACAGCAGTGAGACAATATCGATATGCATGTGTGGCCTGGCTCTTGCACAGGGACATGAAAAGGTCAGAGGAGTGAGAGCAATACTGATGGCCGATCGATAAAACCAAATAGAATCATGCTTAATATTCGTTGGGCTTCCTCCACAAAATGCTCACAAAAATTGGGAGGACTAAAGCTAGGGTGATGAGAAAGTAGCAAAGTTGAGGTTGGCAAGGGGAGCTACAGATAAATGCAAAGGTTTATAGTTCTTTATAGACACATTTTAAATTATGTCGAGAATGTCCACTGTGCAATCTTACTTCAGCAGACTTTGGCTGCGTCCCATTTCTCTGTCTTACCCCTTCGTCTTACCCCTACCCCTTGGTTTTGCGCATTCATGTGAGGGCAAGGGGTGTCCCAATTCTAATTTTGATCAAGGGCCACGGCCTAGGGCTACATACCCCTTGAAACGAAATAAGCTCTCGACCAGACTTGAAACGAAGGGGTACGCCTACAAGCTCAGGCAGGTTTTGGGATCAGGATGGCAGCGTCACATCGACCAGCCAAAGAGTCTCATAAATGTATTTTCAGCAGTTGTAATTATCGATTAACAGTTTAGCATGGTTTACAATTATGACGCTTATGTTCTACGTTACTTGTAGTGAACTGTTGTTGCGGTTTTAATCGTAGTGATGTCTGTTTAGCCGAAGTTATCGTTTTCATCGAACTTTCATGCATAAACAAGCTAGTTTTTTGTCAAGCTGAGGTACCCGATAATCCTTGACATTTGTTTACGTTTGTTTGCGTCAATTGCTGTTATCTCTGTAGACGTAGCAGCCAGGTAGAGGCAAGGGATGATGACACAAATGGTAATCGAGTGGTGTCCCTTTTCTTAGGGGAACATACGTACCCCTAGCCCTCTCAGCTCAGTATCGAGGGGCAAGACAAAGACTTAGTTAAAGGGGTGGGGAAAGGGGAAGGGGTAAGACAGAGTAATGGGACGCAGCCTTAAACTGCCAGCATTTTACATAGATCACCATGTTATCTTTTATTGTTAAAAAAAAAAGAAGCTATATTAGTTTTAACCAGGGCTCTCAAGTCTCACGCATTGAGAGTGTGACACACGCAATTCAACGTGTGCACACGCCACACATGGCATTTCTCACGCTGATTTTTTTGTTTGTTTGTTTTGTTTTGGTGCCCAGAAAATCGGTCTGTGTGGCTCAGTTTATGCAGGCACTGCGCGTTTTCAGCGAAAAAAACTCCCGCCCCTCCTCCCCGCCCCGCTCCCCGGAAAAAAATCTCAGTTAGCGGGTGTCCCTGTGTCTCCTCCTCTGTCTCCCCCGCTGTCTCCTCCTCTCCCCATCCCTGTCAGCGGACCCTCAGCCCGCGGTGTGCCGGGAAAGGCGCTCGGAGCCCGGAGTACTGCACCGGCTGTGCTGCAGACACACGGAGCGACCTGCAGCTCCTAACAGGTGAGTCACTCCCCGGACCGGTCCTGGTTTGGTCCTGATCTAGTCCTGGTTTAGTCCTTGTTTAGTCTTGGTTTGGTTTAGTCCTGGTTTAGTCTTTGCTTAGTCCTGGTTTAGTCTTGGTTTAATCCTGGTTTAGTCTTGGTTTAGTCCTGGCTTAGTCTTGGTATCCCCCCGCACCCCCCCACCCCCCGCTCCTCGGAAATTACGCAGTCTCACGCACGACCCAGCTCAAAACTTGAGAGCCCTGGTTTTAACACTTTCTTTTTTGGAGCCCTGAGTGTCCCTTCCCTTTACACTCTAAATACATGCTAAATCACTCCCCTTTCAGATGCACTATCACAGCACAGTGTGCATCCTGCTAATGAAACTAATGCACATTGCATCAGGTTTGTCAAGTTGTTGTGTATAGTTTTGTACCATGCTTTTGTATGTTTATGGAAAATTGTTGTGTGGGTGCATGAGTGACGTATGTTTGTGTGCTGAGCATTGGATGGGATCTTAAAGCTAACCGTAAGGACGGTTTGAATGTGGCCCAGGAGACTCAAACATGCATGGATGACATCTAAAACCTCTTCAGACATGTTTTTGATGAGGGAACAATATTATAACATGGTATGAGGGGTCCATCACCTGCTTGTCTCCATGCAGAAGTTATTTCTTTGCCAATGTTCCACTCTATGGCATTAAGCTAATCTATCTTGCATTTATTCTGTTGTTATTCTGTTGTGCTAGAAAAACACCTTGCAAAACAAGCATTCTCACAGTGATCAGAGACTTGTGGCATTCATGAGCATTATTGGTGTCTTGCCTATGAACACAAAAACAGCACACCTCAGGCACATTTGGACCCAGCTGCTCTCTGGTTGGTGGGATTCCTGTCACTCCTTTATCTAAAAAAAAAACAGACTTGTGTTTCTCATTCATCACATTCAATATCTTTACTCTAAGCTACATTTGACTCCAAATGTAATCTAGCAAAAATGTATGAGTAAGAAATTTTGTTACTCATAATTTACACCAATTTATGCATACAAACTGGATCATTTTGAGTAAGTGGAAAGTCCAACAGTACAATATGTAAGAATGTGACAAAACAATGATTCACATTCAAACATGTGGGACTCCAAAAGATTATGGGGAGGTAGAACATTTGTAATAGCAGCTGTCTGTCATTGTGTCTGTAGTATTCAGTGCAGTAGTGGCAAAAAGAGAAATTTGTCAACTGGACAAAAGTTTATTTGGTCGAATAGGTTTCGCAGCTCATCCAAGCTTCAGTTCTGGTTAGAGTGCTGGTGGACACTGCTTATCCCTGGTGGAAGGGAGGAGCTAACTACAATGAAATTACTATGAAACTATCACACCTATTTGTTTACAGTTTCTGTTAGTTAGGTAGGCCTATTAAATATGCAGTGGGAGTGGAGTGGGTCTGGTTAGCCGAACCATTCAGGGTCATAATAGGTGTTTTCACAACTCTGGACCTGACCTGGCTGCCCTATTGTTTTCTTTGTTTGTTTTGATTTAGGTTTGAGGATAGAGTTATAGACAAATGATGTCTCAGACCTCTGTTTTTTTCTGTTCAAGGAAGGATTCTCTTTCTTGACAAAAATAGCCTCTTTAACTCCCCTCTCAGTGTGGTAGTGTTCATAGAGGGAGAGCATGGACCTAGGCACTGACCCCTTGTTTTTCTGTGTTAAATGTCATGTATTAAAACTGTTTTGAACCCTTTTGTTTACTATTGGAATCTTTCAGAGGTCTCTTGACACTTTGTTACTGTTATTCATGTAGGCTGGGTCCAAGTTTGACCATTGAAACCCCCACAAGAAATCTCCATAAAGCAAATGAAAAGTTTCAGTGAAGTTAAAAAGAATATTACTGAGTTAAATGAATATATCATGGGGGGATCTGCTACCTGCTTGTCCCTATGGAGATGTTCATTTTTAGCCTGGAATGTCCCACAGCATGGCATTGAACTTATCAACTCGTGAGTATTACAGACCTCTAACTTGGTTTGGTGGCATCATCTTTTTGGCAGACATTCCATCAGTTTGTTTCAATATTTGCCCATGATTTGTAAAAAAAAAAAAGTTCCTCAGATTTGTTGTATGCTATAACACTCCTCTACTTTGTATTGTACATTTATTTATCCCTGATGATAAATATAAATGATATGGCTTCTCTTAAATAAGCAAAGGTAACATTGCTAATATATGCAGCTAAATCAGATTTCAAAATTAAGACAACATTACTTTCAATTTCTTATTAGCTGAGTGCTCTGCTTCAAAACTCCAAATCTAATTAAGTACCCAATTAATCACTCACACCGTCCGGCTGGCTGCATTGTTAATATTATAACCTGAAAATCTCATTAAAAATGATTGGTCCTTGGTTAATTATCAGGTGTTTTTTTTTTTTTTTTTTTTGGCTCAGGTGTACTGCAGTGGTGAGGTAGTATTTTGGCCGACCTTGTACTGACCGGTCTAAACTAGATTCTGTTATCCCAGATAGTCCAGTTTGGCACCCAAAGACCTGATCTAGTCCAGGACACAAGCAGAGACTGTGGAGCACTAAGGCTAAATGACCCAAAGGAAGAGAAACTACCGGATTTAAAGAGACGGGTTACAATGCTGGTACTCAAATATAGAAATAGACCAGTGAGATAATTATTTGCTTGTTAAATTTCATGAAGTAGAAGTGATTCATGAGTTAACCAAACTAAAGTTCACTGCAATTTTCACATAGACAGCTCAGGTTTAATACCAAAAGTTTAGAAAATGTCTCTGAAAATGTTTATCTTAAACATTTGGCAAAGATTCATAAGTAAAATGAATTAATGATAAAAGCATATTTGTTCAGGCTTTTCAAATAATAACACCTTATTTCAATACAATTAGACATATCCTTTTTGTATATAAATACTAGAGATAAGTTTAATGCAATACTGTGGGACATTCCAGTCGAAGCAATAATATTCATTCATGAACCATAAAAGTTGCGCAGTACACTTTTAAAGGTGTACTGATCTTATTTTGTTGTTACCTCTTAAAAAACATCGTGTTTTGTTTCATTCACACGTTTGAACAGTCCTGGTCTGTCTACACCTCCAAAGCTCAAAATGCTCTGTTCAATCTTGTGATGTCATGAAGCTGTAGTTTTCAAGTTAACAGCTCCTTTTACCTTTAGTTCAGTAGAAATTGGCTGAAATTATCCAAATGATTCTAGTGAAGGTGTATGGATTATTAAAAACACAAACACTGTGTTGCATCTTGTGATGTCATGTGGTAATACAGGAAGTTATATGTCTGAACTCCATACACCTTCACTAGAATTATTTAAATGATTTCAGCCCTGTAATTGCCAAAAGATTGAACAAAAGATAAAAGGAGCTGTTAACTTAAAAACTACTGCTTCATGACATCACAAGGTTGAACAGAGCATTTTGAGCTTTGTAGACAGACTAATAATACAGAGTTACTCAAATATGTGTGAATGAAACAAAAGACAACTGTGAAGTTACCACATTATAACATGGCTTAAAACTCACAAGAATCCATTTTGTGTAATATAGCACCTAGTGCCTGGCCACTGCATTTGTTAGTGTTTATGCGTGTAACCTCACGAAACCACAGCCAGAATACATTGTGCTGATGGTAAATGCATAAATAAAGTAATAGATGCGTGAAAAGTCCCTCAGTCGTGCAGGTAGAATCCATGATCAAAGGAGAAGTTCAATTTGTCAACTGGACAAAGTTTGTTTGGTTGAAAACGTTTCGCCGCTCATCCGAGAGGCTTCGTCAGCTCTGGCCCTCATGCTGGTTAGACCCTGTTTATATCTAGCTGCAAGGGAGGAGCTAACTACCCTGAACAAAGCTCTGAACCTATCCCCGCTACTCTCTTTTGTTAATAATACAAGACGCCAGAGGAATTCGTAAAACAAAAGAGAGTAGCGAGAGTATGCTTTGTATGTATTTTTATGGGGAAACGAGGGGAGGTTCAAACTTTCTCTTGCACTAAACTGCCTGGAGCTACCGTGGCAAGTGAATTTCTCCTATGTGAGATCAATAAAGTCTTATCTTATCTTATCTTATCTTATCTACAGTCACGTATAGCATCAAAAAATAGGATGGATTTATGAAATTTCCTCATGCAGTGTGGCCATCCTCATTCCTCATTCCGTCCTCCATCCTTAGTTTTCCTATCCTGTTTTTACTCACTTTCCAACAAATTATGAGTATATTGACCCAGCATTTATAAATCCATGTCATCATTCTTCACTGAATCTTCTTTATCCCCACCTGTTGATCATTTAATCACCTCCCCATGAAAACAAAGAGAAAACCAACTCCTCCTTGAAAACCAATACAACCAGCCTATCTAATTCTAGATACGTCCAAACCTACGTCTTCCTCTCCTCTTCATCTTGTGACGAAGCTTGCGTTAGCCACCTGCAACCAGAGCCTATAGATTAATCTTGCTTAGAATGTAGCAGCATACGACAGGCAAGATTGAGAAAAATGTCCAGGCCAACATCCTTCGCCCTTATTTGGTTGTGTGCACAGGCGCTTCCCCCATGTTAGCAGATAGCATGATTTATGTGGGTATTTGCAAACATAATTGACCAGTGGATGTTTATTGCTTGCGTGTGAGCCTGTGAGCTGAGTTGAAATATGCAGCTTGTCCAAGGGAGAGCGCTAAGAGACTCGGGCCAATTAAATAGCCATGCGTTTGCCTCATTAGTCTGTGTAAATGAAGGTGTGTATGACTTCTTCAGGTTGGAGACTACATGAGGGGAGAGGAAGGGAGAACAAAGATCACGCTAACAAAAGGGTGGATGTTATAGGGGTTTGCATAATATTGATCAGAAAACAGTAAGGGTCTCATAAGTAGAATAGTTAAAGGATCCACTGTGTAATTTTTCTGGTGAAGAGACTGTCAAATGCTTTTCTCCATGGAGATGCTGTTTGTTTGTGTGGATTGTTTCACAGTGTGTTATTAACAATTATTATTATATTATTAATTATTACAGGTCAGACCTGTGGAGAGGCGACCCCGCTCAGTCAGAATGCCTGTTTTTCAAGGTAGTTTTTGAATATATATATATATATATATATATATATATAAACACAACAAAAAGTTACACAGTGAACCTTTAACCTTGTTTCCCGAGGTTATTGATTAGGGAAGGTTTTCAGTGGTAAACAGAGGCTAGGCTTTTTATTATGTAAATGTTTTGTATCTCTCTGTTACCTGCTGAGGGACCACAGTCAAAAATTGATTAGGGCTTTTGTCAAAATCTGGCAGATTCATTTTATAACTCTCTCGATGTTCATTAATAGTGGATAGCTGCAGTAACTTGTGAGCTTGGATTTTCTTTTTTTTGTGCTGAACTTATGTGTACCTATGTGGATCAGTGTTTAAGAAGACATTGGAGAAAGAAGAAAGCAAATTGCAGGGCGTGTGTATGGGGTATAGGGGAAAACAGTAATTTGAGAGTAATGGCTTCTTGAATGCAGGAGAATATAGAATACTTGTACTTTTTGAATATGTGATATGTATGTATATGTATGTCACTTGTGTTGCTTTTGTCAATATATATATTGACAATTTAAAGATCCCATGACATGGTACTTCTTGATGCTTTTATATGGCGTCTTAATGGTTCCCTAATACTGTAAATGAATCCTTCTTCAAAATCAAGACTCAGTGCATGAGAAAGCCCCATGAACACAGTCAGAGTCAAAAATATCTCTCTGAAACACTTTATTATGGGCGTTGTTGCTTGAATGCAAATGAGGAGGACAGAGACAGGCCAGTGCAGCGGGTGGGGTGTGGCCAAACTCTCCGCTCTTTCCTCGTTTAGTGGTGCGCTGTGCGCTGGCTCCACTTCCGCGTTTAGGAAGATATGAGACGATTTCCATTGAAAAATAAACACATTTCCACAGAAAATAAAATTAAACCACTGCTGTTTCAGAGGTTCGGAGGCTCGGATAAAGAACATCCGAGCCTGGAAACACTCTCACGTGCCTCCAGGCAAATAAAAAAACGCATCTCGCATTGCGTAGCTCATTTGCGGTCCAAATTCTCTGGGCATGAATTCCAGAGACGGTGGGTAGACATTCAGACGAGGGGTGGAACTGCATTTGCATTTTTCCCCGAGTGTGACGTCAGAAATTTCCCTTGTGCAGAATCGCCCGTTTGGGCTGTCTTTTTTTCAAACGCGGAAAAGGATCGCAAATGCTCAGTTTACACATTTCGCAACTTTTAGCCATGGGTGGGGGGAAGGGGGGGGGCTATACAGGGTAGGGGAGCTCACATTAACTTTCAAAAACCTCAGAAAGTGAACATTTCATGCCATGGGACCTTTAAAGGCCATCGCACACTATAGGAGAATTTGCCTGATTTTGCCTGTGATTTCTTTTCTCCGAATTCGGGGAGGCGTCATCCCACTTTTGTCTTCCTGTGCGATTTTGAAGCCGCTGCGCTCCTCATATGTGTGGTGTCAGTGTCAGATCGTAACCACCAAACATCAGCAACACTAAGGTAACAGTATTCTGAACTTTTGAACACTTGAACACTTGTAACTTTTTGGTTGGGGGTCCGTCACCTGCTTGTTTCTATGGATTCGTCATTGCTCTGCCAGGAATGTACCACAGTATGACAATAAACAGCTCTACCTTAGATTTATTCAATTACAGGTGGTTTTACAGCTCAAAAATACTTAGAAAAACATGCATTCTGACTGTGAGTGGGGTTGCTTCTCCACAGACTTGACCTGACAAAGCTATAGCATCTCCATGGAGAAAAGCATTTGACGTACTCTCCACCAGAAAAGCTACACAGTGCAGCTTTAAATGAGGCCTAAAACAAGAATGGCAAGCACTGAAGTTGATAAGCAAGTAGCAAAAGCACTTCGACTCTAGAAACTATTACTAATGAAAACTTTTTTGGGCGTTTGGCGTTTCGGTGATCACAGCTGAATGCAGTGTTGTCAAATCTTACTCAAATCCTAAATAAAGAAATCACACTCGAAGATGTCTATTTCCGTCCACACTTCAGTTTGTCTTCTGGCAGCAGCGTCAGTGTGTGGTGACACTTCCATCAAATCTGTTAAATCCCACTTTACTGGGAATGGAAAAAAGATGTCAAAGGCACTGCTTTTTCCCCAGAGGTATTGCAGACTTAAAGACGCACAGAACTTTGAAATACACTTGAGATTAACACTAGGGGTTCAGTACTTTGGGTTCAGTAGTACCTGTCAGCTGCCTGTAATGGCATACTTTGGAATATTCCACGCAAAAAACAATAATATTTTCAGGGAGACAAGCAGATGGCCTATTCGGTAGAAAAGTTACACAGTGTACTTTAAACTGCAGTACTTATAAAACTCACCCTCCCTTTTCCACAATCTCTATAAGTATAAGTATATGTAGAAGCTTTAGCCTTTCTATTTCCTTCTCTTTTCACCATATCCATCTTTGAATGAATGTCAATGTCACAGTCTGACTTAACTTTAGAGCACTTTTGCTGAATAATTTTTACCCGATATAATATACCCAACAAAAAGTAGTTGTCATTTAATTGAAAAATAAATCAAAATATGACAATACATGATAAATTAGAGTGGTTTTCAATTTTCAACTGTGGTATGTAAAAAAAAAAAAAAAAACATAGGAAGACCCTAAAAACATGCTCCAGAATTACTGAAAAATTAGGAATTTGAGAACAAAAAATTCCTAAAAAAAAAAAAAAGATACTTGAAACTTGGTCTTTGGTCCACCCATTCCTGGGACATGTGAGACTTCCCTGGTGAAGCACAGACTCATGACACATGAACAGTTGCAGGAGTGCACTGTGCACAACTGCACTAAATAAGGATAGCATACACATTCCAGGACCACTCTTACTTACCTATTTTTTTTTTTTTTACATCTTCTTACATTAAATTCATTATATTCTTACATTCCTCTTTCACTATTGCTGGGTGAAAATCACCTGAAAGCCTATAGGAAAAAGTGGGCTTTGGCGTAGGGAAACACCTACACCTTCAAAGATGTCAAAAACAATGGTGAAGCTACTCAGGGACCCATGACACCCATGAAAAATGCAACATATTGAAAATCATGTAAATAGTTTTGCTCAGGTGAAAATCACCCGGCGATAGTGCTCTAGGGTTAATCAGAATACACTTACCCAGGCCTGTCATGATAACAGATCTTGAGTCGATGTATTGCTATAGTAAATCCTGAAGTAAAAAGTCAATATGGATGATAAATAATATTGAAATCAAACCATAAAGTAGAATTATCTCCCAAAAACTATTCTAAATGTACAAAATTGTTAAATAATATGAACTGCAATAAATAAATTACAGAATGCAACTCTTTAAGGTGCATTGTGTAACTTTTCTGGTGGACAGTTTGTTTCTATGGTCATTGCACTGCCTGGAATGTTCCACAGTATGACATTAAACAGCTCTACCTTATTTATTTATTTATTTATTCATTTACAGGAGGTTTTACAGCTCAAAAATGCTAAAAAAAAACAAACAAAAAACAAACAAACTGGCATTCTGACTGTGAGCTGGGTTGCCTCTCCAGAGATCTGACCTGTAACTGTAACTGTAACATGACGTATACCATGTGTTGAGGTACCCTCCACCAGAAACGTTACACAATGCACCTTTAAGTAGTTAGTTTGTGTGTATAATATATCAAGAAATTGAGAATTCAACCTTTTACAGCTCAAATATCTATTGTAGTACGGAAAGATAACAAAAAAATGTATACTAAAGTCCTTATAATAAATATTGAACCCAAAAACTGTTGTTCCATCAATATATTTTTGTTACTCTCTGTTATTATATTATATTGTGATGAGTGAGCTACTGTATCCAAAGTGTAAGTGTAAGTGATTATGGTGACAGGCCTACCTTTACCCTATTAATTCTTGTTTGGCCCTGTACTAGTCCTGGTTAAGGAACGCTTACGGGTAAAAACAACAAAATATTTTACTGGAAGTGCCTTTTGTTTAGATAGTGACCACGTTTTGTGGGCTTAAAAATGCAAAAAACTTAAACCGCCCTCCAAAGTGGAAAACTTGAATACGCTCCGCCGTAGCGTTTTCGTCTACACTGCCCAAGACGCAAAACTATGGTCAAATCTGCTGACGTCACGTACGCGTTTACGTCACATCGGTCCATATATCAGTGTACTTTGTTTGGCAGGACTCCCAGTCCACACCTTGTTGCGCCTTCGTTGCTTTGTAGTCTAACGTGGTCTGAAGCAATAGTTGAACTTCTTCGTCTGACCACACAAATTTTTTTTTACTACCGGTAGCCATGTTTTTTTGTGTGTTTTTTTTTTGCGGCGCAGATGAGAAGAAGGAAGGTTCTACACATGCGAGCGGACATAGTGATAATGTATCACAGCACCACCTAGCTGCCTGGCATGCATACCCAATCGAATTCCACACACTTTTGCGTCACTGTATGCGCACAGATTTCCTCCCGAAAATGCTCGTCTAAAAAGTGAAGACGCGACGACACTTTTGCGTCTTCTGTTCAGACCGTCATCATATAAACGTAGCCTTAGACCCAGGTTTATCCCAGTTTTATGCTGTATGTGCAAATGTGTAGCCTTGGTTAGCATATAGTCTTTACTTGCTGCTAATTGCATTTCTCATGAGATGCCTGTAACTGCCTTTAATCACATGCATCTTGCACTATATTAAATTAAGATAATCTAACATAGTACAACTAACCCTCTTGATGTCTCTCTAATTTACTCAAATGTTTACTCTTGTGGATTGCAAAGCTCCATAGATAAAGTGAAACTCACCTGTGTGTGCTACTGTGCTGGTGGCTAATTACTGTGCAAACACGACAGAGCCGACATGACCTTTGAACTTGGCCACCAGGATGTAGCTCTGGGCTGAAATCACCTGAAGAAGAAGTCTCATCTGTCCCCTGGGAGAGGTGAGTGTGATATATAACAATGTGCTCGAGTAGGAAACCACTAAACATCTGTCAACTGAATGGAAGAAGAGGAGGCGACAGCTATTATGATGCTGTAATTAGAATATATTAGTAATGAGCAAGAATTGTTTGGGGATTTGAGACTTTAAAATGCGGTGTGATTTCGGTAGGATTTTGAGTCATTTTGGAATAATGCGTCATTGTCAGTTTTCCAAATCTTTCAGTCTAGTTTACAGATAAAGTGCTTTGTCAATTGTAATTTACAAATCAAAACTGTGGATATGGGAGGTTGACAAGCTGACCACAGGTAATCAAATCAAATATAGAACCTTCCTGCGAGATTCATTTCCATGAATACATGTAAATCGTCCAAGTTCCAGGTCAGATCTGTGGAGAGATGAGTCAGCAATAAGGATTTAGCAATAAAAAAAAACATGTATTCAATTGGGATTAAAATGGGATTAAAATGTGAATACTCCCCATCTGGGAGTATTCACATTTTAAAATCTGAAAACACTGGCAAGATTTGTTAGACTTTAATCTGAGCTATAATTTAATACAATCTGTCTTATGGTCTTAACTGGAACTTCAAGA
The DNA here is from genome assembly GCA_036785185.1 of Paratrypauchen microcephalus. Lineage (NCBI taxonomy): Eukaryota > Metazoa > Chordata > Actinopteri > Gobiiformes > Gobiidae > Paratrypauchen > Paratrypauchen microcephalus. Next base: position 3,330,763 of record JAVJIX010000032.1, read on the forward strand.
CCATGAGCACTCATATTGATCACAGGCTCATGAAAATGCGTTTAAATCCATTTTGTATTTTCTTGTAGTTTTCAGAAGATTTTAAAACATTTTTGACAGGCTCCATAGTAACTGATGAAAACCAATACAAATACATGTAGAACACCACCAGCGTGAAGTCACTGCAAAGTATCAATAGGAGGGATAATTAATCATACATAGTTTTAATTCAGTAATAAAAATACCACACATAAATATATTTTTTACTATTTTTTACAAATGAACATAGTGGTTTATTCACAGCTCAAGGATCATTTACACCATTTCTCACTTTTGACATTTGAAAGAAGGAGTCTGCTAGTTCTGCCATGACCTGTTTTACTTCCACAATTGAATAAGCATCAGATTAATAACTGTTGCTGTTGATTACCATTATTTATTCAACCCAGTCATCCGCACATCCATATTTCATTAGAGTATGAATAATAATTACAGCATGCATGCGCTTAGATTGAATAAAAATGCCATGTCATAGTGTTTATACTCAGGTTTGTTGGATTTAGAAACCTACTTACTGCTATTCTTAAAGTTACATAGTGCACCTTTAAAGATCCCATGACATGGTACTTCTTGATGCTTTTATATGGCTCCTTAATGGTTCCCTAATACTGTAAATGAATCCTTCTTCAAAATCAACACTCACTGCATGAGAAACAGAGATAAGATGAGAGAGAGTAATTTTTCTCTCTCTGAACACTCCATTCTGGGCGTTGTTGCTTGAATGCAAATGAGGAGGACAGAGATGGCCTATAGTAGAGGGTGGGGGCGTGGCCAAACTCTCCGCTCAGAGCCCACAGCTGATCCATTTCCTTGTTTTTGCACGGGGGAGAGATTTGAAGCGTTCCATTGGAAAATAAACACATTTCCACATAAAATAAAATTAAACCACTGCTGTTCAAAGGTCCAGAGGCTTTTCGATCTGACGTCAATAAGGTGCCTTGTTCAAAATCGCCCGTTTGAGCTCCGATTTTTTGTAACGCAGAAAAGGATCGCAAATGCTCAGTTTAGACATTTCACAACTTTTAACCATGGGGGGGGGCTAAACAGGGTAGGGGAGCTCACATTAACGTTCAAAAACCTCAGAAAGTGAAAATTTCATGCCATGGGACCTTTAACGGTCCAGGTTACACTATTTTCTGATCTATGTTATGTTTCCTTATCACAAACAGACCTGGAGTTGTGTTTTGTTTCATTCACACATCTTTAACACACAAACCTGCATATTTAGGTTGAGTTCTTCTTCTTTTCTGTGTCTGGTCCTGTTTAGGAGTTTCATTTTCAACAAAAAGGTTACAGTGATTAATTGAAGAACAGTTTGCTAATGCTGGCCAGCTTGTGACTGTCATTTTACGTGCAAGATACTTGTTTAATAGCACAAATCATCTCACCTATTGTAGGCTAAGTCAGTTCTTTATGGTCAGATTCTGTTACAATAAAGCTCAGATTAAAGTCCAATAAGTCATACCATACTCCATACAGCTGTACAACAACTCACCCTTGTGCAATAGATAATACTCCCTAGATAAGGGGGTTTCTGTGTGGAGTTTGCATGTTCTCCCCGTGTCTGGGTGGGTTTTCTCCGGGCACTCCGGTTTCCCCCATCAACCCAAAACATGCACCATAGGTACCTCCAGCTTAGGTCCTGACCAAACCGAAGCAAGAAGATCATGGAGATGGTCCCCGGGCACAGTAATGTGCTGCCCACTGCTCCTAATATATATATAGGATGGGTTAAATGCAGAGAAGTATTTCTCCAGTGTGAGATCAATAAAGTCACTTCACTTCATAATACTTCCTACAATTGTATATAGCTGGGATTGTACATCTTTTTTTATATTATATTTTATATTTTATGACTACTTTCTATTTAAATCTGATTTGTACATATACACTTATTATCACTATACTTTTATATAAACAAAAATAGATTGTAAATTAACCTAAAGAGCGTTAGCATTAGCTTAGCCGCATTTTGAATGGAGATCCGTGGCGTCACAATATGATCGCCACACGAAAGCTGAATTAGTATTTGAACATGTCCTAAAGTCTATAAAGTAAACGTGTTCTGAGACTTACTTGCTTGTTGTTTGCCTCGTTGTCCGTGGATCGCATATCCGCGCTCTTTGTCCAGGAAAGTATCGCATTCTGTACATGAGCTCCGGAGAGCTCCGGAGAAATGTGTCCCGTGTCCCGAAGAGAGCGTTTACAGCATTTCCTTATGTAGCATTTACAGTCAAAGTTAAGGATTTTTAAGTTATGGATGCAAATGCAGCCTATGCAATGCAGCTACATATTCAGGAGCTGCCACAGCTGATAGGCGGAAAAATTAAACAAAAGAGCGCAAATGTCACGTGATTGGTCCGCAGTGGTAGGATGGTAATTTAGACATACACCTCAATTCTTACCAAAAAATAAGCCTGTTTCACAGACAAAATGTATGCTTTTTAAGCAGCTAATGCTGTTATCTGAAACAATTTAGAGGCTTCTTCATGATCTCATCTAGCACATTCTGCAAAAAAACAAAAATCCCAAATTTTGAAAAAAAATAGTAAAAACGTGTGTATCTAAGATTGCCTAATCCCGAGTTGTGCCCTCAAAGTCCGTGGTGCGTCACTTATGTCTCATCTGACACTGGTCCGTTGCTCTTTGGTTGCTATTTCCATCTTTTTTTTTTTACCCTCTGTTATATATTATATATTATATGTGATGAGTGAACTACCATACCCAAAACAGTTTCCCTTGTGGATCAATAAAGTTTGTCTAAGTCTAAGTCTAATAACGCCTCAGACAGAGCAGAGCCTATAGTTTGCATCACACCCCCAGGAAATGCTGATGACATCAGCTGCAAAGTATCAAAAAATTTAGGGATTCTGAGCAAAACAAAAAACAAAAAACATGTGTAGTTGTAAATATAAGATAGATCAAGAAAGATCAATGCCATAGTATGGAACACTGGAAGAAAAGCAAAAACATCTCCATGGAGAAGAAGATGTAGGCCACCCACCATGAAAAAAGTGACATAGGGCATCTTTAAAAATCACACACAGCTTAGTAATAACACCTGGTATCACAGTAAACCCAGTGAAAGCTTCAACTGGCCACTAATTGCAGAGATGTATTGATTTTGATGCAGTTAAGATACATAATAAGAAACTGTATAGCTCACAAATGCGTCCCTATAGACACTTCATTGTCTGCTTGCATAATATGATTTACATCGTAAGTGGGGAGACATGAATACAAATGGCCTTCATTCACATTCTGAATGGCAATAAGTCCATTCTCAACATTGAATAATGCTAATATTTCATTCGTCCTCCATCTTTTATATGATAGGTCACAGGTGAAGTCGATCCTTAAGGAATTCCCTGCTTTTCTGTCATAATACACTTTACTGCTACTTTCCAAATTTGTTTCAGTGTTGATTGAATTTCTTACAAAAAATGTAGCCTGGCATCCAGATTTCCCACATTGCAAACTGTCCAATCAAATGAGTTCATTCTAATGGCCCATGGGAAATAAATAAGATCATTTAGAACAAATTCAGGCTCCTCTCACCAGATTAACAGCATTTTGTGACTCACTCATTTATTCTGCGGAATTTCACCAAATGTTTCAGTCTTCTGTGATTTTTTTTTTTAAGTTTTAAGATTCAATTTCATTTTCACTTCAGAATTACAACATATATTATTTTGAAAACTGAAATGTAACTAGTTTGGAGAGAAAACTTGATAGTAATCACATGGTGAGTTCATCAGACAAAATGAACGGTAGAAGCATCTGTCCATAGATTACACATTTACTACTATTTACTGCCTGAATAACTAAAATAAATTCTACTTTACTAGCAGTATACTTTGACTCCTACCTGAGGAATATTGTAATATAAGTGACACTCTTAAAGGCTGGTTCCTCTTCCCACTGGGAGTAAGTCTACAAGTGACAAAAGCTTCATGTTGACAATATAAAATGATTTAACCATTTGAGTTTCTTGCACCGCTCCTTCACATATGATTTATTTTATTATTTTTGTGTCTGTTCTTTGAAAATACCAGATTCCTTCCATTTAATTTCAAATTGTAAATCAGATGTTGCATTACAGCCCCTCTTTAAGTTACTCTTGCTTAAGTAGTACTTAAGTAGTACTTTTCCTTTTTTTCTGTTCTGTTGTGGTGAGCGGACGTGCCTTCTTCTTCCTCCCTTATCAGCTGCTGTGTCAGGTGTTTTTTTTTTCTCTCTCTCTCGTCTCATCTCTTTTTCTCCTGTTGGAACAGATTTTTCAAAATTATGGAATTGATAAGCTGGTCCCTCAACGTAATTGACACTTTTTTCACGGAGGAATGTCGGTCCGGGAGAGCCCGAACTGTCCTGACAGCACTTTTGGTGCCGGATACACGAGGGACGCTTGGGACAAGTGGAATGTTTTGTGTCTGGCACCCGCTGAGGACATTTACCTATTTGTATTTTTGATAGCTGGACATCTGTTGATTGGCCTAAGGATGTTCATGGTCTATTGAAAAATTGGAAAGGTGGCAGCAAACAAAGAGTCGCCCAAGCTGTCTGCTGTAATATCGCACCACAGTGGAGCCGTTGCTGACCTAGTGAAGGGATTACATTACATTACATTACATTTATTTATTTATTGATTGATTGATTGATTGATTGATTGCAGGGACAGTGCATATTAATTAAAATATCTGTAAATATGCTAGAATTAGCCAAGGCTATTTTTCATCTGTAGTCCCTTGACAGCAGATACTGCCCACCTAAAAACAAGAATAAAACATCAGAAAGTGATACAGGTTGAGAAACATCTCCAACCAGAGGATACCTCTCGTCATGAGCATGCTTACAGAACTCTTCAGAAACAGCACGGCACAGTCTGCTGCCACTGCTGTACGCCAGGAGGAACTGTCCAGGGCTCTAGCGACTCTGCAAGGTGATATGAAGTTGGGGGCCTGGCAGAACCAGGCTTCTGGCAAATTGTCTGTTCACCTGGGTTCTAAAAATGTATTAATTATGTTAAATTATCCCCCCTCGGTGTAATTAATTCTCCTCTAAAATCTATGAATCAACAGGACTCTTTGTTTTGACTCTCTCCGGCACTCAACACATTTTATCAATATTCTGGTCTGCTCCCCTTCCCCACCCTCCCCTTTGTTCACCACACAAAAAGACGCTGTAATATATTTGTGAATATTGTTATTGATTGTACTGCCTCTTTTTATACTCTGTTATCTCCAAGTTGGCGGCATGGACATGCGCTGCGGCCCCTCCCCTGGCCGTCACCTGTCTCTGCTTGGCCAGAAAGAAACGAAATTTTGATTCACTGTATGTTGTGTACATATGGCAGAGTTCGACAATAAAGCTAACTATGAACTATGAACTATGAAATACTTTTCAGGTGAATAATTCCTTTAGCCACTACTTTGCACTTTTAATTGAGTAATATTATTTTGAAGTAACATTACTCCTACTTGTGTACAGTTTTGGCTACTCTACCACCTCTGCAGTTGTCATGTCCAATATAATATAATAAAAGATTACAGGAAATCACCTTTGCTATACAACATTAAATCGAATTCTCATAAACTATTAACGTTTTCTCCCTCTTTAATCGTAAAAGTGATATATAGATGCCTATTAAAATACTAAACCAACATTAGAGGATCTGGCTTATATTCTGACTGCGATTTTATATTTAAAAAAAAAAGTCCCTCTGATCTCCACACGTTCAAAGTCTCATCACACATACCACCATTTGACAGCCCCCTAATGAGGCTAATTTTAGCATTTTGTTGAGTTCCGTGGAAGGAATCAGACAGGAAATTGCTGCCTTAAGGAACATTTTAACCTCGGTGTGTGCGCGCGGTGATGGTGGTGGGCCACATCTCAACATGAGCCAAACTGGCCCCTATAGAAATAATGAGCGGGTCAGCTAACAAGTATCCTGTTATAGCCGAGATAGAGGTCCTTTCGCTAACACAAGTATTTAGCGTAATTAGATGTCCAGGAGAGAAAAGTAAATGGCGTTGAAGGAAGTGTCTTTTCACATCCACGTCAGAATGCGAGTCATCCGAAAGTGTGGGAGGGAAGTCGTACTATAGATTAATATTAGAGACAATGCAAGAGTTAATTATGGGTTTAATGGCTAACTTCACCCTCGGAGGATGCCTGTGGTGCATAGCCTTAATGAAATGTGAATGGTGATTATATCTAAAGAATGGAGGAAACAGGTGGTTCTCTGGATGTTGTCTGTAAGAGGAAGAATCGGCTTTGACCTATGATCAGTAATAATATTTGGTAAGTCTAATCTTTGTTACAGAATCGTCTAAATGAACTAAAGTCATTTAGTGTGTGAAGTGAGACAAAAAAAAAAAAACGGCTTATTAAGCTTATGTATGTTAAGCTAACTCATTTGTTTCATATTGAATCATTCATGGGAAACTTCTTATTTTGGTTTGTTTTATTTTACTATACTATTATTTTTTAATTTGACTTTAAATTACCCATTTTTTATTGTAATTAAAAAATAATGTGTTTTTTTTTGTGTGTGTCATAATTTAGCAATCTCTCCAGGGCCCTACAGCTCTGGAAAAAAAAGAGACCACTGCAAAATGATCAGTTTTTCTGATTTTAGTACTTATAGGTATGTGTTTGGGCAAAAGGAACATTTTTTGTTTGAGTCTATAAACTACTGACAACATTTCCCCCAAATTCCAAATAAAAATATTTATTTGCAGAAAATGACAAATGGTCAAAATAACAAAAACATACATGTTTTCAGACCTCAAACAATGCAAAGAAACAAGATCAAATTCATTTTAAAACAACATAATACTAATGTTTACACTTAAGAAGAGTTCAGGAATCAATATTTGGTGCAATAACACTTATTTTGAATCACAGCTTTCATGCGTCTTGGCATGCTCTCCACAAGTCTTTCACATTGTTCTTGGGTGACTTTATTCCACTCCTGGTACAAGAACTGAAGTAGCTCAGCTTTGTGTTTGTGTTGGAATTCAACAGACGCAGGAATGCAATGGCTGTAATACATGTAGAGATGCTGATTTCAGAAAAAAAAAATGCAGTGGTCTCTGATTTTTTTCCAGAGCTGTCGTTATTCCTTATGGTTAGCTGTAAGACTCTAATACTCAGCCCACAAGCCTATGTCACTCATGCTTCCACACAGTTCTCCATAAATATACAAAAACATGATACAAAACTGTAGACAACAACTTCACAAACCTGATGCGATGTGCATTAGTTTCATTAGCGGGATGAATGCTAACTGTGTTGTGATGGCGCTCTGAAGGGGGAGTGATTTAACACGGAGCGCAAAGAAAGGTGAGACTCAGAGCATCAAAAATGAACTTGAAACCCATAAAAACGTGTTAATACATTGTCAAATATAGCATTTTTAAAACAATAAATAAACAATAAATATGTGTTAGCAGTTAATACCCCATAGAAGTAAAATACCCTCTTTTAACATGCCATGTAGACTCAAAGCCAATTGCAAAATACTACTGGCTGCTTGTACATGAAGCAGTTCCCAGCTACTTTGAGCTTGAGGCGGGGTGCTCTCTCTGTCTATGCCTTTAAATGTTCAGTACCCCTATAGGCATACAGAGACATCCATTTTGACCCTATTTCATTCATATGTTCTGTGGTTTAAACATTATATTCCAAACAGATTTGCTTTGCTGATATAAACAGAATGAATCACTTACTTCCAGAACACTGCATTTGAATCATCTGTGTACTCAAAGAAATGTAAAATGACACTGGCAACTTTTCTCTCTTTATGAGTCATAGAGTAAAAATATTGCAGTGCCAACAATTGAGAGAATTTACCGGAGCAGCGGGTGTCTGGATCTCGATCTCTGCTGTCTGCTGCTGCTTCACTGCTGTGGAGAGAATGAGAGGGGGCACAGGCTGGGATATGGGCGTAAGGAACAGTCCAAAATTCAAGGATGACTCACCAGTGTAGTTGTTTTGAAGGTAATGTTTGCTTTATCAAAATTTGCACTTGGTTTAGATCATACTGATCTTTGAAGTAGTCAGTGAGCGTACAAGCGTGTGTATTGTTCCAGTTTAAAAGCTCGAACTGCGTCATTTTATTCACCAAAGCAAACCTGTCCCAAAGCTCTAATCTTTACTAAATGCATCTACCTGTTGCTATCGTGATGATGTGATTGCTTTGCTCCACAGTATGGAATTAAAGTTGTTATAGCTCAAAAACACATTGAAAAACACGCATTCTTACTGCGATCAGGTCGCCTCTCCAGAGATCTGATCTGTAACCTGCCGTCACCTGCTTGTGTCGGTGGAGATACATCAGTTGAATGCTATAGTGTGGAAAATTCCAGACAAAGCTATTACTCTGTGTGGACATAAGCAGGTGGCAGACCCTCCACCAGGAATGTTACGTTTAACCTGGATGGAAACAATATAAAGTGGTCCCTCATTTATCGCGGGGGTTACGTTCTAAAAATAACCCGCAATAAGTGAAATCCACGAAGTAGTCAGCTTTATATTTTACAATTATTCAACATGTTTTAAGGCTATGCCTCACAACACTCATTCTACACTTTTCTCAGACTGGCATTAACATTTTCTCACATTTCTCCCTTGTTTAAACACACTTTCGTAGATTTTCAACAAAAAACTCACACGTGTATTTCACAGTTCCTCTTCTTCCTGGCGCTGCTCAGCCTTGGTGCAGGCGTCTTTTTCCGAGTGAAGAACATGGTTATGGGTAGTTGTTTGCACTCTTTTTTCTTTTGGGGCGAGAAGATTCTTATAAACAGACATGCCACCTTCGATTATATTTGAGAACTTTTCGTCGACATTGTGGGTTTTGTCGGGGAGAAAACTTACAGACACAAACATACAGCACTCCAGTCACACTGCGATCGAACATTAAGAAATTTGGCAAACTGAACGCATTCTGTACTGTACAGGAGACACGGCGCGGAGGACAATAACCGACAAACCGGCAAAGGTCTACAGTCCCTTAGCCAATCAGGAAGCAGAAATGCACATTGTTACATTATTAAAAAAATCTGCGAAACAGCAAAGGTAAACCGTTTTATAGGGAGGGACCACTGTAATTGTCAAAACAGCATACTCTAATGTAATCCAAATATTTCTAGTCAAATCACTGGCTGATATTGTGAGGAAAATAATCTTGTTTGTCTAACTCATCAAAGGTCACTGATATCCCTGATGTCGTTTACGACAAGTATGAGTGACTAACTGCTTTTTTATGCTGATTCAGTTAGAGACGTGGTGTTGTTAAACTGGACTTTGCCTGTGTTTTGATCATGTTATGTACCATCATGACACGTTGCATTTCAAAGTCCAGATGACGATGGATCCTGATAGTTAGTTATTGATCCACTGGTTTGTAGGATAAATAGTCCACAATTCTGTACCAAGATTTAGGGAGACGACAGGACATCTGTACTGATCATGCCTGTATACTCTGCTCATCATTAAAGTGCCTATACTGAACCACCTCAGCTTCCTGCATTTATTCTACGAGGTCGTAAGAGTTTCTTCCCACAATATCTTGTAGCATTTGTTGGTTGGTTTGCTGAATAATTTGGCAGAAGAAATAATGAAGTCATCGACATTATTACGAAGGGAAAAACCATTAACCAGTAACCGAACTCTGTGGAGCGTGTGATGTAAATGATAGTCAAATTGATTACCATGCAATGAAATGTGTTGAGTTGTGATGTAAAAAGGCACATGGGCTGGCGAGGGCAGAGGAGTGAGGTGGGTGAGAGACCAGAGCAGTCCACCTCTGTTTCATAGAGCACGCCGACTGGAGGGTCAATCTACAGCTCAGTTTATACTGTGCAAAACATGGAGTCTCTAAGCCTCTAAACACATCTCACCTGTTATAGTTATTTAAGTTCTCATATTATGCTATTTTCTGATCTATAGTGTTGTTTCCTACGGAAGCCGACAGAGGTCATGTTCGTAATGATTATTTTCCACCTCAATAATGAGAAAATTAACTCGAGATCTCGAGAAAACAACAATTAATTAGTGATCTCGAGAAAACAAAACTGTTATTTCGAGATCTCAAGAAAACAAAACTGTTATCTCTGCGGAGGTGCCGCGGACTAATCTTGAAATTATCCCGAATTAAAAGATGTAATGCAATCTCCCCCTGTATCAAACCCTGATCAAAATATTGCCTTATCAGCTGATCGATTATTATTCCACATGGCGGTAGATGTTTCTGTTGTTTTCTTGAGATTAGGGAATAACTGTTTGTTATCTCGAGATCTTGAAATAACTGTTTTGTTTTCTCGAGAGTGTTGTTTTTTAGAGATCTCAAATTAATTATCTCATTATCTCGGGATAACATGGAAGAAAAAATATTGCTTATGGCCTCTGTCGACTTCTGTAGTTTCATCATCAAAAACATATCCGGAATTGTTTTGTTTCATTCACAAATTTTACACACACAAACTCTGCATATTTAGGCTGTGTTCTCTCACACAGAAAACTCTATTTATATAATGCAGAATTTGGATATTTTTAACCCTGGAATTGCAAATCTCTACTGAACTAAAGGTAAAAGGAGATGTTAAATTGAAAACTTTCATACTGTAGTTAACTTAAGTTTCATACTGCACCTACTAAAATAGTCTATAAAAGTGCATTTTCCCACTTAAATCACTGTTTTTCAGTATCAAAGACTGTTTAGAAGTCTATCATTGTTTAGTGCTAATCTGATCTCGTCTCTGGTGGATTAATTGAGTTGTTCAGTAAGACTCTTAAAATCATAATGATGCTCATTAGTGGAGCTGTGTATTCTGTCCATTTCCCCTTTGCAGCTCAGAGTGTATGCTGCACTAACAAGCATCCACAAGCTCGGGCTTAATATAGAAAACAAAGGCAGGGCTTCTTATAGTTAGAGGCGAGGATTACACTGACTGTTGATCCTTCACTTACAGTATTACGCTGAATGAATGAACTACAAATAGTCTCATCAGTGCTGATCAATATACTGTCTCCCTTCTGTACAGCTTATTTCAACTATGTCAACAAGCCAACGTCTTCATTTGTTGAGTAGGTGTGTTCAAAACAAGACGACTGTAAAGACTGATGGATCAGTGATGGGTCATTGATAACTGGGGAATGAAATTAGAGTTGGAGTGAGACTTATTATTGTAAGATAACTTTGACCATATAGAGTCAGTTAAAAATAGTTTAACTTCTTTTCAGTCTTCCCAGGGCAAGTGTGACTGTTGAGTAAATGTATAAGAGCCTAGTATAAAGCAGTGTGAGAAGCTGAGAAGAACACTATGTAAATCTGAATCTAAGAGATAAGATAAGATAAGATAAGACTTTATTGATCTCACACAGGAGAAATTTACTTGTCACAGTAGCTCCAGGTAGGTACAGTTTGAACAAGAAAGAAAAGTGCATGCAGGCAAAAATGGCATAAAGATAGGTAATAATAGTAATAAAATAAGTTAAAAAAAGTAATAAATCGAATAATAATCATAATAGCAATAATAATAAAAACAGTGACAGGGAGAGTATTGAAAAAAACAATAATTGCACGATGGAAAAACGATATTGCACGATAGGACCATACAGTGGAGTTATACAAGTAATGATAATAATAAGAAACAGTAACTAGGAGAGTATTTAAAGACAATATTGCACGTTTGGACTATACAGTGGAGTTGTACAGTCTGATGGCGGTGGGGATGAAGGATCTGCGGTAGCGCTCCTTCGGCTCCGTCGTCTGCTGAAGGAGCTGCTCAGCTCCTCTACAGTCCGGTGCAGAGGGTGAGAGGTGTCATCCATGATGTACGTGGATTTGGCCAGTACCCTTCTCTCAGCCACCTCCTCTACAGAGTCCAGAGGACAGCCCAGGACAGAGCTGGCCCTCCTGACCAGCTTCTTGAGTCTTTTTCTGTCCCGTTCTGTGCTGCTCGTGGCCCAGCAGACGACAGCGTGGAGGAGAGCAGAGGCCACCACAGAGTCATAAAAAGTCTTGAGCAGAGGCCTGCACACTCCAAAGGACCTCAGTCTCCTCAGGAGGTGGAGGCGACTTTGGCCCTTCTTGTACAGGGCGTCGGTGTTGTGGGACCAGTCCAGTTTATTGTTGAGGTGAACACCCAGGTACTTGAAACTGTCCATAGTCTCTATGTCCTGCCCCTGGATGTTCACCGGTGAGTGAGGTAGTGGTCTCCTCCTGAAGTCGATCACCAGCTCTTTTGTCTTACTGGTGTTAAGGCACAGGTGGTTGCGCCCACACCAGTCCACAAAATCTCTGATGACCGAGCGGTACTCCAGCTCGTTTCCCTCCGACACACAGCCCACAATGGCTGAGTCGTCGGAGAACTTCTGGAGATGGCAGCTGTCCGTGTTATATGTGAAGTCCGAGGTGAAGAGGAAGGGTGAGAGGACAGTTCCCTGGGGGCCCCAGTGCTGCAGACTACCACCTCTGACTCACGGCCGCGCAGCCGCACGTACTGTGGACGGTCAGTGAGGTAGTCGATGGTCCAGGCAGCGAGATGTCCATCAACTCCCGCATCCTCCAGCTTTCCCCGCAGCAGCGCCGGCCTGATGGTGTTGAAGGTGCTGGAGAAGTCAAAGAACATGACTCTCACAGCACTCCTGGCGGTCTCTAGATGGGTGAGCGCCCACTGCAGCAAGTAGATGACGGCGTCCTCTACTCCTACATTTGGTTTGTAGGCAAACTGCAGCGGGTCCAGGGTGGGGCTCACCACAGAGCGGAGGTGACTGAGGATCACCCTCTCCATGGTCTTCAATCTCAACAGTTTTCCATAAACCAATATATAAAACTAACCTTCCACAGCAAGATGGATGCTTGTGATATTTGTGAGGTCACAAATTCACGAGAATCCTTCTTGACATACTCCCACTGTAAGGTTCATATTCACCCGAGCAGCGAGCTGACCAATCACGGAGCAACACTGAGGTTTGTGCAGAAGGCAAAGGTGAAGCACCCTAACAAACCAAAACAATTTTAGATTATTTTGTTTATGAAAAACATGCAGAAGACAAGTGCTTTGTGAATTTGTGGACAATGTTCAGATTGATACAACTCAAAACCCAACTCAAAACCTGTCCCAAAGCCTGTCCCAAAGCCCTAACCTTTACTAAATGAGGCTACCTGTTGCTATGGTGATGATGTGATTGCTTTGCTCCACAGTATGGAATTAAAGATATCATGCATTAGATATGTTGTCATAGCTCAAAAACATATTGAAAAACATGCATTCTTACTGTGAGCGTGTTGCCTCTCCAGAGATCTGACCTGTAACTTGACCTGGGAACCGTCACCTGCTTGCGTCAGTGGAGATGCTATAGTGAGGAAATTTCCAGACAAAGCTCTGTGTGGACATAAACAGGTGGCAGACCCTCCACCAGGAATGTTACATTTAACTTGGATGGAAATAATACGGCTGTGGAAAAAAAATAAGAGACCACTGCAAAATTATCAGTTTCTCTGATTTTACTACTTATAGGTATGTGTTTGGACAAAAGGAACACTTTTTTGTTTGAGTCTATAAACTACTGACAACATTTCCCCCAAATTCCAAATAAAAATATTATCGTTTAGATCATTTATTTGCAGAAAATGACAAATGGTCAAAATAACAAAAAAGACACATGTTTTCAGAGCTCAAACAATGCAAAGAAACAAGATCAAATTCATTTCAAATTCACCGGAGCTGACCAGTCACAGAGCAACACTGAGGTTTGTGCAGAAGCCAAAGGTGAAGCACCCTAACAAACCAAAACAATTTTAAATTATTTTTTTTGTGAAAAACATGCAGAAGACAAGTGCTTTGTGAATTTGTGGACAATGTTCACAATGTGGTCCAGATTGATAAATGTGAATGACTCAATTCACACAGGCCTATCTGCTGCTACTCTAATGGTACCTGTGCTGTAAAGGGTTTATACAGAAGTTTATTCTATTCACTGATGCAATTAAACAAGGACTGCCCGAAAGGCATTGTAGAAAATGTGTTTGAACTTTAACAATACTAAAATAAACCAAGAATATCCACAAGAACTCAACACTCCTTCTTAAACAACAGCAAAACAAGCCAGGGTACCACTAAAGGGGTTTGTCCCAAAGTTTGAAACCCCCTGCTCTATATGACTCCTTCCTCTAAACCTGTTTACAGCTGCTAAGATATACCGCTGGGCTTATGTTTTGTCAGCTTATCGCTAATGACTTCTTGCAGCAAAGCGGACTAATGAATGTCAGTGTCGTAGGTACTGGTGCTGAGCAGGTGTGGGAGATAATGAAATATAAACTGCAATCCTCTGCAAGCTATTCTTGTCTACGAGGGATGTTTTTCCATCTTTTTGGTGAAACTAGAAGCGCCAATTACACGGGTTTTATGTCTTTAATATCACGTTTTCATTAAATCTCATACAGATCCCAGGTCATATCCGCAGACAACATTTAGCTTCTCCGAGTGGCCATACCTGGGCATGTTTTGAATGGTCAGTATCTCCGAAGTAATTTGATTTCTCTATCCTTTTGGTCGGCGATCAGCTCCAGCATTCATCTGTGGTAATGACATCAAAACAATTCTATGGCAACAGAAATCGACTTACGCGGTTTTCATTTTTGTAAAGGAGAGACGAATCCATCTAGCCCATAATGCAATTCTCTCCCAGGATGAGGTTATGCTACTGTAAAACTGAACCACAAAAATATTGAGGCTCTATATTCTAATCACAGCTTTTAATTTATATTTCTTGTACTTCTTCTCTTTTCACAGTAACATTACACATTACAACATCTTTACTTGCGTGTTTTCTATTTTATTATATTTTATGAAGAGGTCAAGGATGTGGCATGAATACTTTGGTTGTCAGATGGGGCTACTACACACAATATTCCATCCAAAAGTAAAGAAAGACATCATTATTTAAAGGTGCCCCTTTTCCAAGGGCTTGCCTTTCCGAAGAACTGATCTGCAGCATGACCTGGTGGTGTCCCTTGCTTCTTTCCATGGAGACACATATGTTTAATGTTATACCGTGGAACATTCCAGGCACCATGGCGTCATCTGACATCTGCAGTCTTTTTGCTTTGATTCATTGCTATTTTCATTTGCTTGTTTATTTAATCAATTATCTATCATCTATTGTTTGTCATGTAAAGGGTAACTGTTGCTGGTATATTTGTGTTCTAACCCAGAGATCAGCAGTTTGATGTTTGCTACTCTCTTTGTGTCCTTGCGCAAGACACTTTAAACACTATATGCACTGTTGTATCCTTTTTATGTACTTAATCTATTAAGAACCTCACATTCATTTTCATTTTTTAAAAATGTATTTATTTGTTTGAGCAAGGTACATTACAAACATAAGGATATGCACATGTTTGGGACCATTTCTGGTGAGCAGAAGGAGTAGGCTGAAGTAAAAAAAAACGTATCGTCTCCTACCCCAGTTGTTTTACCTTAACACGTGATTGACACTTTTTTTGAACACATTTCAACACATAATAGCATTACCTTTACAAGACGCTAACACTATGTACTAATAGTTCCTCCTGACAGAATCTTCTGTTTTAACATGAGCGTGTGCTTTGATTGTGCCATGAAATGGCACGTCACATTTGGAGTCAATTAAGCGCACGGCCTCTCACAGTCTGACAGCTGAAGCACACTTGTTAATGGACTCTTTGACCGGAGTTGATGGCCTAATTAAAACCAAAGGAAGTGCTCATGTGTGGCTTTAACCAAAACAATGTTCACTCACTCACTCACTCAGTCAAACAGCGACTGCAGCAACAAGGCTAGGAATTTATATTGGCAATGGAATCTATGATAACGTGGTCTAAAGTCACAAATTCACACTATCGCTGGGGGGGTCCACCATCTGCCTGTATCCATGGAAGATAGGTGGGGAGTTTGTTGAGACATGGGATGGTTCTATAATTGTGTTGTTTTTCTATGACAATGACAGCATAATCTTTATATATTATGCTGTCATTGTCATAGAATGTCATATCTATTAATATTGAAATCTTGTATCTTAAAATTTTGAATCTTGAAATTCTGAATTTTGAAATCCTGAACTCTGGAATCTCAAAAACTTGAATCTTGAAATCTTGAATGTAACTGTTAAATCAGCAGACAGTTTATTCTCAGTGATCCACAGTCTCCAGTGGACGAACAGAGGGGCTCCAGTCTACACCCCCTTCCTGCGCGTAAATCATGGAGATAGATTACTTTTCCTGGAATATTCCACAGTATGCCATAAAATGTCCTTGAAAATTGGACTGTCAGTGGGGTCACCCCTGCACGGATCAGATCTGTGATTTGACCTAGTGACAGAACCTTCTTGATCCTCAAACTGCATTTATTGAATTAACAGGTGTTTTATAACTCAAAAAAATGTGTGTATCACCATGTTTAAGGAAGACGGTCTCTGATATCGTTCACCTGCTCTACTGAAAAAAAAACATGCCTGACAGTCCATAACATGAATAAATCAAAGGTACTGTGCTTTATCGATTTGTTGGAATGACATCCCAAATGTTCATGAGAAAGCCTACATCTGTTTAAAAAACATTGAGTGTGTCCCATAGACGTCATTCAGGGGCCTTTGCGGTATTCTATAGAAATATAATGAAAGCTGTGTTCACAAAACATTAGATTTACTTCACAGAGAGCATGTATGCATTTACGTCTAGCATGAATAAAACACCTGCCAAGCTGAATATGTGTTGATCTATTGTTATCACGCCACAAAACAGACCGATATAGCAATGCATTTTGTACCAGTGAGCCAGAGGTGTGAGATAAGGTTTGAATAAGAGATTTGCCATCAGTGGTGTAAATATAATAGTTTTAATTGGATTTGTGTCAATAAATATAACCAGTTGTTACCATTGCAGATGATTCTTGCACTATTTTTGCTTGAGTGAAGTCCCCACAGGAATCCATGTATAAGTAGTGGATAATGAAGATGGTGGAGTTGAGGCAGATGCAGTGTCTATATTTAGATGAATAATCCCTGGTTTTAATTGGCAGCATAGAGAAATTATGGCCGTCTGGGTGCTTGAAGCTAGAGAGTAAACAACAGTAACAGTGAGAAAAAATAGACATGTGGAAATATATTTTAAAAAGTGCATAAAATAAAACTGCCAAATACTGAAGGCCTCAAAAATGTCTATATATCTTTTTTTTCACCCACAAGTTTTATTTTATTTTTCTAATTAAAATGCCTTTTGATATTTATTTGCTGAACACAAAATCAAGACAGAGTTTTCATTTTAATTTGAAGGTCCTATATTATGCAAAACTGAGTCTTGTGAGCTTTAAGCCATGTTATAATGTTGTTAAATTGTGTGTGTTGTTTCATTCACACGTTTGAGTAATCCTTTATTATTAGTCTGTCTACATCTCCAAAACCAAATGCTCTGTTCCTTGCTCTTGTTCCACCTTGTCATGTCATGTAGTGCTAGTTTTCAAGTTAACCACTACCTTTTGTTCAGTAAAAATAGTCCAAGACTAAAATCATCCAAATTATTCTAGTGAAGGTATATGGACATCACAGGGTGTTTGAGAGAAGAACTCCTAAATATGCAGGGTTTGCATGTTAAACGTGTGAATGAAACAAAACACAACTCACAGGTCTGTCATGTTGTATGTATGTTTTTCATGAGGAAACATTATAAATTTATTTATTTAAACATGCTCAAAACATGGTCCAATAAGCTCATCTGTGTCTCATATATAAAATCATTCATGGCTTGTCATCTCCTCCACTCACACAGTTTATTCACATCAGGACCTCTGAACACAGCAGAACCAGAGGGGCATCGAGAGGGGACTGTATCATCCCCCTCAGAAAAAAGTCTCTTTGGCCAAACCACCTTCTCTGTGCAAGCTGCCCATGACTGGAGCACCACCCCACCACAATTAGAAGCCTCCCCACTTACATCTCCAAATTCCAGTTAAAGAAATTATTAATTGAGGATCAGTCCTGTCACCACTAACATCCACCTCCCGATGCTCCTGTCGCCATCCTGCCTCTTGAGTGTTACTGTTGTGTGACTTTTTTTTTATGAGTTTGTATAAGTCTGCATGTGACTGTATGTGACTGCACACAACTGTATGTGGTGTTTGTGGCTGTAAATGAATGTATGTGCCTGAATGTGGCTTTATGACTGTATATACAGTGGTCCCTCGTTTATCGCGGGGGTTAGGTTCCAGAAATAACCCGTAATGAGTGAAATCCGCAAAGTAGGACAACTTTATATTTTACAATTATTATACATGTTTTAAGGCTGTAAACACCTTAAAACACTGGAATTAATGTTTTCTCACATTTCTCTCCCGTTTAAACACTCAAACATTCGTAGATTTTCAACAAAATGTATTAATAGTGACACGTGGTGGCTCCGCCGGGAGCCCAACCGGACACGCGAAGGGAGCGGAGACATGAGTCACTGGATCCGGACGCAACACGCACCAACCCCTTGGAGAAGTGCGCGTGGTCAAATCTGTGACAGAACAGCACGACTGGCGCAAGCCCGGGGCTGTGAGCACGAGATTGAACCGCGGCGCCCGGACCATGCCTCCCCCTGCAGGACCGCGTCCTCGCAGCCCGAGCCAAAAACCGAACACGCACAAATGAACGAAACCAGCAAAGAGACGCACGGGGTAATTTAACCCTCCTGTCGTGTTCGGGTCAAATCTGACCGTTTTACAACTTATAATATTCATAAATATTATGTTTTTCATCTGATTACCTCAAGACCTTATGATATCCTCCACAATGTGGATTTGAACATATAAAAGTGATGATCACCTATTTCGTTAAATTTTGAGTGTTTTAATCAACCTTGTTACACCTGTGGTGTTCCCGGTCAAAAGTGACCGCCATAGGAAATGAATGGGTATCCAGAGTAAATTCATTCAACATACAGAAAACATCCCCATACACACTGCCCCAGCACACACACACACACACACACACACACACACACACACACACACACACACACACACACACACACACACACACACACACACACATACACACACACATACACACACACATACAAAACAGGGCATGCGTGTTGTGCTGGACATGACAACCGGTCTCCAAGGGCATAATATCACATGTGACAACTTCCTCACATCACATGCTCTTGGTCAGGAGCTACTGAAAAGAAAGCTCACCATGGTAGGGACAGTGAGGAAGAACAAGCCCGAACTTCCCCCTGCGCTGGTATCGACCAGAGGAAGACAGGCACTCTCATCACAATTTGCATTCACTGACACCCACAGTCTTGTGTCATACGTTCCCAAGAAGAACAGAAATGTCATCCTGATGAGCACAGTACCCAAAGACGCCACTGTCAGCACCACAGAGGACAGGAAGCCCCTGATGATCCAAGACTACAACAAGAACAAGGAAGGCGTTGACTGCCTTGATAAGGTAATGTAAAGTCTCATCATGCATTTTATTTTATTTTTATCTAGGTAAATCATAGCATTTTGTGTACGACAGATTGAATATTGTTCCTAATCTCTTATTATTTATTGTTCCTTTATTGAAGCTTACTGGTACATACACCTGTAAGCGGATGACGGCTCTCTGGCCTGTGGCACTGTTCCACAACATCCTGGATGTGTCAGCTTTCAACACGGATGTGGTGTGGACAGCAATCGACTCAACCTGAAATCAGGGGAAAAGTTTCAAGAGGAGACTTTTCCTCGCTTTGGTGACAGCAACGCCAGCACATTCCCCGCACACCAGCCTCCGCCAGTCTGGTTAGGAGCACGCAAGCTCCAGCCCCAGGCCTGGCTGCTCTCCCCCAACAAGAACATGGGCAGAAAAGGAAGCGTTGTGGCCTCTGTGCCCCTGGAGACATCAAAACGAGCCTGACATGCTGCTAATGTCATGCTTATGTTTGCAAGGCCCACTCTGACCTGAGTGTCACATGCCACTCATGTGCATGAATACACACACACGCACACACACGCACACACACACACACACACACACACACACACACACACACACCCTGTTGAGTTTGGTGTTTGGTTTTCCATTTATTTTTTGTATTATATGTTCATTTTGTAGTTCACTTTCAGTGCCCAATTGTACTTTCACTGATGTTATTTAATGTTTACTTCTATAAATTGTTGTTAGACACTACTTTAAAACATTGTTCTCAACTAAAGAATGCTTAATAAAAAAATTGGTGTTAAAAAAAAAAAATTGTGCTAATTTAAGAGCAGTTAAAACAGACCGGTCAATTTTGACCGGGAACACTAAAGTAGGGGGCTGGAGGCGAACACGACCGGAGGGTTAATCCTGGTTTAGATGTGGTCTAGTCCCGGTTTAGTCCAGGTCTAGACTTGGTTTAGTTCTGGTCTAGACCTTGTTTTTTCCATGTTTAGTCCTGGTCTAGTCCTGGTCTAGTCCCGGTCTCCCCCACGTCCCCCATCTATCAATCGGCAAAGGTCTACAGTCTCTTAGCCAATCAGGACGCAGAACACAATGTTACACTATATTTAAAAAAAAGTTACACTATTTAAAAAAAATAAAAATAAAATCCACAAAACAGCGAGGCCGTGAACAGTGAACCACGATAGAGCGAGGGACCACTGTAATTGCATGGAGTTGTATGCGATTGTATGTAAGAATGATTTTAGAGTGTATATAGTGTGTATTTTACTTCCTGCAGGTTGACATTTTACACCTGTCCAGGGACTACAGATGAAAAATACATACAATAAATACAATAAATAAACAACTTAGCTCAGAAAACACCCTTTGAATTAATCTGTATGAACTACCATCAGTCACTTATATGCAGGCCAATGGACAGATTGCACTGGTCAGAGCATACTATATATTTGACCCATTCTATTATTTGAAATGCTCCCAGCTACTTCACCTTAATGACGGCAAAGTGATATTCTTCAATTAGAAAAATGAGTGCTCCAGTGGGTGGATCAAGTGTGAGGTCAGGTTTTCTTCAGGAGGATGGAAGTTTAAAAAAAAAAAATCAGATTCCATTAAAGGGCCCATATTACGCTATTTTGTGCTCCATGTTATAATGTTGCTTCTCCATCAAGAACACGGCGTTGTGTTTTGTTTTCACTCACACGTTTCACACGCAAGACCTCTGGCGATGTAGACATGCTAATAATAAAAGCTTACGCAAAGATATGTGAGCGAAACAAAACACAACTCCAGGTATGTTTTTGAGAAGGTGACAACTATCTAACATGGCTAAAAGCTCATAAAAGACAATTTTTGCGTAATATAGAACGTTTAAAAGTCCATTCTTGTGGGACAATGTGGAGTGTCAGAACGTGCACTGCGGGTTTGTTCTTGGGCAATTTACATCTGGCATAAAAAACTTTGAAAAATTACAGAAAAATGCATTAAAATAGAGTTTTAAAGTTTTAAATTTAGAGTTTAAATAGCTGTGTAGAAATATCTTACATAAGTGTCCACCTGCTATCCTTATAAGGACACAGTAGGGCTGAACGATCTATCGTTTTAGATCAGAAATTGTGATCTCAGACAACACGATTTTGGGATTGTTAAAGTCGCTTAAATCATTAAAGATTGTTAAGATCGTTAAAGTTTTTTGCAGTGCTCCTAATTGACCCAGGTTTTGTTTTGTCAACTATTTCACACATGTATGCCGCCTCCCTGCTGCTAAACCCACCAATCAGAAGCGACATGCTGCGCGTGGGCAGGTCACATGTTCTCAACTACAGTACAAACAGTGTAGCTGGTCATCTATTCCAGAAATGGCTTCAGCGGGACCAGAAGCGGAGTCAGGGGTTTTGAACCCAAAGAAAAACAACATGTCCTCATTTTGGCAGTATTTCGGGTTTGAGGCTACAGACGAACTTCAGGAATGAACTGGTGCTGCTAAAACATGTTGTGCTAAACTTGCCACATCCAGTGGAAACACAACCAATTTTTAATTGGCGCCTGGGGGGCAGTACCATGAAGGGTCTTGCCCAAGGACCCACACTGGTTTGCTCATTGCCAGGGGGAGGGGATTTGAACCCACACATCCCCGGGGAAAGTTAGTGACTTACCAGTTGAGCTAACCAGCCGATGGTTGAGTTGATTTATACCGCCACTTGAAAGTTCACCACTTTCATTTGCATGGCAAGTGCATGGCGAGAAAGTCCAGTGAAATGTCTAGTAAAAGTGATACTCGGGCCAAACAATTACAGCTTCTTTTGCCAGTGTAACTCCGTATGACAGAAGCAGCCGACGACACCAGGAGATAACGACTGCCGTAACACACTACATCGCCAAAGGAAATGGTGCCTGTAAACAGAGTGACCAGAGTTGTTTAAACGTCTCCTCCGCACGATGGATAAGAGGTATATGCTTCCCCTCTGTTGTAAGCACTGCAAACTGTTAGCATAAGGCTAGTTTAGTTTACAGATTACAAACGCTATAGAAAGGCTATAGAAAGGCTACCGTCATTAACATCTCTATATTTAGCATTGCTATATTTAAGTTAAGTTTAAGTCTAAGTTTTTAAGTTTGCATTGTATTTTATATGTTTGTTATAAAATACAACAATTAAGCTCCCTTGAACCATAAAAGACTGACCTTACAACATTTTAAGTTAAACGACTTTTTTAAGACATAGATGCTCTTTTAGTTCTTCAGGTGTAATAACTGCGGTTGCTCAAGCACTCAATGTAGCCTATGTATAGCATGTTTTTTTTTTTTTTTTAAATAAATAGGACTACATTTGAAATAAATTATTGTCTTTAATTTTCATTCTTGCATTACAGTTTAGTGGAATTTAGTGTTTGAATGGTATGGTGTAAGTTTCTGTGATGTTTGCAAATGTTCATGTGCACTAAAATCATGTGCAATGAAATCAAAATCGCAATATCTGCCAAAAAAAAAAATCACAATTCAATTATGTCTTAAAATCGTTCAGCCCTACCCCACAGTCTACTTCCAGACCAGCCACACAAAGCAGACTCTTGACATCCATCGATACCGAGCATGTGTGAGTGGACAATAGCCCTAATCACTATCGACTGCTTGGTTAGCGGCGCTTTGTACAAATAATTTCTACCTTTGCGTTCAAGTCGCTCGCCGTCAAACCCTGCACCTCCTTGACTCCCAAGAGACTAAGCGCTACACCTTTCTCCGACTTCATCCTCAGCTCATTCCCAACTTTTAATCCAATTTATTAGCAATAATTCCGAAGTCAATAAGATGCAGAAGTAGTCAGCCATTACTCTCAATTATGGCGGATTCGTGATGGACAGACACTGGAATGGTGTTTGTCACTCTAATATTGTCCTGTGGCTCGGAGGGGTGGCAATTACACAGAGCAAGTACAGAGGTGGAAGAGGGGGCCGTCAGTTGTGGTCAGGAGAGTTGTTACTTCAAAATGTTATTATGCTCAAATGACAGCCAAGTTAAAGTGGAAAATAATTGGCTGAGGATGTGAAAGAGGAACTGCTTGCTTGTTTTTGATGTATGAAAAGAAGGGAATATATTGTGGAGCATATGAAGGGCTGATTGTATCACTTATTTACTACTTTACTTATTTAAAGGTCCTGTATTAGGCAAAATTGACTTTTGTGAGCTTTTAGCCATGCTAGAACATACCTGGAGTTGTATTTTGTTTCATTCACACACGTTTGAGTAATCCTGCATTATTAGTCTGTTTACATCTCCAAAGCTCAAAACATAGACTGAGACAAACTTTACTGAAATTATTTGGACACAGTAGCTCACTAATCACAATGTAATAAGAAAGAGTCATAAATAAATGGTAATACATTTTAAGTAAGTAGCAAAAAAGATAGCAAAAGGCAGGTGTCAAATATGTCATAATTGTATAAATAAAAGTGTATGTACAAGTCAAAATAAAATAGAATTATTAAATTATTATTAATAGAATATTATTAATAAAGCTATATACAAGAGACAAGAAAGGCAGTACAATGATATGATGATTGAAAGGACATAAGGTTATCTGTTACTTAAGAGTGAGTTGTTGTACAGTTGTAGGGAGTATTATAGTATGAATGTCGTCCTGTATCTCTCACTGTTTGAGCGGAGCAGTAGGAGCCTGTTGGAGAATGAGCTCCTCTGTCCCTCTATGGTCTGGTGCAGTGGGCGAGCAGGAGTGTCCATGATGGAGAGCAGCTTGTCCAGTGTCCTCCTGTCCCTCACTGTGACAAATGTCTCCAGCTCACAGCTGATCACGTGACCAGCTTTACAGATAAATTGATCAATCTGCCCAGTGTCCCTTTTACTGGTGCTGCTCCCCCAGCAGACCACAGCGAAGTACAGGGCGCTGGCCTCCACAGGCTGGTAGAAGATCTCCAGTAACTTGCTGCACACATTGAAAGACATGAGTTTTCACAGGAGGTAGAGTCTGTTCATGCTCTTCTTGTACACAGTATTAAGATAAGATAAGATAAGATAAGATAAGACTTTATTGATCTCACGCAGGAGAAATTTACTTGTCACAGCAGTTCCAGGTAGGGACAGTTTGAACAAGAAAGAAAAGTGCATGCAGGCAAGAATGGCATTAAGATAGTAATAATAATAATAAAATAAGTAATAATAGAATAAGTAATAATAATAAAACAGTAACAAGGAGAGTATTGAAAAACGATATTGCACGTTAAGACCATAGAGTGGAGTTATACAGTCTGATAAAATAAGTAATAATAAGAAAAAAACTGTAACTAGGAGATTATTGAAAGCTCTGCAGCGCATAGTGAATGCAGCTGGGAGGATCGCTGGTGTCTCTCTCCCCTCCCTCCTAGATATTTTTAACACCCGGCTCACCCGCAGAGCGTCCAGCATTGTGGGTGACCCGAGCCACCCCGCACATAGCCTGTTCAGCCTCCTGCCCTCGGGGAGAAGGTACCGGAGTCTCCGGGCCCACTCCACCAGGCTTTCAAACAGCTTCATCCACCAGGCTGTCAGGAGGCTGAACTCACACCCGAACTCCCACCTTACCCATCTCCCACCCCCCACCCCCCATATTGGCATAACCTGTATTCCATAAAAAGACCTATCACTCTAGACACTTAAAAAAAAAAAAAATCACTCTAGACACTTAAAAAACACTCTAGACACTTAAAAAAAAAAAAAAAAAAAAAAATGCTGCTAAGGACTACTGTTGCACTGTTGCACATTTACATTTATTACTGGATTTTACTCCTGTTGCACTGTTGTTTACTACTGTTATTGCACACTTACATTTACTACTGGAATTTTTAGTACTGTTGTTTACTCCTGTTATTGAATTTTACCCCCGTTGCACTGTTGTTTACTACTGTTATTGCACATTGACTACTGGAATTTTAGTACTGTTGTTTACTCCTGTTACTGCACTAGAATTACTACTGTTGCACATTTATTTTTATTTTTATTTTATCTTAACTCCTATGCACATTCTACTGCACATGACCAAGTCACTGCTGTATCTTCCATTGCACATTTTTGATGCACACTGCACACTTTGGAAATCTGTATATAGTATAGTTTATTTATTATGTTGCACTGTTTTAAGATTTTAGATCGTAGACTTTAGTTTTAACTTAGATCTCTGTCTTAGATAGTTTTTTGTTGTGTTTTGTCTTCATATTGTATTTTGTACACTGTCTTTTTGCACTACCTGGCCAGAGAGAAACAAAATTTCGATTCACTGTATGTTTGGAGTATACAGTGGAGTTATACAAGTAATAATAAGAAAGAGTAACTAGGAGAGTATTGAAAAACGATATTGCACGTTTGGACTATACAGTGGAGTTGTGCAGTCTGATGGTGGTTGGGATGAAGGATCTGCGGTAGCGCTCCTTCTTGCACTGGGGGTGCCTCAGTGGTCTGCTGAGCTCAGCTCCTCTACAGTCCGGTGCAGAGGGTGAGAGGTGTCATTCATGATGGGCATGAATTTGTCCGCACCCTCCTCTCAGCCACCTCCTCTACAGAGTCCAGAGGACAGCCCAGGACAGAGCTGGCCCTCCAGACCAGCTTATTAAGTCTTTTCCTGTCCTGCTCTGTGCTGCTCGGGGCCCAGCAGACGACAGCGTAGAGGAGAGCAGAGGCCACCACAGAGTCATAAAAAGTCTTGAGCAGAGGCCTGCACACTCCAAAGGACCTCAGTCTCCTCAGGAGGTCAAGGCGACTTTGGCCCTTCTTGTACAGGGCGTCGGTGTTGTGGGACCAGTTTACAGTTGTTTAAAGGGTTCATATTACACTATTTTCTGATCTATGTTATAATGTTGTTACAGGGCTCTCAAGTCTCACGCTTTGAGAGTGTGACACACGCAATTCAACATGTTCACAAGCTCAAACTCCACACATGGCATTTCTCACGCTGAAATGTTTTTCCGCCCCCCCCAAAAAAATCTCACTCCGACCCAAGTTGAAAACTTGAGAGCCTTGGTTGTTACCTCTTCAAAAACATACCTGAGTTGTGTTTTGTTTCATTCACGCACTCTGTTCTACCTTGTAATGTCAAGTGGGAATACGGGAAGTGCTCCACTGTGTTTTTAAAGTCCATCCCTACACCTTCACTAGAATCATTTGAATGATTTCAGCTCTGGAATTGGTAAAATGTAGCTGTTAACATGAAAATCACCACTTCATTACATCACAAGGTGGAACAGGGCGTTTTGATGGTTGGAGTTAGGCAGATTAATAATGCAGGATTACTCAAACATACAAACACGGGTATGTTTTGAGGAGGTAACAACATTCTAACATGGCTTAAAGCTAACAGGTGTGAATTTTGCGTAATACAGGACCTTTAAAAACATAGTAGAGCACTTCATGTGTTACTGAGAGTTTTCTGTTCTATGAGATAAAAATTCAGCTTTAATATGCAGTGTTGTGTGTGAATGAAAACAAAAGACAACCACTTCTATTAATATCGTAAGGAAAGATTGTCAAAAGTGAAGTGAAGACATTAGCAGAGTGCTTTTCAGGCTAATGAATCTCGGTGCCTTTCCTAGTTCTGGTAATGGACACGTGTGGGAGAGACGCGTGGAGCAGACAGGAGTGTAGGTGGATGTTTGTAGGGATCAGGCTGGGTGGAGGAGCGAAGCTAGCTTTGATGCTCTATAGTAAATGAGCTACAGTGGATAGTACAGGCAGAACTCACAGTGGGGAGCGGAGACCAGCCTAACCAAAAGGCCATGGGCTTGACCTGAAATCCTCTGATTCTTCTGCCAGGGTACATAATGTGCGTAGATATATTTAGCATGTGGTTGCTAGTTATCATCTGAAGAAAAATCGTCAGTTAATTAGGGTATTATAGGCACGGTGCTCTCTTAGCCATTAACGCTTAAAGTTGTGCAGATATTGGATGAGGAAATTATATGAGATCAGTGTGGAGACATAAGAACTTGCAGTAAAAATGATGTTGTCATATCTATCAGAGGTAGTTAGCAAGCCAGAAATTGTAATTAAGTAAGCGTATCAGTGTCCTAATTAAGTAGGTCTTATAGTAGGTCTTAGCGGGTGTGTGTATGTGTGTGTATGTGTGTGTGTGGGGATGCAACTTTTCTGTAGGGTTTTTATGTGTGTGTGTGTGTGTGTGTGTGTTTTAAACAGGGTGTACTAACAATGGCAGTCTTTTTTATATGTTGCATGTTTCCTTTGTTCATGTATTATACATGTTTCTTATGTGTCTGTCTGCTGTGCTGTTTTTAGTGTTTATTATAAATCACACTCTCTCATGTCCAAACAAAATTTCTCTCCTGAAGAGACAATAAAGGCTTATCTTATCTTATCTTATCTTATCTTATCTTATCTTATCTTAAGTACTCTCACTTAACACTTCATTCTTAAAGGTTCTATATTATGTGAAATTGGCTCTTGTGAGCATTAAGCCATGTTATAATGCTGTTACTGCCTCAAAAACATACCCGGAGTTGTGTTTTGTTTCATTCACACACACGTGTTTGAATAACCTTTTTTACATCTCCAAAGCTCAAAATGCTCTATTCCATTTTGAGATGTCACATAGCAGTAGTTTTAAAGTGAACAGCAGCCTTTTTACGTTGGTTTAGTGGAGATTGGCAATTCAGGGCTGAAAGCATCCAAACAATTCAGAGCACAGAAAACACAAGGTGTTTTCTGACTGGGAGAAGAACTCCTAAATAGCCTAAATATGCAGGTGTTAAACTTGTGAATGAAACAAAACACAGCTCCCAGTATTGTGATAAGGAAACAACATTAAAACACTGATCAGAAAACAGTGTAATAGTGTGTAATTTAATAGTTAATAGATTGCACTTTGATGTTTAATCCTAAATTCTAGTAAAAAAGCATTTGGTACTTATTCTAGTCAAAGAAAAATAATGACCATACATGTTCAAATAGAGCAGACTCTCCACAAGGTCCACAAGAGCCACCACACATGGGGACTGCAGAGTTCCCTTTTGCAAGACCTCATTTGCACAGACTGTATTTTCAGTGA
Organism: Paratrypauchen microcephalus; assembly: GCA_036785185.1. Lineage (NCBI taxonomy): Eukaryota > Metazoa > Chordata > Actinopteri > Gobiiformes > Gobiidae > Paratrypauchen > Paratrypauchen microcephalus. The sequence goes on from JAVJIX010000032.1 coordinate 3,359,312, forward strand.
AAGGAGCAAACCTTTGGAACTTTTTACCTGCTCATATAAAAACTATAACCAGACTCTCCACTTTTAAGAAACAGACTAAGTCCTGGTTTATTCACCAGCAGCAGTGTGATCATGTGTAACTGCATGTATGTTTGTGTGTGTTTGTGAGGGGAATGACAGTGCAAGTGTGTTTTATGTGCCTATGTTTAGTGTGATATTGTTGTTTTAGTTTATCTTATCATTATCTTATCATTATTTTAACTTATTGTTGTTTTAGATTATCCATCTCTTTTATTCTCCATTATCAATACATTTTAACTTTTTTACTTACTGAAATCTGTTTAAAAGCCCTCCTAGGGACTGGTGTTGCGAATTAGCCATTGGCTAAAACACTGTGGTACCTGCATCAGATGTTAATCTATGTTTGTTGTATCTGTCCCTATCAAATAAACAATAAAGTAAAGTAAAGTAAAGTAAAGCATATCTAAAAGTAAGTGTGTTATGTATTTATGGAAGAGAATGGAAAGTTTATTGAGTTTGAAATTTATTGCAAAATACCCCCTCTTTAATGCATCTTTATAAAATGCATTTTACCTTCAGGATATGCAGCAAAATCTCACTGGCACTGGAAAGGATGTAGAGGGAAAGGGCGTCAGAAGAGCCTTGATCAGAGCGATGTGGGCTTCAGCTGGAATTAAGAATATTTTACTTTTTCAAACAGTAAACTTAAGGTGAATGAGGGTTGCACTCTGAAGCCTTACTTTGATCCATAGTCATAGGTGGCTTCATTGCCTTTTTAGATACACCACTGAAGTTGCCTGGAAGAATCCATGACTCATCGCTGTACCAGCGAGTGAGTCTGGTAACGCTTGATCCACAGAATGCGCTGCGGTTGCGCGTAGACAGACAGCTAAGTGAACCAATCAGAGATTGCGCCATCTTGATTCAAAACTGAGGCGGAACTTCCGCTGCCTAAGAGTGACTTTGCGGGCAAAGGCGGGTGCACTGACGTCACCATCTTTGAACAAATCAGAATCGCGGAGTCGGTTTGGAACCGGAGGAGCGAGAGTGGATGGAGAGTGTCCAAATGGTATCGCGGTGTATAGGAAATACAGAGAGATATCATTTGGCTGGCCAGGTAACCACTGAAGTGGACCCTGGAGCAAAACTCCTCCTATCTGTCTCACTTGATTGATGAATTTATTATTGGATGGCTCCAAAATCCTGTGTAGCTCACACAACACCTAAAATACAAAACTAAGTTACCAAAGTTAGTTTGATTTACTATATCATACATTTGTGTTGGCCACCAAGTATAACTTTCATGATGAAGCTCTTTGAAACATGGATATGCTTCCGAGATTTGGGCAGCTCTGTTTTCCTCTCTAGTGACATTAGAGTCGATGTATGCTCTTCTGGCTTGAAACTCAAGATCTAATACCTGAGACACAGCATCTTGGTTTGGCTTTGGCCTCTTATACAATTCTTGAAGTGTTTTGTAATCCCTGACTTCGGCGGCACGGTGGCTGAGTGGCTAGCACTCATGCTTCACAGCTAGAAGGTTCCGGGTGTGTGTTCTGTGTGGAGTTTGCATGCATGGTCTGGGTTCGATCCCCGGGTCGCCCGAGCCTTTCTGTGTGGAGTTTGCATGTTCTCCCCGTGTCTGGATGGGTTTCCTCCGGGTACTCCGGTTTCCCCCATCAACTCAAAACATGCTCCAGGTAAAATCCTCCAGCTGAGGTCCTGACCAAGCCGAGCAATAAGATCATGGAGATGGGTCCCCGGGCGCCTGAAAGATGAGCTGCCCACTGCTCCTGAAGGATGGGTCAAATGCAGAGAAATAATTTCCCTACGGGGATGAATAAAGTCTGTCTTCTTCTTCTTCTTCTTCTTCTATCAACCGACTATCCTGCTGATCCACTAAAATTGGAAAAAAAAAAGAAAACCAAAAAACAAACCAAAAAAACCCGAAGCAAAATCATTTAAACTGACTGATAAGGGTTATCAAGATTGTATTTTAATCACACAGTTCTCCCAATTTTAATAAACTGTAGCAGATTTGATAATAAAGTAGTTTGTATGTTACTTGAAATGACTTACATGAATTAGAGGCCTCATCAGAGCTGCTGTATGGTGATGGTGGAATGGTTGATGCCCTGCTAGATTCAGCATCATAATCCTGCTTGTCATCACTGGCCTCTTTGTCACTTGTGAAGTCAATCTGCCTCTTCTTTGGCCTGCCCCTCTCAGGTGTTGAACCTTGCTTTTTTACCGGAGACTTAATATTTTGCAATCTTTTTTGCAGGTAGGCATTAATGCTTCCCTGAAAACACATATTTTTAAAATGATTTTCATGTTGCAAAAAAATGTCCTGTCATCCTTATCCTGCAGCATTGGGTCGTATTCCACTAGTCTTTTAGCCATTGCAGTGACATCAGTTTTGCAGGAATATCGAACCATTTGACCGTGGCTTGCTCTAAGTAGAGACACCATACTTGTAATGGTGTTCTTCATCAGCCTGCATCTTAACTCTTTTCACATGACACAACCTTCCCTCCCAGTGCGGACCATGTCAAAGTAGCTCCTGCAGCACTGCTCCAATTCTGTATCGGTATAAACAACATATTCTGGTAGACGGGAGAGCTGTAGGGTCTTCAGTGGGGTTTTATTGGGAGAAGCAGACGTCTGAGGACTGACTGAAACCTGCTTTGCAGAAGCAGTATGGTCTTCCTGTGTTATGGAGAGAACATAATTAATAACTGCAAGCTATTAATTAACAAACACTTTTAAGATATTAGTGGAAACAAATAAATTAAGATGAAAATAAATACCTCTGGATTCATTATTGACCACAATACTAGATTAATCTAGATTAATAACAGATTAATCTGTTGTCTGTGTTGTATTAACCTCTCCTCCTACGATGAAATGATATCTTATTAACCACAATAGGTTTTGAAGCCAGCCCAGAGAGAGATTCTGTTTCTTGATTCAATGTTTGCACAAGCACAATTTGGATTTGGTGATCAGGAAATGAGAGCACTGCTGAGGTCACTAACAAAAACGTATATTGATAAAAGGAGAAGTTCAATTTGTCAACTGGACAAAGTATGTTTGGTTGAAAACGTTTCGCCGCTCATCCGAGAGGCTTCGTCAGCTCCAAACAAACTTTGTCCAGTTGACAAATTGAACTTCTCCTTTTATCATGGATTCTACCTGGACGACTGAGGGACTTTTCATGCAAAAACTTATATTGTTCGTCAGAATGGTGTTCATGCTCCTATGCTGTTATGCTGGAAAAGGTTTGTTTTAGAGCTGAGCAGTACAGACAAACTGTCAGAACTAGGGATGCAGCAGTAGAGTTTTCCCACAGTTCGGTGGAATATAAAACTATCACAGACAAGACAATATTGTATAAAAAAATTATTAAAAGCACAAATATAGTCAAACCCAAAGCCTTATTATCAAACTGTAACACACTCATACTGCATTGTTGTGTATAATTTGCCTTGGTGTATTCAAAAGGGCGCATTGGTTTGATAAAATATTAAAAATGTTGCATCCCTAGTCAAAAAACCCACCATTACAGCATCAAAACTCCCACAAGATGTGAATATTGATATATTGCCCAGCTCTACATTGTTTTCTTGTTGGATCATGTTCTGATCTTTTTATGGTATCACCGAAATATAATTAATCTATCTTGGATGATAACATTACATTAATAATATAAGCCTCCACCTCTGATCCAGCCAGACCCTCCTCATCAATAAAGGCTAATGCAAATAAACATTTTAAAGACTATTTTATTTATGGGTAAAATGTAGAAAAAGTATTGACACTATCTAGGGTGACAAATCCTTATGACCACATAGACTAATACAGACCAATGGACCACTATAGAACATACACAGATACAAGACCACATGGTAATATAAAAGAAAGTACTATTATTTAATGCTGAAAATCACATTATATTGTGAATACTAGAAATGTGCCAAAGGATTTGCGAGAGCCAGGAACAACTTAGAATCTTATTTGATTTGATTCTCTCTATGCTGAGAATCTGGTCTAGTCCCTCAGCTCATAACCATTTCATCTTTTGTATTCAGCGTCAACCAGACATGAGCTACAGTGAGTTTTTCCTTAGGCCCTCAATGTCATCTAAATCTAAGAAGGTATTTTTAAAGGTCCTATATTACACAAAATGGATTCTTGTTAGATTTAAGCCATGTTAGAATATTGTTACCTCATCAAAAACATACCAGGAGTTGTATTTTGTTTCATTCACACATGCTTGAGTAATCCTGCATTATTAGTCTGTTTACATCTCTGAAATTATCCAAATGATTTGTGACTGGCCACAGGAAAAGCAGACACAATGTGATTTAGTAAAAGCTGAATTAGTATTTAAACATGTCCTAAAGTCTATAATGTAAATGTGTTCCTGCAAACATCATTGGGTACACTTACTTGTCTCGTTGTTTGCCTCGTTGTTCGATTATTCGCATATCCACGGTCTTTCAGCAGTAAAGTATTCGATCGCATTCTGTACATAAGCTTCGGAGAAACTGACGTGTCCCAAATGTGTCCCATGTCCTGAGGAGAGACTCTTTCCTTCTTGTGTAGCATTTAGAGTCAAAGTTACAGATTTTTTAAGTTACGGATCCTGTTGAACTGCAGCTACATATTCACGAGCTGCTCACAGCTGGTAGGTGGAAAAAGAAAACAAAAGCATGCGAATGTCACGTGATTGGTCCGCAGCGGTAGGATGGTAATTTACACACGCCTCGATTCTTTCTGAAAAACAAGCCAATTTCACAGACAAAATGTATGCTTTTTAAGTAGCCAATGCTGTTATCTAAAACATGGAGTGGCTTCTTCATGATCTCAACTAGCACATTCTGCAAAAAAACGAAAATCACAAATTTTGAAAAAAAAAAAAAGTTCAAATATGATTATCTCGGTTTCACTAATGCCGGCATGTGGCTGATTTTCACGTGGTGGGTCACATTTTAGTGAAGGTTTATGGAGGTTAAAAACACAGTGGAGCGCTTCCTGTATTACCACGTGACATCACAAGGTGGAACAGTGTTTTCTGTTTGAAAGAAGAACTCAGGCTTAATAGAGTCAAGATTCAAGATTCAAAGCTTTTATTGTCATATGCACAGTAAAGAAACAGGTTCCCTGTACAATGAAATTCTTACTTTGCTGCCCACCCTGAATGGCAGGAGCAAAAAAATTTAAAATAGATAAATAAGCTAAGATAAAATAAGAGAAGCATGTAAGTATAATATACAGGGGGTCCTCGGGTTACGACGGTCTCGGGTTACGACGTTTCGTGGTTACGAACGCACCCCATTAAAAAAATATATATATATTACGCGTCATTCCGTCTTACGCGGTTTAGCGTGGTAAGAGATGTAAACAAACGCGAACGGCGCGTGGCGCACGGCGGAAGAATACGCTCTGTTGTGGTTGTAGGGAGAAGAAGACAGCCTCATGTGCGTGCCCAATGTGGGCGGAAGTACCTGATGTGGGCTCTGATCTGCTCCTATGAAAGCGGCAGTGATAACCAAGCAGAGTAGTGGTCTAATTATTGAGATGGAAAGGTTATTGGTGCTTTGGTTGGAAGATCAAAGGCAAAATCCGGCTTACGACGAAATTCGGGTTACGACGCGTCTTAAGAACGAATCAACGTCGTAACCCGAGGACCCCCTGTACAGGGTTTGTGTGTTAAACATGTGTGAACGAAACAAAACACTACCCAAGTGTGTTTTTAATGAGAATACATCATTATAACAGATCAGAAAAAAGTGTAATAAGGGCCCTTTAATAATCAGTTTAATAAAGGTTCATGTTTAGTAGCTGCCAGATTCCATGCTGGTAGCGTGAGCAGTGTATCTTAAATAATTCTAAATACATTATAGCCTGCATAACTCTTAGAGATGCACACTGCCACCACAATATAACAAGAAGTAAACAACTGTGAAAAGGACAGCAGTGTTTTCTAATGAGATGCCGTTGGGTTATAATGCAGCAGAGCGCAGCAGGAGGTCTGGAGCTGCTTACTCAGCTCACTGTTTCCGTCCATGGATTTAGGGGGAACAATACCACCACATAAACAATCATTTTAAATAGGCCATATGATTTTGGATATATATGACTATTATTATTTTATAGAGAAATAGCAATAATGCATTGCCTTTGATATAGTTAACCTGCTAGCAGCCGTGTTCCAAATAGGAAATGGGCATGGGTGGGCTTCCGGCTCCACTGACTCAGCTCCAATTCACTTTCTATTCAAAAACTGTCCATCTCATAACTGCTGCTGGCAAACTCGTCATTTTGGTCTTAAAATGTTTGATTTAATCCACTCTACAGCTCTGGAAAAAATAAGAGACCACTGCAAAATTATCAGTTTTTCTGATTTTACGATTTCTAGGTATGTGTTTGGACAAAAGGAACATTTTTGTTTGAGTTTATACACTCAGTGAATTGGCTGTTTTTTATATTATCAATCTAACTATTAATCTATATCTTCATTGCTTATGACTATTATGGTGTGGTCCTTCGTAGAAAAGAGCGTATATGAGTGACATACAAACACGCCAACTGTGACGGGGTAATGTCTCTCCTTTGTCCCACATTTGTACAGTTCTTAGACACTGGGGGAAAGGCAAGGAAGTTAGCAATATGCTTTTTTCAGAACTGGTCCACTGTAGCACCTGATTTTCCCTGCGGTTTCCCAGGCCCAGCCCCACTTAGCTTCTGAGATCTGACGAGATCAGGCTTTGACAAGGAGGTTTGGCCTATTGCAGTTCTGGCTAAGTCAGTTCTTTATGGTGAGATTGTGTTAAAATAAAGCTCAGATAAAGTCTAATTTGAGTAACAGGGCCTCAGATAGAGCAGTGCCTCAGTTAGCATAACACCCCCAGGGAGTGTTGATGACATCAGCTGTAAAGTATCAATAAGATCACATTCCAAGAAACATTCCAATGTCATAGCAGTAACCTTTTGCATATAACCCAGTAGCAACCATGCTCTTTGTGCCACTCCCCAGCCAGTATAAATTGCTTTTATTCAATTTCAGAACCATCAGCCTCGTTATCCTCTTCATCTCCTCTTCATCAGTCTCTAAACAACAAAAGCCTGTTTAGCCTTTGCATCTTGCTTCTCCAGCATTGCATCTTGGTGAAAATGAATCCCAAACACCATCAGAATAATTTATGTAAGTCTATTTTTTTCAATGTTCAAATTAAGGCTAATTATTTATAAGTCAGTGTTCCGACTCAAGGATGCCTCCAGGAAGTAAATTGCTGGAGTGGTCTTCAGGGCATCCTTCTTCTCTTCCCTCTCTGCTCGGAAAGTGTCTTTGAAAAGCTCTTTTTCCCCCCCACATTAATATTTATGCAGTTTGAAGATGAATCACTCAATTTGAGTTTATAATGAATGAAACCACAGAGTTGACTGGGAACTCCGGCTTTGATTGTGCTGTTATCAGATCAGCGAGTAACTTTGCACATGTTTTGGGCTCTTACATTTTTTAAGCTCTTAAAAAAAAAAAAAGAGACCAATGCAAAATTATCAGTTTTTCTGATTTTGCTACCTATAGGTATGTGTTTGGGCAAAAGGAACATTTTTGTTTGAGTCTATAAACTACTGACAACATTTCCCCCAAATTCCAAATAAAATATTATCGTTTAGAGCATTTATTTGCAGAAAATGACAAATGGTCAAAATAACAAAAAACATGTTACATACATGTTTTCGGATCTCAAACAATGCAAAGAAACCAGATCAAATCCATTTTAAAACAACGTAATACTAATGTTTACACTTAAGAAGAGTTCAGAAATCAATATTTGGTGTAATAACCCTTATTTTTAATCACAGCTGTCATTCGAAGTAGCTCAGCTTTGTGTTTGTGTTGGAATTCAACAGACGCTGGAATGGAATGGCTGTAACACATGTAGAGATGCTGATTTCAGAAGAAAATGCAGTGGTCTCTTATATTTTTCCTAAGCTGTAGATTGGATTTGTGCCGGACTTTTATGTCATCAAAATGACAATGCAGTAAATAGGAATCCCGCTGTTATGGAGCGCCGGCCACCATTCTTCTCTTTCTGCATTTGCAACACTAGTGCAATACCAAAGAAATATATTCTACAGTTTAACTCATATTTAGTTATTTATCTGTTTCGTGTATTATCTGATGCAACCAAGCGTACACCTTTCAACTGATGTTATCAACATTCCCTGCGGGTGAAGCTAACTAGAGGCACTGCTCTGTTTGAAACTCTGAGCTTTGTTTGAACACAATCTGACCATAAAGAACTGACTTAGTTGGAGCTACAAGAGGTGAGCTGATTTGTGCAGTTAAATACATTTCATATCTCTATCAAATAACATTACTATTATAACATTATTATTGGGCTCTGTTTGCTGATATGTGCATTGTGTCACCATGGTAATAGCTGAACATTCCTCCGTAGACACACATGCAGCCAACTGATATGCCCAAAAACATATAAAATCATTTCCTGCTTGTACCCTTTAGAGTCCCAAATGCAGATTGCACATTCGGATTTTATGTAGGTGTGGAAAAAAGAGTGATTGAAATGTTTTGCTCATCAACACAACAACAGCAGACTGTAGTTCTGGCTCCGTTACCTGCAGGAGTTGACTCTTTCTATGACAAAGTAAAAGCAGGTAGTCATGCTGTCAGCTGTGTGAAATGTCAGCGACTGAGAGGTTCTGATCTGATTTCTTTGGGGAGTGTCACAGAAAAGTAAAAAAAAAACAGTTAAAGCGCGGAAACTTAGAGAATGCATATTTATAGAACTGAGATAGCTCACTGTAGTTTTAGAAGTATTATGACAGATTTCAGCCAAGGAAAACAGAAAAAAAATGTAATGGTTGATAAATGTGTGGCAAATTTGTGAATTATTATGAATTTATCTGTGGAATCCCTCAGATTCCCAGGTAGGCTCCATAGCAAAATAAGGCGAATATGTTTCGCCACTCATCCATATAGCTTCTTCAGTTCTGAGAGAGTGCCGATAGTAAAGGACTGGTGTAAAAATCTTTTTGAAGTGAGCAATTATAATGAAACTAACAGAAATTCAACCTTGTTTTGATATTGTAAACGTATAACCTAGTCAGAATAAAAAAAAAAAACTGGAAGTCACTCTGACTCTTAGCTCTCTCAATATACAATACGCAGTATGGTGGAGGGTCTTACATCTGCTTGTCTCCATGGAGATGTTAGCGGTTTCATTAGAATGTTTCACAGTGTGGTATCTAACCAGTGGTGAAAGTAAAGCGGTGCGCACCGGAACGCAGCACCGGTATGAAATTCACAGCCAGTACGCAGCACCGCTAAGAGAATATGGTTAATGGTGGCCAAAACCCACATTTGAAAAAAAAAAGTAAGGTGCGCTATTTAAGTAGAAAACACAAACAACCACACTATGCCATTCGAGAATAACTGAAAGCTACCGGAAACTCTCATGCAGAGATATCTGCAGTCTGTTAAGCAAGGATTGTCAAAACTTATCTGACTGTAGCCGTGAAAGTAGCCTAAACCATTGCGAGGCGGTGCTGCGCACTGGTAGAAGATTTAAGGCCGGCGCGCTGCCTGCACCTGTAAGACAGGGTTTATACTGACTAAAAACACTTAGTTTAGTCATTTTCGCTGTTTAATAAGAAAACATATCTATGCACAATATGTCATTTTTGACCAGCTCTGATGAAGACAATAGCATGTTTAAAGCAGTCATAGAATCTGTGACATGCGCAGTGGTGAAAGTCAAAAATACAAATACAAATACAAAAATACAAAAATATGAAATAATTAAGTATATTTAAAAAAGTTATTTATCTATGAAAAAGGTGTAAAACGTAAAAAAAACGGGTAAAACAAGTTTTTTTTTTAACGGTAAAGTGATGCACTGGACATTATAGCACCTGTAAGAAATGAAAACTACTTTCACCACTGTATCTAACTTAGGCTACATTCAGACTGCAGCCTGAAGTGACCCAAATCCAATTTTTTCACCCCTATGTGACCTGTATCTGATCTTTTAATGACAGTCTGAACGAAACAGATCTGATTTTTTCAAATGTGACCTACGCCACTTGGATATGTGGTCCTAAAACCGATAAATATCTGATCTTTTGACATGCGACTTCAGTTTGAATGGCCAGGTCACATTCATTTGACCTGGTCATGTTTCCTCCAGTGAGAGTGGTACAAGTAGGCACTCAAAAATGTACACAAAAGTTCTTCTCGTCATGTGAAAATAGTATATGAACTCTGTGTCAGTGAAGCAGCGAAACACATAGCAGTCCCACCATTCTTGGCTGCGACTCCGCACCCACATGTTCCTTTCTATGAACGTTGCTGCCACTGCCCCGGAAAACGCGCAGTGGCCAAAAACCTTGTCCTTCTCTTTCTCTGTCTCCTCCTTAAAACAAATAAGCTGTACATGTTCTGGCTCTGTACTTTCCTCTTTTACTCTCTTTACTTCTGTAAACATTGAGCAACATGGCTAACATGGTAAACATAGAAGTGTGAAGTCATCGTGTCCTCCAAGGCACATGCGAGACACTTTTGGGGCAATTAAAGGTCCCATGGCATGAAATTTTCACTTTCTGAGTTTTTTGAACGTTAATGTGAGCTCCCCTACCCTGTTTAGGCCCCCCCATGGCTAAAAGTTGCGAAATGTGTAAACTGAGCATTTGCGGTCCTTTTCTGCGTTTGAAAAAAAGACAGCTCAAACGGGCGATTCTGAACAAGGAAACTATGTGACGTCACATTGAAGAAAAAATGCAAATGCAGTTCCACCGCCCATCTGTGTTTCTACCCACACTCTCTGTAAATCACGCCCAGAGAGTTTGGACTGCGAACGAGCTACGCAATGCGAGATGCGTTTTTTTATTTGCCTGGAGGCACGTGAGAGTGTTTCCAGGCTCGGATGTCCTTTATCCGACCCTCCGAACCTCTGAAACAGCAGTGGTTTAATTTTATTTTTTGTGGAAATGTGTTTATTTTTCAATGGAACGCTTCTCATCTCTTCCTCCACGCAAAAACGCAGAAGTGGGGCCAGCGCACATCGCACCACTAAAGAGGAAAGAGTGGAGAGTTTGGCCACGCCCCCACCCGCTGATCTGGCCTATCTCTGTCCTCCTCATTTGCATTCAAGCAACAACGTCCATAATGGAGTGTTCCAGAGAGATATTTATGACTCTTTCTCATCTTATCTCTCTTTCTCATGCACTGAGTCTTGTTTTTGAAGAAGGATTCATTTACAGTATTAGGGAACCATTAAGGAGCCATATAAAAGCATCAAGAAGTACCATGTCATGGGATCTTTAAAGTTCACACTGGAGATCACATACAAGTCGCATTTAATTGGAAATGTGAACAACCTCGCAAAATCGGATTTTACAAAAAAATCGGAAGCCCTGCAGTCTGAACGTAGCCTTATTTATTTCCATGGAGACAAACAGGTGACTCTATCAGGCAAAGTTACAAGTTGGATCTGTGGAGAGGTGATTCTGCTCACTCTAAGCATGTTTTTCAAAGCATCAGTAAATGTCCTGTAATTGAATAAATGCAAGATGAGCTTAATGCCAAACTATAGACCATTCTAGGCAAAGCAATAACATCTCCATGGCAACAAGCAGCTGGCGGACACTCCCACCCGAAAAGTTACTCTAATAAAGGTGCATTGTGTAACTTTTCTGAACGAGGGTCCGTCAAATGCTTTTCACCATGGAGATATTCTTGCTTTGTCTGAAATGTAATTACAGTATGGCATTAAATCTTTCTATCATCATGGAGATCATACCAGACTGAGTTACAGGTCGGATCTGTGGAGAAGCAACTATAAGACCACTAGTAATTGAGTAAATGTAAGGTTGAGCTATGTAATGTCACATGTGGAACATTCCAGGTAGAGCAATGACATACTGTATGTGACCCGCCACGAGGAAACCAGTCACATGTCACCATTCGTGAAACCGAGAAAATCGCGTTTAAAGTTTTTTTTTTCAAAATTTGTGATTTTTGTTTTTTACAGAATGTGCTAGTTGAGATCATGAAGAAGCTACTTTCAGATAACAGCATTTGTTGCGTTATAAGCATACATTTTGTATGATTTTCACGCATACATTTTGTATTTGAAACTGGCTGTTTCGGAAAGAAAAGGGCCATACTACTGCCGCTGCTGCCCAATCATGTCACGAGTAGCGCTGTTTTGTTTTTCGCCTGTTCGCCTATCAGTGTGAGCAAACCTCGTGAATATTTACGCTTCATTTCAAGAGGATAAGGACAATGAAAAAGGAGACAATTTGTAACTTTGAAAGTAAATGCTACGTAAGAAGGAACTCTTTCCACGTTCAAGACACGTCTGTTTCTCCGGAGCTCATGGACAGAACGCGAGCGGATACTTTCTCTTTCTTGGGTGAGTAAAGTGCCCCTAAACTTTGACACTACAAACTTTAGGACATGTTTAATACTAATTCAGCTTTCGTGTGGCGATCATATTCCATTACGGCCACTGCGGTCAGCAATAAACTTTAACCGTTGTGCGATAGTAGCAAGTGACAGACCCCCCCAAAAAAGGTTACATAGTGCTCCTTTAATCATAAGCCATTTTATAGAACTAGTCAAAAGCTAAAGCACGGTGTGTTCTCAACAATCGCAAACGCTAAGGTCCATTCACATTTCACTGATTTACTTTGAATCATCTTTCAGTCTGCAAAGTGTTCCCATACCCGTGGCTATGATGGCAGATCTGTAGTTCACTTCAGTCTGTAGTGACAGTCATTATACTAGTCATCATCATTAAAAGTGCAGTCCCAAATTTCATAAAACTGTTAATAAACTTTCAAGGATTGTGACCTGCGCTACTCATTATACTGAATGTGAAATTATTAGCCAAATGTGATAATGCCATCTGCTCAATGCCAAATCCAGAATACCTCAAACACTTCCTACATTAAGAATAATTAAACATCAAGAGATTAGGCCATTTGGGATTGAGAACTGTAACATTGGTAAACTTCCATCAACAAATTTGCCCACACATAAACCAAAATAGCACAAGCAGCATCACCAAATGAGGAACTCCTCCCTTCTTCTCTCTGCAGACACTTCCAACCTGGCAACAAAACAATAATATGGAGAAAACAAATGGTATTTCATGAAGGGGTTTCACAGTAAATATGTGGGCAGGCACGGAACAAACTGTACCAAGCACGGCGTCATAGCATGTTTTCATCAAGATTTTAATGAGTCATTGTGTTAGGGAATTTATTTAAAAAAGGAGATTTCTCTGTCCACAAAAGGGAAGTAAACACAGCCAGTTGGCAAAATACATAAAACGACAAAAATCTCTGCACTTTTCCCCTGTTATGAATTAGGATCTGAATAATGTAACTGCTGTGTTTTTGTCTCCATGGCGATGATTTACCGGATATGCAGTGGTGGAAGAAATATTAAGTTTTGTTACTTAAAGGTGCATGGTGCAACTTTTTTAGTGGAGGGTCTGTCAAATGATTTTCTCTATGGAGATGTTATTGCTTTGTCTGGAATGTTTCATAGTATGGCATTAATAATAATAATAATAATAATAATAATAATAATCATAATCATAATCATAATCATAATCATAATACATTTTATTTATTAGGCGCCTTTCTGGACACTCAAGGTCGCCTTACAACAAGTGTAATATACATTATTGTGCCGTAATGGGAATTATGGCGATAAAACTCCTCTCTAACATCAAAGACTCTGCAGACATGGTTGTCTTTAAGCAGGTTTATTGACGCTCAAAAAGGTGAAACTGTAAAATAAACACATGTAAATTACAACATGCCAATCACAAAAACACACAGCAAACAAACACAAGGCTGCAAATCCACACATTGAAATCATCCGACGCCATTTTGAAAACCTCGTGGTTCAAGTGTAATTAACCCATTAAAATACTAGCTTTACAAACAAACCTTACAATGCTGGATTTCAAAATAATGACTAAAGTTGTTAAATATACATAAAAAATACATACCGGCGATGCAACCTCAAAATAAAGAAACTCCTGCAGTCAAAACGTGCTGCATGCGGCCATGTCTGCTTCTTACAGCCATTACTTCCGGTTCAATAAAGTTCGGCTCTGAACATGTGCTCTGATTGCAAACTCGAAAATGTCCACTAGATGTCGCCATACAAAACTGAAACTAAACTAAATTAAAGACAGGCGAATTATACATTTTAACCTCTTTTTGCATAACAGAACACTCCCCGCCTGGCGTGATTAAATGCCACAAAAAACACTTAAGAAGGAACTAATACAACGATCTCTGAGATTGGTCTAGTGAAAACCTTTGTGCCATCTGATTTGGTAACCTTAACCTCTACTGTACGAACTTTACCATCCTTAGAAGGAAACACTTGAGTTATGAGTCCAAGAGGCCATTGGTTTCTGGGTAGTTGACTGTCCTTGAGCACTACAGTACTCCCTGCTGTCACATTTGGTTGGTCAGATTGCCACTTGCGGCGTAGCTGCAGTGTGGGCAAGTATTCTTTCTTCCACTTGTCCCAGAATATGTTTGACAGATGTTGAACCTGCCGCCACTGATGCTTATAGAGGTCCGACACTGAAAAGTTGCCTGCTGGCGCTTGAAGTGGGCACAACTTTTGAGTGAGCAGAGTTGCTGGTGTAAGAATGAGAGGGTCACTAGGGTCCATGGAAATGGGAACAAGAGGCCTAGCGTTTATAATGGCTGACACCTCCGACATAAAGGTGACCAGAACGTCATGAGTGAGCTTTGTATTCTTGAGCTGGAAAAACATGGTGTCCAATATTTTCCGTGCAAGACCAATCATTCTTTCCCACGATCCACCGAAATGTGAAGCGTGAGGTGGGTTAAAAGTCCATGTACATCCCTGTTCTTTCAAGTAGGTTTGTACAGCCGTATTGTCCATGTTTGAGGGGATTTTGAGTTCTTTACATGCACTGACAAAGTTTGTGCCTCTATCAGACCGAATGGTTTTGACAGGTCCTCTAATAGCTAGAAACCGTCTGAATGCATTAATGAAACTAGATGTGTCAAGGGACTCAATCACTTCAATGTGAACTGCTCTAATACTTAAACATGTGAAAATCACAGCCCATCTTTTATTTTGAATAACATGTCCCCTTGTTCTTTTTGAAGACACAAACCATGGGCCGAAAACATCTATGCCCACATTTGTGAATGGAGGGTCTGTAGAGAGACGGTCTGGTGGTAAGTCAGACATTTTCTGGGTGCTAAGAGGGGCACGAAGCCTTTTGCAAGTTGTGCAGTTGAAGATGATTGCACTAACCTTCCTTTTGCCTCCGACAATCCACCAGCCTGCAGCACGAACAGCTCCTTCGGTGAACAGGCGACCTTGGTGCTGAGTTTGTACGTGGTAGTGCCTTATGAGAAGTGCTGCAATGTGATGGTGGCCGGGAACAATAAGAGGGTTCTTTTCGTTTTGGTTCAGATTTGAGTTTGCCATGCGACCACCTACTCGCAAGAGTCCATTTTTATCCAAGAAGGGGTCGAGGTTCTTTAAAGGACTGGCTTTAGGAAGTTTTCCTTGTTTTTGTATGCACTCTATTTCATCAGCATACACATCTTGCTGCACTGCATGAATCACAACATCTTGTGCTTGATTAAACTCGGCTACGGTGAGACCTGTTTCACAGTAGTGCCAACTATTGCACTGTTTGGGTTTGAGTGAGGATGAATGAAAGTTGTGAACTATGTGCAGTAAGCGAGCGAGTGCACGGGTGAGTGATTTCCATGAAGAAAACTTTGTGAATCTTTGAGAACCAAGTTGTTTGGCATAGGTAGTAGTTTTGAGTGTGGATACCTGTGGTCTGACATCTGCGTCAGTGCCAGGCTCGACAAGGCCAAATGTATCAGTAGAACAGTTCTGACTTTGAAACAGAATGTCCGGGCCGGTGAGCCAGTTACTTAGGGGGAGTTGGTAAGCAGGGACAGAACGAGTGGCGTGGTCTGCGGGGTTCTGACTGCTAGTGATGTAATGCCACTGATTGGGCTGAGATGACCTGCGAATTCTGTTTACACGGTTGCTAACATAGACATAAAATCTACGTGTCTCATTATAGATATAGCCTAAAATGACTTTGCTGTCTGTGTAGAACATGGTATTATCTAGTGCAATGTCTAGTTCACCTGAGATTAGATCTGCAAGCTCTACTGCTAACACAGCGGCACTAAGTTCTAATCTTGGGATGGTCTGATCAGGGCGTGGAGCTAACTTTGCTTTACCCATCACAAAGCCAACTTGACAGTTTCCTGCTGTGTCTGTAACTCTAAGATAGGCTACTGCTGCTATCGCCTTAGTGGACGCATCAGAGAAAACACATAGTTCTTTCTTCAAAGCAGTAGAAGGTGAAATGTCTGTGTACACTCTAGGGATTGAGAGCTTTGATAGTTCTTTGAGTGAGTCTTTCCAGAGTGTCCAGGTTTCTTCCATTTCTGGGGGCAATGGAGCATCCCAATCTCCATTCTCAACTGTGAGCTCACGCAGAATTGACTTTCCCTGTATAGTGACTGGTGCTACGAAGCCTAGTGGATCGTAAAGGCTATTTATTGTTGATAAAACACCTCGCCTAGTGAAGGGCTTAGTCTCGTCAGATGTCTTAAAGGTGAAGCAGTCTTTTTTAATGTCCCAAAGAAGGCCGAGACTGCGTTGCATGGGGACGGAATCAGCTTCAAAATCTAACTCTTTAAGGTCTTTTGCATGGTCTTGGGTTGGGAAAGCTTCCAAGACCTCCCTTTTGTTTGCTGCGATTTTGTGTAGTCTCAAGTTTGAGTTTGAAAGTATGTCACGGGTTCTTCGCAAAAGAGACACAGCCTTTTCGACAGTGGGCATGGATTTGAGCCCATCGTCTACGTAGAAGTCACGTGTGACAAACTGTACAACATCTGGGTCGCACTCACAGCGCAAGACAGACTGATGCAAGCCATAAATGGCGACTGCCGGAGAAGGGCTGTTCCCGAAGACGTGAACAGTCATCCGGTACTCTGCGATATCTTTGGAAAGGTCATTGTCACGAAACCACAAGAAGCGCAAGTAGTTCCTGTCTTGCTCTCGGACGCTGAAACAATAAAACATTTGCTCAATGTCTGCTGTAAATGCAACTGCGTCTTTCCTGAAGCGGATGAGGACTCCAAGCAGTGAGTTGTTAAGGTCTGGCCCTGTTAACAACACGTCATTTAAGGATGTGCCTTCATACTTGGCACTGCTGTCGAATACTACCCTAATCTGTTTGGGTTTTCTTGGGTGGTACACGCCAAACAATGGCAGATACCAGCATTCTTCTCCATCTGCCAAAGGGGGAGCCATTTCTGCATGCTTATTTTTGAATATTTTGTCCATAAAGTTGATGAAATGTTCTTTCATTTCGTTCTTTCTTTCAAAGTTGCGGACAAGTGACATTAAGCGGTTCAGCGCTTGTGGCCTGTTGTTTGGTAGTTTCCGACGTTGTGCTTTGAATGGCAAAGGAGCTGTCCAATTACCATCTTTGTTTTTCGTAAGTCCCTCCTCCATTATTTTAAGAAATGCTTTGTCTTGAATGGAGGGTGAGATGTAGTTGTCAAGTTTGGTTTGTTTGAACACATTACATCCTAAGTGATCAGTTTCACATGTGGTACAATCACTGAACTGAGTGCTGACATGGTACGGGACTTGAATGTCACAATGCCTTTCTTTTACTTTGTACACATTTGGACATGGCTCGAACATTGTGGGACGCCCTTTCTCTGTTGCATTGGTAAATAGAGTTTTTACTGACAATGTTTTGTGGACATCACCTAGACACACATTTCCTATTATGACCCATCCGAGGTCCAATTTTTGCGCGTAGGGTGCATTGTGAGGGCCACTTATCTGCCTGCGGACTTTATGAACTCTTACTATGTCCCGTCCAAGGAGCATTAGTATTTTAGCATTAGAGTCCAATTCTGGGATGAGATGAGCGACAGACCTAAGGTAACTGTGATGTGCGGCTGCACTAGGAGTGGGAATCTCATCTCTGTCATTTGGAATGTTTTTGCATTCAATGAGGCTAGGGAGTGGGATTTGGACTGTACCATCTAGAGCTTCCACTACATAACCACTAGCTCTCCTACCCATAGTCTCTTTAACACCTGCACATGTTCTTAGTGAATAGGGAGAGCAAGGACCACAGTCATTAAACAACTCAAAAAACTCTGGACGGACTAACGATCTGTTACTTTGTTCATCATGAATGGCATAGAGCTGTACTGCCTTTTCTGAATGACCTTCAGGGTACACTTTCACAAGACAAATTTTAGAGCATGATCTACTTGCCTCACTTTGACCACAAACCTGAGTGCATTTGGAGGTTATCTCATCAGGCGATGCATTGTTTTGCTCCCCGCCATGCTCTGCTGGGGGGTAGGCTGTAGGCTCTGGTTCTGTCTGCCATGGAGCTGGGCCAGGATGAAGTGCAGCACAATGTTTTTCGTTGCCACACTCAGAACACTGGAGGTTGACCTTACAGTCCTTTGCAATGTGTTTGGATGAGGCACAGCATTTGAAGCAGATATTGTTTTCTTTTAGAAAGGTTTTTCTCTCGTCGAGTGTTTTCATGCGAAAGGTCCTGCATTTTGTTAGAGGATGGGCTTTTTTGTGAAGTGGGCAGA
Source organism: Paratrypauchen microcephalus (assembly GCA_036785185.1). NCBI lineage: Eukaryota > Metazoa > Chordata > Actinopteri > Gobiiformes > Gobiidae > Paratrypauchen > Paratrypauchen microcephalus. The sequence continues at coordinate 3,378,029 of JAVJIX010000032.1, forward strand.
GTTTCTCACTATCTGCTCTTTTGTATCCATGACTTTGTACTTCTGGGTTGGAGCCAGGAACTATGTCTGTTTTGTGCACTGATATTTCTTTTTGTCTGTTTGCTCTCCATGGAGGTTTGTCTAGTCTGGGAGGTACATCAGCATAGGAGGTAAACTGAAAGCTAGGGTCATTCCTAGCATTAGCTTCTTGTGTGATAAAGTTCACAAAAACACTAAATGGTGGATAAGTGACATGGTTTTTACTTTTGTAGTTTGCTCCATATGTTATCCATTTCTCCTGCAAATTAAATGGGAGCTTCTGGATGATAGGGTTTACACCTCTAGGCGTGTCTAGAAAGGAGAGACCAGGGAGGTCTCCTTCAGCTTTAGCACATTGTATTTCCATCAACAAGTCGCTAAATTTTCTAAGCTTGGCATAGTCTTTGGATGTGATTTTTGGAAATGAGTCTACTCTTTTGAAAAGTGCATCCTCAATCACTTCAGCTGAGCCATAACATTGTTCAAGTCTATCCCAAATCATCTCAAGACCTGCAGTGGGATTGTTAATGTGGATGGCTCTGATTTGCTCAGCATGCTCAGCGGATTCCTTGCCAAGCCATTTTAACATTAAGTCCATTTCTTCACAAGCTGTTAAGTCTAACCCTCTTACTGCGTTAGTGAAAGAGCGTTTCCATGCTCTGAAGTTTTGAGGTTTATCATTAAACTGGAGAAGCCCTGTTGCAACTAATTCTCTGCGAGCAAAGTACCTGATAAAGTCACTTACATTATTCTCCCTAGGCTCCTGGAAAGGAAAGTTATGTGTGGGTGGTGACACCTGGTGGGACCAGTGGGTGTTGTCAGGTTTAACAGGGCGGGGAACAGCACTAGCTGGCATATGCAGAGAATAATTAGGATTTGAAAGAGAAGCAAGTGGAACTGAATAGCTGGCATTGTTTTGTACTGTGTGCCTTTCTTCATTGTTCACAAATGTAGCTTGGGTCATAACATACCGTTTAGTGCGCTCATCTGTTTCAGAAGGAGACGGGTCGCTTTGAGAATCAAACTGAGACGCGGCAGCAGCCTCTAATGCCTCTGCTTCTGCTAAGGCTGAAGCTAAATCTTTTTCCTGCTGTAATAGCTCAATAGATGCTTCAAGTTTAGCTTTTTCAAGTTTCAAGCTAATTTCTTTTTCTGCAAAATTTAGGCGGGCCTTTGCTGCCTCAGCTTTTGCTCTTGCCTTGGCTGCAGCAGAACCTGTGGATCCAACTTCAGACCTGGTTTTGTAGGATGCTGACTTGCTGCGTAGAGCCTTGACAGTCGGGTTGATTGATGTTGCGTTGAATGGTGGGCTGCCCGATGATGAAGCCTTCGACGATGCCACGGTGGGTGGAGCTTTGTCGGCCATAGCTGCGTTGACTAGGTGACGATTGATGGGACACTGCTGTATGCCGTGCTGCTTGAGGCGTAGTAGTGGTCAGCGTAGATTCACTCTAGTAGCTGCAGGAGGATGACCACAGAATCTCCGGTGTGGATGCCGCCGTTTCACTGTGCCGTAATGGGAATTATGGCGATAAAACTCCTCTCTAACATCAAAGACTCTGCAGACATGGTTGTCTTTAAGCAGGTTTATTGACGCTCAAAAAGGTGAAACTGTAAAATAAACACATGTAAATTACAACATGCCAATCACAAAAACACACAGCAAACAAACACAAGGCTGCAAATCCACACATTGAAATAATCCGACGCCATTTTGAAAACCTCGTGGTTCAAGTGTAATTAACCCATTAAAATACTAGCTTTACAAACAAACCTTACAATGCTGGATTTCAAAATAATGACTAAAGTTGTTAAATATACATAAAAAATACATACCGGCGATGCAACCTCAAAATAAAGAAACTCCTGCAGTCAAAACGTGCTGCATGCGGCCATGTCTGCTTCTTACAGCCATTACTTCCGGTTCAATAAAGTTCGGCTCTGAACATGTGCTCTGATTGCAAACTCGAAAATGTCCACTAGATGTCGCCATACAAAACTGAAACTAAACTAAATTAAAGACAGGCGAATTATACATTTTAACCTCTTTTTGCATAACAGAACAATTATAGGCAGTTAAAACAGTTAAAAGCAACAGTTAAAATACAAACAGTAAGAACAAACAGTTAGACATTTAAACAATAAAACTTTTAAAAACAGTAAAACATTTAAAACATTTAAAAGGACAGTGCAGTTATGGTTGAGGTGAATAGGCCAGTCTGAACAGATGTGTTTTGAGTTTGGTTTTGAAGTTTGGTAGCGTGTCGGTGTTGCGGAGGTCAGGAGGGAGAGAGTTCCAGAGCTGGGGAGCAGAGCGGCTGAACGCCCTGCTCCCCATAGTGACCAGACGGGCAGAGGGGACAGAGAGCTGGAGAGAGGAGGAGGAGCGCAGACGGCGAGCAGGTGTGGAGATATGGAGGAGGTCAGAGAGATATGGAGGTGCGAGGTTGTGGAAGACTTTGAATGTGTGGAGTAGGATTTTGTAGTGAATGCGGTGTGTGATGGGGAGCCAGTGGAGCTGTTGTAGGATGGGTGTGATGTGGTTGATGGAGGGTGTATGTGTGATAATGCGAGCGGCTGAATTCTGAAACAGTTGAAGTTTATGGAGAGTTTTTTGCGGGAGACCAAACAGAAGAGAGTTGCAATAATCCAGGCGGGAAGTGTCGAGGCTGTGAATGAGTACGGCAGTGGACTGAGGAGTAAGGGAGGGCCGGAGATGATGTATGTTGCGGAGGTGGAAGTAGGCAGAGCGGGTGATGTTGTTTATGTGAGAGGTGAAGGAGAGGGTGCTATCAAGGATGACACCCAGACTCTTAACCTGAGGGGAGGGAGAGATGGAGGAGCCGTCGATGTGAATAGAGAAATTATTGGTCTTGCTTAGGGTGGATTTGGTGCCTACAAGAAGAAGTTCAGTTTTATTGCTATTGAGTTTGAGAAAGTTGGAGGTGAACCAGGATTTGACTTCGTTGATACAGGAGACAAGGGCTGATGGTGGGAGTGTGGAATTTGGTTTGGTGGAGAGGTAGAGCTGGGTGTCATCCACGTAGCAGTGGAAGTGGATGTGGTGTTTCCGGAAAATATGGCCGAGGGGGAGAAGATAGATGATGAAAAGGAGGGGACCGAGGACAGAACCCTGGGGAACACCTGTGGAGATGGAGGCAGAATGAGACATGAGTGCCAGAGATGCTGATAGAAGAAAGTCTATTGAGGAGGATGGAATGAGAAATGGTGTCGAAGGCCGAACTGAGATCAAGCAGAACGAGAATGGATAATAAACCAGAGTCAGTGGAAAGGAGAAGATCATTTGTGATTCTGAGAAGGGCCGTTTCAGTGCTATAGAGGGGACGGAAGCCAGATTGAAAATGTTCAAATAGATTATTAGAAGACAGATGAGCGTGGAGTTGGGAAGAAACGGCTTTTTCCAGAATTTTTTAGATGAATGGAAGGTTGGAGATGGGACGGAAATTATTGAGGTCACTGGGATCTGAGCCAGGTTTTTTGAGGATGGGGGTAACAGCAGCAGTTTTCAGAGGAGAGGGGACAGTACCAGAAGTGAGAGAAGCGTGAATTAGACTAGTGATTAGAGGAGCTAGAGAAGGAAGTGTGGCTTTGACAAGGGCGGTGGGGAGTGGGTCGAGTTGACATGAGGAGGTTTTGGATTTATTGATAAGTTTAGAGATTTGATTGACAGAAGGAAGGGTAAATGATGAGAAAGGGGTGTCAGATAGAGGAAATGGAATGGCAGGTATGGGTAGAGCAGAGGAAGAAGCAAGCTGTTGGTGAATATATTGGATTTTTGTGGTGAAGTGTGAGGCCAAGATATTGCAGAAATCAGATGAATAGAGGTGTGATGGGAGAGAGTCAAAAGGATTGGTTATGTTAGACATGAGTGAGAAAAGGGTCTTGGAATTTCCTTCGTTGGAACTGATTAAACAAGAGTAATATGAAGATTTGGTTTTGGAGATGCAGTCTTTGTAGTGAAGGGTGTGCTGTGTGTACAAGTCTTTGTAAATAGTTAGTCCAGTTTTATTGTAGAGCCTTTCAAGTTGCCGGCCTTTTGCTTTTAACTGTCTGAGAGTGGGGGTGTACCAGGGTGCAGTGTGAGTGAATAAGACAGATCTGGATTTGAGTGGAGCAAGTGTATTGAGAATGTTGTGCAGATGGGTGTTGTAATATGAGATTGATCTGGCGTTGTGAAACTGTCTGTGTTTGGAAGGTTACTAATGTGAGAAGATAAAATGTCGAAGTTTATGTCCTTAATTTTACAGTATGTTATGGTGCGTGAAGGGTTGCGTTTGGAAAGAGGAAGATTTGCATTAAATGTAAGAAGCATATGATCAGAAAATGGGATGAAGTTGGCTTTACAGCCTATGGGTATTACACCTGAGCAGCAGATTAAGTCCAGAATATGTCCTTTGGAGTGAGTGGGAAAATTAACAAACTGATGTAAACCAAAACTGTCCAGACAGGATGTGAAATCATTGGTGAGTGAGTTATTGACAATGTCCAAGTGAATATTGAGGTCCCCTAATAGTATGACATTTGGTGAAAGTGTGGAAACATGTGTAAGAAAAGCTGCGAGGTCTGTAAATAGTCACAACAATAGTCGGAGTAGAACCAGAGAGCTGACATGCAGTCACCTCAAACAAGTGATAGACAGGCACAGTCACAGGCGCTATTTACCGCGAGACCGCCCCCTCGACCGGTGACATGAGGTTGGGAAAGGTAAACAAAACCCGGAGGAGTAGCCTCGTTGAGATGAGCAAAATCATTTTTCTGTTGCCACATCTCCGTCAAGCACAAAAAGTCTAACTTACGGTCCGCCACAAGATCCTGGACGAGATGGCCCTTGTTGGTGAGAGAGCGGGTGTTGAGAAGACCGAAGTTGACTGTAGTGCAGCCACCAAAAGCCGTGTTCGCCGCTCTCGGGACGTGCGCCAGGGCACGCTCAGCACGGCGACTGGTGTTTCTCTTTGGGCGGCGAGAAGTGGACCAGAAAGACGGGATGGAACTGGTGCTGGTAGTTTCCGACGTTGTGCTTTGAATGGCAAAGGAGCTGTCCAATTACCATCTTTGTTTTTCGTAAGTCCCTCCTCCATTATTTTAAGAAATGCTTTGTCTTGAATGGAGGGTGAGATGTAGTTGTCAAGTTTGGTTTGTTTGAACACATTACATCCTAAGTGATCAGTTTCACATGTGGTACAATCACTGAACTGAGTGCTGACATGGTACGGGACTTGAATGTCACAATGCCTTTCTTTTACTTTGTACACATTTGGACATGGCTCGAACATTGTGGGACGCCCTTTCTCTGTTGCATTGGTAAATAGAGTTTTTACTGACAATGTTTTGTGGACATCACCTAGACACACATTTCCTATTATGACCCATCCGAGGTCCAATTTTTGCGCGTAGGGTGCATTGTGAGGGCCACTTATCTGCCTGCGGACTTTATGAACTCTTACTATGTCCCGTCCAAGGAGCATTAGTATTTTAGCATTAGAGTCCAATTCTGGGATGAGATGAGCGACAGACCTAAGGTAACTGTGATGTGCCATCCAAGGAGGGGACCGAGGACAGAACCCTGGGGAACACCTGTGGAGATGGAGGCAGAATGAGACATGAGTGCCAGAGATGCCGATAGAAGAAAGTCTATTGAGGAGGATGGAATGAGAAATAGTGTCAAAGGCCGAACTGAGATCAAGCAGAACGAGAATGGATAATAAACCAGAGTCAGTGGAAAGGAGAAGATCATTTGTGATTCTGAGAAGGGCCGTTTCAGTGCTATGGAGGGGACGGAAGCCAGATTGAAAATGTTCATATAGATTATTAGAAGACAGATGAGCGTGGAGTTGGGAAGAAACGGCTTTTTCCAGAATTTTTTAGATGAATGGAAGGTTGGAGATGGGACGGAAATTATTGAGGTCACTGGGATCTGAGCCAGGTTTTTTGAGGATGGGGGTAACAGCAGCAGTTTTCAGAGGAGAGGGGACAGTACCAGAAGTGAGAGAAGCGTGAATTAGACTAGTGATTAGAGGAGCTAGAGAAGGAAGTGTGGCTTTGACAAGGGCGGTGGGGAGTGGGTCGAGTTGACATGAGGAGGTTTTGGATTTATTGATAAGTTTAGAGATTTGATTGACAGAAGGAAGGGTAAATGATGAGAAAGGGGTGTCAGATAGAGGAAATGGAATGGCAGGTATGGGTAGAGCAGAGGAAGAAGCAAGCTGTTGGTGAATATATTGGATTTTTGTGGTGAAGTGTGAGGCCAAGATATTGCAGAAATCAGATGAATAGAGGTGTGATGGGAGAGAGTCAAAAGGATTGGTTATGTTAGACATGAGTGAGAAAAGGGTCTTGGAATTTCCTTCGTTGGAACTGATTAAACAAGAGTAATATGAAGATTTGGTTTTGGAGATGCAGTCTTTGTAGTGAAGGGTGTGCTGTGTGTACAAGTCTTTGTAAATAGTTAGTCCAGTTTTATTGTAGAGCCTTTCAAGTTGCCGGCCTTTTGCTTTTAACTGTCTGAGAGTGGGGGTGTACCAGGGTGCAGTGTGAGTGAATAAGACAGATCTGGATTTGAGTGGAGCAAGTGTATTGAGAATGTTGTGCAGATGGGTGTTGTAATATGAGATTGATCTGGCGTTGTGAAACTGTCTGTGTTTGGAAGGTTACTAATGTGAGAAGATAAAATGTCGAAGTTTATGTCCTTAATTTTACAGTATGTTATGGTGCGTGAAGGGTTGCGTTTGGAAAGAGGAAGATTTGCATTAAATGTAAGAAGCATATGATCAGAAAATGGGATGAAGTTGGCTTTACAGCCTATGGGTATTACACCTGAGCAGCAGATTAAGTCCAGAATATGTCCTTTGGAGTGAGTGGGAAAATTAACAAACTGATGTAAACCAAAACTGTCCAGACAGGATGTGAAATCATTGGTGAGTGAGTTATTGACAA